>CM042967.1:23675059-24915251 GCA_023678885.1 Pogostemon cablin
TAAATGGGTATTTATACCCCTTTGGAGGCTTCTAGAAGGATCTGGAAATTTCTGCAGGAAAATACACAACACGAGTCGTGTTACGCAACACGGCCACGAGGTGGCCGTGTTGTGTCTTCTGATGCTGCCGCACGGCCTCGCCTTACAGGGCCGTGTTGATGCCACGGCTCGTGCTGCCAACACGAGTCGTGTGTTTTAACACGGGCACAGGTGTGGTCGTGTTGGCTCTTCTGATGTTGGCACACGGCCACTTCTTACAGTGCCGTGTTGGCGACACGGTTCGTGCTCCCGACTCGACTCGTGCAACTGGACACGACCTGAAGTTGCCCGTGTTGAATGACTAGATGTCACCACACGGCCAACTCTTACAGGGCCGTATTGGCTACACGGCTCGTGTGCTGGCTCCTGTATTTCTTCACTGTTTTGGCTCGTTCTCCCTCGTTTTAACTCCGAATTGAGATCTGCTTTTTCCTACATCTTTCTTATCATGTTTAGCATCCAATAAAAAGTGAAAATCTTAAGTTTAAGCTCATTCACACACATTTCAATAAAAATACAAAACACAACCAAATAACATATAAAATACGGATAAAATAATACGAAAACACATATAAAAGGACACTAAAATCTAGGTGAAAATAGCTCTAATCAATAGCTTCGTAAAGGCATTAGCATTAGAAACAATTGTATGGATAGCCTTGTCAGATATTCCAGGCATATGGCTAATATCTAGAGATGCTAATGTCTTCTTGATTTTTGTGCCATCAATAAGTAAGCTGATAATTCCTCTGCCAGTCACTCTCGTACATCCTCTCAAGCACAATTCATTAATTGATAAATCACCTTTACTCAGAACACTTAGAACACTATCGGTAATATCCACCCCACCTAGGTTAACCGAGGTCAGTTTATTGAGAAGCAATATGTAGTCAAGACAGGGGTCTGCAATGCTCTTACAACCATACGTATCAAGCAATTCCAAGGTGCTTAACGAGGCTAGTTCTGCTATAGCCGCACTAGTTATCAGATTACAAGATAGCACTTTCAACTCAACGAGCGGAGGCACTAACTATATGAAATGCCAAGTTTGATAACAATGGAGCACTACGAATTTCCAACTTCTTCAAATTACATAAGTGCACGAGTGAGGAAAATTCAGTATCATTAACTTTAGAGAATCTACCGGGTTTTATTGATTCTAGGTCTCCACACCTCTCATCAAGAAGCAACACACCCATGTCATTTATTCTTTTAAACGATGCAGGATAATTTACTCTACTTCTCACAATCGAGAGATGAGTCAGCTTCTTGAGGGAGCCTAAAAACTGCAGGCATTGTTAGTCAAGTCATAAAGCAGTTATGGCTCTGTGGATGGTCTATCTTCAAGATCAAGCTCAACCAAGTTTGGAAGTGAGTTGGAAATTGAGTGCATTAGTCTATCAGAAATTACATCCAAGACAAGTGAAAGACTCAACAACATAAAACCGCCAAATCCTTGATATGAAGTGATACTCCACCATTGGATTTGTAATCTCCCTTTCATCTCTTAGCTTCTCTACTATCATAATAGTACCTTGTTCATTTACTAGCTATAACTTCAAAAACTTCAGACTTTTGGGAAGAAAAAGATCAACGCATGATATATCATAAGCATAACTCTCTATTCCTCGAGAATTTCCTGCTAAATTTAATTTTTTGATGTCATGAATAAAACACAGACACACACACTATATAACCACATTACCTCCAAACAAAAAAGGTTTTTTAGCATTTAGCGTCCTAGGTATTTGTATGAATTGTTCTTGATACATAGCTTGTGTCTGCCTAGATAATTGATATAAGCTTCCATTACTGTATGAATCATATCACCAATTATCATGTATGAATCATATCACCAATTATCACTACACAAATTATCTTCTATTTAATTGAAGAGAGGGGCAAAAAAAACGCTAATAAACATATTATTTAGAGATTATTTATTTACAAAATTGTTTAGCAGTGTACCTTGAGACTGAATCTGGAGAAGCCAAATCAATGGCGATGGTTTGTTTTTGGTGAAATCGAGGAATCTGATGGGGTTACAATTGTGCTTATACCTGTGGCTGAATTTGTTGTGCCTTCCTGTGCTGGCCCAGCACGATCCGCTCTTTAATTATAAAAAATACCCAATTGGGATACTCAGCACCACAGACGGAATTCTAGAAACCACTGTCCCAGGGGTCACTCCGACCTAACCTCCTCTTGCTTCGGCGTCGCTGAATTAGAGTTCCCACTAATTGCCGCCACAATTATCTGCTAAAACTAATCTTCAATTCCCAGATCTCCGACGAACTTTGGATTCTCCTCCACCACGTGCACCCTTATCTGAGCGATGGGCAAGTAGGACCCATCTGTAGAGATGAAGCCTAATTTAGTCCCATTGCAACTAATTTGTGTAGCTGACTGTAATTCTTTTTTACCTTTGTATTAGAGTGTAAATATGCTATAATCGTGTATCTAGGAGTAATAAACCCTTAAAAAATTATATAACTTTAACAAAAAGTGATAATTAATTACGAAAATATTAAATATTTCGACTACCCCTTTATTTATTTTTATCTAAATTCATAACAGATTTGTGATTCAAAAATTACTTTCAATTACTTAAAATAAATGTTTATCTCTTGATCCAATAATATTAATAAAAAAATCTATCCCCTTAGAGCAAAACATGAATAAAACAATAAAAATGATGAATTATGGAAATGTGAAATTTTATGATTTCTTTTGATATGGATTTTTTTTGTTTATCGTCCTTAAACTTTACCAAATAAAATAAAATAAAATAAAAAAATAAATGAAAACAATACATGGCCAAGGATGTAGCATGAAAATAAATAAAAGATTACATATTTCCACTTTTATTTATTGAAAAATAAAAAATTAGAAAATGAAAATGCTAGATTGTGTGCGGTTGTTGAGGAGCTTCAAGTCAAATGTAATCATACATGAAGCCTTGGAAAGAACTTTGATTCCTTGGTTGATTAATGCTGAAATACAAAAAGTGAATGGTATATGAGGTAGGTGCTTTTGTAGGCATTATCTGTTGGGGAATATAGGGTATATGTGCAAAAGTGAATGGTAAATGAGGTAGTATGAACAATGTTTTAACAGTTTATTTGAAATGAGAATCAATGATCAAATAATTGCGTCTTATAATTTATTTATATGTGCAATAGTCCACTTACTTTACACTGTAGATAATATATTGTGCGACAACACACGGAAGATCATATTATTAGTTTCCTTATAAAGTATATACAGATGCTCACAACCGAAATAGACGGGAACTCTCTATCGGGATGGTTGTAATGTGACTTGGTATTAATTTATCTTGACTATAGAATCACATTAGTGCACTTCATGCGTATTGAGTAGGACCGCTTGAGATCGTTCGATTTATACTGACTATATAGGAGAACTTGATCTCAATTATTATGGATGTTCATGTTCTTAATCCCTATACAATAACCTCGACACGTAAGGCAGTATGTGTTTCTTTGATTCATCAATAGGTGAGATTTACATGTAATTAAATCAATAAACTCGGTGAGTTGGGAAATAGTGTTATCTCTATGGTGTGCTGTTGATTGTAGAAGGAATCTGTGTCTTTTTTAGGTTGATGATGTCCCCTTGAGGAGCTCATAAGGATTATCATGTAAACCTTGCAGGTGGATTTATTCTGGCATGATAATGAGGTTGAGTGATACTACTCTCTGATGAGATATTAATTAATGGAGTTGTCAGTAACTTAATTAATTAATTGACATTGTATATCTTAAACATGGGGAGACTAACGGCCTCATAATAAGAAGGAGCCCATAACGTAAATATGAGATTAGAACGGTAGTACAGTAATAATATTTTAATGGTATATATTATTATTATTATTGAACTTAAGTATAAGCTTTGGGCTAAGCTTGGATACTTAAGCCCAATGGAGGCCCAACTCTAATTTCACCTCCTGGTCCATATATAAGTCATCTCAACTGTCCAGAAACCCTAATTGAACATGCCTAACACTGTGAGGAGGGTGAGAGAATAGCAGATTGAGAAGATCTCAAAGATCATCGCCCACACGACGTCGAGATTGGACTTGGGAATACAGTAGAAGATCAGAAGGTTGTTTGCTACTGCTATTTGTCAACTTTCACGATTTTTTTAAAATCGTGAGGAACTCCAAACTTAACGTGTGATATACTCTTGGAAAGCCACTGAAGACAGGATTGTTTTGGCGCATAGATCACTCAAATTCGAGATCGGATGAGAGAGTTATGCCCAAAAACATAAGGCTGCACAGGCTGCCGGCAAGAATTCATCTTCTTCAATATACCCTGGTGAAAGGTAATATGTTTCTATGTTTTCTTGCTTTGGCTGATTATAGAATTGTATGGAACCCTAATGGTTCACGTTAACCAAACGATCGAACACCAACAATTGATATCAGAGCTTTGGTTTTGTGGTGAATCGTGAAACGTTAGGCTATGGTTTGAGTGTCATACATGATATTAGGGTTTCTTATTATACACCCTAATTGTACATGATGGTTGATGCGTATTTTTTTTGCACGCAAAATTAATCTCCAAGTATTAAGGATATCAGTTGCAGCTTAAGCAAGCGACCGATTAAATTATCAAACCCAAAGAACGGCGTATTATTAATTTAATTATTTACTAAATTAATTAAGATGAATTGGCAATAAAGTTGTGAATTTATTATAAACTACTAAACAATGAATTAAAATAACAAATAAAATAAATTAGGAACTAGGAAAATACGGAAGTGGATCATGTAGGAGAATAGGTAGCTCTGGGATAATCCAGTTTCACTCATTAATTTCCCTTCCCTGTGTTGATGTCCGACTCAGCCTTATGGAATATGGACGCATCACTAAACCATGCATATCTACGCTATAGACACAAGTAAACATGCGTGTAACACGTGTGAATAACCTTAGAGCAAGAGATATAATTCCACCCCCATTTTAAGGTACTATCAATATCAATTATTTTCCTGGCCAATTGGTACTCTAACCCGATATGATCTCCCTTAATAAATACTATAAAATTATCCTCTTTATCCTATTTAATAACCCGAATTCAATTTAATAATAAGTATTCATATATGATAGTTCTAATGAAACTTCGGAGTCCCCTCACTTAGAATCATAACATGTAATCCTATTCAGCGGTGAATGCACTCAATCTACAACCAAGATATATATTCAGACTCTATATATCAATTGAAGATGCACAAAACGACCGTGAATATGGATTAAGAAAATACAATCATATATAAAATGAATCCACAAGTAGTGTTGTATGGAGCTTACACACGAAAGTTCAATTAATTCGACTTAAAAACCTTCACAACCCTAGTTCTATCAAAAAGGCTATAGCCCATGATGTTACGAAGAACAATCATGGGTGTTGGATAGATCTTACCTGGATGTCTAGAAAATTATAAGATAAATTAGAAAATGAAATAAACCCTAGATGCGGGAGTCGTCGCGTCCTTCTTCATCTTGAATCCTTCTCTTGGTTCTCCTCTTGATTCGACAAACGAATCTTCAAAGTGATGGGTGGATGGAAGAAAATAATATGGATGATGGTTGGGGGTGATCCCCCCTTGTGGGGTGTAGTATTATTGTGGCCTCCCTCCAATCCAATATCCTCTAATTCCCATAATGATGTGATCTACACTACCTTTTATACTTGTAAGCTCTCCTTATGGGCCTTGGAAGGGTTCTTAATTTAGACATACGTCAAATTTGGTAAAAGTGGAAGAGCTCTTAATTTGGACATACGTCAAATTTGGTAAAAGAAACCCGGAATTGCCAAAAATAGAATCAGCGACATTCTGTTAGACCAAATCTTCTAGGTCGAACAAGCTCCACTTGGTCGAGCAATGGTCGAGCAAACCTTCTGTAAGAATTTGGTCATTTTGCTCGACCAAACTTCATCTGCTCGACCAAGATGATGCTGCTCGAACGGATCTCCTCTGGTCGAGCAAGCTTGCACAGTCTCACCGTTTCGCACATAACTTCCACATCCAATCTCCAATTTGTGTAATTCTTACGATCACACAATCCTATCTTCCTTAAATTTCTATCCATATAAGGAACGCACAGAAAATCCAACATTTAAATATGTAAAAAGTCATGAAAACTGGAACAGCCATTCTATTCGGCACAACTTGCGCGACGTCACCACTTTGATCATAACTTTCTCGTTTGAAATCCGATCGGGGTGTTCTTTACGCCAAACCGACCCTCTCTTCTGTGATTTTGCAACCATGTATGACAATACTAGTTTTGATATCCATAGAAACACAGAAAAATTACGAAAGTTGGACATGCATTTTTCAGCATTCATGCACAAGTTGCACCTTTTCTCCAACTTTGCACTTTTGATCCTTTTTCCACCTAAAACACAATAAAATACCTCAAGTGCACCTTTTTCTTAGATATAATGAATATAAGACCCTTGTGCTAGTATATAACAACAATTCTCATCAATAAAGTGTTAAATTGGACAATCAAACACGCTTATTTTCACTCTCAACAAACCCCCAAACTTACCCGTTGCTCGTCCCGAGGCAACAAAATAAAGATAAAGAGAGAGAGAGAGAGTATGAAAATTAGCAGGGAAACAAGGACTATGACAACTACCCCCTTCAAAAAATATAATTGTCCTCAACTTCGGTAATGCAACTTTCATTACACGTAATAATCAATCCATAGCATACAAGATAAGGCAATTACTACCAATTCAAATGCTCCATTGACAAGTTCTCACTGGAAGTATATATCACTTGCACTCAAGTGTAAAAGATGTACACTTATGGGTTAAGGTGTTTACGCTCAGATTCAATTCAAGTGCATACGTAACCATAAGCTTGCCAAAAATCTCAAACTCTCCACCGCTAAAAGTAAGATTCGACAATGGGATAAAAAATGACTTTTCTTTTGGATGTAATGTTGGCTCTTTGGTTAAGGTAGGAAATATATGGATAAGTGACTCAAAAATTTGGATCAATCAAGCGCTCCTATCATGATCTTTCATTCTTTTTACTCACTTCAATTAAGCACAACATTCTCCTCAACTCTTTAACTTTTCTTTCTTTTTCTTTTTTTTTCAAGCACAATATTTTTTCCTTTTTTTTCCTTCTCTCCTTTTTCTCTCGAGGTACCAGTTTCGGGCACTATCTCGCGCATCCTCTATAAGGTACTAGATTTAAGCACTACCCTAGGTATTTATTTCTATAGAGTACTAGATATAAGCACTACTCCATGATTCTCCTTAGATACATCTTCAAGCTCAATCACTGTTTCAACTCCAATTTCATTCATTCCCAATCTGTTATAGTACTCTATAAACACATTTTGAAAAACCATTAATTCTCTTCTAGAAGGACAATCAAGGCTCAAAAAATTCAGATGCTCAAAGTGGCTATTTCTCAAAGGCTACCAAAGAATGAGGTTTTCAGGCTCAATAGGGCTAACTACGGATAAACATCATTAGGTAGGGAATTATTTGGCTAAGTGACTCATAATTTCAAGGGTGGCCAAAAATCATCTTCCATCATCTAACACACATGTAGTTTCAGGTAAGACAAGAGGCAAGTTTTAGAATACACACACAAGAACGATACTCACCAAAAAAGAAATATCATTTGATTACATACATGATCAACGAGGCTCAAAATATCACATGGGTTTTTTTACAAATAACAGAGCACTTTTCAAGGTAAGCAATATCCCTCAAGTACATATAAAATTTCATACCACAATATAACTCAAGTACACTTCCTTCATCAATTTCAAGAGCATATGAATTCCAGGCACAATTCTAAAAATATAACTTCACATGGATCACAAGTACAAACTCAATCATTCCACTCTCATGAATTAAAGCACACAAAAAAATTTAGAAAAAGGAAACGAGTGCACCTGATTTCTCCTTCAAAACGCACGAGCTCCTCGAGTCAAAGCCTCAGTGTAGAACTCGTCTTGCCACTCCAGTTACATTTTTCTATCATCAAAGCTCAAACACACTCATTATTACAGATTCATCAATAATAAAATAGGAGAACTATAAGAAAGACTCAATTGAATATCTAATCGACTTTACACACTAGAAACACCAATGAACACTAGGCAAATTGTAAAAATCGACACATCAAAACCGATTAAATTTTCAACATACCACAAAAAATCAATTCCCCTAGCAAACATTACAAAGAAAAGATTATACTCTTGGTGTTGCAATGACGTAAGTACATCACACCCCCTAAACTTAGTAGAAATGTAAGTCGAAACTAAGTTTGAAAAGAGATGTAATTGCCGATTAGGAAGCATCTTAAATATAAAAATTTCTTACACACACGAAAGAAATAATAAAGTAATAAAATGGAAGGGCAAGCCCCCAACAGGCGCTCATGTTTAGCATCAAAGAGTCATGATGGTTTACCACTTTTAGAACTACTAGATAGGAGGACGGTCTTCTCGCATCCCCACCTTCAAATATTTTCTTTCCCTCTTCTTGTCTACACTTAGCACCTCATCTTTTTTGGTCACAAGTATATGATCCTTAGAAATTCCTTCCTCCAATGGTTGTCTAGACTTCTCCTTGTCAATCTTCCACTTAAATTCAGAATCATCTGTCTTAGAAAAATTGATCGGTGTCATTTTCACCTAGATTTTAGTGTCTTTTTATTAGGTATTTTATGTGTTTTATTCAATTTGTATATCATTTGGTGGTGTTATATGAGATATGGAGATTTATGCTTTGAAATGATAAATGTGTGATTTTCATGATTAAGTGCCTTAAATTGTGCTATATTTTTGAATATTTAGAGAATGGGTAATTTGTATAATTTGTGTAATTTTTAGGTATAAATGGATTCTAGACATGATAAAGAAGATGTGGAAAAAATAGAGCTCAATTAAGAATTGAAACGGGGGAGAACGAGCCAAAGCAAAGCTGAAAAATGCACGTCCAACTTGTGTAAGTTTTCTCTATTCGTGTGGAGCTTAAAACTGAACTTGTGATACATGGTTTGAAAGAACGGAAGAGAGGGTCGCGTGAGCGCAAGAATCACTTGAATCGGAGATCGGATATAGAAATTATGCGCGAAACGGTGAGACTGCCTTCATACGCTACACCTACATGACCAGTATTCCGAACACGCCCCTATACACCTTGGCCGTGCGCGAGCATCCGAAACGCCTACACGCCCACCCCAATGGCCGTGTTCCGCACACGACCCATGTTCTGACAAAAGTTAGTTTTATGATTTCCAGGTGTTCTAGAAGCTTCCATGGGGGTATAAATACATGTTTTGACCATAAATTACGAGAGGAATTATTTTGGATCAGTTTTCACACACACTAAACACCTAAATCACACTCATTCATCAACATCTCTTCCATCCTTCACTTCATCCATTCAAACCACTTGATCTCCTCAAATCCATCCATAAATCCATTCATCCACCAATCTAAGAAGAAGAATTCATCATTGGTTGAAGATTTTAGCATGATCAAGGAGGAGAAAGTTCACCATCAAAGGGGAGCTAACTTACCTTTATTTTGTTATTTTCTTCATTATTTGGCTCAATTGGAGCAAGCCATGGATTGTATTGATTTTATTATGATTTGTAGTGGCTAGTTCTCATGTGAGGCTAGCAATATGATTGGTTAGGTATTATGTAAATTTTGCACACCACATGTTTGATGAAATAATTGTTGTAAATATTTTCTATCATGAATACTTATTATCATTTTATGTATGATTTGTGCGATTAAACTCTCTATGCATAGTGTTTGGATGGTCATTCCAATATTATGCTTAGTGGTTTAATTGAATCATTGATTGCATGAGGTGACTATATTAATATGTGGGGAGTTTGGCCATAACCTTCATGTGCTTAGAATCTCATGATAGGACATTATTGATAATTACTTGTGAATGTGTTAGAAATGATGAGGGGAACCAAGCCAATTTGCACTTAACCTTAGAAAGGGAATACTAGGAAAACATCCCTGTCTACTAGAGAAAATTCTTCGTGATAATATTTCTATATTGGTATATTAATATCCATAAATATCTATAGGAAGAGTGAGAATTGGAGACGCTCTTTGAGTGCCCTTAATATCATAACATGAAAATCATCAATGCATGTGTGTGTGAGTCATATATACCTTATCCATGATGTTGCTTGCCTTACATACTTCTTAGATTGCTCACCATCATCCATCTTCCATCACATTTGTACATGATGAGTGATATTTTCACCAAGATTTTAGTGTATTTTCATGTGTGTTTTTGTATATTTTTATCCGTATTTATGTGCTATTTGGTGGAGTTATATGTTTTTATGAAATTGAGTGTGAATGAACTTAATCGTATGTAAAAACAGGTGAAATCAGAGCGAAAATGGAGAAGGAAGACAGAAGAAGGAAGAAGAAAATAGGGCAGCAAGAACACGACCAGCCGTTTCAAGTACACAAGCCGTGTCGTGCTACATGAGTCGTGTACTGCAAACGGGCCTGTAAGAGGGCCATGCGACGATATCAGAACACACAACACGTACATCCCTTGTCCGTGTTGCAGCACACGAGTCGTGTTACTGCAGGATCATAAACATATCAGAACCAATCTATAAGCTTTCCAAGGGGTATAAATACCCAATACTTCAATATTTGATCAGAATTTTCGAAGGGTTTCACTCCTACACCTAGATCACACACCATTTCCTCCATTTTACACCATCATCTTCATCCATTCTTCATTCATCCATCCACACTTGATCTCCTCCATCAAATCAACCATCCAAGTGATTAAGAAAGCAAGGGAGAGTAAAGATCACAAGAAGAAGAAGGAGATTTCCATTGAAGGACTTCAAAGGGGGAATCTAATTCTAATTTTTGTGAACTTCTTTATAGTTTGATTATGGAATTTGTAGATTCAATTGTCTATGTTATTTTCTCTAAGACTATGATAGGCTAATCTTCTTTATGAGATTAGCCCCATGATTGGTGTTGGATAATTTAGTTTTTATGCAATTTAATTTTAATCTTGAATGGGCTTTGTTATCATTGAATGTTGATTGCTTTATGTATATGATGATATGTGTGATTAATTGTCTTGGGCATGTGATTAGATTGAGAAATCAATTATGTATTTGGGATAGTTCATTGAATCATTTCATCATACACTTCATGTGCATTAATTTAGAATGAGATAGAGATATCGTTCTAGATTTAGAACCCTTTGATAGAATATTTGATTAGCTTGATCGAGAGATTGGTTGATTAGATGAGGGGACCCAAACCATTAGTGAATTCATAGTACCTTAAAAGGGATATTTCCTATGATTTAGTACCTAAATTAGGGAACTCGTAGAGTAATTAGTACCTATTGGGAGGTGTTCATTTTGGTCTCGATCCTATGTGCTTTTGGGAGCCTTGTTGAGGGTTTACATCCTATTCATCTTGAGAGAGAGTTTAGGTAGAATTAATGATCGCTCCTATGCTATGTCCATGATAGATTATAATTAATTGCATGATTACTTTATTATCTATGCCATGATTGTTGCTAATCTAATCCTTGCATCATTTGGAACCCATCATTTATCTTTGGTTTTACCTTATTTCTTGCATTAGTTTAAGTGCGTTCATTTGCACGCTTATCCTCCTCCCATTCCATTGTCGTTATAAAATCATGATAAACTTGAGATTGCTTAAACTCTAGTACCTTTCACCCTGTGGTTCGATAAATTCTTTAATTGGTCATCCCGACTATATACGATTAATTACTCAATTCGTTGGATGGATGCGTTTATTTCTCCACAAGAAGATCATCAATGGAAACTACAAGGGTAAGTCCCACCACTTTTGCAAACTTAAGTCTCAACTTGTTTCGATTTAAGTTTAGGGGGAGAGTGTGTGGTGTGACTCACCAATTGAGTGTGATTCTTGTAAAATTGACCCAATTTTAAAAAAAATTTCATGAGTTTTGGTTTGATTTTGGTCCGTTTGGTGGTGTTGAAGTGCATGATGATCTATATTTTTAATGCAATTGTTGAGCTAATGATGTTTCATGAGTCTCTGAGCATGAATGAAAGGTATTGAAAGCACAAATAGAGCTTGGAGCTAACAACTTCCACGACCAAATGCCTATTGAGGGAGTTGACTCTACACCTGATCACTTCTAATTGATTTTGATTTGGATTGATGTGATTAGCATGCTGCTTCATATGTTATATTTTTGGGATGTTTACTTTTCAATCAAGGATGGGATGTTTGTGAGCTTACTTGAGCATGTATGATATAGAATGTGTGCTTTATGGTTAATGATGGTGATTTTTATTCTTATTATGTGTTTTTATTTGTGTCTTGTTAGTTGAGTTTTTTTTTCTTGGTTGTTTTGTGTGTATTTTTATTCTTTTTTAGGGATTGTTTTGGTAGTTTGTTTTGGGATGTCGTGAGTCATTTTTGAATGTGCGTGATGACATGTTGTTGTGATAAGTGATGACAAGTTATGATTATGAATCTCTACACTTTCGAATTGTGATATGTTTTATTTAACTTGTTCAATTTTGAGGTGAATGTGGTGTAATAAGTTCCTTAAGGTCCAATGCATAAGCTTGTGAGAATTTGAGCCTCAACCTTGTATACATGGTATTTTTTCATGAGTGGATTGATTGTGTTTGATAAGCTAGAACTTGCTCAAGGACTAAAAGAACGAGCCCGATTAATGGAGATTAGTGAAATGATCTAAGGTCATCCTTGTTATTATAGTCATTGCCATATATTTTCCTACCATGAACATCATCCCTAGTCAACCACTTTGAGCCTTCAAGTCTATTTATTGTGATATAAGCACATTACAAGCCTTAATTACCCACGTGACCCTTATATATTTACCCGTTGGTGTGAGTGATTGAGGAGATGGTAGCTAGAAAGGTTTGATGAGAAAGAAAAGAAGAAAAAGGAAATGGTAAACAAGTAAGAAAAAAAAAAGAATGGACATGCAAACATAAAACAAGAAAATGAGCAAAGCAACAACAATATGCTCAAGAATTTAAAAGTTTGAAGAAGGAAGCATGCATTGAAAGAAGCTCAATTCAAGGAAAGTTGATTGATAGTGCTTGTGATCAATTAAGAAAAGAAAGGAAGAAAGAAAATGTTAAGGAATGGAAGAAAGTAGCTACCCCTTTGATTACTTACACTTGATTAGTCACTAATATTCATATTCTTCCTACCCTACCAAAGAGTTTATCATTACATCCTAATTTTTGATCATTAATTAAAACTTTGGTGGTTTGTGAATGTAGTCCACGAGAAAGCTTATAGCGAGTTGAGCCAATCGATTGATGAGTGTTGTTACCTTACTTGAAAGAGTGTTGAGTGAAATTGATAACCTATGTGAGGCTTGGACCAAAAAGGACTATATTACACTTTATTCTCTTGTGGTTGAACTTGTTAATTCCTTATGTCATGAGTTTAATGTTGAAGGATGACTTAGCATAAATTTTGATTCTTATTGTTATTGATGTGTTATTACTTATGTTCGTTTAGTCTTTTCCTAGGTGAAAATCTCACCCCTTGGTTTATCATTTTCGTTGTGCGGGGACGCACAACACTTTAAGTTTGGGGGTGTGATGAGTGATATTTTCACTTAGATTTTAATGTCTTTTTATGTGCGTTTTCATATATTTTTATTCGTATTTATGTGCTATTTGGTGGAGTTATGTGTTTTTATGGAATTGAGTGTGAATGAACTTAATCGTATGTAAAACAGGTAAATCTGAGCGAAAATGGAGAAGGGAGACAGAAGAAGGAAGAAGAAAACAGGATAGCAAGAACATGGCCAGCCATTTCAAGTACACGAGCCGTATCGTGCTACACGAGCAGTATACTGCAAACGGGCCTGTAAGAGATGGCCGTGCGATGACATCAGAACGCACAGTACAACCATCTTTTTGCCGTGTTGCAGCACACGAGTCGTGTTGCTGCAGGATTTGAAATATATCAGAACCCTTCTAGAAGCTTCCCACGGGGTATACATACCCAATACTTCAATATTTGATCAGAATTTTTAAAGGGTTTCACTCATACACCTAGATCACACACCATTTCCTCCATTTTACACCATCATCTTCATTCATTCTTCATTCATCCATCCACACTTGATCTCCTCCATCAAATTCACCATCCAAGTGATCAAGGAAGCAAGGGAGAGTGAAGATCACAAGAAGAAGAAGGAGATCTCCATTGAAGGACTTCAAAGGGGGAATCTAATTCTAATTTTTGTAAACTTCTTTATAGTTTGATCATGGAATTTGTAGATTCAATTGTCTATGTTGTTTTCTCTAAGACTATGATAGACTAATCTCCTTTGTGAGATTAGCCCCATGATTAGTGTTGGATAATTTAGTTTTTATGCAATTTGATTTTAATCTTGAATGGGCTTTGTATATTTCTATCATTGAATGTTGATTGCTTGATGTATATGATGATATGTGTGATTAATTGTCATGGACATGTGATTAGATTGATAAATCAATTATGTGTTTAGCATAGTTCATTGAATCATTTCATCATACACTTCATGTGCATTAATTTAGAATGAGATAGAGATATTCTTCTAGATTTAGAACCCTTTGATAGAACATTTGATTATCATGATCGAGAGATTGGTTGATTAGATGAGGGGACCCAAACCATTAGTGAATTCACAGTACCTTAAAAGGGAATATTGCCTATGATTTAGTACCTAAATTTGGGAACACGTAGAGTAATTAGTACCTATTGGGAGGTGTTCATTTTGGTCTCGATCCTACGTGCTTTTGAGAGCCTTGTTGAGGGTTTACATTCTATCCATCTCGAGAGAGAGTTTAGGTGGAATTAGTGATCGCTCCTATGCTATGTTCATGATAGATTATAATTAATTGCATGATTACTTTATTATCTATGCCATGATTGTTGCTAAACTCATCATTGCATCATTTGAAATCCATCATTTATCTTTGCTTTTACCTTATTTCTTGCACTAGTTTAAGTGGTTCATTTGCATGCTTATCCTCCATCCCATTCTATCGTCCTTATAAAATCACGATAAACTTGAGATCGCTTAAACTCTTGTACCTTCCTCTCTGTGGTTCGATAAATTCTTTAATAGGTCATTCCCACTACATATGATCAATTAGTACATGTTCTATCTTTAATTGATTTCTTAGTTGTTAGTTTGTAGTATAATTCCCTCCTTCTTTGATTAGTCCTACTAGAGTGAAACATCTTTCAAATACGGCTACCCACTTTCCCCCTTGGGTTCGATATCTTATAAATTTTTCACTTGGTCGCTTACGTGCTAGACACAATAGAGTACACTTACTCTAAATCAATTTAACAAAAATTGAAACCAAGTTCATGGCGCCGTTGCCGGGGTGAAAGCCTTCGGTGTAACGTGTTTGAATTTGTTAGCTCTACTTAGGACATTTTTCATATTTTTGTATTTATTTTTGTTTTGAAAATTTTGTTCTAACTTGTTCTTCTTAATTGGTACGACAACCTTGAAAGAAGGGGAGAAAGAACAAACCACAAATAGAAAGTGGAGAAGATTGTAGAAGATCTTGAGAAGAAGAGCTAAAAATGGATCAATGCTAAAATAATGGAATATATGGGGGATGGCAAGGAGCTTACAATGTGAATACATTCCAACCGTATCAAGGAAACACTTATTCCATACGAAGTTTCTACAACCAAATGCCTATAGTTACTCCTTTATCCAAAAATAGTGCCTTAATGGAATTGTGTAGAAGATATGCTCAAGGGAGTAATACAAAGCAAAGTTTTCAACCGAGTCTTCCTAGTTATGGGGATCAATATCTTCAAAGTATGACAAACTCTTATCCTACTGTGCAACAAGAATTGACGATGCCTAGTTCTCAAGTAGATGATATGTCTTACATGCAAGGGAGTACTTTCCCAAGTGTTTATCAAGGAAATTATCTCCAAGAATAAAGATGGCAACCACCGAGTGAAGAGATAAAGCCAACCGTAGAAGATAGAGATAGTAAACTCATGGATATGTTAAATGAGATGATTGAATTTAGAAGAGAAATGAGTGAGGAAAATGAAAGGAGATTTGAGGCACTAGAACCTAGAATGAGTCAAATGACACAAGAACGGAACAATCTTCATGAAATGAAGAATTTTGATGAAAAGATTGAAGAAGAGTTAGATGTAGAGGAGTATTCGGGGGATAGTGAAGACTCAAGAGATGATGAAGTACTTTTAAAGGCTAAGGAAGAAAAGAAAGAGGTAAGTTTGGTTGAAGAAGAGTGTGTAGAAGGAAAAGAGGTTGAGCGCAAGTCAAAATGGAGAATGAAGAAGGAAAGAGTGCCAAAAGAAGCAATGTGTGTAGAAAAGATTGAATGTGATTATTGGGGCATTCCGATTACTCCTTATCCTATTTCTTTTCCTCAAAGATGTGTTAAAGAAGAAAAGAGGGAAGAGTTTAAGAGTTATATTGCTTTGAAAAAGAAGAAGATGGAGGAGAGTAAGATGAAAAATGAAGAAGTCAAGATGAAGTATTAGGAGGTCAAATCTATGCATGATGAGTGTTCCACAAAAGTTGAGGAACTTGGAAAGGATGTAGTACCTTGTGAATTTAAAGGAAAAGGAACTCTTAATACAAGGTGTGATTTGGAGATGAGTGAAAATGTGATGCCTTATTCTATTTATAGAAGCCTTGATATGGGGGAACTCAAACCTACCACAACATGTCTTAAGGGAAAAAATAGATCTTTTATTTTGCCTTTTGAAAAGGTTGAAGACGTGGTGGTTAAGGTGAATGAGATGGTCTTCTCGGTTGATTTTGTGGTACTTGGTGTGGAAGCGGAGCCTCGAGTCCCGCTTACTCTTGGGAAAATTTTTTTTGCAACCGAAGGATCTAATGTAGATGAAGAAAAAGATGAAATCTCATTGAGCTCGGAGGACAAAAATGATATATTATCATGCCATCAAGGTGGAAAGGATGAATATTATCTTAAGACCCCAAATGTGCCTCCGGATGAGTTAGAAAAGATTGAACAATCTTACTACATAGAAGCTTTGAATTCTATTGTGGAAAATATTATGAAAATTGAAAAGAAAGGGAATGAGGAAATAACGAGCATTGTTCCGGATGGTGAAAATGTTGAAGAATTATTGGGAAGTGATGAGGTGAAGATTATTAGTGATTTCTTGTTCTTGTTTGATGATGAAAATTGTTGTGAAGATGAGAAAGAGCTAGAACAAGATCATAAGGTAGTAAGAGGTGAAGCTTCGTTGAAGGCCAAGGACCCCGGAAAATTTCTAATTACAAGTAAAATCGAGAATGAGGGATACTTCAAGGCTATATGTGATCTTCATTCAAGTGCAAATTTGATGCATTTGAAAATTCTTGAAAAATTTGGCATTGGGAGGTTAAAGGAAACTCTTGTGGAATTTGAAAAGTCTAATCTTTCTTATGTTGAACTTGATAGGAATGAAGCTCCGGATATTGAATGGAAGCTAGACAAAGAAGAAGATTGTTATTCTTGCAAAAAGAAGAAGCTTTCGTTGCATGATTCTCCCGGAATGTCAAGTATGGTTAGTAAGAAGGGGAATATTGTCATAACGGACAAGAAGAGAGTAAAAAGAAAGTTTAAAGTGAAGATGAAGGCCGATTAGCCAAAGGATTTTTGTGGAGTTTAAAAGTTTAATTATGCGTCTAGCTTGAAGACGTTAAATCTAGCGCTTGATGGGAGGCAACCCATTTTTAAATGCTTTGATTTAGTTTTTGTATTTTTGGCATGTAGGTTGATTGTGCTCATTGAGGAGAATGCGTATTGAAAATACGAGAAGTGCTTGATTTGAAGTGTGAAGGAACGTCTCACCACTTCTTGCAAACTTAAAATTCAATTCTTGTTTCACTTTAAGTTTGGGGGATAGTGTGTTGTGTGCCGTACCTTGAGTGTTGTGATGCATATGCTTCTCTACAAGAAGATCATTGATGAAAACTACAAGGATAATTCCCTTCACTTTTTGCAAACTTAATTCTCAACTTGTTTCGATTTAAGTTTTGGGGGAGAGTGCGTGGTATGACTCACCACTTGAGTGTGCTTATTATGATGATTGAGAGATCTTCTTATAAAATTGGGTAAATTTTAAAAATTTTCTCATGAGTATTAGTTTGATTTTGGTTAGTTTGGTTGTGTTGAAATGCATGCTAGTTTATTATTTGATAGTGATTGTTGTGCTAATTTGTTTGATGAGATTTTGAGCATATATGAGGTGTATTGGAAGTACAAAAACATGGCAAAATAAGGGTTGAAGTTAGAAATTGGAAGAAACAGAGAAACAGCTATAGGAGCAGTGTTCAGTACACGGCCCTGTAAGAGGTGGCCATGTACTGACATCAGAAGCAACTACTCACCCACGCCATGGGCGAGTGCAGAACTCGAGCCATGTCGATGCCAGAAACACGGGCCATGTCGTGCTCAAGGTTTTAGTTCATCTTGTATGCAACCCGTTTGTCTGTGCTAGCCATTTCCACCTCCGAGGCCTTTTCAGGGAGTTCACTTTACTACTCATTATTTCTATTTGCTTAGCATATATGTGATTTTGAATTGGATTTGCTTGTGCTACGTCATTTGTTTTGTTCTTGGGAGGTTTACTTGCTTTATTAGTTTTTCTTATTTTTGAATAAGGTGGCAAAATCTTGAGCTTACATGTTATCGGATGATGAGGATATATGCTTGAATTTCTTTTGATGGATGGAATTTTTATTTTTTCATGTTATGTGTTTTTGTGTTGTTGCTTGCTTGGAGAGTCTTTTCTCATGTGTTGTTTTGTTGGTATTTTTGTTCTTGTATAGGTTTGTTTGGTGGTTTATTTTTGGGATGTTATGAGTCATTTTTGAATGTGAGTAATGGCATGTTGTTTGTGATAGGTGATGGCGAATTATGTTGAGAATCTTTACTCTTTAAAATTGTGACATGTTCTATTTAACTTGTTCAGTTTTGAGATGAATTGAGGTGTAATTAGTTTCTAAAAGTCCAAGCAAAATCTTGTGAGCATTTGAGCCTCAACCGTGCCTCCACGGTTAGTTTTTCATGAGTGGATCGATTGAGCCTTGATAAACTAGAACTTGCTTATGGACTACGGGAATGAGCCCAATTGGTAGAGGTTAGTGATATGATCTTAGGCCATCCTTGTTACCTTAAAGTCATTGCCATATATTTCCTTACCTTATAAATCATCCTTAGTTAACCGCTTTGAGCCTTAAAGCCTATTTTTATGATATAAGCACAATACAAGCCATGATTACCCACTTAAACCTTATATATATAACCTTTGTGTGGGTGATTGAGGAGATGATGGTTTACAAGGTTTGATGGTGAAGTTGTATTAGAGAAGAAAGGAAATGGTAAAAAGTAAGAGAAGGATGAAAAGAGCTCAAGCAAATATACATGCAACCTCAACATAAGAAAAAAAGAGCAAATCAACAAAAATATGCTCAAGGAATTCAAAAGTCGAAAGTAAGGAAGCATGCAAATTAAAAGAAGCTCAAGAAATCCAAGGAATGATAATGATTAGTGCTTGTGATTAGAAAAGAAAAGAAAGGAAGATAGAAACGTGAAGAAGTTGAAGAAGTTGATCATCTCTTCGATTACTTACATTCGATGAGTCACTCTTATCCATAATCTCCCTACCCTTACCAAAAAGCCTAACATTACATCTAAAAGTAAAGTCCTTTTTTATTATTAGTTGAAGCCTTTGTGGCTTGTGAATGTAGTCCGTGAGCAAGCCTATGGTACATCGGGTTTAATCGATTGATAAGTGAAAATTACCCTACTTCATAGAGTGTTGAGTGCATTTTGATATTCGATGTGAGGTTTGGACCGGAAAGGACTTTATTACTCTTAATTTTCTTAGACATGAACTTGTTAATTTTTATATCATGATTTTAATGTTGTAGTATGACTTGATATGATTTGTAGTCCTTGTTACTTATGATGTGTTGTTGCTTATGTTTTTTTAGGTCTTTCTCTATGTGAAAATTCCCCCTCTCGTTTTCTCATTTTCGTTGCTCGAGGACAAGCAACACTTTAAGTTTGAGGGTTGATCGGTGTCATTTTCACCTAGATTTTAGTGTCTTTTTATTAGGTATTTTATGTGTTTTATTCATTTTGTATATCATTTGGTGGTGTTATATGAAGATATGGAGATTTGTGCTTTGAAATGATAAATGTGTGATTTTCATGATTAAGTGCCTTAAATTGTGCTATATTTGTGAATATTTAGAGAATGGATAATTGGTGTAATTATGTAATTTTTAGATAAAAATGGATTCTAGACACGATAAAGAAGATATGGGAAAAAACGGAGCTCAATTCAGAATTGAAACGGGGGAGAACGAGCCAAAGCAAAGCTGAAAAATACACGTCCAACTTGTATAATTTTTCTGTATTCGTGTGGAGCTTAAAATGAACGTGTGATAGATGGTTCAAAAGCTACAGAAGAAAGGGTCGCGTGAGCGCAAGAATCACTCGAATCAAAGATCGGATGTAGAAGTTATGCGCGAAACGGTGAGAATGCGCTGCACGCGCTGCACATACACGACCAGTGTTCCGAACATGCCCCTGTACGCCTTGGCCATGCGCGATCATCCGAAATGCCTTCACGCGTACCCCCATGGCCGTGTTCAGCACACGACCCATGTTCTGACAAAAGTCAATTTTATTATTTCCAAGTATTCTAGAAGTTTCCATGGGGGTATAAATACATGTTTTGACCACAAATTACGAGAGGAATCATTTTGGATCAGTTTCCACACACACTAAATACCTAAATCACACACATTCATCTCCATCTATTCCATCCTTCAGTTCATCCATTCAAACCACTTGATCTCCTCAAATTCATCCATAAATCGATCCATCCACCAATCTAAGAAGAGGAATTCATCATTGGTTGAAGATTTTAGCATGATCAAGGAGGAGAAAGTTCACCATCAAAGGGGAGCAAACTTACCTTTATTTTATTATTTTCTTCATTATTTGGTTCAATTGTAGCAAGCCATGGATTGTATTGATTTTATTATGATTTGTAGTGGCTAGTCCTCATGTGAGGCTAGCAATATGATTGGTAGGTATTATGCAGATTTTGCACACCACATGTTTGATGAAATGATTATTATGAATATTTTCTATCATGAATGCTTATTCTCATTTTATGTATGATTTGTGTGATTAAATTCTCTATTCACAGTGTTAGGATGGTCATTTCAATATTATGCTTAGTGGTTTAATTGAATCATTGATTGAATGAGGTGACTATATTAGTATGTGGGGAGTTTGGCCATAACCTTCATGTGCTTAGAATCTCGTGATAGGACATTATTGATAATTACTTGTGAAAGTGTTAGAAATGATGAGGGGAACCAAGCCAATTTTCACTTAACCTTAGAAAGTGAACACTAGAAAAACGTCCCTGTCTACTAGAGAAAATTCTTCATGATAATATCTCTATATTGGTATATTAATATCCGTAAGTACCTATAGGAAAGGTGAGGATTGGAGACGCTCTTTGAGTGCCCTTAATATCATAACATGAAAACCATCAATGCATGTGTGTGTGTGTGAGTCTATATATACCTTATCTATGATGTTGCTTGCCTTACATACTTCATAGATTGCTCACCTTCATCCATCTTCCATCACATTTGTACATGTTCTATCTTTAATTGCTTTCCTGGTTGTTAGTTTGTAGAATAATTCCCTCCTTCTTTGATTAGTCCCACTAGAGTGAAACATCTTTCAAATATGGCTACCCACTTTCGCCCTTGGGTTCGATATCTTATAAATTTTGCACTTGGTCGTTTACGTGCTACACACGATAGAGTACACTTACTCTAAATTAATTTAACCAAAATTGAAACCAAGTTCAAAAATCAAGATTAAACAAGTTAGAAACCACATCTATGCTCTTGCATGATTGAGTCTCCATGGGCATCTTCATTACATGATCAAGAGAGAAAACCACATCTTCATTATCCATCTGCAGTCTAAGCTTCTCGGCTTTCAACCACTTTGCTCTTTCCCACTTCTTCTCAATTATAAACTCAGTATTTTGCTCTTGGGATGGCTCTGGAGTACTCTAAACTGCAGGTGTAGCACTCGATATCGAATCAGGCACTGAACGAAACTGCTCGACCTCTGCTAAATCCTAGTAGCTTGTTGATATTAGCTAGACTAGAGATGATCTCATCATCCCTATTCTGATGTTCAACCTGTGCTACCTTACCCACTGCATAAGTTCCTCTAACTCTCTCCGTAGGCCAGTTACGTGAATTTATAGAGATGTTTTCAAACAACTTTTCTGCTTCAAGTGCTGTTTTAGATAACAACGCTCCTCCAGATGATGCATCAATAAAAACACGCGACTCACAATCCAATCCATAGTAGAAGATACTTATGAATTGAGCCTTTGACATCCCATGTTGTGGGCACCTCCTGAGCATGTCTTTAAACCTGTCCCACGCCTCATTAAATTTCTCATCTTGATTCATAACAAAATGGGTGATCTCTTACTTCATTCTTAAGATCCTTGAGGGTGGCATGTATCTCTCCAAGAACTTCTGCTGCAGTTGGTCCCATGTAGTGCACTCTGCTGCATCAAGAGTCTCATACCAAGCTTCTACCCTATCAATCAAAGAGAACTTGAATAGGGCGATCCGCCTAGCATTATCATTAGCTCCAGCACCCTTCTGAGTGTTTGCATAACTAAGAAATCTTTTTAGGTGCTGATATGAATCTTCAAAGCAACCTCCAGAAAAGGAATTCTTCTCTACCATGTTAATAAGAGCGGAGTGTATCTCAAAATCATCATCTTTCCCCTTTACTCCTATCAACCCCATGTTGCCAATCTCATAGTTCGTGAAAATTTCACGTATGGAAACATTATTCGGATTCCGCCTTGCTCCGGCCATGTTAAGCTCAGTGTGTTATTCCTTCTTTTCCTTCCTCTATTTTTCCTAATACACCAGTACCTCAGAAAAATTCAAGGTTAGATAGAATTAAATAATCACAAATTAAAGTCATAATCAAAGTAGAAATAATAAAATCAATAATAATAGTCGTCCCCTGCAACGGCGCTAAGAACTTGATGCATGTTTTCTTTGCACGCAAAATTATTCCCCAAGTATTAAGGATATCAGTTGCAGCTTAAGCAAGCGACCAAGTAAATTATCGAACCCAAAGGATGGTGTATTATCAATTTAATTATTTACTAAATTAATTAAGACGAATTGGTTGTGAATTTATTATAAACTACTAAACAATGAATTAAAATAATAAATAAAATAAATTGGGAACTAGAAAAATACGGAAGTGGTCAAGTAGGAGAATAGGTATCTCTAAGATAATCCAGTTTCACTCATTAATTTCCCTTCCGTGTGTTGATATCCGACTCTATCTTGTGGAATATGGACGCATTACTAAACCATCCATATCTACTCTATAGACACAACTAAACATGCGTGCAATACGTGTGAATAGCCTTGGAGCAAGAGATATAATTTCACCCCCCTTTCTAGGTACTATCAGTATCAATTATTTCCCTTGCCAATTGGTACTCTAACCTGATATGATCTCCCTTTTTAGGTACTATAAAATTATCCTCTTTATCCTACTTAATAACCCAAATTCAATTCAATTAATAGGTATTCATATATTATAGTTCTAATGAAGCTTTGGAGTCTCCTCACTTAGAATCATAATATGGAATCCTGTTCAGCGGTGAACGCACTCAATCTACAACCAAGATATATATTCAGACTCTATATACCAATTGAAGATGCACAAAACGACTGTGAATATGGATTAAGAAAGAACAATCATATATAAAATAAATCCACAAGTAGTTTTGTACGGAGTTTACACACAAAAGTTTAATTAATTCATAAAAACCTTCACAACCCTAGTTCTACCAAAAAGGCTCTAGCCCATGATGTTACGAAGGACAATCATGGTTGTTGGATAGATCTTACCCGAATATATGGAAAATTACAAGATAAATTAGGAAACGAAATAAACTCTAGATGCGGGAGTCGTCACGTCCTTCTCCGTCTTGAATCCCCCTCTTGGTTCTCCTCTTGATTCCACAAATGAATCTTCAAAGCGATGAATGGATGGAGGAAAGGATGTGGATGATGGTTGGGGGGAGATCCCCCCTTGTGGGGTGTAATATTGTTGCGGCCTCTCTCCAATCCAATATCCTCTAATTCCCATAATGATGTGATTTACACCCCATTTTATACTTGTAAGCTCTCCTTATGGGCCTTGGAAGGGTTCTTAATTTAGACATACATCAAATTTGGTAAAAGTGGAAGAGCTCTTAATTTAGACATACGTCAAATTTGGTAAAAGAAACCCGAAATTGCCAAAAATAGAATCAGCGACATTTTGTTAGACCAAACCTTCTTGGTCGAACAAGCCCCCCTTAGTCGAGCAATGGTTGAGCAAACATTCTATAAGAATTTGGTCATTTTGCTTGACCGAACTTCATCCGCTCGACCAAGATGATGCTGGTCAAACGTATCTCCTCTGGTCGAGCAAGCTTGCACAGTCTCACTGTTTCACACATAACTTTCACATCCAACCTCCGATTTGTGTAATTCTTGCGCTCACGCGATTCTCTCTTCATTGGCTTTCTATCCATATAAGAAACTCACAGAAACTCTAAAATTTGGATATGTAAAAAGTCATGAATAGTGGAACAGCCGTTCTATTCGGCACAGCTTGCGCGACATCACCACTTTGATCATAACTTTCTCGTTTAGAATCCGATTGGGATGTTTTTTATGCCAAAATGACCATCTCTTCTGTGGATTTTCAACCATATATCACACTACTAGTTTTGATCTCCATAGAAATACAAAAAAATTACGAAATTGGACGTGCGTTTTTCAGTATTCATGCACAAGTTGCACCTTTTCTCCAACTTTGCACTTTTGATCCTTTTTCCACCTAAAACATAATAAAATACCTCAAGTGCATATTTTTCTCAAATATAATGAATATAAGACCCTTGTGCTAATATATAACAACAATTCTTATAAATAAAGAGTTAAATTGGACAATCAAACACGCTTATTTTCACTCTCAACAACGGCGCACGTTGCACCACGGGCGTTATCGATGACGGGATTGAGCGGTGGTGCGAAAGGATGATGCGTCCGGCTGCTGAGGGCATGGGTTGTGCCAACCGGTGGCACGATGTTCAAATTGATACGCTGCAGGGATATTGGGCAGCAATTTTTGCGATATTCCACGCCGTGAAACAGGCTGGCCGACGGTGGCGTTGAGATGGCAGACACGGTGATTGGGCTATCGGAGGATGGTTGTTGTTGGTGGTTGGCGCAACCATTGGAAGGCTGCGGGGCTCTTGCATGGGTGATACTGTCCTTCACCGTTAGTACACGATCGGCTCACGGTAGGAGGCTTTTGGATGACAGCGACGATGAACAGCAGGACACATCACGGTGCATGAACAATCGATGGGTGGTATTTCGATGGAGACTTTAGGCCTGCATGCAGAGGTTCTGGGCGGATCTGCAGTGGTTTTTGGCAGGTCTGCGGTAGTTCTAGAGAGTCCAGCGTAGATTCTGATCGAGTCTGCAGTGATCTCCGGTCGAGTCCTCTAAATTTTTGAGCGTGTCCTTCCTCTTTCTGATCGAGTCTGCAATAAATTCAGGTCAGGTCAGCATGTTTTTTGGGTGAGTCTCCGCCACCTGTTGGGCTGGGACAAAGGCTGGATGATGCGGATGCAAGAATGCAGACGTGTGCTCCAATGGATGATCGTCGCTAATCATCTACACAATCAATGGGGCGCATGGTGCCTGTGGTGCACATCATCGACAACAGTCTTATGCGGCGGCATGCAGTCGGGCATGAGGTTATTGCTGATGGTGGAGAGTCGACGGCCGGCTGGAAGCATGGGCTGGAAGCGACGACCAGGCAGCCACTGTCGGCACGACTACCAACAGTGGATGGTGCAAACTGGAAAGTTCACCGGTACGATCAACTGGAACTGTCGGTATAAGTCGTGCCAGCGTGGAGTCAACATGGCATGCTATTGGATGAGAGCACGTGCGGCACGACACATGGCAACCGCTGGCACGACCGCCAGAGGAGGGTAGCACGAGTCATGCAATGGACAGCTCTTCTAGCCGCATGTTTTTTTTTCAGGCAGCAGAAACATGTGTGGTGGTGTCTAGGGTTCCGGCAGGCGTGATTGGGTTAACTTAGGGTACAAGCTTATCCTACTTGTTACACAAGTCACTTCTTTTAATTGCTTGAAGTGTTGATCAGTGTGGAACACGGTGGATAGGTAGCTTGGGGTGTGGATGTCAAGCAAGATGCCAGAGTGGTGGAGCAGGTTGATGGACAAGGAATTGGAGGAATTTTCTATGTAAGATTCTTTTGGAATTTTATTTAGGTTTCGGGGCACTTCCCCGAACCCCACGACCTGACCAGCCAGGTCGATCCCCGTCTGTGTTGCCCACATTTGTGCTTGGAGGCGAACAATCGAATTCACTGATATATAACTGTTTATAATTGATTTAATTATTTGATTATTGTTATATATGTTATGCATAATTCTCAATGGTTTACTGCCTTATGTACCATAATAGGAGCATGCTAGGTTGCGTATTTTATTTTTGAATATTATATGCATGTAAAAACCCTCGGTGTTAAATAACTAAGTGGGAGAGTGGATTGGTAAATAATTCTCGCGGCCTCCATTATTGATTTGTAAGTGATGTGAGTAAACTTGCGTGTTGGCAACAGGCCTTCCTCCACAACAGATGAGTTTATTCACAGATCACTGGTACAAACTTCATTAAATAATTATTATTTGTAATGTGATGCACATGAACTTACGTATTGGCATAGACCTTCCTCCCTAACGGATGAGATTATATGCGGTTCACTGGTACAAACATATAATCGATGATTGTAGAAAGTTATCCGAGAGCGTGTGTACTTCTCCAACTATAAGGCACACAAGCTTGGACCGCGGACTTGGGATCAAATAATGGTGTACACTTAGGTATAAATAATAAGTATCCTCCCCAACGGAGTCACTGCTATTATTTGCATGGCTAAAGAGGAACCGACTATTAATTATTTTGTCAAGAGGTTAGGTTGACGAATGAAATTAATGGGTAAAACCTTCTCTTGTAAATGTTTGGGTTTGTATACGTCCACACTAACATGGCATGCATACTCACGGTACTTAAAATGTTGGTGAATTTTATTTTATATTATTTTGAGGGAATCAATATAAAAGGATAAATTCGAAGATTTGATCGGTGTATTTATTTGTGATTCTATATATTTTCAAATGGTTTATTTCACTTATTGTTTTCTAAAAGAAACATATTTACTGATCCAAAATTAGATGATTAGAAAAGAATCTTGGTTTCGAATTTTATTGCTTAGGAAAATACATGTGTGTTCTCACTAAGGATGTCCTATGATGCCTATTAATGTCTCTAGTGGAGAGGTGAGAGGTTCATAGAAATATGATGGTGTCATGCGATGCTTTGGATACTTGAGTAAGGTTGAAAGGCAAGAGATCATGGTTGACTTGATGAAAGAATTGGAAATGCGTGGAGTAGAAATTGAATGGAAACCTAGATCAATTTATTCTTCATAATTTGTCTAGATGTTCTGAGCAAGTTCCACCTGAAATACAAAAGGTTGTATATGATGGGGAACTTCTAACAAAACATGTGGCAAAGGAAATCAATTTTCATCAAGATGTGAACAAGGTTAGTATCTCATTCACTAGTTGTTGAAGCATGATTAGTGATGGCATCTACTGACACGTTGTGTGTGGATACTGGAATCACTAAAAGCGTAAACTGCGTGATGATGAGATTAATGAGTACATGGGTATACTACGAGAGTAGTGGTTATTGCAGTGGGAGTTGTTTATTTATCTTTTGATAGGAATAAACGTTTGATTTTGAGAAATTGTCTTTACGTACGTTTTCATAGAAAGAATTTCATTTCGTTTTCTATGCATTTACGGATGGATACTCCATTTCATTTAAATAACATGGTCATAGTAATGAAGAATGGAGCTATAATCTGTTGTTGTAGTTGGTGACAATTTGTACACTCTTAAATCATGTTTATCCCACGAATGCAATAAATAGTAATTAATAATGCGTCTTCTAACCTAATAAGAGAAAGATTTTTATGGAAATGATTAGATAGATGATGAATTATTTAGAATTACTAAATTCATTTTATGGTTATGTCCTAGAAACACCATGTCGTATAACGTTTTTCTATTTGTGGCATATTCTAGAAAAATGGAGGGTGATGATTTATTTAGTCCAAAAGATCGAAGGGTGATTGTTAACACAAACACTAGATTTTTGGAAAAGGACTATGTAATAAATCACACACCTATGTATAAGTTGTTCTAAAGGAAGTGAGAGGGAAAACACAAAGTGTTAGTACCAATTGTACAAGAGGATATACCACAAGTAATCTGCATCGCGTGTCACATCTGATACACAATTGCATGTAGTGCCCTATCATAGTGGGAGGGTTGTTTTACAACTCGAAAGATTTATGTTTTGGGAGAGTCGTGAGATTGGGTCCCTAGTAAACATGGAATTGACCCACGGATATGACGAAGCACTACAAGATAAAAATACAATATCTTAGCAAGTTGTAATGATTTCTGAAATAGAATGGATGGATTCTAAATTAGATCTGGGAGCCTATAGAACCACTAAATGGTTTAAGAGCCATTGGAAGTGGTCATACAAAATAAAAGAGGATCATACGGTAAGGTGAAAACCTTGGAAGCAAAGCTTATTGCGAAAAGGTATACTCAGAAAGAAATGATTCAATTATGAGGGAACCTGTTCACCGGTAGCTATGCCTAAGTCGATCCAGACTCTTTATTTGTTGCTACTCATATTGAATTATGAGATATAACAAATAGATGTCAATACAGCTTTCCTGAAAGGAAGTCTTGAGGAAAACATCTATGTGAAGCAACTAGAGTGATTCATTGCAAAGAGCTAAGAGAATTTTGTGTGTAAGCTTAAAGGTGTCCATCGATGGACTAAAGCAAGCTTCAAGATCATGAAACATCCGTTTTGATGAGAAAATCCAGACATGTGGATTTATTCAATGCGCGAATGTGTCTTGTGTATTGGAAAGAGTGACGAAAATGTGGTGGTATTTCTTATACTGTAAGTAGATGATATATTGCTCATTGGAGACAATGAAAGAGTACTGTCAGGCGTATGGATATGGTTGATAAAGTAGTATGAAATGAAAGACTTAAGAGAAGCAAAATATATCATTGCAATCATGGTGATCACAAGATAGGATATTGTGCTTATCTCAAGCTTCATGAAATGATACAATCCTTACTCATTTTAGCATGTGACTTTATCTAAAGAAATGTGTCTTCACACAAAAGAAGATAAAGGAGATGAAAGTGGTTCATTATGCTTCGGCGAATAAGAAAGCTTAATCTAAGGAATGCTATGCACGAGATCGGATATCTATTTTACCAAAGGCATGGTCAGTGACTATCAAGGTAACCCGAAACAAGAATGATGAACTATGGTAAGACATATACTTATGTAACTAAAATAGACCAGAAATTATAATGTGGACTTACCAAACTGATTCACTGCTTCTTATGGGATACATAGATTCAGATTTTTCAAATCAGATAGGGAAGGCAGTAAATCCATCTCAAAGGTTTTGCGTTTAATTTTAAGAAGTAGAGTCATAAAATGGAGAAGTGTTATATAGAAATATATTTCGAACTCCACCATGGAAAGATGATAAATTGGAGCCTCTGAGGTAGCCAAAGTATTTATATGACTCTAGAAACTTTATGATGGACTTCGAAGTATTTCTAAGTTTGCCCTAGATTATCACAATTTATTGTGATAATAATGGTGCAGTTGCAAACTTTAAAGAATCACGAGCCCATAAGGAAATTAAACACATGGAGCGCGAGTACCACCTGTTATGAGAAATCGTATGATGAGGAGAATGTTGTTGTCGCCAAGATTGCATCGGATGATGACCTAATAAATCCATTTACAAGGACCTTAAGGCGAGAGCTTTTAATGATCGTGTAGAGGGAGTGGGAATCAGATGTATGGCAGAAGACATGACATCATAGTCTTTTAGTATAAGTGGGAGATTGTTGGATTGTATACTAAAAGTCTAGCTTTAGTATGAACAATATTTTAACAATTTATTTGAAATAAAAATCAATGATCAAATGATTGCGTCTTATAATTTATTTATATGTTCGATGCAATAGTCCACTTACTTTATACTATAGATAATATGTTGTGCGACAACACATGGAAGATCATATTATCAGTTTCCTTATAAAGTATAAACAGATGCTCACAACTGAGATGGACGGGGACTCTCTATCGAGATGGTTGTAGTGTGATTTGGTATTACTTTGTCTTGACTATAGAATCACATTAGTGCACTTTATGAGTATTGAGCAGGACTGTTTGAGATCGTTCGATTTATACTGATTATATAGGAGAACTTGATCTTTGTTATTATGGATGTTCGTGCTCTTAATCCCTGTACAATAATCTCGACACGTAAGGTAGTATGTATTTCTTTGATTCATCAATGGGTGAGATTTACATGTAATTAAATCAATAAACTCGGTGAGTTGGGAAATAGTGTTATCTCTATGGTGTGTTGTTGATTGTAGAAGGAATCCGTATCCTTTTTAGGTTGATGATGTCCCCTTGAGGAGCTCATAAGGATTATCATGTAAACCGTGCAGGTGGATTTATTCCGGCATAATAATGAAGTTGAGTGGTACTACTCTCGGATGAGATATTAATTAATGGAGTTGTCAGTAACTCAATTAATGGACATTGTATATCTTAAACATAGGGAGACTAACGGGCTTATAATAAGAAGGAGCCCATAACGTAATTATGAGATTAGAATGGTAGTACAGTAATAATATTTTAGTGGTATATATTATTATTATTATTGGACTTAAGTATAAGCTTTTGGCTAAGCTTGGATACTTAAGCCCAATGGAGGCCCAACTCTAATTTCTCCTCCTGGTCCTTGCTGTAGCCCATATATAAGTCATCTCAGCTGTCCGAAAACCCTAATTGAACACGCCTAATAATGTAAGGAGGGTGATGGAATAGAAAATTGAGAAGATCTCGAAGATCGTCGCCCACACGACGTCGAGATTAGACTTTGATATACAGCAGAAGATCGGAAGGTTGTTTGCTACTGCTGTTTGTCAAATTCCATGATTTTCTAAATTCATGAGGAACTCCAAAATTGACGTATGATACACCGTTGGAAAGCCACTGAAGAGAGGATCACTTTGGCAAGTAGATCACTCAAATCCAAGATCTGATGAGAGAGTTATGCCCAAAATGGTGAGGTTGTGCAAGCTGCCGGTGAGAATTCATCTTCTTCAATATACCCTGGTGAAAGGTAATATGTTTCTATATTTTCTTGCTTCCGCTGATTATAGAATCGTATGGAATCCTAACGGTTCATGTTAACTAAATGATCGAATGCCAACATCACCAAACAATCCATTTACAATATGAATACTGAAAAGTAAATACAAGAAATGAAGAAACGAGTTAAGTCTTCAAATCTTATCTTTAGATCTAGATCTGGATCTTCAAACGTAACTGGTGTGGGAACTGGAACTAGACCTTGAATCGAGTCGAGATTGGATCTCTTCCCGCAAGACATAAAATGCCCCAGTAGTGCTCTGATTCTTGGCAGAACGTCCCCAAAGATTAAACGATTCTTTATTTTCAGCAAAGCAACACCGCTATCGCAAGAACTTCGACGAACTAAAGAGGATGGAGAACTGAATCATCGAGACTATGTACTATGCAAGTGTATGTAGAGGTGCTCATGTGTGGTGTGTTCGTTGTGTTGGAATGCATGCTGAATGGCCCTATTTATAGGCGCACCATTCCACTCAACCATAATGAGAATAAAATATTCAATAATTATTATAAAATTATACATTAGATTATTTAAATAATTATATTTAAAAGAGTTGGTTACAATCCACTACACTCCCGAAGTGTTATTAACTTATAGGTACATTGTAAATTAAATCTTACTACTAACTACAATATTTGTGTCTATATTTTCCTTTTTGCCCCAATATCTGTATAAACCCAAAAAATCGACCTTTTTTCCAATTCTGAAACAAATTCCCGCAATTTCCTCTCCCTAATTTTCGAACCCACATTTTTGGATGTCAATTGCATTATTTGCAAAATTCGATTTCTTCTCCATTTTTTTCGATTCCTCACCATTGAAATCGGCAGTATCACACAATAAAGAAGATTGCACAATGAAGTTTTGAAATTGAGAGTCGAAGACTCCAATTCAGAAAGGGAGTCGAAATTAGTAATCGAAGCCCCCAAGTTCATATCGGCCATATCCCTCGATTTTGAAGTTTTTCAGATCGCTTATATTAGGGTTTTCATCCCAATCAAAGGTTGAAGAATTGGATATCCACGAAGTTGAACAACTTCACCAGGTTTGCACTGCATGAAGTTTTCACCAGTAGTATATGCATAATTCTGTATGAAACCTTTTAATTCATTTGGGGATTTTGATATTTTTATCTAATTTGTGCAATTATATTTTGGGCATTTTGATTTCAGTATATCCTCTTGTGTGCATGTATTAGTATTCGCAATCATTTGTGATATTGTTGGGAAACTGATGAGAGTGAAAATAAGCGTGTTTTAGTGTCAAATTTAATACCTTTTTAATGAGTATTATTATTATATATTAGCACAAATGTCTTATATTCCATATATATGAGAAAAAGGTGCACTTGAGGTGTTTTATTGTGTTTTAGGTGGAAAAAAGGATCAAAAGTGCCAAGTTGGAGAAAAGGTGCAATTTGTGCAAGGATGCTCTGAAACGCACGTCCAACTTGTGTAATTATTCTGTATTTGTGTGGAGCTCTAAACTAGAAGTGTCATAAATGATAAAAAGCTAAAGAAGAGAGAGTCTTTTTGGCATAAAGAACACCTCCATTGGATTCCAAACGAGAAAGTTATGATAAAAGTGGTGATGTCGCGCAAGCTGTGCTGAATAGAACGGCTGTGCCACTTTACATGACTTGTTACATATACAATTTTTGGAGTTTCTGAGAGTTATTTATATTGATAGAAAGCCAAGGAAGAGAGGATCGCGCCAGCATAAGAATTACTCAAATTGGAAGTCGGATGTGGAAGTTATGTGCCAAACAGTGAGACTGCGCAAGCTTGCTCGACCAAAGGAGATCCGCTCGACCAGCATCGTCTTGGTCGAACGGAAGAGGAAAACTCGAGCAAAATGACCAAAAACTTACAGAGAGCTTGCTCGACCAGTTGCTCGACTTGGAGGCCTTGCTCGACCAAGAAGGTCAAGTCTAACAGAATGTCGCTGGTTCTATTTTTGGTAGTTTCAGATTTCTTTTACCAAATTTGGCGTATGTCTCAAGTAAAAGCCCATCCAAGGCCTATAAGGAGAGCTCACAAGTATAAAAGGGGGGTGTAGATCACCTCATTATTCATCATAGAGATCATACGGATTGGAGAGAGGCCACAACAATACTACACCCCACAAGAGGGGATCACCCCCAACCATCATCCACATCCTTTCCTCCATCCATCCATCACTTTGAAGATTCATCTGTGGAATCAAGAGGAGAACCAAGAGGAGAATTCAAGATGGAGAAGGACGCAACTACTCCCAAATCTAGGATTTATTCGTTTCCTAATTTATCTTGTATTTTCTGGACTACGGCTAAGATCTATCCAACACCCATGTGTATTTCCTACAACACCATGGGCTAGAGCCTTTTTGGTAGAACTAGGGTTGTGAAGGTTTTTACCAATTAATTAAACTTTCGTGTGTAAACTCCGTACAACACTACTTGTGGATTTATTTTAAATATGATTATGCTTCCTTAATCCATACTCACGGTCATTTTGTGCATCATTAACTGTTATGTAGAGTCTGAATACATATCTTGGTTATTGATTGAGTGCGTTCACTGCTGAGCAGGATTCCATGTTATGATTCTAAGTGAAGGGACTCCAAAACTTGAGGACTGGGATACGGTACGAAGGTCAGGGGAGTTGCTCGACCAAACCACATCAGCTTGACCATACCTGATGGTCGAGCTGAGGTCGAGCAAGCTCCAAAAAAATAGATTCACGACACTCTATTTTCGGGTGTGCCGCTCGACCAGCACACTTTTGCTCGACCAGACTATCCAAGTCGAGTAGAAGTCGAGCAACACCTGGGAACAGGAATCCCTTGATCAGGAGGTTTGCTCAACTTGGAACAGGTTGCTCGACCAGATCACCAAAGTTGAGCACTAGTCGAGAAAAATGCACAAAACTTACAGAGAGGTTTGCTCGACTTGGACCAGGTTGCTCGACCATACCCTGAAAGTCGAGCAGGTGTCGAGCAACACCTGGAGAGCAGAGGTCGCGATCATCAACGTTGCTCGACTTTGACAGAGTTGCTCAACCAAACTATCCAAGTTGAGTGGATGTCGAGCAGTCCCATTTCATGCCCGATTCAATACCGAATGCTATACCTGTTGTTCAGAACACTCTAGAGCCATCCCAAGAGTAGAATAATGAGCTTACAATAGAGAATAAGTGGGAAAGACCAAAGAGGTTGAGAAACGAGAAGCTTAGACTGCAGATGGATAATAAAGATGTGGTTTTCTCTCTTGATCAAGCAATGAAGATGTCCATGGAGACTCAATCGTGTAAGAGCATAGATGTGATTTCTAACTTGTTTAATCTTGATTTTTTCTAAAACAGATGATTCTAAATTTAAGTGGAAGATTGACAAGAAGGTGTCTTGACAGCCATGGGAGGAAGGAAATTCCAAGGATCATATACTTGTGACTAAGAAAGGTGAGGTGCCGAGTGTAGACAAGAAGAGAGAAAGAAAGTACTTAAAGGTGAGGATGCGAGAAGACCGTCATCCGATCAAGTAGCCTACAAAGGTTACGTCCATCGTTACTCTCCGACGTTAAACATGAGCACCTGTTGGGGGCTTACCCTTCTGTTTTATTGCTTTATTTCTTTCGTGTGAGTAAGAAATTTTTTTATATTTAAGGTGCTTACTAATCGGCAATTACATCTCTTTGCAAACTTAGTTCAACTTACATTTTTACTAAGTTTGGGGGTGTGATGTTATTACCTCATTGCAGCACCAAGAGTATAATCTTTTCTTTGTAATGTTTACTAAGGGAGTTGATTTTTGCAGTATGTAGAAACTTTAATCGGTTTTGATGTGTCAGTTTTTTGCAATTTGCCTATTGTTCTATGGTGTTCCTAGTGTGTGGAGTCGATTAGATAGTCAATTAAGTCTTTCTTATAGTTCTCCTATATTATTATTTATGAATCCTGTGATGATGAGTGTGTTTGAGCTTTGATGATAGAAAATGGTAAAAGAGTGGCAAGACGAGTTCTACGCTGAGGAGCTCGTGTATACGTTGAAGAAAAATCAGGCGCCCTCGTTTCCTTACTCTAATTTTTATATGTGCTTTTAATTCATAGAGTGGAAGGATTGAGTTTATGTTTTGGTGATCCATGTGAGCTTATATGTTTAAATTGTGCTTTAAACTCATATGCTCTTGAAATTGATGAAGGAAGTGTACTTGAGTTATATTGTGATATGAAGTTCTATGTGTACTTGTGGGATATTTCTTACCATGAAAAGTGCTCTGTTCCTTGTTAAAAACCCATGTGAGATTTTGAGCCTCGTTGATCATGTTACATAATCACATGATATTTCAATCTGGTGAGTATCATTCTTGTGTGTGTATTCTAGAACTTGCCTCTTGTCTTACTTGAATTTATATGTGTGTTAGATGATGGGAGATGATCTAAGGCCATCCTTGAATTTATGAGTCACTTAGCCAAATAATTCCTTACCAAATGATGTTTATCCGTAGTTAGTCCCGTTGAGCCTAAAAGTCTTATTTCTTTGGCAACCTACAAAGATAGCCACTTTGATATCCTATTTGAGCCTTAAATTCCTATATTTAGTTGAGAATTAAATGCTATCAAAGTGTGTGAAGTTGATTTTGATAGAGTTTGGAAGGAATAAAATATTTGAAGCTGCACAAGTGATTATGAGCTTAAAATAAGTTGCTTAGGGGTAATGCCCGAAACTGGTACCTCGAGAAAAAAAGAAGGAAAGAAAAAATATGTTGAGCTTGAAGGAAAAGGAGAGAAAAGAAAATTAGAAGAGCATGAAACTGGATAGCCTTGAAGTGTAAAAAAATCTGCAGTACAAAAGATTTGCGGTTTTAATTCTCTACTAATTAAGTCACTTTATACATATGTTTCCTACCCTTACCAAAGAGCCAACATTACGTCCATACAAAAGTCCTTCTTGATCCTATTGTCGAATCATACTTTTAGTGGTGGAGAGTTTAAGATATTTGGCAAGCTTATGGTTACGCATGCACTTGAATTGAATCTGAGCGTAAACACCTTAACCTATAAGTGTACATCTTTTACACTTGAGTGCGAGTGATATATACTTTCCGTGAGAATGTGACAATGGAGCATTTGAATTGGTGGTGATTGTCTTATCTTGAATGCTATGAATTGATTATTACATGTAATGAGAGTTACATGACCTAAGTTGAGGACAATTGTATTTTGAATATGGTATGAGTCATAGTCCTTGTTTCCTCGCTAATTTTTTTACTCTCTTTCTCTTTATTTTTATTTTGTTGCCTCGGGATGAGCAACGGGTAAGTTTGGGGGATTGATGAGAGTGAAAATAAGCGTGTTTTAGTGTCCAATTTAACACTTTTTTGATGAGTATTGTTATTATATAATAGCACAAAAGTCTTATATTCTATATATGCGAGAAAAAGGTGCACTTGAGGTGTTTTATTATGTTTTAGGTGGAAAAAGGGATCAAAAGTGCCAAGTTGGAGAAAAGGTACAATTTGTGCAAGGATGCTCTGAAACGCACGTCCAATTTATGTAATTATTCTGTATTTTTTGGAGCTCTAAACTAGAAGTATGATACATGGATGAAAAGCTACAGAAGAGAGGGTCGTTTTGGCATAAATAACACCTCCATTGGATTCTAAACGAGATAGTTATGATAAAAGTAGTGATGTCGCGCAAGCTGTGCCGAACAGAACGGCTGTGCCACTTTGCATGACTTGTTACATATAGAAATATTAGAGTTTCTGAGAGTTCCTTATATTAATAGAAATCCAAGTAAGATGGGATCACGTGAGCACAAGAATTACTCAAATTGGAGGTCGGATGTGGAAGTTATGCGCGAAACGGTGAGACTGCGCAAGCTTGCTCGACCAAAGGAGATCCTTTCGACCAGCATCATCTTGGTCGAACGGAAGAAGAAAACTCGAGCAAAATGACCAAAAACTTACAGAGAGCTTGCTCGACCAGTTGCTCGACTTGGAGGCCTTGCTCGACCAAGAAGGTCAAGTCTAACATAATGTCGTTGGTTCTATTTTTGGTAGTTTCGGATTTCTTTTACCAAATTTGGCATATGTCTCAAGTAAAAGCCCACCCAAGGCCTATAAGGAGAGCTCACAAGTATAAAGGGTGTATAGATCACATCATTATTTATCATAGAGATCATACGGATTGGAGAGAGGCCACAACAATACTACACCCCACAAGAGGGGATCACCCCAACCATCATCCACATCCTTTCCTCCATCCATCCATCACTTTGAAGATTCATCTGTGGAATCAAGAGGAGAACCAAGAGGAGAATTCAAGACAGAGAAGGACGCGACTACTCCCAAATCTAGGATTTATTCATTTCCTAATTTATCTTGTATTTTTCAGACTACGGCTAAGATCTATCCAACACCCATGTGTATTTTCTACAACACCATGGGCTAGAGCCTTTTTGGTAGAACTAGAGTTGTGAAGATTTTTACCAATTAATTAAACTTTCGTGTCTAAACTCCGTACAACACTACTTGTGGATTTATTTTATATATGATTATACTTCCTTAATCCATACTCACGGTCGTTTTGTGCATCATTAACTGTTATGTAGAGTCTGAATACATATCTTGGTTATTAATTGAGTGCGTTCACTGTTGAGCAGGATTCCATGTTATGATTCTAAGTGAGGGGACTCCGAAACTTCATTAGAACTATCATATATGAATACTTATTAATTGAATTGAATTCAGGTTATTAAGTAGGATAAAGAGGATAACTTCATAGTACCTATAAAGGGAGATCATATCGGGTTAGAGTACCAATTGGTCAGGGAAATAATTGATACTGATAGTACCTAGAAAGGGGGTGAAATTATGTCTTTTGCTCTGAGGTTATTCACACGTGTTACACGCATGTTTACTTGTGTCTATAGAGTAGATATGCATGGTTTAGTGATGCGTCCATATTCCACAAGGCAGAGTCGGACATCAACACATGGAAGGGAAATTAATGAGTGAAACTGAATTATCCTAGTGCTACTCATTCTCTCTCTTGAGTCACTTTCGTAATTCTTCTAGTGTTTATTTTATTTTAATTGTTATTTTATATTTTTGTTAGTAGATTAATAATTCAAACATCAATCTTAATTTTAATCTTGTCTTAATTAATTTAGATAATAATTAAATTGATAATACGCCGTCCTTTGGGTTCGATATTCACTTGGTCGCTTGCTTAAACTGCAACTGATATCCTTAATACTTGGGGATTAATTTTGTATACAAAGAAAACACGTATCGCATACATGTTAATGTAAATAAACAGTGGTGTTGTTATGTGTGAATCCTTGGTTGATTCTAACTTATTTTGAAGTTTTAATGTAATGTTAATTCTTTCTATTGTGGATTCTGGGATTTTTTGTGGTTGTGGGATATTTGCATATTGTGCAATGCGTCAAAATGTTGGGTTTTGATTTATGGAATATGTAAATTCTATTGATTATGGGTGTATGATTTTTGATTTGTTCACGAATTATGATCGACAGAGTGTTATGTAATATGTGAATTCACTAACAATGTGTTTTGTAAAGTCCACACGTATTGGAAAAATTCTGCAAACCATTCTTCATATGCATTTCAAAGTCATAATTCATCACGTGATTAATTTTGTATTCTCACTTAAAGCCACAAAATAATTCTTCATAAAATGATGAATCATTTCATCAATATCATATTACGAACAATGTACTAATAATCTCTGCCCAAACAAATGTGCTTTCTCAATGATGTAACTCATCATTCAAGACACAAACAAATGTTCACTAATTGAAAAATCAACACATTCCAAAAACAAACAATCAATTCTTCACAAAATGAATAGTCAACTCTAAATGTTCTCTAAAATACTAAATGTATTGACAAACCGTGCAGTTATTTTAGGCCTCTATAGACAACAATATGATTTTGAGCGCTACTTTGATAAATATTGATATGCAAGAGCATAATATTCAGAATGTGAGAACCAAAACAATGATGAATATGGAAACTTATTTGCACTAAGAAGAATCATCACCCACTAACAAACATGTTTATGAACTAGAAAACAGACCCACAGAGTCATCCCAAAAACAATACATTCATTGCAAAAATCAATAATTAGTTCAAATAGATCAATGTTAAACAAGTTCATGAGTTATGCACTTGGTTGCATACTTGTCTTATTTATGAAAAAAAAAAGAGTTTTCATTATGCTTCATAATCCACATCCAAGATCAGCCCTTATTTTTCTTCTTCTGAAATTCCCTGTACGATGCAACTCTCTTCTTTTTCGGACGACTAGGCGGCCTTTTTAAAATGGGGAGAAGAATGCAAGGTTCTTGAATGTCCACTTCAAATTGACATATCTCGGGGATGGGATGTATGTCGTGACTATAACATTCCCTATACTTTGAGGCATATAAACACTCGCTTACATGAGTAAATATGGTATTGCAGTTCTTACAGATTACAACAATAGCGTGTGAGCACGGGAATCTACTTATTTGCCACTCGTAGCAACTACAAAACCTTGTTCTTAGAGCAGCACGAACTAAAGGAGACGAATTCACCTCATAATCACCAGATGAACACCTAACCACATTCCAAGAAAGCCTAATGTCATGCAAATCCTACCATGCAACCTCCTTTTTGGGGCATAATGCTGATGTCCATGATGCACTAGTTGCCCTCCTTTTGACAATCCAAGAATCGAGAGTTGCATTATTCAAAGTTAGAGTTTATATGCACAATGCACTATATAGCTATAAAGTTTAATAGATAACAAACATAAGAAAAACATATATATCATAATAGTCACTTAAACAATTATGATGCTCAACAATAAATCAAAACCTTTACGAATATAGTCTATCATGTGAGCGATGGGCAGTGACCTAGCTTCGGTTATCCATGCATTAAATGATTTAATGGCGTTTGAGGTCATCTCATCGTATCTAGTTGTGGGGAGAATGCAACAGCCCATTTCTCATATGGTAATTATGACATAAAAATCTTTAGCAATGTCTCCCCCCCTAATTCTTTGAAAGCTGTGATCTTTTAATAAAAGTCACGTTTTGTTGGAGCATAAACACATTGTTGGAAAAGAAATCCCAACATTGCACGATTCTTTTTGGTACATCCTCGAGAGAATTTTCCCTTAAGGTTTGTTAGGAGATGAAACATACAAAAAAAGTGCATAGGCTCATTGAAAACCAATGGGAATGCCGCCATTAAGCCTAGATTTCAATTAGAAATGTATAAAATCTGATTGTCATGCCTCATGTTGTCCCATATCTTTGTTAAAAACCATGTTCAGTTTTTAATATTTTCAATTGAGTTAACCATTTGATGTGAATAATAAGACTAAAACCAATATTATTAAATGTGTAAAATTCAAAAGTCAAGAGGTGGCAGCTAGTAAGGTTCCATTTGCTCGACCTTTCATGAAAGTTCCAGCTATAAATAGCATGGGGCTATAGCTCTTAAAACCATCAATGCATGCTTTGAAGGTTATGAACAAGCGTTCAAAACGATAGGTTTTGGGATCATAATCAAGTGAAACAATGGTGCCTGGATTGGTAGATGAAACAGCAGCACAGTACCATCGTAGCTGATTATAGGATTCATCAAAAGATCCCCAAACCTTGCCCTTTGCATTTTCTGACGCTCGCCATGCTTTCTAATATGGAATATCAATCCCATAACTATGATCTCATCTTTTGCATCAGTTCCACCCATGTGAGGCTTCTTCCTAACCTTGTCTAAGATCAAACTTCCAATGATGTCGGGACGCAATAATTTGGTTTCGTTTTGAGTCAACACACCAACACACTTGTGAACTAAATTCATTTCATATATTTGGAATTTTACTGTGACCGGAAGACACCTTGCTTTTATGAACCAATCACACTTGTGTTCCTTTTTGTTGCAACAAATTGCATGGATATAGTTTGCATCGCTCCTCTTATAGTCAAATGGAAAGCCAATTCGAGTGGTATATTTTATTAGTTGAACTCGGAAATCAACTGTACCGACATGAAACACCAACCCAACACCATCTTTCAATATATTTTACCACGGATCTGATAACAACGGTTTCTTCTCCAAAACGGGGCCTATATCATAAGAGGGTATGACATTGTTTTGACCAAACTCTTCGTATTGCCCATCGTTCAACAAATTCTCATTTGTGTTCAAACATTCCAGAGAGAACTCAGTACCTCTCAAACATATGGAATTCATTCGTCCTTGGCTGTAATTTTCCATATGATGAGCCGGATGAGTGCCACACACCGATACATCAGCAGCGATTACATTCAAGGATGAAAGATGATAAAGGATGATTAAGCTCTCTACATCATCATCAGATACCACAGAAATAGGAGGGTGCGGTCCAACAAAATAAAGACATTCAAATTTCTTAAGTTACAACTCATTCCATTTACTACAAATATGTGATATGATATCATCCCATGATGTATTTATAACCAATTTGAACAATTTCTGTCAAAAAAAAACCAATTTGAACAATTTGCACTCCCCCTATATCGAATACTGAGAATGATGGGTGGTTTTCCCATGAGTTGAAAGCCCTGCTTAAGAAAAAACCACACTAAAAACCAATAAATTATAGTTCAAAATGTAGATTATGTGTATTGCATGGCATGTTCCATTTTAACCTTACTGCATGTCATGCATATTTTTGATTGATATCTTCATGATGGAAATTAGCATTGACAGGTTCATGATGCGAGAAGTGCTGATAAATGATTTACATTAAATCACCAAACACGTACTACTGTATGTGGCAAAACACGTTATAACCATAATGCATGACATGCAGTTTTGATGTAAGTGCAGAACGTGCATGTATGCGACACAATTGTGGATGAATGAAGATCTCGACTTGCATGCCATGCATTTATCACTAAACAAAAGACGACGTGTTGCAACAAATGATCTATAAAAATAAACTTGGTTCAAAATAATACAAATTTTATGAAATTCATATAAGATAAACTGTAACCCTAAACTTACCGCAATATTTTACAAATTATATATGACTTTTAACATAACCTTAAACCGAAAAGTTAATACAATTGAAAAAATTAGGATGAAGATATCTACATACATGTGTAAATTCTCATTTTTCGATTGTAGCAAAGTGAAAAAAGATTGTATGTAGGATTAGAACGATGAAAATTTGTGCTTGAACGATAATTTCCTGAACATCACATTTGTCGAAGAAGGAAAGTATAGAAATGATATTTTAACTAGAAGCAGTCGATAGTGTAGAAACGATAATTCATCAGGAACTAATCGATAATTCATTATGGCAAGTCAAGAAATCTTAAACTGAAATGCCTTGAAAGTGGAAAAGATATTATTGGAATATATTTTAATTAAGGATAAAGTTGGAATTTTAACTCTAAAGATTGTACCTAATAATAATTTATTTTTATGAATGTATCTTAACATAATTATACATAGAAAGTTTGTACCTACAAGTAATTATTTCTATTTAAAATTAGAATAATCTTATATTTCTATAAAAATATTAAATAAATAATTTGAGATTGAGAAAAAAAATAGAGTTTTTTATTATGATCCAAATGTGTCAACATTATACTCTACTTATAGAGAGACAAAAAAATTAAGAATTTTGATTATTTGGTTTAAAAAAATTAATAATTTAAATATTATTTATTTAAAATTTAAATTATATTTATTATAAACAATCACAATGTCACAAGTGTTACATTGTGGTGTAAAGACTTGGGATGATGGCAGGGTTATATCGTCACCTCACAACCCAATTGGATGTGACTTCATTTTGCTTTTTTAATTTTTTAGTTGTTTGTCTTTTGGGATGACTTGGAGTGAGGGTCGTTGATGAGGATAGTCTAAGAAATACTGCCATGAACCAGGGTGTGGAGCTATTGACTGAAACTGGAAAATTGGAACACACTTGGAGGATAAACAAATAAATTTGAATTTTTTTCATTTAGTTTGAGAAGCAGGAAATTTTTTTGGTAGTCAGGTTGTTCGATTTGAGAGTTTTTGAAGCATAAAAGTACAATGCAAAGGTGAATCAGTTTAAAGAAGAGATGAAGCCTAAAAGTACAAAGCAGAACCTAAGCGATATATTTTAGCACTCTTTATATTACCTATTAAAATTAATAATTTGTTTCCTAGGAATCGTGTGAGGTATAGTAGGAATTCACGCTGTTAGGGATGCATTTGGGTATAATAGGGGTACAACATGCACTCTACAAAGCACATTAGATGTGTACACAAGGTGTTTGGTATAATGTTTCTAAGAAATTGGATATTTCTTTGACACATATTAGCTTCTGTTCAAGGAGATACTCCCTCCGCCCCATCCAAATAGCCCTTTTTTCCATTTAGAGCGTCCTACCCAAAGAGTCCCATTTTCTTTTTTACATATATGGGACCCACACACCCACTAATACAATTAAAATTTGGGTCCACACTCCCACTAATACAACCAACCACTACATATCGAATAATAATATTCCTTAATCCACGTGCAAAAAACAAAAACTACCTTTTGGGTGGACGGAGGGGGTAATTTGGATGATGCAAAGAAGATGCAATTTTAGCTTGTTATTTGTTATCAAAATGCTGATCTATAATAATATCACCACTGTCATCCGCCATATTATACACCTCTGTAGGTGCATCTGAACTCATCACAATTTCTTCGTTTCTGTAACTATTATAACTTAGAGTGGTTTGTCTATGATGAGAAGCCATTGCAATCTAAAATTAAATAAAATGAAATCGTATGAGAAATTTATCAGTAAAATGGACTTGCAGTTGAAAAAAAAATAGCATACTAAAATAACATTGAGAAAAAAATGAAGTAAGATGTTACCGGTGGTTAAAGTAACGACAGCGAGAAAGAGATAGAAGTCACGATGAGTAAAGGGAAAGAGAGAGAGAGGGGGAGTCACGATGAGTAAGGTTTTCTTAAAGTATCCTTAAGGTGTGTTTGTATGTGTAGGGAGAGAGAGGAAAATAAAATAATAATGGGGGAGAGAGAGAGGGGGAGTCTTAAAAACACACAGAAAATGGGTTTGGTTTGTCTTGACTCTCTCTCATCATTCACGCTCAGTGGCGCGTACACATCACCACTTCCATGTGTTGTAGCGAGAGGAAAATAATTGGATTAATTCTGATAGCTCAACACGCTACTCTTAGGGTTGATAAAAAGTATTATGCAACATTAAAGAATGAGACCTTAATATTGGCAGCCAATTGTGATCAAAAGAAGAGCAGCTGTGTGAAATTTGATTTGTACTCTGATTCTCGAATAAATGTACAAATACTTTTAAAAGAGAAGGTAAATCCTTTTACCCCTTCTAATTACATTTTGTCTTATTTATTGAAATTTTAAAAAATTTAATGTCTCACCTTGGATAACGTAAACTTTAACAACTAATATTTGCAGTTGTGAAGAAGAGAATGTGGTTTTGTCGCTATGTATAAGAAATACTGCCATGAATCAAAGTGTGGAACTATTTGCTGAAACAGGAAAATTGGAACATACTTGGAGGGTGAATAAATAAATTTGAATTTTTTATTTCGCTTGTGAAGCGGAAAATTTTTTTGGTAGTCAGGTTATTTGATTTGAGAGTTTTGAAAGCATAGAAGTATAAAGCCAAGGTGAAGCAGTCTAGATTAAAGGTGAAGTCTAAAAGTACAAAACATAACCTAAGCGCAGTAAAGACTGTTTAACGAGAGTATAAATAAAGGAGAGTTTTTATACTACTTTTTGCACAAATATTAAATAATTAAAGTGCCCACCAGAGGTAAATGATAGAAACTTCCAAAGGTGAATACTCAAATGTGAGTATATTTTAGCACTCTTTATGATACCTATTAAAATTAATAATTTGATTAAATTATTGTATGAGTACTGCAATTCCTAGGAATCATGTGAGGTATAGTAGGAATTCAAGCAGGATGCATTTGGGTGTAATAGGGGTACAAATGCACTCTCTACAAAGCACATTGGATGTGAACACAAGGTTTTTAGTATAATGCCTTAAAGAAATTGGGTATATCATTGACACCTATAAGCTTCTGCTCAAGGAGAGAGGGCGTGGTCTTCATCCGTCAGCTTGAGTGTTTGCCTCTCCAACTATGATAGTTTTCATGTATTGTTGGGTTGATTGGAATTCTTTATTTCAATATGGACAATGCAATATCCATGGAGAGGAGGTATTCTTTTACTTATATTTTTGTTCCCCTGTCCATTGACTTATGAAGTTGTGTTGTATGAGTTAAGTTAATAAAAAGTAGAAGCAATTAATAATAGTGCCCAATCAAAGATAACAATTTACTTTTTTACCTAATTTTAACACTATATCTTTTAATGCAATAATTGACGAAAATACCCTTTACTCAAATTCATTTGAGTAATGTATTCGAGTAATATATTTGAGTAAAATGAAAAATAATTTTCGAATCAAAATTCAAGTCAATTTTTTTCGAGTAAACATGTATTCGAGTAATAAATTCGAGTTTAATAATACATTCGAGTAATGAACTCAAGTTAAATAATACATTCGAGTAATAAATTCGAGTTAAAATTTTAACACGAAATGAACATATTTGTTAATTCGTGTAAATGCTTCTGACACAAAAACATTCGTGTGAGGTTATATTAAATGAATTCGTGTGAATGTATTAACATGAAAATAATTCGTTTGAATGTTAACATGAAAATAATTCGTGTGAGATTCCAACTATAATTAATCTTCGTGTGATTTAGTATTAAACACGAAAATAATGAATTCGAGTAATGAATTCGAATCAAATAATGCATTCGTGTAAAAAGTTCGACTAATATTTTTTAATAATTTTTCAAGTAAAAATTATTTTACTCGAATACTTTACTCGAATATATTACTCGAATATTCGAGTAAAGGGAATTTTGGTCAATTCGAGTATAAAATAATATAGTGTTAAACTTAGGATAGAAAAGAAAATGTATATAAAAAAGAGGGTATAGTAAATTTTTTTCCAAAAAAGTATTGCTCACTTAAAGGTACTCATTCTATTTTCATACCTACAACTTGGGTCGAGGACTGAACTCTTCATTATGATGTCCATGATATTTTGTAGGTGTGTGTGATTTATACCATAAAATGTATCTACTATGATTTGCTTTAGGTTTAGTGAATTAATTCTTTAATTAATTCTCAACATTTGTACTCTTTAGTTATTATCACTGTTACATTGAATACATCAATGTACGCTAATTAAGACCATTCAAATATGTTTGCTTTATGTACGGTAATTTGAGTGGAACATACATTTGACTCAAATGCTTCAATATTGTTCACTAAGTTTCGTGCCCGAATGTTTGGGATTGAAGGTTGATTGCTTTTTTCTCTATGTGAAATAAAGAGCAAGTGTACTCTATCGTTGTGTAGAACAAGGTGACCAAGTAATAAAATAATATAGAACTCAAGGGAGAAAGTACGTGTATCCGTATTAAGAAAATGCTCACTCAAGAAGGACTAATCAATGATAGGATTGAGATTAACACTAATAATAACAACTAAGAAAACAAACAAATAAACAAGATACAATGGGATGTGTAGGCACTAGAATTTTATTACCTATTAAAGAAAAATATGACAAATTAATGCAATAATTATCAATTAATTATTTATTTATCAAGGAATTTAAATAAATAAATTCCTAAAATAAATTAGTGAATAATTGATAATTGGGCCAGATCCAGTCAAATAAGCCCAAGTCAAAGGTGGCCTGACCCAAGTCAAACAAACCCAGATAAATTAAATTAATCCCAAGTCAAATAAAGCCTGATTAAAAGCCCAATCAAGTTGGAAGGCCCAAGCCCGCAGAGTTAGGTCAAATCAAATATTGACCAATCAAATTGCGTTATAGATGGAAAGGCCCCAGCCCACAAAATCAGATCAAATCAGCCCTGAACCAATCAGACTGCGAGTTATATATGGGACTTCCCCACCCTTCACTTATACAAGGAGCCCTCCTCCATTAATTCTAAACATACTCAGACACCTAAAAAGATTCGAAGAATACGAGCAAAGATGAAATCCTAGTCTCCCTTCAAGATCTTCAAGTCAAGAACAGCCTCGGATCAGAGATCAAGGTTTTACACCCCTCCGATCTGTCATTCTTTAAGTCTTTAAGTCAAGAACAGCCTCCGATCAGAGATCAAAGTTCTAAACCCCTCTGATCCAATATTTTTCAAGTCAACAGCCTCTGATTAGAGATCAAGTTTCTATACTTCTCCGATCCGATGTTCTTCAAGTCAGAAACAACACTCGACCTGAGATAAAGGTGCTAAACCCCTCAGATTCGATGTTTCTTCCTGTCAGACTCATCCAACAGTCTTCGTGAAATCAACGGTGTTCTACTAAATTAAACGACGTTCTTCATAAGAAATCTTCAAGTCAATATTTGATTCAAACAAAGGCTCGACATCTCCGAATTAATATTTTCAAAGATTCAAGCCCAAGTTTGGACAAGCTTCATCCGAAGATCCGACTCAACGCACAAGTCAACACAAGCAAGTCAAAGTCAACAAGTTAAAGTCAAAGTCAAGCCAAATTGGTTCGAGAGAAGAATCAGATGATTGATTAGAGATTGTAACCCATTTACATATTATTTCAAATTAAATCCATCTGAATTATCTTTGTACCCTGTTTGTATTTATTTCATCATAAATACAAAATTTGTTGTTATAAATTTTGGCACACCTAATGGTACAGTCTCTACCTCTCATCTCTTCTCTCTGCAAGCTCAAAGATACAAAGTATGATGCCTATTAGGATCGCGATAAAAAAATAATCTACTTTAAAGCCTTTAGAGTTACAGGCTGTGAAGATTCAAGTGATAAATCCACTAAAGATTGCGATACGAAGGCCTACTGCATCAAAGCCTACAGAGTTACAAACTGATAAGGTTGAAGACTTTACAAGAAGTATGTCTGAAGGCTCCTCAGAGAAAAATCATATGGTGAGGATTACTCTTAATAAGCAATTGCACGATGATAAAGATGGTGATGATGACTCTATCTGCTCAATTCCTCACTCCACACCAAGCTCACTATCTGCCTCAACTGAAGCTGCAGTGATGATGACAAGTGTCATAACTCCTAAGGAGCAAATAACAAGTAGGATAAAAGCCATTGAAGGACTCGCCAAACATATGGAAGCTCAAGACTTAAAGATATCCCAACTTATGAGGAAAATGGAGAATGTCGAGGCAAGTCATACATATGGAAAAAAGTCGAGGATGAACACGAGGAGGAGGACTCCGCAAAACACCATCTATCTGAAGAAAAGTCAGCTAAGGATAAGATACAAGTTTCAACTGACGGAATGCTTCCTATCAACCAATTAAAGAACATTGTGATAGAGACGATGGAAGATTAGTTTGAAGAGAGCTCCAAATCTTCTTCAACCTACGCCAAGCTAAAGAGGATTGATAGCTTGAGGATGCCAACTGACTACCAACCTCCCAAGTTTCAACAATTCGATGGCAAAGGCAACCCAAGACAACATATGGCGCACTTCGTCGAGACATGCAATGATGCTGGGACCTACGGAGATCACATGGTGAGGTAATTTTTTTGCTCACTAAAAGTAAATGCCTTCGATTGGTATATCGACTTGGAAGTCAACTCTATTGACAGTTAGGGGCAAATGGAAAAAGAATTTCTCAACTATTTCTATCGCACACGAAAAACTGTTAGCATGATGGAGCTTACAAATAATAATCAAACTAATAAAGAATATGTAATCAACAACAACAACATATTGATGACCCTAAGCCTCAATTTCAAAGAAAAGCTGTCAAAAACTTCAGCTATCAAAATATGCATTTAAGGTATGCAGTGGAATCTTCACTACATACTTCAAGGAATTCGGCCTAAAACTTTTAAAGAATTAGCTACAAGATCTCACAACATGGAGTTGAGCTTGACATCAAATGACATCAAATGACCATCTATTCAAGACTCTTACAAGTTTGAAGACATACCTTTTGAATAGCTCTTGGAAGAGGAACCACAGCAAAAGATTGCAGTTTCCATAAAGATTCATAGAAATGAAGTCAAAGTAAGAGAAGATAATGCATCCCAAGATTGGGGGCAATGAACTGTTGATAAATCAAATACAAAGCTCCTCGGCACAAGTTAAAATTGTCTGCATGATACTCCTTGATATGAGCTAAAACTATCTACACATGATGCTCCTTAATACGAGCTTAAACTATCTAAAGTTCTCAAATTACGCTCCTTGATATGAGCTAAAACCATCTACAAGCCAATCTCTTTGATATGAGCCTAAACTATCTAACACAAATAAAATGTAAAGCTCTCAACACGAGCTAAAACTATCTACATTACGCTCCTTGATATGAGCTAAAAATATCCAAAATCGCCACACACTACGCTCCACGGCACGAGTGAAAATTGTCCACACAAAGCTCCATGGTACGAGCATAAACTATCTGAAATTCTCATCGCCTTGATATGAGTTAAAACTATCCACACACAATGCTCCTCGACACGAGAGAAAACTGTTCTTACAATGTGATTGGTCGTAATATAGTCGAAACGACCAATTAAAGAATTTATTGAACCACAGGGAGGAAGGTACTAGAGTTTAAGCAATCTCAAGTTTATCGTGATTTTATAAGGACGATCGAAAAGGAGGATAGATAAGCATGCAAATAAATGCACTTAAACTAATGAAAATAAGATAAAATGAATGCAAGAAAATGGGTTCCAAATGATGCAAGGATGAGATTAACAACAATCATGGCATAGATAATTAAGTAATTATGCAATTAATTCTAATTTCTCATGGACATGACATAGAAGCGATCACTAATTCCACCTAAACTCTCTCTCGAGATGGATAGGATGTAGGCCCTCAACAAGGCTCCCAAAAGCACTTAAGATCGATACCATAGCGAACACCTCCCACTAGGTACTAATTACTCTACGAGTTCCCTAATTAGGTACTAAATTGTAAGCAATATTCCCTTTTAAGGTACTATGAATTCACTAATGGTTTGGGCCTTCTCATCTAATCAACCAACCTCTCGATTAGGTTAATTAAATGTTCTATCAAATGGTTCTAAATTTAGAAGGATAGCTCTATCCCATTCTAAATTAATGCACATGAAGTGAAAGATGAAATGATTCAATGAACTATCCTAAACACATAATTGATTTCTCAATCTAATCACATGCCCATGACAATTAATCACACAAATCAATCATATACATCAAGCAATTAACAATCAATGATAGAAATAACACAAAGCCCATTCAAGATCAAAATCAAATTGCATAAAAACTAAATTATCCAACACCAATCATGGAGCTAATCTCACAAAGGAGATTAGCCTCTCATAGTCACAAAGAATTCAACATAGACATTAAAATCCTTACAAACCATGATCAATCTATAAAGAAATGCACAAAAATTAGAATTAGATTCCCCCTTTGAAGTGCTTCAATGGAGATCTTCTTCTTCTTCTTGTGATCTCACTCTCCCTTGCTTCCTTGATCACTTGGATGGTGGATTTGATGGAGGAGATCAAGTGTGGATGGATGGATGAAGAATGGATGAAGATGATGGTGTAAAATGGAGGAAATGGTGTGTGATATAGGTGTAAGAGTGAAACCATTTGAAAACTCTAATCAAATATTGAAGTATTGGGTATTTATACCCCTTGGGAAGCTTCTAGAAGGATTCTGATTTTTTTACAGGTTTTTACACAGCACGAGTTGTGTGCTGCAACACGGCCAGAAGGTGGCCGTGTTGGGTGAATTGATGCTTCCGCACAGCCTCTCCTTACAGGCTCGTGTTGGCTACACGGGTCGTGTGCTGTGACACGACTCGTGCACCCGACATGTTCAGCCGTGTTGCTGCTGCCCTATTTCCTTCACTATTTAGCTCGTTCTCCCTCGTTTCAACTTTGAATTGAGATCTGCTTTTTCCTATGTCTTCCTTATCATGTCTAGCATCCAATAAAAAGTAAAAATCATACGTTTAATCTCATTCATAAATATTTCAATAAAAATACAAAACACAACCAAATAATATACAAATACGGATAAAATAATATGAAAACACACAATAAAAGACACTAAAATCTAGGTGAAAATATCACTCATCACAATGCTCCTCTACATGAGTGAAAAATGTCCACACAAGGCTCCCTGATACGAGTGCAAACTATCTGCAAGTTCAAACAAAGACTCATTGACATGAGTATAAACTGTCAGCAAATTCAAACCCAGTGCTCCTTGACGCACAAGCCTAAATTGCATGTTACTCCTGGTCTGCATGAGTATAAATTGTGTACGACGAGCTCCATGACACACGAGCCTAAACTGCATGTTACTCCTTATCCGCATGAATATAAACTGTGTACGAAACCCACCTAAGGTAGTTATACATGGTTAAACTATTAATCCTTCCCACTCAGGTATTTTATGTTGTTAAAAAATTAAAGAATAGTCACTCCTGGCCGGCATTAGTATAAACTGTGTGCGGCACTCCCTTCAAATCAAATTATATCTCTTTGAACTATGTCATGACTTGATCCTCTTCAAAGAGGTACGTAGGCAGCTTAGCACTCTACTAAATTCAGTCCTAATTTAGGCTATTCATATCAAGTTGGTGAGGCAAGCAATAAAATTCAATCATACTGATCAAGAATGGAGTATCAAAATTTGTTCACTTCAACATAAAGGCGTTTGTGAACAAAATGCAAGGGAGAATTTGTAGGCACTTGAATTTTATTGCCTATTAAAGAAAAATATAGCAAATTAATGCAATAATTATCAATTAATTATTTATTTATCAAGAAATTTAAATAAATAAATTCCTAAAATAAATTAGTGAATAATTGATAATTGGGCCAGATTCAGTCAAATAAGCCCAAGTCAAAGGTGGCCTGACCCAAGTCAAACAACCCCGGATAAATTAAACAGGCCCAAGTTAAATAAAGCCTGATTAAAAGCCTAATCAAGTTGGAAGGCCCAAGCCCGCAGAGTTAGTGATGGGCGTATTTTGCGCATTCCAATTAAAATCCTCAAGTGTAAGGATGTCAATTACAGTGGCAAGTACCCAGTTAAATTATCGATCCCTAGAAGGACTGTCAATTATTTATTTATTCTAAATTACTATTTAATAAGAATTATGTGTCCAATTTCCAGAGTTTGAATTTAATTATAATCTAAATTACTGGAATAATAAATAACTCAATAGATAAAAGCAATGAAAAATAATTCAAAAGTAAATTAAGAGAAAAATAACAGCTCTAGGGTATCAGGTATAGTTCAATTGATTTGGTCTCCCAGACTTCCTATTGTTCATTCATGCTATATTAATGTAAATACACCACTAAGCCCTATTAACCCATCAAATATGATTCGATTTCAAGCTAATCGTATAATATGATTGTTTCCTAAGGTGCGAGGATAATACCTAGCCTCCTTCTTTGATACTAACAATGCAAACTTCAAAAACCTCCGGATGGCTAGTTTGACTAACAAATATTCTCTAAAAGTACTACTAGATTGTATTCACTTCCTACTTGAGTGCTTAATTGCATTGTTCCACTAAACAACTCAAGTATCTAATTTACCAGCCCTTAGAATTATCGTGTTAACTGGCAAACTACTTTAATTACTAGCAAATAGACAACATAAATTATGAACGCGCACAAGCTAACGCAATAAACTAAGCATCATGATCAACAACATGGAGCATTACGAAGATGTCACGAAACATATAAACAAAATCTGGATTAATCAAATAAATTAGAAAGTCAACAGCATGAATTCACACAAGTTGTTTAGGTTTCCAAATCAATTTACCCTATCCTTCAATCCCTAGAACTATAAAAGGATTTAGCCCATGAGATTACAAACAACACTCATGGCTATGAATTTCATACCAAAATCACAACAAATGAAGAATAAAGAGAAAGACACAAAACCCTAGCGTCAACGTGGTTTATATTCCCTCTCTGTCTCTCCAATTGATTGAGCTCACTCAACTACACTTGAATCTCCTTCTGGCCTGATGGAATGATGGGATGGATGATCTGATGTATGTGTGGCTGTGGATGATGTTACGTGAAGTGATTCACAATATGTTCCCTCTCCATCTCTCCGATTGATTTAGCTCGCTCAACTACACTTGAATCTCCTTGCGGACTGATGGAATGATGGGATGGATGATCTGATGTATGTGTGGCTGTGGATGATGTTATGTGAAGTGATTCACGATGGGTTTCTGTTAGTGTATGCTCGGTCTCCCCTCTCTAAGTGTCTTGATCCCCTTTTATACCTTGGGCCACGATTTTTACTCCACTGGGCTTTTTAAACATGTTTTCATGCACTGAAAGGTATAAATCCCGATTTCTAGCCCAAAATTAATCAACATGAGTTGAGTATACCCAACACAAATTAGCAACACGACTCGTGTTACAGTGAAGTGCAACTCAAGTAACCCTAACATGAGTCGTGCTACTAAACCGTGCTACCGCCTGTCAAGTTGTGCTGCGATGCTCTGAAACTGAACTGCTTACGGACTTCAACACGACTCGTGTTGACAAGTCGTGTCACCGCCTACTAACTTGTGTTGAGTCTATTCTGAAACTTGACGCATGTTCTGCCTTACATGACTTGAAACAAACTCAACACGACTCATGTTAGCAAGTCGTGTTGTTACTTATTAAGTCATGTTGCACACTTTTAAAACTTGGCATTCTTCGGGCCTCAACACAACTCGTGTTGACAAGTCGTGTTGGTACATGCAACTCGTGTTGGCCCATTTTCACTCGTTTCTTGCTCGTCTTTGGCTCTTCTTTATTTTGACCCGTTTTAACATTTAAAACTCAACAAAACACCTTAGTAGCACCTTAATCATGCAAGATATGTAAACCATAAAATCCTACATGAATTTATGGCCTTATTCTAACAAAAATGGTGTGATGTGAGACCGAAAAGACATAAATTTCTACTCTCATCAGTTAGGTCAAATCATATAGTGACCAATCAAACTGCGTTATAGATAATAAGGCCCAAGCCCCAAAATCAGGTCAAATCTGTCCTGTACCAATCAGACTGCGAGTTAAATATGGGACTTTCTCACCCTTCACCTATATAAGGATTTCATTCATTCCAGACACACTCAGACACCTGAAGAGATTCGAAGAATATGAGCAAAGATGAAAGCCCAGTCTCTCTTCAAGATCTTCAAGTCAAGAACAGCCTTGGATCAGAGATCAAGGTTTTACACCCTTTCGAACCGGCGTTCTTCAACTCTTCAAGTCAAGAACAGCCTCCACTCAGAGATCAAGGTTCTAAACCCCTCCAATCCGACATTTTTTAAGTCAACAACCTCCGATTAGAGATCAATATTCTACACCTCTATGATCCGACATTTTTCAAGTCAGAAACAACACTCGACCTGAGATCAAGGTGCTAAGCCCCTCAGATTCCACGTTTCTTCCTGTCAGACTCATCTAGCAATCATCATGAAATCAACGGTGTTCTACCAAATTGAACGGTGTTCTTCATAAGAAATCTTCAAGTCAATGTTTGATTCGAACAAAGGCTCGGCATCTCTGACTCAATGTTTTCAAAGCTTCAAGCCCGAGCTCGGACAAGCTTCATCCGAAGATCTGATTTAACACACAAGTCAACACAAGCAAGTCAAAGTCAACAAGTCAAAGTCAAGCCAAATTGGTTCAGAGGATTGATTAGAGATTGTAACCCGTTACATATTCTTTCAAATTAAATCCATCAGGATTATCTTTGTACCCAATTTGTATTTATTTCATCATAAACAAAAAATTTATTGTTACAGAATGGAAGATGGATGAAGGTAGAACAATCTAAGAAGTATGCAAGACTAGCGAAATCATAGAAAAGACATATATAGACTCACACACATGCACATGCATTGACGAACACCATGTAATGATAATAAGGGCACTCACTAATTCCACCTAAGAATATACTTAGGACGTAGACTACCTAGGGGGTCATTCACACCTAACCTATTCCTTAAAAAGCTCTTAAGAGTGTCTTCAATCCTTACCATTCCTATAGGTACTCATGGCTAATAATATACCAGCGTAAAGATATTATCACGAAAAATTTTCTCTAGTAGGCAGGGACGTTTGCAAATCTTCCCTTTCTAAGGTCAAGTGAGTATTGGTTTGGTTCCCCTTATTAGTTCAAACACTTTTGCAAGTAATTTTTACCAATGTTCTATCATGAGATTGTAAGCATGCTGATTGTCGTTATTTTCACCTAGATTTTAGTGCCTTTTTGAGTGTATTTTGCGTATTGTTTTATCCGTATTTTCGTGTATTTTGGTGGTGTTATGTATTTTCATAGGAATGTGTGAGAATGATCTTAAACATACATATAACAGGTGAAAATGGAGTAAAAATGAAGAAGGAAGATCAAACAAAGAAGAAGAAACAAAGGTGCAAGAACACGGCTGGCCGTGTTGTCAACACGGCTCGTGTTGCAGCAAAACGGCCCGTGTGCCAGACACGGGCCTGTCCAGAATGGTCGTGCGGCGGCATCTATTTATCCAACACGACCACCACTTGGTCGTGTTGTGGTGCACGACCCGTGTTGCGGAGCACGACCCGTGTACAAGACACGGGCCTGTAAGCGGAGGCCGTGCGGCGACGTCTAGGCATTCAACACGGCCACCCTTTGGCCGTGCGACGCAGAACGACTCGTGTGCCGCATGCCCTGACACGACACGACCCGTGCTATGTAGCACGACTCGTGTCGGCACCAGAACAGGATATTTTTTACAATTCTTCTAGAAGGTCTCCATGGGGTATAAATACCAATCTATTCAACATTTTAAAAGGAGATCCGAAATTCTACTGTTCCCACACACCTCACACACCATTCCTTTGATTTCACACCATATTCTCTATCCCATTCATCCATTTTTGAGATCTACATCATCTCTCCATAATTTCCTCTATCCAAATCAAGTGAAGAAGCAAGGAAGCTTGGGCGATCACCAAAGGAAGAAGGGAGATTCAATTGGATCCATTTCCAAGGGAGTTTTCATTCCAATTTTGTGTTAATCCTTTAGTTTATCATGATTTATAAGAATTATAATGTCTATGTTATGGATCTTATGAAGATTGTAGGCTAATCTCCCTTGTGAGATTAGCAACATGAAGGTTGTTGGTTAATTTGTGGATCTATGTAATTAAATTCATATGTTGATGGGGATATTTGATTTTCTATCATTGGTGCTTATATATCTTGAGATCTATGATGTTTTGTGTGTTTGATTGTTCTAATTATATGATTAGATTGAGAAATCAATGATGTGCTTAGGATAGTCAAGTGAATCATTTCATCAAACACCTCATGTGCATTATAGATGGTAAAGTGATTGAGAAGTCCTTTATTATTTAGAACCCTTTGATGGAACATGTGATTAGTTAGATTGAGAAGTCAATTGATTATATGAAGGGATTCTATAATTGAACTTAGTACCTAGTTGGAATAGTTTAATTTAGAACCAACCTTTGAGCTATTTTGAGATTGTGCAAATGATCTACATCCTATTCATTTCGAGAGGAAGTTTAGGTGGTATAAGTGTTGGCCCTTAGTCTTAACCCTTGATACATATGAGTTTAATGCATGAATCCATAAGTTACCACTTCATTAGTGTTGTTAATCTCACTTCTACTTAATTTGGAAAACCACTCATTCATCATTTTTATCTTGTCATTGGATTATTGTTTGTCTACTTTCATTTAATTACTTGTTACCCAATCCATCCATCTATGATTCGTCTCTATAAAATCGTGATAAACGTGATATCGCTTAAGTGCTAGCATCGACCTCCCTGTGGTTCGATAAATTCTTGAATTGGTCAACCCGACTACAAGTTATGGCTAATCAAATGGCGCCGTTGCCGGGGAGGTAACGGTTGCTAGTAGCTTAAAGAAGGAACGTTTAAAGCGATCTTACTAGAGACATTATTTTATTTTCTTGTATTTATTACTTGTATTTGCTTTGTGAAAATTTGTTCTAATTTCTCTTGTCTTGAAGGTGTATGCAAACGAGGTCAAAAGAGAAGCAAGTCGAACCAATTGATCTAGAGCTTGAAAACACTTTGAGGAGAAAGAGAAGAGAGAACAAAACCAAAAATAGTAATTCAATGGAGAATTATCAAGGTGACAATCGTGTTGGGATAGAGCATGATGGGGAAGGAGGACACAATATGAACGTGCATGACAACGCACATCAATTCAATGAGAATCCTCCTCAACAAGCCTATCAAAATCATGGAGCTATAAACAATCAAGCTTATATTCAACAACTTGTGCAACAAGCGATGATTCAACAAGGTTTTCAACAACCTTATCCTCCTCAACAACAAGCTTATGTGCCACCACCTCCACCTCCGGTTCAACATGGAGTTCAAAATGATCAACGGGTGATCCGGGATTTCTTCATGCCGAGGGCACTTCCACAAATGATGGGACCACCAATTCATGCCAACAATTTTGAGTTTAAAATGGGCTTGATTTCATTGGTGAGAGAGCAACAGTTTGGTGGAGCTCCGAATGAAGATCCTAACGCTCATCTAGCTCAGTTTGTGGAGATTGCCAACACAGTAAAGATGAACGGAGTGAGCGAGGATTGCATAAAGATGAGGTTATTCCCATTTTCCTTGAGGGATAGAGCAAGAACATGGCTCTCCACCATTACTCCCGGTACGTGCAACACTTGGGACGAGCTAGCACAATTGTTTTTAAACAAGTACTTCCCACCGTCAAAGACGCTTCAAATGAAGAGCTTGATCACGCAATTCAAGCAAATGCCTCAAGAGAGCTTTTATGAAGCGTGGGAAAGGTTCAAAGAAATGCTACGCAAGTGTCCACAACATGGCTTCCCGGAGAATCAACAAGTTGGATTTTTCTATCAAGGACTTGTGAATGGACAAAGAGTGCTTGTTGATGCCTCGGCAGGAGGATCCGTACTAGGTGTAACTCCGGAAAGGGCTATTCGAATTTTTGATGAGATTGCTACAAATGTTTATCAATGGCCATCGGAGAGAGTTAGTGGAAGCTATGGTTTTGAAAGCTATGATAAAGGACAACAGTTTAGTGTGAAGAGTGTAAGTGTTGAACCAAGTATGCCAAGCATGGAAAAGATAGTGGCGGAAGTTGTTAAACAAATGAGCTTGAATCAAAGTATGAACAATCAAGGAATGAATATGGTTGAGGGGTTACAAGTCGAGCAAGGTGTGCTACCTCCGAATGCTGTGAATGGTGAACAATGGACCAATTCTATGCCACGCGTTGAGGATGTGTCTTATATGCAAGGAAGAAATTATCAAGGTAATTATCAAAACAATTACCAAGGTAATTTTAATCAAAATCAAGGAAGTTATCCACAAAGGCAAGGGGGATTCAACGCTCAAAGTAGTGGAAGTTCACATTCACAACATCAACCAAGGCAAGGAGGGTTCACTAGCCAAGGAAGCGGAAGTTCTTATCCACAACAACCAAGGAGGCAAGATAATTTTTCATATGCAAACCCAAATAATGCGGTTGCTTATCCTCCGGGGTATCATCCGGGAGCTAAAGCGCCAAATAATGAAGGGAAGGCGACTACCGACGAACTTATTGAAAAATTGATTGCTTCCAACAAAAATCAAGAGGAAATGATTGAAAGAAAATTCAAGGCTTTTGAGGAAGTAAATGATAGACGATTAAAAGCCTTGGAGTATTCATTTAGTCAAATGGCGAGCTCAATGAATGCAAATGAGAAAGGAAAATTTCCTTCCACTACCATTGTGAACCCAAAGGAACAATGCAAGGCAATTACCTTGAGAAGTGGAACAAATTATGATGGACCATCTATGCCATTAGAAGATGATAAGGTGGAAGAGAAGGAAATGGAGAAAACCTTGGTTGAAGAAGAAATCGATGTTGAAAGTGAAGTTGAAGATAAATTGAATGAGGAATCGGAATTGATTGATAACAAGGTTGTTGAAAAGAAATGGGAAAGAACCAAGGCTATGAAAAAGAAAGAGGAGGAAATTGAAGTGGAAAGGGATAGTTGGGGAATTCCAAAAACACAAGTACCTATTCCTTTTCCACATCGATTTTTGAAGAAAGGCTTGGATGAAAAGTTTGCAAAGTTTTTGGAAATTTTCAAGAAAATCCACATTAATATACCCTTTGCGGATGCTTTGAAACAAATGCCTCACTATGCGAAGTTTTTGAAGGACATCATGTCAAGGAAGAGGAGCTTGATAGAGAATGAGACCGTCAACTTGACGGAGGAGTGTAGTGCAATAATTCAAAGGAAGTTGCCTCCAAAGCTCAAAGATCCGGGGAGTTTTGTTATTACATGTGAAATGGGCAAGAGTGAGGTTCATAAAGCTCTTTGTGATCTTGGGGCAAGTATTAACTTGATGCCTATGTCCATTTTCAAGAAACTTGGTATAGGGGAAGTGAAACCTACATCCGTTACATTGCAATTAGCGGATAGGTCTTTAACCTACCCTAGAGGAATAGTGGAGGATGTGTTAGTCAAGGTTGGAAAGTTTATATTCCCGGTTGATTTTGTAGTGCTTGATATGGACGAGGATGCAAATGTTCCATTGATATTGGGGCGTCCATTTTTAGCAACGGGAAGAGCTTTAATTGATGTACAAAAAGGGGAGTTGAAGTTGAGAGTAAATGAGGAAGAGGTGGTTTTCTCGTTGAAGAGTGCTATGAGATATCCAAATGAGAAAGAAGAATGTAGAAGGATCGACATGATTGATGAAGTTGTTGAAGAGAACCTACCATTCATCTTAGCTAAAGATCCTCTTGAAATGAGCATAAGCCATTCTCTTACTTTATCTTTAAATTCTAATCATTCTGTTCATTGTTTAGAAGATGAAGATATTAATGATTGTTTACATGAATTGAATGCTTGTAGGGAAATGCAAGAGGATGAAGCAAAGTTGGCATACTATGGAAAGAGGGAATATCTTCCATTAGAGATGGAGATTGAAGAGTCAAAGGTTGATAAAGGAAAGGAAGAATTGAAGCCTCTACCCGATCACCTTAGGTATGCATATTTGGGGGACGAGAAGACATTTCTGGTAATTGTATCATCATCCCTTTCTCCTTTAGAACTTGATAAATTGTTGAGAGTACTTAGAGATCATAAGAGTGCTATAGGGTGGAGTTTGGATGATTTGAAGGGAATTAGTCCCACAATTTGCATGCATCACATAAGGTTGATTGATGAGAACAAATCATGTATACAACCTCAAAGACGTTTGAATCCTATTATGCAAGAAGTTGTTAGAAAAGAAGTTTTAAAATGGTTGGATGCTAAAATTGTTTATGTCATTAGTGATAGTCCTCATGTAAGTCCTTTGCATGTTGTGGCTAAGAAAGGAGGGTTAACCATTGTTAAAACGGAATTTGATGAAGAACTTGCAACAAGGGTGAAAACGGGGTGGAGAGTTTGTTGTGATTATAGAAAACTTAATGACAATACTCATAAGGATCATTTCCCTTTGCCTTTTATTGATCAAATGCTTGATAGGTTGGCGGGATACAAGTATTATTGTTTTCTAGATGGTTACTCGGGGTATAACCAAATCATGATAGCCCCCGAGGATCAAGAGAAAACAACTTTTACTTGTCCGTATGGCACATTCGCGTTCTATAAATTGCCTTTTGGGTTATGCAATGCGCCCGCCACCTTTCAACGTTGTATGATGGCTATTTTTGGAGGATTGATTGAAAATGTGATGGAAGTTTTTATGGATGATTTCTCCGTGTTTGGATCTTCATTTGATATATGCTTAACTAATTTGTCCATGGTCTTGCAGCGATGTCAAGATACGAACCTCGTCTTGAATTGGGAAAAATGTCACTTTATGGTTCAAGAGGGTATCGTACTTGGTCATCATATCTCCGAAAAAGGTTTGAGAGTTGATAGAGCGAAGGTTGTAGCCATTGAACATCTTCCCCCTCCTAAAAACGAAAAAGGGGTTAGATCGTTTCTTGGTCACGCCGGTTTCTATCGACGTTTTATAAAGAATTTTTCTAATATTGCCAAACCTTTGTGTAAATTGCTTGAGAAAGATACTCCATTTGAATTTAATGATGAATGTCTTGATGCTTTTAGGGTGTTAAAGGAAGCTTTGATTTCTTCACCAATCCTTGTCTCTCCCGATTGGAGCAAGCCCTTTGAACTCCATTGTGATGCAAGTGATAATGCTTTGGGAGTAGTGCTTGGACAAGTGCGAGAGAAGAAATTTCGAGCTATCTATTATGCATCAAAGACGCTCAATGCAAATCAAAAGAATTACACCACAACGGAAAAGGAGTTTCTTTCCGTAGTCTATGCTTTTGAAAAATTTCATCCATACTTAGTTGGCACGAAAACCATTGTCTATACGGATCATGCTGCCATTAGGTATTTGATGAGTAAAAAGGATGCCAAACCAAGACTAATTCGTTGGGTTCTTTTGTTGCAGGAGTTTGATGTTGAGATACGTGATAAGAAGGGAGTCGAAAATGTCATAGCAGACCACTTGTCACGATTGGAGAATGTTGATGAAAAAGGAACCATGGAGCTCATAAATGATATGTTCCCGGATGAAGAGATACTTCAAGTGGATTTTCATCGGATGTACACTTTGTGTGAGACCGGAAGACCGTGGTACGCGGATTTGGTAAATTACTTAGCGTGTGGTATCAAGCCGGACCATCTCACTGAGTCAAAAAGGAAAAAAGTTCTACCATGATGTTAAAGAATATTTTTGGGATGATCCTTTGTTGTTTAAGCATTGTCCGGATGGTATCATACGGAGGTGTATTCCGGAGGAAGAAAAACTAAGTGTCATGGAGATGTGCCATAGTTTACCATGTGGAGGACACTTTGGGTTTCAAAAGACGGGAGCTAAGATCTTACAGTCGGGATTGTTTTGGCCAACATTGTTCAAGGATTGCAAAGAATACGTCATGGAGTGTGATAGATGCCAAAGAATTGGAAGTATTGGACAAAGAGATGAGATGCCTATGAAGAACATCTTTGAAGTTGAAGTGTTTGACGTTTGGGGGATGGACTTCATGGGCCCATTTCCGTCTTCCAATGGTTTTCTTTACATTTCGCTTGCGGTAGACTATGTGTCTAAATGGGTAGAAGCAATTCCTACAAGAACAAATGATGCTCTAATTGTCAAAGCTTTCTTGAAGAAGAACATTTTTGCAAGGTTTGGAGTACCAAAGGCAATCATTAGCGATCAAGGGACTCATTTCATAAACAAGATAATTGAAAAGCTTTTGAGAAGCTATGGAGTGAAGCACAAGGTGTCAACACCTTATCATCCGAAAATAAATGGTTTGGCGGAGGTATCAAATAGGCAAGTAAAGCTTGTACTTGAGAAGACAGTAAAGGGGAATAGGAAGGATTGGTCTTCTAAGCTAGATGATGCGCTTTGGGCTTATCGAACGGCGTACAAGACCACTCTTGGTTTGTCTCCGTATAAACTTGTCTATGGGAAAGCATGTCATCTTCCGGTTGAAATAGAACACAAGGCTTTATGGGCATTGAGGAAGTTAAATCTTGAGGAGAAAGAATCGGGAAAGAAAAGATGCCTTCAATTGATTGAGCTTGAGGAATTTCGTGAGGAAGCATATTCAAACTCACAAATTGTTAAGGAGAAGCTGAAACGATGGCATGATGAAAGAATCAAAGCAAAGGAGTTTATACCGGGGGATAGAGTACTTTTGTTCAATTCGAGATTGAAACTGTTTCCCGGAAAGCTTCGTTCAAAATGGACCGGTCCATACGAGGTGATTGAAGTTAGAGAAAATGGATCTTTAATGCTTGAGGGATCGGATGGGAATTCTTTTATTGTCAATGGTCATAGGGTTAAGCATTACCATTCTCCCTCTCAAAGGGAGTTGGTATATGTTGACACCTTCTCTTCTTGAGATCCGTATCCTTTTAGTAGTTTAGGTTTGTATATATTTCTTTTCTTGTTTTGTTTTCTTTTGGTTTCGTAGGTGGATTGTGCTTATGAGGAGAAGATTTTTTTTTAAAACATTCTAAGTGTGTGTCATTGATGTGAACGGTATATCGTACCACTTTTTGCAAACTTTTTTTGAAACTCTTGTTTCAATTCAAGTTTGGGGGGATATGATGTGATACGATATATTATATTCTATGTTGACATGCATTCGTGTGTTTTTTAGCCAAATTTGAAATTTTCTCATAAGTTCGGTTTAGTTTTGATTCGTTTTGGTGGTGTTTAAGTGGATAGTCCTTTTGTGTTGATATTATGATTGAACTAATGATATTGATGAAGTGTGAGCATGAATAGGGAGTTTTGGAAGCATGGAAACAAGGAATGACAAGAGTTGAAGATGAAAAGTGGAAGATTCAAGGGAGTAGTGACACGCCTCGTGTCGCCGACACGGCCCTGTTAGCTTTGGCCGTGCGGCGACATCAGTTAGTCCAACACGAGCAGGATTTGGTCGTGTTGCCTGACACGGGTCGTGTCCAAGCGCGAGACTCGAGTCGTGTAGCCGACACGACCCTGTACACTTTGGCCGTGCGGGAGCATCAGAACACGCAACACGGGCACCTTATGGCCGTGTTGCGTGACACGACTCGTGTCGGGTCTGAAGCAGCATTTTAAAAGGCAGATTCTGAACACAGCTCGAAGGCCAAAAACTCATTCCACCGTGAATTTCCAGTCGAAACTCCACCCATCATCCTCTAAACACCAAAGAGTGGTAAGATTGTGAGTGTAGAAGGTGAACTTCAAAGCATAAACAACAATCCCCTACATTTTGTTCAATAGAATTCAAGGTATGTCTTCTTGTGCCCTAATTCTCAATTCGAGGTATGAATGGCGAAATTCATGTATGGGTTTTGAATGATGGAATGTATAAAGCATGTCTAGGATAGTGAAACATGAATTTGCATATTTAATTGTTGGATTGATTAAATTTTGATTAGATTTAGGGTTCATGAAGGATGAATTTGGGGATAATTGTTTTAGAATGATTAATTTAAGGCATGTGATTGTTAAATTGATTAATAATGCTTCTATGATGATTGTATTGATGTGAATTAGTTTAGGTATTGAGGAATTGAGCATGAAAGCATAGTTAAGACTTGTTGAATTGAATTGTGAAATAGGTGCATGCCAAGTGTTTGATGAAATGCCTAAATGAAAATTCAAATTAGAATTCAAAGTTTTTACATGAAGCATTATTGAATTGAATTGTGCCCATTGAAAAAGTGAAATGTTATGAAAGAATGAGAGGATTAGGATGTTGAAAGTGAGTGATTGAATGAAATTTTTGAAATAACTTTGTGTTAAGTTGATTGGATCGAAATGTTAAGTCTTTGAAACAAAATGTTTATTGTGCTTGAATATGTGCTAGGATTAACACTTAGTTGAATAACTAGTGATAATTCTAATCAACATGGGACATTTTGTTTTGAGTTAACTTGAAACTAATTTGAATTATGTTGGACATTGTAGATGGCTGAAAGAAGAGTGAGGAAACGTAATGAGGACTTCATTTTCATTGAGTCAGATATGGAACTGTCTAACCTTGATGCCAAACTGCTAATGAAAGACCAACACCCTGAGAATTTTGGAGTAGAGTTCATGGAATGGGAGAAGTACGCATTGAGATGGGAGTACATAATCCCAAAGATTAGGGCAACTCGATTCCAAGATCAAGCAACCATGGAAGGCCTTGGAATAGAAGGTGATCTGAGAACTCTATTCCGTCGAGTGGAAATGGAGGAGTTTTTCGATAAGAGACCTCCCACTTATCTCCACCTTACAGCCGAGTTCATGAGCACCTTGGAGGTTCACAGAGATAGGAACAAGTTTCCTATTGCTATCACATTTCAGTTAAACAATGAGATGTGGGAGAAGATACCTGTGAATGAGCTGAATAGATTTTTTGGGTACCCAATCATGAGAGGCCATCAGAACTTCTTACCACAAGGGGGTTTCAATCAACAAACGTGGTGGAGAAAATTGGTTGAGGATGGGACTGAGCCTCCAGAGTACATTCCAAGTTCATCAAAAGGGACAGCCATAAGGAACCCAGTCATGAGGTACCTTGAGAAGATAGTATCAAATACTATTCTGGGTCGGTTCGAGAGTGGATCTGTTGGGGAAAAGCAGTTGTACATCATGTACAGTATATTCAAAGAGTTCACAGTGAACATTGCAGCTCATTTCGTTCAGCATGCAGAGAGAGTGGCGAAGAGAGAGAACACTAGAGGGATTATGATTGGAGGAATGGTGACAATGATTGCTCAAGGGTTAGGCATCGACCTTAGAGGGATGCAACACTCGATGATTAGTGAAGGGCTCACGTACAATCAACTCATAAGGATGGAGTTCCTATCATTCATAGGAAATATGTATTGCTTGAAGCAAGATAAGGGAGCTCCATTCCCTCTACCTGCTCCTGAGCTCACCACACTGCAAGGACGAAGAAAGCATCAGAATTTAGCAATGGCGAGTCCTAACCACTCCGCAGTCGTGAGAGCTTTCTACCGAGAGAATAGAGATGGAGTGGAAGCAGTGCTCCAGCAGATGAGAGTGGATGAGAATCCTGAGCTAAGGAATCTGAGAGCTGAGCCTATGGACATGGATGTAGGGGAGGAAGAGCAACATCATCAGGTGGAATTTGAAGAGCATGCACCAGAGCCTCCAGCATTTGAGCAAGAAGAAGAAGAACAAGAGGAAGGAGATGGACCAAGAGAGGGGAATGCAAGATGGAATCTTCTGGAGAACGAACTCATGGAGATCAGGCAGACGCAGCAGGCGCTTGGAGATGAGATGAGAGAGTTCCGAGAGGAGCAGCAGAGGCAGGGTGCAATGATAAGGGAGATCCATGAAGGGCAGCGTCGTAGGGAGTACTATGAAGAGAATACACGATCACGCTCGAACAACATGGAAGAGATGATCACAAGGATGTTCAATTTCCAATTCCCTACCACACCTCGTGCTTATACTCCTTGGGGATCATGGCATAATCAAACACCTCCGCCTCCGGATAACTAAGGGAGTACTTTTGGTGTTCGACACTTCATTAGTTCATCTTCTATAGTTATTTAATTTGTGTTGGATTTGAGACTTCATATTGTTTTGTTTTGGGATGTTTAATTTCGTACTTTTCTTTCAATTAAGGATTGAGATAATTTTTGTTGTGTATTGACTATGGATGGGGTGAATTTTCTTTGTATCTTTTCTTTTATTGTTGTCTTTGTGTTTTTGCTTTTGTCGTTTTGTTGTTTCTTTGTTTTTTTTTTTTTTTTCGTGTTTAGATTTGATTTGGTGGTTTGTTTGGGAGGTTGTGAGTCGTTTTGAATATGAGTGATGATGCATTATGGTGATAAGTGAGGTCGAATTATGATTAAGGAACTCTACGCTTTCGAATTGTGATATGTTTTATTTAACTAATTCAATTAAAAGAATGAATAAGTTGTAATAAGTCCTTTTAAGTCGAGCATAAACTTGTGAGAATTTGAGCCTCGACCATGTATACATGGTACCTTTTCATGAGTGGATCGGTTGAGTTTTGATAAACTAAATACTTGCTCAAAGACTTTAGGAATGAATCCGATTAATGGAGATCGATGAAATGATTTAAGGCCATCCTTGTCATATATAGCCATTACCAAATATTTCCTTACCTTTAAAAATCATCCCTAGTAAACCACTTTAAGCCTATAAGCCTATTTATTGTGAAGATAGCACATTACAAGCTTTAATTACCCACATGAGCCTAAGATATATACCTTTAGTATGAGTAATAAAGAAGATGGTGGCTAGAAAGGTGTGATGAGATAACAAAAGAGAAAGAGGAAATGGTAAATAAGTAAGAAAAAGGATGAAAAGAGCATAAGAAAGAATGGACATGCAATTTCAAAACAAGAAAATGAGCAAGCAACAATAATATGCTCAAGTACTTAAGAGTCAAAGAAAAGAGGCATGAATCTATAAGAAGCTCAAAAATCCAAGAAAGTGATGATTAGTGCTTATGATCAATAAAGAAAAGAAAGGAAGAAAAAGAATGTGAAGGGATGGAAGAAAGTAGCTACCTCTTCGATTACTTACACTCATTTAGTCACTTTTACCTATATTCTTCCTACCCTACCAAAGAGTCTATCATTACATCTTTAATTAAAGACCTTTTTGATCATTGATTAAATTTTTGGTGGTTTGTGAATAGAGTCTACGAGCAAGTGTATGGTGAGTCGAGCCAATTGATTGATGAGTGTTGATTTACCTTATTTAAAGAGTGTCGAGGGAAATTGATAAACTTATGTGAGGCTTAGACTAAAAGGACTATATTGCTCTTTATTCTCTTTTGATTGAACTTGTTAATTTCTCTTATCATGAATCTAATGTTGTAGGTTAGCTTAGCATGATTTGAAATTCTTGTTGCTAATGATGTGTTCTTACTTGTATTCGTTTAGTCTTTTTACTAGGTGAAAGCTTCTCCCCCAGTCTATCATTTTCATTGTTCGGGGACGAACAATACTTCAAGTTTGGGGGTGTGATTGTCGTTATTTTCACCTAGATTTTAGTGCCTTTTTGAGTGTATTTTGCGTATTGTTTTATCCGTATTTTCGTGTATTTTGGTGGTGTTATGTATTTTCATAGGAATGTGTGAGAATGATCTTAAACATACATATAACAGGTGAAAATGGAGTAAAAATGAAGAAGGAAGATCAAACAAAGAAGAAGAAACAAAGGTGCAAGAACACGGCTGGCCGTGTTGTCAACACGGCTCGTGTTGCAGCAAAACGGCCCGTGTGCCAGACACGGGCCTGTCCAGAATGGTCGTGCGGCGGCATCTATTTATCCAACACGACCACCACTTGGTCGTGTTGTGGCGCACGACCCGTGTTGCGGAGCACGACCCGTGTACAAGACACGGGCCTGTAAGCGGAGGCCGTGCGGCGACGTCTAGGCATTCAACACGGCCACCCTTTGGCCGTGCGACGCAGAACGACTCGTGTGCCGCATGCCCTGACACGACACGACCCGTGCTACGTAGCACGACTCGTGTCGGCACCAGAACAGGATATTTTTTACAATTCTTCTAGAAGGTCTCCATGGGGTATAAATAAAAATTTATTCAACATTTTAAAAGGAGATCCGAAATTCTACTGTTCCCACACACCTCACACACCATTCCTTTGATTTCACACCATATTCTCCATCCCATTCATCCATTTTTGAGATCTACATCATCTCTCCATAATTTCCTCCATCCAAATCAAGTGAAGAAGCAAGGAAGCTTGGGTGATCACCAAAGGAAGAAGGGAGATTCAATTGGATCCATTTTCAAGGGAGTTTTCATTCCAATTTTGTGTTAATCCTTTAGTTTATCATGATTTGTAAGAATTATAATGTCTATGTTATGGATCTTATGAAGATTGTAGGCTAATCTCCCTTGTGAGATTAGCAACATGAAGGTTGTTGGTTAATTTGTGGATCTATGTAATTAAATTCATATGTTGATGGGGATATTTGATTTTCTATCATTGGTGCTTATATATCTTGAGATCTATGATGTTTTGTGTGTTTGATTGTTCTAATTATATGATTAGATTGAGAAATCAATGATGTGCTTAGGATAGTCAAGTGAATCATTTCATCAAACACCTCATGTGCATTATAGATGGTAAAGTGATTGAGAAGTCCTTTATTATTTAGAACCCTTTGATGGAACATGTGATTAGTTAGATTGAGAAGTCAATTGATTATATGAAGGGATTCTATAATTGAACTTAGTACCTAGTTGGAATAGTTTAATTTAGAACCAACCTTTGAGCTATTTTGAGATTGTGCAAATGATCTACATCCTATTCATTTCGAGAGGAAGTTTAGGTGGTATAAGTGTTGGCCCTTAGTCTTAACCCTTGATACATATGAGTTTAATGCATGAATCCATAAGTTACCACTTCATTAGTGTTGTTAATCTCACTTCTACTTAATTTGGAAAACCACTCATTCATCATTTTTATCTTGTCATTGGATTATTGTTTGTCTACTTTCATTTAATTACTTGTTACCCAATCCATCCATCTATGATTCGTCTCTATAAAATCGTGATAAACGTGATATCGCTTAAGTGCTAGCATCGACCTCCCTGTGGTTCGATAAATTCTTGAATTGGTCAACCCGACTACAAGTTATGGCTAATCACATGCATTGAATGTATTTCAATCTCAAGACATACATAATAGAGTCATATCATGCTATCAATGATTCAATTACTTAATCATAACACACAATCAAGGTCTTACCTCTATTTCACATGCCATGTTCAAATAACCACACAAGTAATAACATAATATGAGAATAAGCATTCATGATAGAAAATATTCATAACAATCATTTCATCAAACATGTGATGTGCAGTATCCACATAGTCCATAACCAATCATATTTCTAGCCTTTTAAGAGAGACAAGCCGTGCAACATCATCATAAGATCAAATCAAATTTGATTACAAAACATTGTTGCTATAAAATTAGAACATGAACAAATCAAAAGGTTGGATGCTTCCTTTGTGACTTGTAAGGAATCTCCCTCTCTCATGCCCAAATCCTCTTCAAGTTGATTGATCCTCCTTAGATTGGTGATGGTGATGGAATTAAAGAAGATGTGAGTGAATCAAGTGGATTTGATGGATTAAATGGATGGATAGATGGAAGGATGGAATGGAGAGGAAATATGTGTGAAAAGTGGTGTTTAGTAGGTATAGAAACTGTCCAAAATGATTCCTCTCGTAAACATCTCGCTAATTGTGCATTTATAGGCCTGAAACCTTCTAGAATAATCGCTGATCAAAATTCCACTTAAAGGCCGCAATCGACTCGAGTAGGCAACTCGATTCGAGTGGTGACACATTTTCTTGATAGCTTCTAGTTTCTAACAGAGCTCAACTCGATCTCTGAACTCAAGCAACAGCGGAGGCCAAGTTCATATTTCTGATGTGTATAGTAGACGTCCATGGCTGAGCCAACACAAGTTGACTCGGACTAGGCGCAGAGACTCGACTCGAGTCCTCAACTCGAGTTGTGTCGGTCGACTTCTACTTGTTTTCTCCCGTTTCGACTCCCGACTCTGTTTTGCTCTATTTTTCACATGTTTCAAGCATATTTTAGCTCATTTTCACATATTTATCAATTCAAAGCATAAATCTTAATATGAACATAAAACACCATCAAATACTACCAAATGCTATACAAACTGGATAAAATCATACAAAAATACATATAAAAAGGCGTTAAAATTTAGGTGAAAATAGCTCCGATCAATGGCCTCAACTTATATCATCTCAATTTTGCAAATCCTTATTTTGTCAAGTGGAAATATATTTTGCATAGATGTGTAAGAGTGTATGTATGCATGTAACTTTTGATCCAATTATCATGTTGCATTGCATAGTTGGATGATACAATGGGTGTACATGGCTTATAAGTTGAAACATGGTTGCATGAGATGTTTATGTTTGGCAAAAGTCAGTTAGAACCAATCTTGACAGTTGGATGAATTGGAGGATGACACCTATGAAGCCCTTGGATGAGAAGCTTCTGGTGTGCTTGGTTCCTGGTTACTTTAAGCGGTTAGAGGCTCCTATTTGCTCATTGGTTAGTAGGATTGGGATTGGTTGTCAAGTTAGTTAGTTGTTGAGAGGAAATATTAGCTGATCAGCTCTATAATACCATCTACCCAATCAATTCATCATAGTTAGCTTCAGTATCTCAAATTTTTATCTATGGTGATTGTTAGTCATTCTCTTGTAAACGTTTTATTCAATAAAGTGAACTTCTTCTGTTCTTCATTACGTTTTCAATTCACAATCACACTTCACATAAAATACAAAACTAGTATACTAAACTTTGACTTCTTGATCGCGTTCTAATATGAGAATCTAACAGTGTGAGAATTGGACTTCAATTTTTTAATATCTATTTTTATTAAACAATCCCCTCAACTAATGCAATAATAAAAAACCAAAGCAAGTTTCAAGGAGAGTATTTACAATTCATAAACTCTATTGCATCTATGTAGATATGTAGGTGAATTTGTTCCTATGTAATTGCCCGAACTTAAAATGGTTTGCATCACATAGTTTAACATTATTTAAATTGGCTTAATTTTTAGTTTATATCTCAATTTTGGGCTCTATTTTAATTTGAAGATTCAAATTTTAATTTATTTTTTTCTAATTATGGATTGCCGTAATTTTACTTTATTTGAATTATATATATATATATATATATATAATAAAATAATATAAAAATGTTAATAAAAATAACATATATATATTTTGATTTAATGATTTGATTCAAAGGTGTATAATAATTTATTTTAATAATTTTTTATAACTTAAAATAACTTTAAGTCTTGAAATGAGAAAAAAAATAAAAAATATAAAGCAAATACTTCCATGTTCCGTAAGACGGGCTCCATTTTCAGGAGTTTACCCTCTTCTAAGTCGTTGTTATCTATTTTATATACTAAATAAAATATTATAAAACAAAAGCTCGCCTAATTGATTAGTTGCGACGAATACAGAACGCATGCTCCAACACACATTGGTCTGGAGTTCAAAGATATAAGGCAAGAAATATTTGTGTTCTTTTTTTTTTCGTAACATATTTTTTATCTAAATTTAATTATTAATTTAATATTCTTTAATGCTACATTTTTTAATACTATATTAAAATTTTAAAAAAATAATTAAAGATGAATGTCAAATTTAATAAGATTTGATGTAAAATATCAAGAAGTAAAACACTTCCATGTAAAGATTAAGAAGAGATTTGAATGAGAATGGTAACTTATGAATGAAAAGTAATACAAAATTAATAAAAAGTGATAGTCATTTAACGTATTATTTCATGAATAATTCGTAGAAGAAATAAAAAGTGATAATATCTTCCATAAAAAATTATTAACATTTTAATAAAAAGTGATAACTAATAAAAAAAATTAAGACAATCTTACATAAGTGTTGCTCGATCTAGAAAAAGTTATAACAATCTAGTTTAACTATTCCATAAAAATTCATAAGAAGGAAAAAGTAATAGTACCTACTTAGGGAAAAGTCATGATATCCATTATATTGAACCATTTCATCAAGAACAATTTGTAAGACGGACAAAAATGTAATAACTTTTTATTAAATTGTTACACCTAAATTAAAATTGATAATCAAAATCTATTGATATGTCACGAATAATTCATATATATATAGATAAAAAGTGATAATATTTTTAACAAAAAGTGAAGTTTGATCATGAAAAACTGATAATATTCTAATTAAATTATGAAAATATTTCATAAATAAATTTAAGAAGGATAAAAAATGATAATAATATTTTTACAAAAAGTAACAACATTTTTAATGAAATGTGATAACTGACGAATATGTGACATACATTCAATTTAATAATTATATAAATAATTAATAGAATGAATAAAAAAAATAATATTTAAAAAGTAATATTATACATTTAATTGTATTATTTTAAGAATAATTTATAAGACGAATAAAATTTGATGCCACTTTGATTATAAAGTTATATATAATAAAGAAAAAAAGTGATAATAAATATCTTTATTCAATTCACAAATAATTTATATAGTAAAAAAATTATTATAATTTTATAAAAAATTTTGTTAAAGAAAAATAATATTCAACTCTTCTATTAGAATAATATATTAAATTAGATAAATTTAATTTTTATTAATATTTTATATTTTCATAAAAAATTTAAAATAAGCGGCGGATGCACCCTGCAAATTGCTAGACATACCCCAAAAAGAATTTAAATTTAAATATTTTAATTCACATGACTTAAATACCTTTACAGATATGTATATTCCTAAATATATTACTAAACATACCCCATCCCTTAAATACATTGCTAAACATACTCCACTACTACTACAGCCTTTTAATCGCCATGGGTATAATTCACATTTACGATTAAAAGGCTGCGGTAGTGGTGGGTTATGTTTAGCAATGTATTTAAGGGGTGGGGGTATGTTTAGTAATGTTAAAGCCAAATAATATCATGTATTCACTGCCACAATTGCTTGTGTATTTCAGGCCAAATATTAATCTACCGTCGAGCCGATCAATACCCGCATGAAGATACACTTATATGACATTATTAATTGGGGACCCATCACAAGACACCTTGTGTAGCATTAACCTCGTCTATGCAAAAATTAACTGCGAAGGTAATCATGGTGTACTTGATAATAAGTTCTGTCAAACAAAAGTCTTTCTATGGACCAACTGATGTTCACATGAACAATTCAAAAGTATTATCAAATACTCATTATTACATGTGTGTTATTATTCTACCAAATTGTGCCTACTTATGGCCGAACACAGAACGCATATATGTAATTTTAATAAAGTCACATTTCGTACACAGAGATTATTATGACAATATGATAAATTGATTAACTAAATTGAAAATTATTAAACCAATGATTAGCGTCAAATTCACTACAAAATTAGATAAATTTTATGGCTTTAGTTGAATAATTAAATATGATTTTCCATTTTAATCTAAATTGCTTGATTATTTGGAAAGAGGTATTTTTGTTAATTTTTATAGAAAATAGCATGATTTTAATAAAAATTGATTCTAAAAGTAAAGAGGAAGATATGGGCGAAAACGACACTCCATTTGGAGTTAAAATGAGTGAGAACGGGTCAAGATAAAATTTGCTAAAGATTCTCATTTTTTTGCCCATGAAGCAAATTGTCCCACATGGAAAGATTATTGCAAACTCTTCAAACCCTACTACTATAAATATCCCCTTTCATGAAAGCCGCCATTAATTATTCAAGTTTCAAAATTTACATTTCATATTCAACATCACATTTGAGAGCTCTTTAAAAAAAAAGAACTCCATTTGTAGAGATTCCTCCTCCTTTGGGGGAGGAATCTAAATTTAATTTTCTTTCATGTAATTTTTCTTTTCTTAGTTTAAAATTTAATGTTTTTCAAGAAGGTGAAGACACCAAGGAAAGGATTAGCTTAGTGGGTGTAAAACTTCATTCGGTGAAATCTAATCCTACTTATTATATATCTTTTTATTTTCTATGTTTTGGTTGTTTGATTGATGTTTGGATTATGGATTAATTTATGATATCATCTAATTTTTATTTTTGTTCGACTTTGATTAGTTTCATTTATGGATACTTAATTTCTTAATCTATATGTTTGATTTGTGTGGTTAATTATCTATTATTTAGACCGAGAGTTCAATTATTTGTCTTAGGAGTTAATTGAATCATTTCATTATATGTGTTATGTGGATTAATATGGGAAGAGTTGGAGATGACCTCTCATTTTTAGAACTACATAAATGAACACTAGAGATATTAGATCGAGGGGTCAATCAATCTAGTGAGATGAACCCAACTTTAGTGGATTCATAGTACATAGGAAGGGAATATTACCTATGATTTAGTACCTATTTAGGGAACTCGTATGTTAATTAATACCTATTGGGAGATGTTCACTTTAGTCTCGATCTTATGTACTATTTTGGGGCCTTTGTAAATGCCTACATACTCTTCATCTCGAGAGAGAGTTTAGGTAAAAATTGTGATCGCTCTTACTATGATAGCTTAAATTGGGAGACAATTAGATGTGTTGCATAATTAATCCTTTTAAATTGCATCATGAAAATTTCCTTTGCATTGAAATTTTCAAAAATATTGTAATTAGTTTATTTTCATGTTTTTATTATCTAGCTCCCTTTTTGGTCATCCCGAACTAATACGAGACTATAACTTGAAGGCAACGAATTCTAAATTCCTATAGTTCGATAATTTAACTTGGTTGCCCATGCCTACACAACAAGAGTACACTTGCTCTTTTGCATAAAGAAATATGCATCAGCCAATTAAACAAATATTTGAAAAAATATTACGTTTAATTGAACGACAATAAAAATACGTCTCCCCAATTTTAATTTAATCAAAATTCTTAAACTATGAGAGAATATTTAATGATTCCCACATACTTAAAAAATAACGAAAGATTTCTACAAATACTTCTTATGTTCTATATAATCTTTCACATTTTTCTTATTTATTTGTTCCACAAAATCCTTCGTATTCGAATGGTAGACTTTTGTGAGACCATTTTACGCTTTGTATTAATTATCACTTTTTATTAAAAATATTATCACTTTTTATTTATACTATAATTTGTTCATGGAATTTTTAAGTGCACCATTATCCCTTTACATCAATTGGATATCAATTTTTATCCGTCTTACGTAAATCTTTTTTAATATATATATATATAATAATTTAAAAAATTACTTAATTCCAAATTTATCCCCACACCCCCTCCTAACCCTAATAACATTATTTTTCATTATTGTTTATAAATACTAAAATACTCTCAAAACTCAATAAAGTTAGTAAAAATAAATAAATTTTCTTAAATAACATATAGCACTAAACGCGAAAGGTTCATAATAGTAATTTTTATTGATGGATGAGTACACATATACTATATATATATATATATATATATATATATATATATATATATATATATATATATACTAGTATGAAATCCGCGTACAACACGGGATCAATTAACTATTTTTTTATTTTTTATAATTAAATAATCCGTGTTATATAACAATATAACATTAATTGGGGAGGTTTTTTTATAGCTAAACAATTTCTTTCATCAATGTAAAGAATTTGGAATAAATTATAACATTTGATTTTTGATAATGTGACATATAACAAAATCATGTAAAAAGTTATATGTACATATAATTTTTTGGAATAATCTTGACTTGTATTTTTTTTTAAATGCTACCTTATAATATAATATAATTAAAAACTATTTATTACTCCATCTGTCTCTAATAAATTTATCGTATTAAAAGATTTAGCAATTAATTAATGGATCTGACTAAATGCACACCCCTTTTTATTAAATACACACCCTTATTATAATATAATTAATAAATATATTTTTAAAAGTCTAAAATAACCTTCTTTAATTAAATACACACGAGTTAAAAGTTTATTTTGTCCCATAACTATTTACAACTTTAGATTTTGTCCAAAAAAAGATATTTGTATCGATTTTGTCCCATAACTATGAGTTTTCTTTCAATTTTGTCCAATTTTTGCTGGAATCCCTAATTTTTGCCGATTATTGGTCACGTGCGTTGCACGTGACTGATAAATTTGGGGGTTCTGACGAAAATCTAGGGTTCCGTCGAAAATTGAGCAAAATTGAAAGAAAACTCATAGTTATGGGACAAAATCGATACAAATATCTCTTTTGGGACAAAATTTAAAGTTTAAAAAGTTATGGATTAAAAAAAAAACTTTTAACTCTTGGGTTAATTCCTAAAAAAATTCACCACCTTGGGGTTTTCAAATCTATCACGATATTTTATTTTTGTCAATTCAATACACGTTCTATTTAATATTTTCAATTTTTTCATGAACTTTTATTTTTGTCAATTTAATACGCGATCTATTTATTATTTTTAATTCTATCACAACTTTTATTTTTTTCTATTTGATACACCACTTATTTTATTTTTTCAATTCAATTAAATTCATTATTATTATTATTATTATTATAATAAAAGTAGAACTATGTAGTTATAAATTAATGGAATTAATACTCCATCCCATTTTTTTATTTTTATTTTCAAATTTAAATTAGTTACTAATTAATTTCCTTTGCCATAATATTTTAATTTTCAATAAATATTTTATTTATATTATAATTTTATTAGAGTTGTGGATTTACTATATAATAATAGTAATAATTTCGAACAAAAGTAAGAATAATAATAATAATAATAATAATAATAGAATTTTATTTGTTATGGATAAAAATAATTTTATATAAAGGTCGACCAACTAAGATAATTTTTTAATCAAATGTTAATTTACTATAACAACGATAAAGGAAAAAAATTTATGAAATAAATGATCGACTTGTGTGTTTTAATTAATTTTTAAATAATTTTTATTGTTAAAAATAATAACACTATAATAATAATAATAATAATGAATTTAATTGAATTGAAAATATAAAATAAGTGGGTTACGAAATTGTAAAAATAAAAGTTGTGATAGAATTAAAAATATTAAATAGATCGCGTATTGAATTGACAAAAATAAAAGGTCGTGATAAAATTGAAAATATTAATATATTGTGTATTGAATTTACAAAAATAAAAGGTCGTGACAGATTTTAAAATTCTCAATAAGGTGGTGAATTTTTAAGGAATTAACCAAGAGTTAAATTTTTTTTTTGTCCCATAACTTTTTAAACTTTAAATTTTATCCCAAAAAAGATATTTGTATCGATTTTGTCCCATAACTATGAGTTTTATTTCAATTTTGTCCAATTTTCGCCGAAATCCCCAAATTCATTAGTCACATGCAACACACGTGACCAATATCCTGCGAAAATTGAGTGTTCCGGTGAAAATTGGGCAAAATTGAAAGAAAACTCATAGTTATGGGATAAAATCGATACAAATATCTTTTTTGGGATAAAATCTAAAGTTTTAAATAGTTATGGGATAAAATAAACTTTTAACTCAAATACACACCCTACACTTATATTTCATACACATCATTTCTGATAAAATACTCCATAAATCACGGATAATTTATCACATACGAGTTATTTTTCAAAGCAGCTTTCACGATCCTCCAGCAAGTTTGATTTGCATTATAAAATATACGCATGGCATAGGTTCAATGAATCGTGAGGTTGCAAATAGTTTAGGTAATTTTGGCAAAATTGTTCATCTTAATTTTAAAAATGGAGTATGTCGTTGATTAATTCACGTTGCTCAGATTTCATCAATCAAATAAGTTAAAATAACTACGTTTGAAACCGCCATATCTAAAACAATCTATTAAAACAAACGGTAAAGATCTGCATCCATATTATGGACATCCAAATAAAGATTATATATATATTTTAATATGTTAATTGACATAATTAGCCCTATTATTTTAGGCGCTGTATTAATGAATCTTCCATCGTGAAATTTTAAGATTTTTAATGGGTAGTTGAGTCTCCTATATTTGTGGCGCTAGCTCTTTTTTTTTTATAGTACATAGAAAATAAATTTAATTAATATTATCAATAATCTATTACATGGATAATTTTAATTAAGATTATTTAGATGGCAATTAATACATTATTTTTTAATAATATATAATATTTTGATGATAAAAAAATATGAGTTGGTTTCTTGTGCCCGGGCACATAAGTTTTTGTCAAAAAATATAAAATAAAACTTGTGTAAGATCGTCTCACACTGTGAGATGAAAATCCATTAATCCAATTAAATAAATTTAAAGATCCTGTTTGGTTGTTATGAAATTTAAAAAATAAAAAAATTAGAATATAATTAACTTGGTTTATATACATTTAAAGGGTCAGTTGATATCAAATTAAAAATTTAAAAATTAATTATGGAAGTGAAATTAATAATTAGGCCTTACGTGTAAATATATGGAGTATTTTTTACATTTTTCATATTTAATTTATATTTTTTGTTATTTAAAAATGTAATAATTTAATTTATTATTCATTTAATTTATTTTTTAATTTAAATATAATAAATTTATAAAATGTGATAATATTTTTGAAAAGTAGTAACATTTTTTTAATAGAAGAAAATAGTTATCAAATAAAAGTTATAACTTTTTATTTGAATAATATTATGAATAAACTCATAATGTTAAAATTGAGATCATCTCACGAAATGATTTTCATGTGAAAGATAAGAAGTGATTGTTTTTAAAAGAAAAAATGATACCCAATTAATAAAAAGTGATAGTAATGTTGTGAACTATTTCATGAACAGTTTTATAGTAAAATAAAAATTGATAATATTTTAAAAGAGAAATTATAATATCTTTAATAAAAAGTGATAACTAATTACTAAAGAGCATTTCACGGAACAATGTAAGAATGAATAAAATGTGATAATATATTTAATAATAATAATTTTTTCCTAATAATAAAAATAAAATTGATATTCATCTAATTGAATTATTTCATACTAGCATGGAACCCGCGTAATAAATGGGATCATTAATTTTTTTAAATAATATTAATACTATGATCAATGTCTCTGATTATATTATATTAGTTTATATTTTAATTTATCTTTATTGTTAAAATTAAATTTTTTTGACATACTTTTGTTGTTTTAATTATAAGTGTCATATATATAATTTAATATTGAAAATTATTAAACATTATTGAAAAATTCTCGGTAAACCACGTTTTATGTTTTGTTTGATACATTACCTTCTTCATCAAAACTTAGACCAATACATGTTCATCCATAAGAACGACATTAAGATATGCAACCTCCTTTAAATTATTCGGACGTTGTACAACCCATTATCGAATAATACTCTCCGTAATTATTCATATTGCTCCCGCAGGAGTTAAATCAACAATAGAAGTGTGACGTGTAGTCATTATATTATTGATTACAATGAATCACTCAACTTTTTTTTATCTCGATTATTTTGAATGTTGAAATTATAATAACAATGTATGTTTATATTTATATATAATAATAGGAGGAGATGTTTATTTATGATAATAATTTTAATATAATGGAATTAATATCCTCACAAATTTTATTTTATATAATAATATAATATTAATAATAATAGAGCATAACGGGTATTGGGCTGACTTAGTCTGATTATATAATTTTTTTAATCTAACTGCAAAATAAATTTTACCTAATATAAAATTATGAATAGTAGTCTATTAAATTTTTTATTCAAACTCCAATATAAATTTTACCTAATTTAGAAATATGAATTAGTAAAATCTAATTTAAATTAGGTAGGTCTTGCGTGAGACCGTCTCACGTGAGACCATCTCACATGAGACCATTTTTTACTTTTTAAAATAGTTATCACTTTCGCTATAAATTATTATTATAACTTTCGCTATAAAATGTTATCACTTTTTATTTATACTATAAATTATTCATGAAATAACATTATCACTTTTTATTAATTTATTATCACTTTCCTATATAAAAGTTATCACTCTCTGGCCGTCTCACGTAAGCCCTTACGTGAGACGGTCTCACACAAGTTTTTGCCATTTAAATTTATGAATAAAAAAATCATAATAGAAAAGGAAATAAATTATTTAAAATTAAAATATTATTATAATAATAATATTAATAATAATAAATTATACCTAATTTAGATTTATGAATAGTAAAGTTTATGAATTATCATACAATTTTATTTTTAATAATATAAGTTCAAAATAAATTTTACCTAATTTAGAATTAGTAAAGCCTTAAGGATTATTATATATATATTTTGGTTAATTATGTTAAAAGTTCCGACCTTTTCGCCGATTATAAATTAGTCCAAACTTTTGAATATTTACAAATAAGTACTCGACTTTAAGCCCGTGTTGCAAATTAAACCACCGGGCAGCTGGAGGCCTACCCGGTGGCTTACGTGTCACTATTTCTTCCACATCCATTCCCAGTTGTACATCCACGTATAAAAAAAATTTGTTAGACTCAAATGAAGCAGACACTCACAGTCATTCTGGTCCCAGATGATCCAAAGAGTATTTCGTCCTCCCGCAATTTCAACCACGATGAAAAAATCCGACGTTGAAGGTGGTCAATTACCAAGAGTATTTCACACATATCCACACATTCAAAACACAATTTCAATTAACCGTAATTTCAATTAAATGCAATTTCAATAACCCAGCAGTTGTGTTGCGAATGCAAAAGATGATGGCGGAGAGGGTGGAGAAGATAGCTCCAGCGATGGCGATTGACATGAGTGCGGCGAGGTTCCGCAAAGGAGTTTTTTCCAGATCTCACAGATCTAATTAACATGGATACCGCGCGTTGGCCGCACTGCTTAGGGAATTCAATAATTACTAAGTTTTTTTCTCTTTCCATTTTACCAATAAAATTGTAAATATATTATTTTATTGAATATTAAAAGTACTATTATACATTCTTATTTTTATTTAAATTTTTATAAAAATAAATTCACTTTTTTCATGATTAAATATAACTTTTTCATTATAAATGTTATCACTTTTTATTTATCTTAAAATTATTTAAAATTTTTAATTGAACGGTGATCAATTTTTTATTAATCATAGCATTTTTCATTAAAAATACTATCACTTTTTATTTATTTCATAAATTTTTAAATAATTAATTCAATTGAAAAATTCACTTTTCATTGGATAAATATTACTTTTATTAAAAGCATTATCACCTTTTATCCGTCCTATTAATTATTCATGGAATATTTTAATTGATCACTTCAATTAATCAAGTGTCACTATTTTTAATTTTTAAGTGATCAGTTATCACTTTTCTTTAATCAAGTGTCACTGTTTATTAAAATGTTATCACTTTTATTCTTCATGTTAGTTCATAAAATAGTTCAATGGAACGATTATCATTTTTTAATTTAATAGGCATCACTTTTTATTAAAAATGTTATCACTTTTTATTCGTCTAATAAATAATCCGTCTTATAAATAGTTGAGATGGATGCACATTACTTTTTTTTTATTATATATCACTTTTCATTTTAAATATTATTACGTTTAATTTATTCTATAAATTGTTTATGAAATAATTAACTTTGATGAATATTAAATTTTCATTTTAAGTATCACTTTTTATTAAAAATATTTTTAATTTATATTTATCCTACAAAATTTTTATTAAATAATTTTATTGAACTATTATCACTTTTTTAATCAAATATAATTATTAGATAATAATTAAAAAAATGTTACCACCTTTTATACTGTATAATGTTCAAATAATTAAATTAAATTAATAACAAAATTTTATTATCACATCCTTCAGGATGAAATTTAAAAAATTAATAGATGCTGGATTATCAAATTATTTACAAATTAAAGGTATTGCAAAATTAATCATCACATGTTTGAATAATAAATGAGTGAGGCTCTTGTGCCCCCGGGATACCATGCCTCTTTGTAATTTAAACCCTATCAATACATAGATTTAAATATAATATGGATGGGGAGAGTTGTGTTCCCATGTGGGCACGGTGTCCCCAGGGGCGCAAGAGCTTTTGCCATAATAAAGACTTAAGAGTGATGATTACCTTAAAAAAAGTTATATTCAGGAACTATGCTTAATTTAATTTCTGTATGCTTCCATAGCAAAGGCTGATTGTAGCTAAGTGGTTGGCAATATGTGCATCCATGCTTGAGGTCGCGGGTTCAATACCCATCTCTGTGCAAAATCCTACTTAAAACCCTCCAAGCATTAAATTCGACTCGAATATCAATCTAGAGGTCAAATTCTTGGAAAATCATGAAGTCTCTGTATCTTTTTTTTTATTTCTGAATAGACAACGCTTTTCATAGAACTGATGTCTTTCCATAGTTGTCTTTAAAAAATTAAATATTTAATAAATTTTGAGCTAACATTTGATATATGATATTTAAAAAATTTTATTACTAAAATTTACAGATTATAATTAAACTTAGTTAATATTTTTTAAAATGATTTTTAATTAAATTTACATCGATGAAAATTAATATTATTATTATAAAATTAAAAATTACAATTAAATTTGAGCTATATAAAAATATATACGTGATAAAATATAAATTAATGAAACTTATATAAAATCATGAATATTAAAATAAAAATTTTAAATATTATAATGAAATTTTCATTCTAAAACTAAATTAATATCTCATAAAAGTTAAATTGAAAAACTTTATGGAGCTTGATTCTTCTAATGTTAACTTGCGTATTCTTTTTTAAAAAAATATCATATCTTTTATACGTAAAAACTTTCATATAAAATTATTTTAATTTAATTGATCACAAAGATTAACAACAAATTTAATTGATCAATTAACAACAAAATTATTATTTTTAAATAATAACACATCACCTAAAAATAATGGATACCTAAGAATTAATAGATATATTTTTAATGTCAATGACAGTTTATTAATGTTATTTGCGTGAAATATTCCCTCTTTTTTTAAGCAGTTGAGTAGATATATTTTAACGTACATGGCAGTTTATTAATATTTTTTTCGCAAAACATTCCCTCTTTTTTTAAGCAGTTGATTAGTGGCGAGTGGTGTAATGGAGTAAAAGTTTTATAATCTTTTTCATTATTTTATTACAGTTAGATAAACAACCATAACATGTCAATATCCTCTATTATGCGTGATTTGTTTGGAGATGATTCAGATCATGAAATTGTTTGTGATCTACCTGAAAATGATGAAGGATTTGGTAACGTTTGTGGGGAAGAGTTCAATAACAATGTTATAGAAGATGATTTAAATGACGATGAAAATCTTCCAAATGAAAATATTTTGCCAGAAAATGGAATGACTTCAGTTACACCAGGTATAAGTTTTAGTAGTATTGAAAGGTTATATGAAGCTTATCAAGAGCATGCAAGAGTTAAGGGGTTTAGTATCGTGAAGAGAACAGAGAACGAGAAATATGCTCGAATGGTTTGTGATAGAAGTGGTACCCCAAATTGCAAAAATATTCAAAAAAGGTGGATTGCAAGGCTCGATTGAATGTAAAAAAATTAGAAGATGGGACTTGTATATATAGTTACGTCGATGGTGAATGAACACACACATGAAATTGATCCTGTATTTTCACAATTAATGCCAGCTCATAGACAATTGTCTGTGAACTTGAGGCCATGTAAGAATATAAGATTATGTGAAGTTCAATGTGGCGGACCTCAAAATTTGGGGTGCCTAACAAAAGATTATCAGAACTATATCAACAGGAGAAGGAGGTTAAGATTAGGTGAGGGAGATGCAGAAGCCATTCGAGCGATGTTTACTAGACTTCAATTGAAAGATCCAAATTTCTTTTATATGATTGATATAGATTCTGAAGGCAGATTATGTAAAGTTTTATGGATTCATCCGAGAAGTAGATCAGCATACGAAGAATTTCACGATGTCGTGAGTTTTGACACAACATACCTTGTGAATAGGTACGAAATATTAATATTATGTCATTTATAAAAAAAATAATTAATTTTTGTGAAAATGGCTGATATGCATGCTTTTCTTGGAAAATTCTTGCTCTCTCCTCTAAATATTCACCATAGTGACCCAATATTTTATTGATAATTTTTGGATTTGTTGTTCATTCTTATTATCGTCATTGAAATTTTCTTAGGCGTAGAGAAGTATAATTCAATTTGAATATGTTTATCATGAATTCCTATCCCATCCTTCTTATATTGAGCGTTCATAATTAAATATAATATGATAAGAATGGTAAGAAGTGATGTTGAGGATCTTAATTAGTGTCATTATTCTCTCAACTTTTTCTCCTACTTTTTATTTTTCCTATTGCAAATATATTTCAACAAACAAAATATATTTTCTTTTGTCCAAATAGGTACAAAATGTCTTTTGCATCAATTGTGGGTGTTAATCATCACGGGCATTCAATCTTGTTAGGATGTGCATTTGTAACATATGAGGATACTGGTTCATTTGAATGGTTATTTGAGAATTGGCTGCTAGCAATGGGCGGCATCCATCCAAATGCCATTATTACAGACCAATGTGAAAGTATTGGGAAAGCAATAAGAGATTTGATGCCGAATATTATTCATCATTTTTGCATTTAGCATATTCTTACAAAGGTACCTTCCAAATTCAGAGGTGTGGCTGATTTTAATAATTGTTGTGTTGAATTTAAAGGGCTTATATATGATAGTCTTACGGTTGAAAACTTTGAGATGAAGTGGTCTGAATTTTTGGTGAAATTTCATTTGGAGAACAATGCTTGGTTGAAAGAGTTGTATGACTTAAGGCAAAAATGGGTTCATGTGTACTTGAATCACACCTTTTGGGCAGGGATGATTTCTACACAAAGGAGTGAGGGTATGCATGCATACTTTGATGAATTTATTCATTCAAGAAGCACTCTCAAATAATTCATGGAACAATACGACATTGCAATGGGAAATAAAATTCAGAAAGAGTTTATAGCTGATTTTCAATGCAAGAATAAGGTTATAAATTGCATAACGATGTTTGCTTGGGAGATGCAATTTCAAAATGCATACATGATGAGTGTGTAAATTCACAAGTTTGGCGCTATGTTTTGTGCTAGTTTTGGAGAGTTTTGATGTGGAAATAGGTGGAAAACCTATATATATTGTGAAATAGCATGAATCAGGTGTTAGTGGAGCTATTTGAGTATTTTCTTAGCAAAACGGAGTGAAAGAGCCAAGAATCGAAGAGACGGAGTCGAAGCCACGCGAACCGCCCAAGAAGTAGGTGGGTTCGACCTGGCTGGAGGAGGGTTCGACCTCTCCAGCAGGTCGAACCAACGTTGCTGGACAATACAGAGATGGGTTCGACCACGACTCAGTTGGTTCGACCTGGCCATCAGGTCGAACCATGGTCGAACCAGTTTGCAAGAAGGAGGATTCGACCACGACGTTGGGGTTCGACTTGCCCGTTGGTCGAATCGGGAGCAAGAGTTGTCCAGTGCTGAGGTTCGACCTGAGGTTCGACCAAGACCTAAGTGGTTCGACCTGTCCAGAAGGTCGAACCTGTGCAGAATTCTTCCAGTAGCGGGGTTCGACCTGGGGTTCGACCTGTGGCTCGGGGTTCGACCTGCTTGACGTGGTCGAACCTGTGTGCGAGAACTTACCTTATCCGGATTTTCGAGGCCAAAACGCGTGAGATCGCTTAGAAAGCCCATTCCAAGCCCTAGAGACGTGATTACAAGTATAAAAGGAGGCTCATACAGAGAATAAAGGGAGCTTTTGATCGTCAATCGTAGGAGAGACAAGAGTAGAGGTGGTGATCCATTCGGAGAGCTGTGACAGAGGTTCGCTGAAGGTTCAAGTAAGAATGATTCATCTAACCATGATTGTTCCTAGATCAATCATGGGCTAGAACCACCTTGGTAGTTCTAGGGTTATGAAAGTTTCATGATGTAATTCGTGTTTCGTGTGTAAAACTCCGTACAACACTACCTGTGGTTTATTTTATATAAGATTGCATATTTAATCCATACTCATAGTCGTTTTGTGCATCAATGATCGTTGTGTAGAGTCTGAATACATGACATGGTTATTGATTGAGTGTGTTCACTACTGAGCAGGGTTTATCGTTATAATTCTAAGTGAAGGGATTCCGAAGTATTATTAGAACTGTCTTATATGAATATTCATGAATTGAATTGAATTCGGGTTGATGAATAGGATGAAGAGTATAACTTTATAGTACCTAAAAAAGGAGATCAAATCGGGTTAGATTCTAGACGTAGAAGATAATTGATTATGATAGTACCTAGAAAGGGGGGTGAAGCATATCTCTTGCTCCGATGTTATTCACACGTGTCAAGCACATATTTACTTGTGTCTATAGAGTAAACTTGCATGGTCTAGTGATGCGTCCACAAACAACAGGGTAGAGTCGGATACCATCATACGAAAATACGAATTGCTAGTGAAACTGGATGACCCAATGAACTACCTATCATTCTTATTGATCACAACTCACTTCTCTCTACTTTTGCTATTTCTTTTGTTAATTCGATTAGAAGTTACTATCCATTAAACCTTTACATTTACCAACATAGTCTAAAATATACTAGAAGATCATAAAATTGATATTTATCCGTCCCGTGGGTTCGATATTGTAACTTGGTCATCTTCGCGACTACAATTGATATCCTTATACTTGAGGATTAATTTGTGTGTTGAGAAAACCCCTATCAAGTTCTTGGCGCCGTTGCCGGGGACGGCGTAAACTATCTTTTTTGTATTATTTCTAGTTTATTAGGACTATTTACCTTGTTTTGTTGTTTTCTTTCTTATTCGTTTTAGGTGTATGCTCACAAGATCAAAGAAAGGTAATCTTGAACCGTATAATCCTGAGATTGGAGCATCATCAAGAAAGAAGAAGAAGAAGAAGAGCAAAGCAAAGGCAATAGACTCAACTGAAGCTCTGAATTTTGGAGTTGAGGTTGACGAGCAGATTTCGCAAGCGATTGAGGCTACAACTGAAGTTAATTTGGAAGTAGTAACAGTCAACATGGCAGCGAATCCGGATAATCTAGCCATCCGTGAGGTTTTCAGAAATAATGGGGCTGGAAATTATGAGCTTTTAGGAGCAAGGGGAACTAACACAGCGTTCGATCTTCATCCCGCTCTTATTAGCATGATAGAAAGGAACTCCTTTTCAGGAGGGTCTTTCGAGGATCCGCAGCAGTATCTGAACAAGTTCTTGGGCTATGCAAGTACTCAAAAAGAGGTAGGAGAACATGAAGATGCTAGGAAGATCCTTTTGTTCAAATTCTCGCTTACTGAAAAAGCGAGGGATTGGTACGATACTATTAATGCAGCTGAGTGCACCACGTGGGAGCAATTGAAGTTAAGATTCTTGGAGAGGTATATGCCACCTTCGAAGGTGTTTAAGATGAAGCAAGATATTAACCAATTTGCTATCAGTGGAGGTGAGAAATTTCATGAAGCGTGGGATAGATTCAAGGACATGCTCAGGAAGTGTCCTCAACATGGGTTATCTAAAGCCCAATATATCAGTATATTTTATAACGGATTGGACTGTGAATCAAGAGTGCTACTTGATGCTTCTTCTAATGGAGCATTGCTTACAAAGTCATCCGTTGAGGCTGAGAGATTGTTTGAAGACATATCAATGAATTCGAGGGATTGGCCCACTGATAGAGTTAGAGGTACGTATGTTCTTGGAAAGGTAGCTCAGGTTGAACAAGCAATGGTGAAGACTAAGAGAGAGGATGAGATCGTTTCGAGCTTGTTCAATATCAACAAGCTACTTGAGTCTCAACAGAAGCAGATCAGCGAGATATCCCAACGAGTGCCAATCTTGCAGCAAGAGATGATGAATAATGGAACCATCCAAGACGAATTGGAGGAAGCAAATTATGCCATGGGTCAAAGTATCCAAGGAACGAGGTACCCAAATCAAGGAAACCGGAACTACCAAGGGAACTATCGAGGGAACTTTAATAATCGTGGTCCATCTGGTAGTTATCAACAGCAACCAAGGAGCCTGAATTTTCATGGAGCAATACGAACAATGCAGTGCAACTTCCGATGGGTGTTGATCCGGGAGAAAAGGTGGAAGAAGGAAAGCCTGGGTTCGAGGATACTGTGAACCGTTACATGGTAAAGAATGATGAAAGAGTGAATCGCCTTGAGGCAAAGCTTGAGAAAAAGATTGATGATCACCACAGAGATTTGTCCACTCAAGTGAAAGATCTCACATTGTTGATGGGTACAATTGCAGAGAATGTGAACACATTAACTCAAACTGTAGGAAAAGGTAAGTTTCCGTCTCAGAGTATAGAGAATCCAAAGTCGTGTAATGCCATCACACTGAGGTCAGGAACGCAGTACGAGGGACCGATGAGGCCGGAATCGAAGTTGGAATTTTCTAAGCCGCGGTTTGACCAACACGCAGAGGGTTCGACCAACTCTTCAGGTCGAACCCAGGTCGAACCTCATCGGCCAGAGCACTCTGTTTTGATGCAGGAACGGTTCGACCAACACGCGGAGGGTTCGACCAACTTTACAGGTCGAACCCAGGTCGAACCTCATCGGCCAGAGCACTCTGTTTCGACGCAGGAACGGTTCGACCACGATCACGAAGGTTCGACCAACTCTTCAGGTCGAACCCAGGTCGAACCGAAGGATGGAAATTATACAGTGAAGCGGTTCGACCAAAGGGGCAGTGGTTCGACCTCCAATGTTGGTCGAACCCAAGTCGAACCTCCGGAGCAGAATGAGATCAGTCTTCCAGGAGAGAGGTTCGACCAATACAGTCCTGGTTCGACCTTTCAGCCTGGTCGAACCCCAGTCGAACCTCGCCGAGATGTTTTGTTTGATGCACCTGTTGTTCCTTTTGATGTTGATGCGACTCCAGTGGTACGGAATGAGCAAAGTACAGACATAATAGCTGAAAAAAAATGGGAAAGAGCTAAGCGATTAAGAGCCAAAAAGGAGAAAGCGGAAAAGGTTGATCGTGATGAATGGGGGATTCCCAAAACAAAGATACCTCCACCGTTTCCCTACGAGCTAGTGAAGAAGGGGTTGGAAGAGAAGTTCAAGAAGTTTTCAGAGATTATGAACAAGATAAGCTTGAACATCCCTTTTTCAGAGGCAATCATGGAGATGCCATATTATGCTCGGTTCCTTAAAGACATATTGATGAAGAAGCGAAGCTTAACCGGAGTTGAAACGGTAAACTTATCTGAGAATTGTAGCTCAATTATTCAAAAGAAGTTGCCACCAAAGATGAAAGATCCGGGGAGCTTTACTATTCTTTGTGAGATCGGAAAGGGGCCAGCACGGCGAGCTTTATGCGATCTTGGGGCAAGCATCAATTTGATGCCGTTGTCCATCTTTCAGAAGCTTGGTTTGGGGGAGATGACCCCGACAACTGTTGCTCTCCAATTGGCAGATAGATCAATGACGTTTCCGAAAGGAATAGTTGAAGATGTTCTAGTAAAGGTGGAGAAGCTAGTTTTTCCTGTGGATTTCCTTGTATTAGAAATGGATGATGACAAGGATAATGTTCCTTTAATCTTGGGGAGGCCATTCCTTGCTACAGCTGGAGCTATGATAGATGTTCGGAAAGGAGAACTGAAGTTGAGGATGGACAAAGAAGAAGTACTTTTCAACTTGGACAAAGCAATGAAAAAGCCAATGGAGTCCCAATGTTATAGTATTGACGTGGTGGAGGAGATTGTGAAGGAGGATATGTCTTTGATCTTGTCAAAGGATCCTCTTGAGACATGTTTGATGGAATCTCTTACTTATCCCACTACGGAGCTTGACGGACTTTCTAACGAGGTATGTATTGAATTTCTTGAAAACTTACTTGCTTTGGGTGATGACAGGTTTGCATTGGAGAGAAATAAAGTGGAAGAAGTCAAATGGACCAGGAAGTACTTGCCTTTGGATAATGAAAACACTCCGGTGGAGAAAAGAAAAGAGGAGTTGAAACCATTGCCGGATCACTTGAAGTATGCTTTTCTTGGTGATGATGCACAATATCCGGTAATTGTATCTTCTTCCCTTAATGATGATCAACTTGAGGAGTTATTAGATGTTTTGAGGAAGTACCAGTCTGCAATAGGGTGGTCACTTGATGATTTGAAAGGTATTAGTCCTTCGTATTGTATGCATCGGATTAGGTTGTTGGATGAAGCCAAAGCTAGTGTTCAGAATCAGCGTAGGGTGAATCCTGCAATTCAAGAGGTGATAAGGAAGCAAATTCTTACGTGGTTGGATGCTGGAATTATATATCCTATTAGTGATAGTCCCCATGTGAGTCCATTGCATGTAGTTTCTAAGAAGGGGGGTATGACTGTGGTGAAAGCTGAGGATGGAGAGGCGATAGCCACGAGAATTCCTACGGGATGGCGTACATGTGTGGATTACAGGAAATTGAATGAGAACACGTGTAAGGACCACTTCCCTCTTCCGTTTATGGATCAAATGTTGGATCGTCTTGCAGGGTATGAGTTCTATTGTTTCTTGGATTGGATCTTCAAACCAATCTCCAGAAAAGGGATTCTTTTCCACCATGTTAATAAGAGCGGGATTTATCTCAAAATCATCATCTTCCCCCCTTGCTCCTATCAACCCCATGTTACCAGTTCCGTAGTTTGTGAAAATTTCACGTATGGCAACATTATCCGGATTCTGCCTTGTTCCGGCCATGTTTAGCTCAGTGTGTTATTTCTCCTTTCCTTCCTCTCCTTTTTCAAGCGCACAAGTAACTCGGAAAAATTCAAGGTTAGATAGAAATAAATAATCACAAATAAAAGAAAAGAAAAAAAATCTTAATCAACTAGAAATAATAAAATCAATAATAATAGCCGTCCCCGGCAACGACGCCAAGAACTTGATAGGGGTTTTCTCAACACACAAATTAATCCTCAAGTATAAGGATATCAATTGTAGTCGCGAAGATGACCAAGTTACAATATCGAACCCACGGACGGATAAATATCAATTTTGTGATCTTCTAGTATATTTTAGACTATGTTGGTAATTGTAAAGGTTTAATGGATAGTAACTTCTAATCGAATTAACAAAAGAAATAGCAAAAGTAGAGAGAAGTGAGTTGTGATCAATAAGAATGATAGGTAGTTCATTGGGTCATCCAGTTTCACTAGCAATTCGTATTTTCGTATGATGGTGTCCGACTCTGCCCTATGGTTTGTGGACGCATCACTAGACCATGCAAGTTTACTCTATAGACACAAGTAAATATGCGCTTGACACGTGTGAATAACATTGGAGCAAGAGATATGCTTCACCCCCCTTTCTAGGTACTATCATAATCAATTATCTTCTACGTCTAGAATCTAACCCGATTTGATCTCCCTTTTTAGGTACTATAAAGTTATACTCTTCATCCTATTCATCAACCCGAATTCAATTCAATTCATGAATATTCATATAAGACAGTTCTAATAATACTTCGGAATCCCTTCACTTAGAATTATAACGATAAACCCTGCTCAGTAGTGAACGCACTCAATCAATAACCATGTCATGTATTCAGACTCTACACAACGATCATTGATGCACAAAACGACTATGAGTATGGATTAAATATGCAATCTTATATAAAACAAACCACAGGTAGTGTTGTACGGAGTTTTACACACGAAACACGAATTACATCATGAAACTTTCATAACCCTAGAACTACCAAGGTGGTTCTAGCCCATGATTGATCTAGGAACAATCATGGTTAGATGAATCATTCTTACTTGAACCTTCAGCGAACCTCTGTCACGGCTCTCCGAATGGATCACCACCTCTACTCTTGTCTTTCCTACGATTGACGATCAAAAGCTCTCTTTATTCTCTGTATGAGCCTCCTTTTATACTTGTAATCACGTCTCTAGGGCTTGGAATGGGCTTTCTAAGTGATCTCACGCGTTTCGCCCTCGAAAATCCGGATAAGGTAAGTTCTCGCACACAGGTTCGACCACGTCAAGCAGGTCGAACCCCGAGCCACAGGTCGAACCCCAGGTCGAACCCCGCTACTGGAAGAATTCTGCACAGGTTCGACCTTCTGGACAGGTCGAACCACTTAGGTCTTGGTCGAACCTCAGGTCGAACCTCAGCACTGGACAACTCTTGCTCCCAATTCGACCAACGGGCAAGTCGAACCCCAACGTCGTGGTCGAATCCTCCTTCTTGTAAACTGGTTCGACCATGGTTCGACCTGATGGCCAGGTCGAACCAACTGAGTCGTGGTCGAACCCATCTCTGTATTGTCCAGCAACGTTGGTTCGACCTGCTGGAGAGGTCGAACCCTCCTCCAGCCAGGTCGAACCCACCTACTTCTTGGGCGGTTCGCGTGGCTTCGACTCCGTCTCTTCGATTCTTGGCTCTTTCACTCCGTTTTGCTAAGAAAACACTCAAATAGCTCCACTAACACCTGATTCATGCTATTTCACAATATATATAGGTTTTCCACCTATTTCCACATCAAAACTCTCCAAAACTAGCACAAAACATAGCGCCAAACTTGTGAATTTACACACTCATCAAACCCCCAAACTTACATGTTGCTCGTCCCGAGGCAACCAATTTAAACCACAGGAGTCGTGTACAATTCAACAAGATCAAGTACAACACATATTACACATGCCACTTCATTGAATCAAACAAGAATTACTTGCATCAAATATGTCACTCATGTAAAATCAATCTAATCACACACCATTCGGAGCACTAAGTAATCTCACTGACAAGATAAGTCTTTACTCTTATTCACTCGTGCGTGAGGCACTATAGGCTAGTATAAACACTCATATCAATTCATATTCATGCGTAACCATAAGCTTGGCAAAGGTCTCAGAAATCAACTTACATTAGATTAACACTAGGATCACAAAGGACTTGTTTCTAGGTTGTAATGTTGGCTTTTTGGAAAGGGTAGGAAAATTTTGTCATAGTAACTTAATACACTAGTAGAGAGTTACCTTGGAGGTTCTTGATTTCTCATTCTCCTTCATATTCTCCTCTAATTCTTCTCTTGCACTTGCAATTATCAATTTTCCTTCTCTTCCTTGCATCAACATCATTCTTCTTTTAATTGCTCGGGTACCAGTTATAGGCACTACCCTTCTCGAACATCGTTCGGCTGTTTCTTAAAAACTTCAAGCCCCATGTATTAGCAATTCGGGGTACCAATTTCAGGCACTATCCCTAACAAGATTTAACCATGCACTTTTCTTACTGAACCTCATTCCATCTTCCTTTTGTTTCTTCCACACTTATTCACCTTATTCTCTCTACCAATGAATAGGGTATTTTCAAAGCTCAAATAAGGTAATTAAGGCTCTTATATTTGGCTTGCCAAAGAAAAAGCTTTTAAAAGGCTCAAACAGGGCTACCAAAGATTTATAAAATCATTAGGAAAGGTAAAATTTGGCTAAGTGACTCAATTAATCAAAAATGGCCTAAGATCATATCCTAATATTTCATCAATTGTAAGTTTCACACAAGACTCCAAGCCAAGTTCTAGAATACGTTCATACGAATGATTCCCTCAAGAATAAACTATCATGATTAATCATGATAAAGGCTCAAATCCTCACATAGATAATCAATTCCTAATACTCCTCATAGCACATAATCAAAATCAATTCCTCATGAATTCCATATACTTAACAAATTATTCATGCTCTTTCCAAATGAAAATAAACACGTAAACATATGAATGCACATAATCAATAACCCATATACAGAGCAACGATACAAGATCAACTATATCAAGTACATTCCACTCACACATGAATCACACCCCAATCTGTAAAAATAAAAAGAAGAATGGGAGATAAGATGAATCGGAGAAACCAAAAGAAAACCTGAAACTACTCCCTAGGAGCATCATCATCCTCATCATCATCGTCATCCTCATCCATTCTATTTTCCACAGCTCGGCACAGACTGGTAATGTGTTTATCCATCATATCCACTCGACTACTCACTCTACCAACACGCTCATCCAAGGCAGAGTACCTTTCGTTCAGCGTGGCGTAGTTGGCGTTAGCGAGCGCGAGTTGCCTGTTCGTCTCCTGCTGTGCAGCTACCACCGCGATCAGCTGCTCATGAATCAAGCGAAGCTGCTCCCGAGTACCTGGAACTGCTCGCCGCTGCTGCGGTCCTGGAGCATGCTGAGGCGCATCATGCTGCTCTCCTTCCGGAATCTCCATCTCCGGCTGCTCCTCTACCTGATCCTCCTCTTCAGACTGCTGTGGCTGAGGTGGACGGAACTCTCCTCGATCAACAATCTGCTGTAACTCAGCCATCCTTCCCTCAGCACACATCTGTGCTACCGCTCTCCAATCACCACCCGACTTCACTGCCACGGATAAAGCGGTGTGTCCTAGAGAATTCATTAGTCTATTCCTTGCTTCCCGAATAGTTGTCAAGTTGCTCACGTCGAAGGGGAACATAAATTCGAAAGGCTTGACACCTCTTGTGAAAAATCAATCTCCATTTCTAAAATGGGCAAACCCACCCTTCGCGCACGTGCTCATAATCAAATTGGGTTCTCCTTCTACTGGTGTAATGCCGGTGAGGTCCAAGTTGTAATGCTCAGCCAAAATCGTCAATAACCCTCCAATATTCACCTTTTGAAAACCAATGGTCTTGAATCGATTCAGCTGCGCAATAAAATAGGCTCCAACGTTGAACTTCACTCCATGCAACATACACCACAAGGCATATAACTCTCCTCTAGACACAACACTGCCCTCCGAGCGGGCGAACAACGTGTTGCTCAGGATGCGGTCCATGTACCTCAAGACAGGGTTCTTTATTGCGGAAGCACGAGCCTGTCTAGTCTTGTAATCACGAATCTCCCCCGTGATCTCCCTCCAAAATTGCTTTACACTGAATGATCCATAAACGGAAGAGGGAAGTGGTCCCCCGTGATCTCCCTCTCCTGAGCATTAGTTAGTGATGGAGGTTCCCACTTCGTCAATAAATTTCTGGAGAAGGTGCTTAAGGATTATGGTGTTAGGCATAGAGTTACTACACCCTATCATCCGCAAGCAAATGGGCAGGCGGAGGTCTCCAACCGTCAAGTAAAGTAGATTCTGGAGAAAGTGGTAGGAACTAATAGAAAAGATTGGGCTATGAAGCTTGATGATGTGTTATGGGGGTTCCAGACCGCTTACAAGACGGTATTAGATATGTCACCGTATCAAATTGTCTATGGGAAGCCGTGCCACTTACCCGTAGAAATCCAACACAAAGCGTTTCGGGCTTTGCGTAGCTTGAACTTGACCCTTAGGGATGTAAAGGAGTTGAGGCTAACTCACATGAATCAATTGGATGAGTTTAGGAGTCGTGCTTTCAAGAATTCAGAGATTTATAAGGAAAGAATGAAGAGGTGGCATGATTCTAAAATTTCGTACAAGGAGTTCAAGCAAGGAGATGAGGTACTACTTTTTAACTCTCGTTTGAAGCTTTTTGCAGGCAAGTTGAAGTCTAAGTGGACGGGACCGTTCATGATTCATCGAGCCTTAGGAGGGGGGAGTTATGAGCTTATTGACAAAGATGGTGACGTTATCGCAGTGAATGGGCATCGATTGAAGCATTATAGGTCGCCGGATGATGCGTGTGTCATTTTTGATGATACCTTTTTCTGATTTAGTACCGTCGTGACTCTACGACGTTAAACATGAGCGCTTGTTGAGAGCTTACTCTTCCGTTTTATTGCTTTATTTCTTTTGTGTGAGTAAGAAATTTTTATATTTAAGATGCTTACTACTCGGCAATTCCATCTCTTTTCAAACTTAGTTTCGACTTACGTTTTTACTAAGTTTGGGGGGGGTGTGATGTTATTACCTCATTGAAGCATTAAGAGTATAATCTTTTCTTTGTATTGTTTGTTAGGGGAATTGGTTTTTGCGGCCATGTTGAAATTTTAATCGATTTTGATGTGACGATTTTTTACAATTTGCCTAATGTTCAGTGGTTTTTGGTTGTGTTTTCTTATACGGAGATACTCATGAATGATATTATGTGGAACAATTTCTGAAGTTGTGCTCTAGATTGTACCTAATGAGGTTGTTTTGAAGCTTGAAGTATGTAGTGAATGAAGAACACTCAGTTTTGGAAGTCAGGAGGTAGGTTCGACCAAGTCTAGCAGTGGTTCGACCAGAGCCAGAGGTCGAACAAAAGCAGAGGAAGTCGAACCGGCGTTGAAAGTTGTCCAGAGAGGAGGTTCGACCAAAGCCATAGTGGTTCGACCTAATCATGAGATCGAACCTATGGTCGAACCTGTCAGTCGGAAGCACTCTGTTTTCCAGAAGAGAGGTTCGACCAATTCAAGAAAGGTTCGACCTGTTTAGCAAGTCGAACCCCTGGTCGAACCAAGAAGATTGTTTGTCCAGAAGAGAGGTTCGACCTCGCCATCCATGGTTCGACCAGTACAGGTGGTCGAACCCGAGGTCGAACCAAGCCAGGTACGCATTTTAAGTTTGAATTTTCAGAGGGGTTCGATCACTTTTTCGAAACACCAAACCTCGAACCCTCTTCGAACCTCTACACCCTTGCACAAATTCTTCAATTACACTTGATTTCACACCGATTACACAACATTACACCTTGAATTATCGATTCGGTCGCGGATTTGGGCGGATTTCGTCGCGAGTTAGGGCTGAAATCGCGTTTTTTGGTTGTTTTGTGTTCTCGATCGGTTGTTCACCATGGGCAAGTCACAAGGTACATTTTTTCCAACTCAATTACTCTAGGATTGAAGGTTTAGGTAATCAATTTGATGTGAAATAGAGAATTGATGTTGAGTATGGTTGAATTTCATGGTGAATGTTGATATTTTGATTGGTTTCATATGAATTCTTGTTTCTTGGATTGTGGTTGATTGATTATTGATAGAACTTGGATTTTTATGTGAATTAATCAAGGATATAGAATATACCATAGAATGAGCATGTTGATTTGGTTTGAAATTGATGAAATTGAAGTAGTTCATGGAGGAAAGCATGTTGAATTTTTGATTGAATTGCTTGAATTGCTTAATGCATGCTTGTTGGTTATGTTTTGATGATTAAAGAAGGTATAATTGAAGATGTTTTGAAAATGCTGAATAAGCAAGAGGTGTTGAGATGATAGTTTGTATGAATATGCATTGATGCTTGAAGTCTTGAGTAGAGTATGTGATGTGCTAGTACAATACTTGCTTTCTTGTCTTGTTGGTTGGATTGAAGTATTTGTTTTCAGGAAAGGGACAAGTATCAAGCAAAGAAAAAGGAAAAGCAGAGGAGGAGAGATCAAAGAAGAGGCATGACAGGCCTTCAAACTTGGACAAAGTGATAAGAAAACTGAGGCTACAAGACCGTTTACCTGATAACTTCAAGATTAGGATGCAGGTTGGGATGAGATTAAAGAAAAGTGGGAAGAAGTTTCAGACAAGATAGCTCGCACTCGATACCAAGATGATGAAGCGATGAGGATAATGAGAATAGGGGATGATATATTTTAGATGTTTGATCAAGTAGGGATCCGAAGATTCATGGAGTTGAAGAGGCCGACGTACTTCCATGTTACAGCGGAAGTGGTTTGTTCGTTTGAGATGGAGAAGGACCCGCTTGTATACCCCTATCAGTGTACGTTTCAGCTTGGTGGAGTGAGTAGGAGATGGACGTCTGAGGATTTCAACGAGCTGTTTGAGACACCTTTGGAGATCCCTCATTTAGAAAGTGCTGCATTCAGTGTAAAGCGATTTTGGAGGGAGATCACGGGGGAGATTCGTGATTACAAGACTAGACAGGCTCGTGCTTCCGCAATAAAGAACCCTATCTTGAGGTACATGGACCGCATCCTGAGCAACACGTTGTTCGCCCGCTCGGAGGGCAGTGTTGTGTCTAGAGGAGAGTTATATGTCTTGTGGTGTATGTTGCATGGAGTGAAGTTCAACGTTGGAGCCTATTTTATTGCGCAGCTGAATCGATTCAAGACCATTGGTTTTCAAAAGGTGAATATTGGAGGGTTATTGACGATTTTGGCTGAGCATTACAACTTGGACCTCACCGGCATTACACCAGTAGAAGGAGAACCCGATTTGATTATGAGCACGTGCGCGAAGGGTGGGTTTGCCCATTTTAGAAATGGAGATTGATTTTTCACAAGAGGTGTCAAGCCTTTCGAATTTATGTTCCCCTTCGACGTGAGCAACTTGACAACTATTCGGGAAGCAAGGAATAGACTAATGAATTCTCTAGGACACACCGCTTTATCCGTGGCAGTGAAGTCGGGTGGTGATTGGAGAGCGGTAGCACAGATGTGTGCTGAGGGAAGGATGGCTGAGTTACAGCAGATTGTTGATCGAGAAGAGTTCCGTCCACCTCAGCCACAGCAGTCTGAAGAGGAGGATCAGGTAGAGGAGCAGCCGGAGATGGAGATTCCGGAAGGAGAGCAGCATGATGCGCCTCAGCATGCTCCAGGACCGCAGCAGCGGCGAGCAGTTCCAGGTACTCGGGAGCAGCTTCGCTTGATTCATGAGCAGCTGATCGCGGTGGTAGCTGCACAGCAGGAGACGAACAGGCAACTCGTGCTCGCTAACGCCAACTACGCCACGCTGAACGAAAGGTACTCTACCTTGGATGAGCGTGTTGGTAGAGTGAGTAGTCGAGTGGATATGATGGACAAACACATTACCAGTGTGTGCCGAGCTGTGGAAAATAGAATGGATGAGGATGACGATGATGATGAGGATGATGATGCTCCTAGGGAGTAGTTTCAGGTTTTCTTTTGGTTTCTTCGATTCATCTTATCTCCCATTCTTCTTTTTATTTTTACAGATTGGGGTGTGATTCATGTGTGAGTGGAATGTACTTGATATAGTTGATCTTGTATCGTTGCTCTGTATATGGGTTATTGATTATGTGCATTCATATGTTTACGTGTTTATTTTCATTTGGAAAGAGCATGAATAATTTGTTTAGTATATGGAATTCATGAGGAATTGATTTTGATTATGTGCTATGAGGAGTATTAGGAATTGATTATCTATGTGAGGATTTGAGCCTTTATCATGATTAATCATGATAGTTTATTCTTGAGGGAATCATTCGTATGAACGTATTCTAGAACTTGGCTTGGAGTCTTGTGTGAAACTTACAATTGATGAAATATTAGGATATGATCTTAGGCCATTTTTGATTAATTGAGTCACTTAGCCAAATTTTACCTTTCCTAATGATTTTATAAATCTTTGGTAGCCCTGTTTGAGCCTTTTAAAAGCTTTTTCTTTGGCAAGCCAAATATAAGAGCCTTAATTACCTTATTTGAGCTTTGAAAATACCCTATTCATTGGTAGAGAGAATAAGGTGAATAAGTGTGGAAGAAACAAAAGGAAGATGGAATGAGGTTCAGTAAGAAAAGTGCATGGTTAAATCTTGTTAGGGATAGTGCCTGAAATTGGTACCCCGAATTGCTAATACATGGGGCTTGAAGTTTTTAAGAAACAGCCGAACGATGTTCGAGAAGGGTAGTGCCTATAACTGGTACCCGAGCAATTAAAAGAAGAATGATGTTGATGCAAGGAAGAGAAGGAAAATTGATAATTGCAAGTGCAAGAGAAGAATTGGAGGAGAATATGAAGGCGAATGAGAAATCAAGAACCTCCAAGGTAACTCTCTACTAGTGTATTAAGTTACTATGACCAAATTTTCCTACCCTTTCCAAAGAGCCAACATTACAACCTAGAAACAAGTCCTTTGTGATCCTAGTGTTAATCTAATGTAAGTTGATTTCTGAGACCTTTGCCAAGCTTATGGTTACGTGTGAATATGAATTGATATGAGTGTTTATACTAGCCTATAGTGCCTCACGCACGAGTGAATGAGAGTAAAGACTTATCTTGTCAGTGAGATTACTTAGTGCTCCGAATGGTGTGTGATTAGATTGATTTTACATGAGTGACATATTTGATGCAAGTAATTCTTGTTTGATTCAATGAAGTGGCATGTGTAATATGTGTTGTACTTGATCTTGTTGAATTGTACACGACTCCTGTGGTTTAAATTGGTTGCCTCGGGACGAGCAACATGTAAGTTTGGGGGTTTGATGAGTGTGTAAATTCACAAGTTTGGCGCTATGTTTTGTGCTAGTTTTGGAGAGTTTTGATGTGGAAATAGGTGGAAAACCTATATATATTGTGAAATAGCATGAATCAGGTGTTAGTGGAGCTATTTGAGTGTTTTCTTAGCAAAACGGAGTGAAAGAGCCAAGAATCGAAGAGACGGAGTCGAAGCCACGCGAACCGCCCAAGAAGTAGGTGGGTTCGACCTGGCTGGAGGAGGGTTCTGTTGGGCAATTGGATCGTGCGGTTCAACGTGATCCGTTAGGATTGACAGGCAAACAAAATCAGCGGAAGCAAAAATGTGTTTACCGTACTTCAGGGTTGATGTAGAGTCTGAATCACTGCAGAAGAACACCTCTTGATCTTCTGCTGTATGTCCCAAGTCAACTCTGGTGTTGGGTGGTCAACAATCCCCAGAGTTCTCTCAATCTGCTTCTCTCTAACTCACGTCAAAAGAGGCGCAGGAAGTTAGGTTTCCAGAAGCTGAGATGACTATATATATTGGGCTACAGCAGGGACCAGGAGGAGAAATTGGGCTGGGCCTCAATTGAATTTAATTAACCAAGCTTAGCCCAAAGCTTTTAATTAAATACAATAATAATAATATAGTCCACTAAAATATTATTACTGCACTACCCGTCCAATCCCAAAATTATGTTCTGGGCTCCTTCTTATTATAAGTCCGACAGTCTCCCCATGTTTAAGATATACAATGTCCATTAATTAATTAAGTTACTGACAACTCAAATTAATTAATATCTCATCCAAGAGTAGTACCACTCAACCTTTTTATCATGCCGGAAATTAATCCACTTGCAAGATTTACATGATAAACCTTATGAGCTCCTCAAGGGGACATCATCAACCTATGTCGGGCATGGATTCCTTCTACAATCAACAGCACACCATAGATACAGCACTACTTCCCAACTCACCGAGTTTGTTGATTTAATACTTATAAATCTCACCCATTGATGAATCAAAGAAATACATACTGCCCTACGTGTCGAGGTTATTGTATAGGGATTAAGAGCACGGACATCCATAATAACAGAGATCAAGTTCTTCTATAAGTCAGTATAAGTCGAACGATCTCAAGCGGTCCTGCTCAATACACACAAGTGCACTAATGTGATTCTATAGCCAAGACAAGCTAATACCAAACCACACTACAACTATACCGATAGAGAGTCCCCGTCTATCTCAGTTGTGAGCATCTGTTTATACTTTATAAGGAAACCGATAATATGATCTTCTGCGTGTTGTCGCACAACATATTATCTACAGTATAAAGTAAATGGACTATTGCATCATGCATATAAAATAAATTATAAGATGCAATCATTTGATCAATGATTCTCATTTCAAATATTGTTATAACATTGTTCATACTAAAGCTAGACTTTTAGTATACAATCCAACAGGTTCGACCTCTCCAGCAGGTCGAACCAACGTTGCTGGACAATACAGAGATGGGTTCGACCACGACTCAGTTAGTTCGACCTGGCCATCAGGTCGAACCATGGTCGAACCAGTTTGCAAGAAGGAGGATTCGACCACGACGTTGGGGTTCGACTTGCCCGTTGGTCGAATCGGGAGCAAGAGTTGTCCAGTGCTGAGGTTCGACCTGAGGTTCGACCAAGACCTAAGTGGTTCGACCTGTCCAGAAGGTCGAACCTGTGTAGAATTCTTCCAGTAGCGGGGTTCGACCTGTGGCTCGGGGTTCGACCTGCTTGACGTGGTCGAACCTGTGTGCGAGAACTTACCTTATCCGGATTTTCGAGGCCGAAACGCGTGAGATCACTTAGAAAGCCCATTCCAAGCCCTAGAGACGTGATTACAAGTATAAAAGGAGGCTCATACAGAGAATAAAGGGAGCTTTTGATCGTCAATCGTAGGAGAGACAAGAGTAGAGGTGGTGATCCATTCGGAGAGCTGTGACAGAGGTTCGCTGAAGGTTCAAGTAAGAATGATTCATCTAACCATGATTGTTCCTAGATCAATCATGGGCTAGAACCACCTTGGTAGTTCTAGGGTTATGAAAGTTTCATGATGTAATTTGTGTTTCGTGTGTAAAACTCCGTACAACACTACCTGTGGTTTGTTTTATATAAGATTGCATATTTAATCCATACTCATAGTCGTTTTGTGCATCAATGATCGTTGTGTAGAGTCTGAATACATGACATGGTTATTGATTGAGTGCGTTCACTACTGAGCAGGGTTTATCGTTATAATTCTAAGTGAAGGGATTTCGAAGTATTATTAGAACTGTCTTATATGAATATTCATGAATTGAATTGAATTCGGGTTGATGAATATGATGAAGAGTATAACTTTATAGTACCTAAAAAGGGAGATCAAATCGGGTTAGATTCTAGACGTAGAAGATAATTGATTATGATAGTACCTAGAAAGGGGGGTTGAAGCATATCTCTTGCTCCGATGTTATTCACACGTGTCAAGCGCATATTTACTTGTGTCTATAGAGTAAACTTGCATGGTCTAGTGATGCGTCCACAAACCACAGGGCAGAGTCGGACACCATCATACGAAAATACGAATTGCTAGTGAAACTGGATGACCCAATGAACTACCTATCATTCTTATTGATCACAACTCACTTCTCTCTACTTTTACTATTTCTTTTGTTAATTCGATTAGAAGTTACTATCCATTAAACCTTTACAATTACCAACATAGTCTAAAATATACTAGAAGATCACAAAATTGATATTTATCCGTCCCGTGGGTTCGATATTGTAACTTGGTCATCTTCGCGACTACAATTGATATCCTTATACTTGAGGATTAATTTGTGTGTTGAGAAAACCCCTATCAATACACTAATTCGATCTTCAAACTTGTTCAAGATGAGATAAGCCGCATGATATATTGTCATGTTGTACAACCAGGTGAAGATGAAAATGTTGAAGATCTGAATGGTACTTGTAAAAGATTCAGAATTTTGGAAAGAAGCATTTTGAACAATTACTATCATAAAGAATTCACTTATATGGTTGAATGGACTCCAGACAGAAACATCGTGAACTATAATTGCAAGAAGTTTGAATTCAAGGGAATACTGTGATGTCACATTATGGTGGTGCTGGCTCGAGAAAATGTTCATACTGTGGATGAAAGATATTTGTTAGATAGATGGAAAAAAATGTGCACAGACGACATTCAAGTATTTTTTTTGCCGGAGGTTATCCACACATGACGGAGGAATATAAAAATTTTTAGGAGGTTGAGAAAGTTTTTCAGAAATGTGTAGATGTTACTATAGGAAATGTTGAAAAGATGACTTATATCAAAGAACGATGTATTAAAATACACGACACCCTTTCAAATTGGAATCATTTACCCGAAATGAATAATGATGTGAATGCAGATGGAGGCTGACCACATTTATTAGATCCAAACATTGTAAATCCAAGAGGTAGACCTAGGGAGAATCAATATATTTTGATTTTAGAAGCTACCAGTAGGAGGGGTGCAACAAATCGAGCTCCACGTGGTAGTAGGGGAGTGATGCGTATGAGGGGATCCTCTGGTATAACGCATGTGAGAGGAACCTCTGGTGTGAGAAGGGTTACCTCACGTGGAAGGAGAAGGTCAAGAGCTCCTATAGCACAAGAAAATGTATTTCCATTCGACTTGAATGAAAATATTGAAGAATCAAATGTAAGTTCTACTTTTTAGTTTCATTGTTATCTTAGATGTGAAATGTCATCAATATTTGCTCTTAAGGGATATAAGACATTAATGAATAGCTTTTCCTTCTTTTATTTTTTTTTTCATTGATGAATAATTATGTTTTTAACATAAGAAAATTCCAAATTTAGGACTAGGGAATACATTCGTAATTCTGATCGAAATTTACTAAAACAAGATTACATAAATCTCAACTAGAAATAAAAATTCATTCTATTTAAATCTTTAAAATAAACATAAATTTAAACAAATATCAAGGTTGAAAATAAATAAATAAAAGCTAGCGATTGATCCGTGAGTGCATTATTACATATTAGTAGGTTTCACTACTTTTTAGATATTTAATCATTTAGCATACACACTTACAATAACTGGAAAATATAATTAGGGAGGAAACATTATAAAATTATAAATTAGGGACATTGAAAAATAATATGAAGGTTTCACTGCTTTTTAGACGTTGGCAAAATATTTTGGTTGCGGGGTACACCGTTTACCCATTTTTAAAAACCTATACCCCACTTTTAAAAACTTATACATTTATTAATAAAAACATATATATAAATAAAAAAAATAGTTGGTATAATAAATATTAAACATATAAGGATTGTTATCTTAGATGTGACAAATGTCATCAAAGCAATTAATGAATAACTTTTCCTTTGTTTATTATTTTTTATTGATGAATAATTATGTTTTTAACACAAGAAAATAATATTCATATTTAATATTTATGTTATTGAAACTTGCATGATGATGAAAATGCACATATGTATAATTATAGATAATATTTATATTTTCAACAGTTTTTTCGTATACTTTGGCAATACAAATCTTGTGTAGTATATCTAGTCTATTAATTAAAAGAATGTTATACAAACTATAAACTACAAATATAATAATTTTTATAAAATTAAAAGTTTCAATTAACTGGAATGAGATTAAATTATTATAAAAATATATAAATTTGAGTATGGATAGAATTATTTATAAATTTTAAAAAATATATCGGGATTAATAAAAATTATAAAATTGTATTAAAAAAATCTTAAAATTAATTCTAGAAATTTTTATAATTATGTTTGATGTAGATATATAATTTAAAATTCTAATAAATTTTATAACAATAGTGATTAAGACACATTACTAATACAATATTTAATATATCTTTAATATTTGTATGATTTTTTTAAAATTTATAGTTTAAATAAAAAATTTAATTAATTAAAGAAAATTGATGCTACGATCCCCATAAAATAATGATACTTGACATTCAATAATTAATTATAACATTATTACAAATATAAAAAAAATTGAATATGAAAATTTTTAATATTATAAAAAATGAATGTTGCTAAAATAAAATAAAATATTATTACCATTTAAAAATTATATCCAACATTAATATCATATTAATATATAAAACTTAATGAAAAATAATTATTTTCTTCCGAATTTTACAATAGTGAAGAGTATGTTAATGGAAGAGAAATACACGGCCATTTATCTCATGTTTGATACATGATCTTCCAATCTATGCCATTTCTCTTATCTTTATGTCCATGATCGTTCATGTGGTGAAACTGTCTAGGATGAACTATATAAATATGTCCATATATGTTCTTGCTAATCTCAATCCACCATAGGTTTTACGAAACACCCACCAAGAATACTAAGCAAAATACTTGTGTTCCTCCATCTCACAAAAGTTTGTTATCTATGTATGAATATACAAACAAACAACATGAAGAATTGAAGACCGATGTGAAATTATTCATGAAGCGACTCCTCATTCATTGCAACCCCAAAAATATCAGCGATGCAATTCTGGAGGATGAACCACTCCATAAGATGTACGAGTTCTTCCAAGAGGCGATGAAGACTAAAAAAACTCCCTTAATCATTATTTCTGATTCGAGAGGAGAAAATGAAGAAAATTCAGCACAGAATATTCCTGTAATTATCATTTCTAATTCAACTACATCAGAGGAAGGAGATTCAGCTAGTGTTGGCAACACTGTGGGTGATTCAAATGAGATGATTGAAAACAACGGTGGTGTTCCTTGAATAGTTAATGCGTTTGAGTATTATTTTCTTATTATTAGTATGTTATTTATTAGAGTTTTTTCATTTATTTTAAATGTCATTATAGATTTTATTATTATAGTTTTTATTATTGTGATATATGATATGCTTTTATTATTAAGATATGATATGTTTACTGTGTCTTAAAAGGTTTTTGATTTCTTACGCTTTATTTAATTTTTATTTTAATTTTCAATATTATGTTTAAGATTATAAGAAATTACATTTGATATTAATTTTGGATGCTTTCATGTCAATCCGAATAAATGAGCGGCAGGATATAAACTTTTAAATTGATAAACATCATAAATATTATGGGTGTATCCATGTATAATCATAGATACTCAGTTTGCGAGAAATAAGAAGACTCAAGACCAAATCAAACCAAAATAGAATCTTTTTGAAATTAATATCTATTCTTATTCATCCAACTTGCTTATCTAGAAATTCCAAATTAATATTCATTCAACATTCAAAATATAATTTTTTTATATCTTGAAAGTTGACGAAATGATAGAGTGATTACATACACATATATCAGATGTGGTGGAAGAAATAAATTATTATTTAAATTTTTAAAAAGTTAAAATTCAATTTTAATGCAATGAATGAGATGAATATGTCATGTATAACAAAAAAAACTTATCAATTTTGCTTAATGATGTCATGGAAAGAAAGTTCTTCATTTCCTGTAATACGGTTTTCTCATGATCTTATAAATAAAGTATGCTAATGAAAGATGTGTATGTGTGTAACTCTGTAAAATTAATTTTTTTCATTGAAGATGTACGTGTAAATGAACGATGTAGTGTTTAAGCGGAGAGATAAAAGTAAAAGACAGATTGAGATATAGTAATAAGGTTGAGAGATGGAGGTGGAAACGAATCAACGATACATTCTGGAAGAATAAAGAAAAAAATAAAAAAGAAAAAGATAGAACTTGCTAACGAATATTTAGATCTTAAATTTGAATTCAAAATTTTCATTTAAAAGATTTATTTATTAAAGGGTATATTAGTAATTAAATATATTTTAAATTTTAAAAAATAAAAATATATTTACATATGGATGTACAGAATATGGATGTTTAGCATCGTCCTAAAACAAATATGCGAGAAAATTATTTGGAATGCGTCACACAGCATAATCAAACATAGGATATAGAAACATTATCAATTTATCAGGCAGTTAAGGTAAATGAGTACTTAGACCAGCAACACAGCTTTTGAAAAGTAAACTGAAGAATTAGTAACAATATTTGGAAAAACATAACAGGAATTTCAAACAAGAATAAAAGAAACTTAAATTTCTAGACAAGAGTGTACAATAGCGTGAGCATCATCACAAGTGAAGCACCACAGCCACACTGTTAGCGACTCCACTCTCATCCATACTTATTCTTCCTTAACCTCCAAGTTTTACAACGACGACGGAAATTAGCAATAACTTCTACAACTTTTGCAACATTCGTTGAGATAAGAAATTTCAAGAAGAATAATGGGTTTTGAATTTGAAAATAAGCTTGAATAGCGTCTACGACCGTCTTTCAAAAATATACTCTTCTATAATTTTAGGGGTAGATTAATTGGGATTTTACAAAATCCATTTGTTGATAGAATGTAAAAAACATGAACTTGAAATTTTGTAAAAAAATAAGGTGCGTTTGTATTTCAGAATATTGAATTTGGGGTATTAAATTTTTAATTTTAAAAGGGTAGATTTGGAAGTTTAGGGGTGTGTATTTAATAAAATTAAGAAAAAAAATAAAAAAATGGTGTGTATTCAATAGAAGGTGTGTATTCAATAAAATAAGGTGTGTATATAATAGCACTCTTAATTAATGATACTCAAATAAATAAATAAAATATTGAAAATTTAATCATTATTAAAAATAAGAAACACATTATTTAAAAAATAAAATATTCAATAAGGAAGTTAATTAAAAGTAAATAAGGAAAATATTAAAAAAAGTGTTAAAAAATAAAAAATAGAGAAAATTACACATCACTTCGGAGTGCTCTGGAGACAACACGTCAGCATGAACAGTTTCTACTATAGTATACTCAAGATATATATATTACTAACAGAATATTGTATTGATAAAAATCTTAATTTATTGTTAAATAAATTTGATCACTAATGTATTAATAACATAAACCGTTGGTAAACTGGTGGTTGGTAAATTTTTACCAATGAAAATCCAATTTCGTTGGTAAATATTTCTATTTGTAATCTATTGCTAATAGTTCTATTGTCAATTTATATAATAATTTAGTTGATAATTTGTTTCTAATAATTATATTGACAATTTATATAATGATTTTAATCTGTTGGTAAATAATAATAACAAATATTATTCTATTGGTAAAAACATTAAAAATCCATTGACATTCCATTATTAAAGACTAGTGTAATTTTTGTTGGCAATCTATTGGTAATTACCAATAGTTTGAATTCCGCTGGTAAATTCCTTTGCTTAAAATGAGTTTTTTTTCCCTAGTGCATGATAGTTATAAATAATAAGGGTATCAACAAAAATGTCATTTTTAATCATTTATTTTAGGAAAATGCCATTCACTATAATTTTTCGGGAATTTTTTTTTTTTAAATTTTGGATATAATTAACCCTAGTTTGCAATCTATTCAGCGACTACGCTTGTAACCTACATGCGATCCTATACGCAATTATATGTGTGACCCTACACATATTTATTTACTAACATATAACCTACATGCGACCCTATACGCAATTATATATATGATCCTACACATGTTTTAATTACTAACATATATGCAACGCTGCACACTACTATATGTGTGACTATACATGAGATTATATATTATTTATATAATGAATAATAATAAAAAAGTCGAGTAATTTTTAAAAAAAATTATGTTTGATCACATTTTTTTAAAATCAACTATTATTTGGGACATTTTTCTAATTTTCCCTCAATTATATTCATCATATATTTTAAATTTGTCAAAATTGATTAGTGATTGTGTAACAACCGCAGTAATCTACTTAATTCCATAGTCACCGAGTAATAATATTTTAAAAGGAAAATTAATAACGAAATGAAAATGATAGAACACCTCGATTAATTATGAATGTGTAAAAGTAAATAGCAGTGAAGAACATAGATTTATTGAGGATATTGAATCAGAGTTAAAGCACGATAAGGTAGAAAGCACAGCTCTCTTTGCTTAATGTGCCAAGTTTAAGCTCATTCGAGTAATTTTTTAGTTAAGTCGAGCTCATTCTTAAGCTCATTATCTAATCGAATTGAATTCGTGCATGTACTACTTGAATCTGCTTGACTCCTTCATCAACCCTAGATAAAAGTGATTATCAAAATAAAAATAGCTTATGTTTGTTTTATGTTTTAAAATTCAGGTTGAGGTTTTAAATTAAAAATCCACATGTAAAATTTCAAAACAAATCCTATACATAGTTATTATCCATTCCATAGTTAATATCTTTTCTTTCCTCATTTAAGTTTTCTCCCCACACATCAATTACTATCTCTTATAAATATGTAAAGATGTAAATGAGTCGAGTTGAACGATAAGTCGTTCAAACTTATTTGAAATACTATCGAGTTTTAAATATATATATATATATATATATGTGTGTGTGTGTGTGTGTGAGCTTGTTTGATAAGCAATTAACTCCAACCCGAACAAGCTTTATTGCCCGCGTTCGAGTAATTTGATAATTTTATATTTACATTATCTATTTTCATGAATTGAGCTCAAGCTCATGCTAAGCTTTTAACTTTATCGAAAATAAAAGTTTATTAAAGCTTATATAATATCTATATTAAACTTAGCTTAAATGTCTTTTTGTTGAATAATCTCAAATTGAGTATCGAATAGTTTGGTTTGATCTTTACCCCTACAAATATGACAATCCACATTTTACTCAAAATACTCATAAAGATTAAACCCAATTATATCAAAACCCAAAATAAAAAATATATGGTAAGGCTGTCCGTGGTGCGGTTTCATATTTATTTCGATAAAATTTAAATTGCATTGTCATAGGTGGTTCAATTCTGACAATTAATTTTAATCTATGGTTTATTGAGTAAAATTTATCAAACGGTTTTAGATATTTTTTGTCGGTTAGGCAGTTTAACGGTTTAAAAAATATTATATTATATATAACAATACATTACATAAAGATTTTTTTAGAAAATAAAACAAAGACTTGTGTGAGACTCCTAAGCTTTCTTGTTGAACATATTACAATATTATCATAAATTTCAATATCTCAAACGAGAGAGAGAAGAAATTATTTTTTTTATTCTACAATTCAAGGTTCTGCAATACACATTATAATATGATAACTAAGCCAGCAAATTAATGCAAAATAAATTCTCCTTTATTTAAGCCAACAAATTATTCTTTCTTGTTGTAACTGTTGTCCACGTACGATGCATCACCAATACCCCCATCCTCAAGTTGGAGAATGATGAAATTCTCTCATTCCTAACTTGCGCACGAACTGAATGAATTGGGAAGGACCCAAAACATTGGTAAATCCGTCTGCTACCTAAAATTTAGAAGGAATGAAGCAAGGATAGACGAAACCTTTCTTAAACTTATCTCAAACCAAATGACAATCAATTTCGAGATGTTTTGTTCTTTCGTGAAATACTGGATTAGCCGTAATATGCAAGGATACCTTATTATCACAATGAAGTGATATAGGAAGTGGAATCTGCAATTTGAAATCCTGAAAAAGAAAGTTAATCCATTGGATCTCACAGACTGTTGATCACATTGCTCTATACTCTGCTTCAGTAGATGACCTAGACACAGCAGGTTGTTTCTTGCTCTTGTATGAAATCAAAGCCCCATCAAGAAAAATGGAATATCCTGTAATTGATCTTCTTATATCCTTGCATGCTGCCCAATCAGCATCACAAAAAGATTCCAATGTAGGAGTATAATGAGTGGAATAGAAAAGACCAATGGAGGTAGTATTCTTCAAGTATCTTAAGATATGTATGCACAGAATATGTAATATCAGGCTGTGTCATATTTAGGTATAATAACCTCCCACCAGCCTTCTATGCTAAACTGGAGATTCCAAAGGAATGCCATCAGAAGAAACCAAATGTAGTCCATGAGGAATAGGATAGAGTAGGCTTCGAACTAGCCATACCAGTATCTGCCAAGATATCCATTATATACTTCATTTGACAAAGAAAGACACCATCAGCATTTCTATGTATTTCCACTGCTAGGAAATATTTAGCTAATCCCACGTCTTTAATAGTGTATGCTTTATGAAGAAACAATTTAAGAGCCGATATCATTTCATTGTCTGACCCGGTCACTAAAATGTCATAAACATACACTAGCATGGCTATGAAAATATCACCCCTTGTCATAGTGAATAAACAATAATCATGAGAAGACTGAATAAGACAAACTCTGAAAACTTATTGCTTAGTTCCAAATTCCATTCTCTTGAGCCTTGCTTCAAACCATAAAGACTTTTCACTAATTTACACACCTAGCCGATTTAGCTTTGTTGTGACCTTGTGGAGGTTTCATATACACCTCTTCTGTGAGATGCCCATGCAAGAAAGCATTATCCACGTCCATTTGATGTAAATCCCACCCATGTATAGCTGCAATAGAGAAAAACAATCTAACAGTAACCCACTTTGCAACTGGAGAAACAACTTCAAAGAAATCAATTCCGTCTTGTTGCATATACCCATTGGCCACCAATCTTGCCTTATATCTATTCACTGAACCATCCTATTTTCTTTTGATCTTGTACATCCATTTACTTCCAATAGCAGTCTTTCCAGGGGGTAAATCAGTTAATAACCAAGTTTGAGTTGCTTCTAAAGCATCAAGTTCATCCTGCATAGCTTTGATCCAAACTTGTTCTTGAGCAACCTGCTTGTAAAAAACAAGTTTTTTATCCAAATATATGTTTGCCAAAAAACTAGAATAAGCATTGACTGATGAGGCATCAGCTGATAAGTTGCATATGTAATCTTGCTTCCAAAGATGTGGTTGAATCTGTCTACTACTTCTTCTTATAACTGGAAGTGAAGGAATAGATTGTAGTTCAGCAGAACCAAGATCCTCCAACATAATGGGAAGACTAGAAATAGAGCTCTTAGGATTAGCAGGTGCAGATGTAACATTAGAATTAGAAATTGAATCATTAAAGGTTCTTATAAAATCATCTGATGATGGCAGAGTAGAGGCTCCTCTTTCTTTTTATGACATAAATATGGGAAGATATGCTCCAAGAAAATATTTCTAGAGATTAAAAACTATTTATTATCCAAATCAAACAATTTATAGCTCTTTTTCCCTTGCTCATAACCAACAAAAATGCATTTCAAGGATATTGGGTGAAACTTACTTTTAGCAAAACCCAAACACCCAAAAGGTTTTAGCCTTGAGAAATCTGGTGGTCTTCCATATAAAACTTCATATGGTGTTTTCAAATGTAATAGAGCCATAGGCAACCTATTTATGATGGATTCTGCAGTAAGAACAGAAAATGGCCAAAAATCTATTGGCAGGTTTGCTTGAAATAGAAAAGACATGGCTACCTCCAATATATGTCTATGTTTCAACAACCCCATTCTGTTGTGGAGTATAGACACATGACCTCTCATAAACTATACCATGAGAAAGGAAAGAATTCTGAACTTCTTTTCCCACGAATTCAACACCTTTATTACTTCTGACTCGTTTAACTTTCATATCATACTGTCCGTGAACAATTAAGACAAAGTTTTGTAATATAGTGTACACCTACTGAAATAATCCACCATGGTAAGAAAGTATGGAGTATTAGTGTAGTAAGGATCCTTGCATTGTCCCCAAATGTCTATATGGATTACATTAAAAAAAGCATTAGTGTATATTGAGCTATTTCCAAATGATAAGCGGTGTTTTTCAACCTTAAAACAGATTTCAAAAGACTTAACAACATCAGATTTCACACTATTACATGCACCTTTAAGAAAATTCAAATGACTAAGTGTACTAAGAGAAGCATGTCCAGTTTCCTGTGTTAAGTCTCCAAAGTAACATGACAAGCAAAGCTTTGAAAATAATCATTAGTAATCTTAAAAAAATACTGATTTCCTCTAAGTCGACCTTCCGCTATTATGTTATCACTCTGAAGATCATAAAATGGACATGTGGAAGCAAGAAAAGTGCACTTCAGGTTTGAGTCTTTGCATAGGTGTGTACCTTAAATTAAATTGTATTTGAAGCTTGGAATAAACAACACCTCTCTCAGTGTAATCTGTGATGATAAACACATTTCCCCCATGTGGGAAACATCCTTTATAGTACCATCAGGTAGACAAACAATAGTTTTACTTTTCACATGACTGAGATTAGTCATCAAACTAGCTTTTGTACATATGTTTGCTAGCCCCTGTATCAATGATCCAATCCTTTGAATACATTTTAATGACATAGACAACATATAATGTGTAGATGAAATACCTGCAAAGCTAACGAGCTCATCCACTGAAATTTCTACAGATTTGGCACTTGAAGCTGCCAATAATGGCCAACCTCTGGAAGTCATGAATTACTTCTGGATAAAACCTGCTCTAGATACCATGTCAAACATACTACAATATTATCATAAATTTCAATATCTCAAACGAGAGAGAGAAGAAATGATTTTCTTTATTCTATAATTCAAGATTCTGCAATACACGTATTATAATATGATAATTAAGCCAGCAAATTAATGCAAAATAAATTCTCTTTTATTTAAGCCCACAAATTATTCTTACTTGTTGTAACTGTTGTCCATATACGATGTATCTCCAATATTTCTTTAGCTTCATCTCATTCTTATTCATGGAAAAACCAGGTCAATCCCAAAACAAAATGAACAAGTTTCCCTCTCAAATAAGGGGAGTCGAGAGTTGTCGCGATTTTAGAAATAAATATGCTCATTTTTTTTCTTTTTCTTACAAATCCTATTCATTCATATGGATTATCTACTATTTTTAAGTGAGATGGATAAAAAGTAATACTCCCTCCGTCCCAAGCAAAGGTGGTCGTTTACTTTTTGCACATAAATTAATGAGTATTATTATTTTTTGTGTATTGGGTAGTTGTATTAGAGAGATGTGTTGGGTAGTGGTGGACCCTTTTTACTAAAAAGGAAAAATGAGAACCTTTGAATGTGATACCCAATATAGTAAAATGAGAATCTTTCGGCAGGACGGAGGGAGTAGCATTTTAAATAAAAAGTGATAATGATGCAATGAATTATTTCATGTACAATTTATAGTATGAATAAAAAATGATGGCATTTTTAAATAACAGTAATAACATTTTAAGTAAAAAGTGATAAATAATTTAAGAAAAGTATAAAATGGTCTCACCATGAAATGGTCTCACACAAGACTTAAAAAAAAGTGTACATGCTTAGTTTAAAGTAGGGCAAGTCTTGCGTGAGACTGTCTCACATGAGACTATATATACATTTTTTAAATTAGTTATAACTTTCTATTAAAGATGTTCTCATTTTTCTTTAGGGAATTGCTATTCGAACCCTCAATTTTTCTAAACAGACCCCAAAATATTTAGTTTAAAATATTTTTTTTGTAAATATTACCTAAATACCATTAATAAAAATTTACTAAATATATTTTACTAATCATACCCCTAACATGAAACTTTGTCTCAATAATGTGTTGGAACAATATTTCATTGATTTCTTTTCTTCAACGTCGATGAAGTTTGTTCAAACTTTTAACAAATATCCATGACACCCTCATACCTCTCTCTCCTACCTTTCACCATAACCAAACCCTCAATCACCTTCTCATTTGGATGCTCCCCTATGACATTGTAGTACTTCGTTGAGATAAAGAGTCAAACGTCTAAGAGCAAAATTACGTGTAATTCACTTTCTCTCTCATCTATGTGTTGGATTTGTCAAATATAAAATAGAGAATTATTATTCTTATCCCACATCAGATAAGAGATCAGAAGGGAGAATTCTTAATTCCTATTTAAGAAGGCCTTTAGTTTTGATGTTAGACGCACCAATCGGATACACTTTAATCTTCGTATTTAATTCTTTCGATCCTTTCTTGTATTCTTTATTTGAGAGTTGGGAGAAAATGTGGGAATTAGTTAAAGATTTGTAATAGTGCGGTAGTATTGGGGTCGTGTGTGAGAGAAACTACTATGTGATTATAAAAGTTTCATATAGTAAGTATTTTCTCGGTCCGTGATATTTTCTCCAGTTTGGAGTTTCCACGTAAAATTTCTTGTGTTGTTTTTTTTCTTTTCTTTTCTCGTTATATTATGTTTTTCCTCCCTTAAGGATGAATGATTTTTCCCAACAAAGTGGTATCAAAGCCCGATTTAGGCTCTTTTAAAAATTCTTAGTATGCTATGTGATTACAGTGTAGTCTGAAAAGAATTTTTAAGAGACGGTTATTCATTAGGCTAGGGTAAGTAAAATGTGTCTTCAATTAAGTTTGATGTCGAGATATTTGATGGTAGAATTAATTTTAGGTTGTGGCAAGTACAAGTGAAGGATGTGCTGATACAATCTAGGTTACACAAGGCTCTAAAAAGAAAGTCAGGTTCAACTGATGGCATAGGAAGTTCCAGCAAAGACTCTGGAAAGAGTGATGAAAAGAGTGATAAAGATTGGGAAGATTTGGATTTGCGGGCTGCAAGCACAATACGCTTATCATTGGCTAAGAATGTTCTTACTAATGTGCATGGTATTTCAAACGCCAAAGAGCTATGAAAAAAGCTTGAGGAACTGTACCAGGCAAAGGGTATCTCAAATCGATTTTACCTGAAAGGGCAATTTCACACGCTTCGAATGGAAGAAGGTACATAAATCTCAGATCATCTAAGTACTCTTAATGGCATCATCTCTGAACTAGAGACAGTTGGAGTGAAGATTGAAGATGAGGACAAGGCATTGAGTCTTATCTTGTCTCTGACACATTCCTATAAGAACATGAAGCCAATTCTGATGTATGGTAAGGAAACTTTAAATTTTGCTGAAGTCACATGTAAACTTCTTTCTGAGGAAAGGGGGCTGATGAGTGAATGACGTATTTCGGAAAATTCAGTAATGTTGGCAAGTGGCAATGGAGGAAGGAAGGACTCCAATAATGTGGTTTGTTGGAAGTGCGGAGAACCTGGATATGCAAAGTGAAATTGTCCACGTGGAGGTGGAGTTGGTCGAGGTAGAGTTGTTACGGAAAATAACTCCGACTCTAAAGCTAATGTTGTGGAGGATTTTCTCTGAGTAAAAAAATGAACACCCTCATGACATGCCCAGTTGTCATGGAAAAGGAGTGTAGTACGATTCACGACATGGCCTTGGTCTCTGTGAAAGGTCCTATTGCTTTTATAGGGCTCCCTTGATTCCTATTAGACCTATTTCAAGACATGCTCTATGTTAGCTAGGTCACAAGTTTTCACACATTGACTTGGCATGAATGTGTGTGGTAGAAAAGTACATCGATGGCTAATGAACTTCCAGGGAGGCCAAGAGCTGGAAGTTGCACCATAAAATTTCAGCAGGTATTTTTCGATATGTCGCCGAAAGGAAATTCTTAGAATGAATTATTCTAAGTGGGTCTACTCATATGGTTGAGTAGGATAATTCTCGGAGATTGAGAATTGATTGTCGGTAAAGACAATGGGTATTATTTTATTTCTGGCAAGGTGGAGATTGTTGAATTTGTCAAATATAAAATGGAGAATTATTATTCTTATCCCACATTGGATGAGAGATCATAAAATAGGATTCTTAATTCCTATTTAAAGAGGCCTTCAGTTCTGATGTTAGACGCACCAATCGGATACACTTTAATCTTTGTATTTGATTCTTTCGATCCTTTATTCTATTCTCTATTTGAGAGTTGGGAGAAAAGGTGGGAATTAGTTAAAGATTTGTAATAGTGTGCTAGTATTGGGGTCGCGTGTGAGAGAAACTGCTGTGTGATTGTAAAAGTTTCATATAGTAAGTATTTTCTCGGTCCGTGGTTTTTTCTCCAGTTTTGAGTTTCCACATAAAATTCCTGGTGTTGTTTTTATTCTTTTGTTTTTTCGATATATTCTATTTTTCCTCCATTAAGGATGAATAGTTTTTCCCAACACTATGCACTGTGTGGACTGTGGAGTATATTTTTCATAAAAGATTAATGCAATTGCCATTAAGATTTTAGTTTTAGCTATGAATTTTACCAAAATCTGCATGACAAATTTATAGTAGCTGTCATTGTCATTGTCATTCTGTATATCCTCTCCCCCCAACTAGCTTATATATATCAGAACCAAGCCACACAATCAATGGTCCCTCTCTCTCTCTCTCTCTCTCTCTCTCTCTGCAATCTCACATGATCTTCTCCCTAAAACCTGTAATATCCATTCATTTTTTCCTTATGCTTTGATCTCAATTCATTGGCAATCAAAACCCTAGTTTGGTCGCAGATTGGCCTTGGCAATGTCGAATTTGACTAGCAATATTTCAAGCCTTGTCATGACTGTCTTTGTCTTCTTGAGGATAGCCACCATACCGGAATCCATTCGATCCCTTAGCCCTCGAAGGATCTTGGTGTAGACTTTGTTTCGTCATTCAAGGATTGGAGATCGAGCAAGAGATGAGTGATCTCCTGCATATCTCTCTTGATTCCTTCGATTTAATGAGATGATTGATGTTTAAACGGTGCAAGGACAAATCATGTGTTGAAAATATTTGGAAAAATTTCTATCGTCCATACATATTTAAAGGGAATTCATCCCATTTAGAATAGGTTGGGAATTATTGGGGTACGTTTAGCAATTTTAAGGTATATTTAATACTACATTATTTGTGAGAGTGTTTAAGTAATATTTATTAACATATTTTAATTTAAAAATATTTTGGGGTGCATTTAGTATTATCGGGGGTGTAAATAGCTGCCCTCTTTTCTTTAAAAATGTTGCGTCTTTTTTATTTATATTATAAATTGTTCATGAAATAATTTCTGCAACATTAACACCTTTCATCATTGAGTATCACTTTTTATTAAATGATCTTATCACTTTTTATTCATCCCATGAAAGTCCTTACGTGAGACGGTCTCACACTAATTTTTGCTTTAAAAGTATTCTTCACCCTGAGAAATAAAATATTATAACAAATGTCAAATTAGACAATAAGACTTTAATGATATCAAGCATTTTCTAATTCAATAACCAATCCAAATAATGTAATCATTTACGACATAGAGCCAATTATATTAAAATTATTTAAAATTATTCCAATAAATTTAAACCTAAGTATATCTTGTTAACTCTTTAATAATACATCTGTATATATATAATATATAGTAAATATTAAATATATTTATAATTTTAATAAGGGTATGTCTTGGGTGAAATCATCTCACGGATCTTATATTGTGAGATCCATTTAAAGAAATTCGAGTAATCAATTCACGCAGTTTAGACAGAAGGGCTAATTAGCTAACTCTATTTTAATTCAATTTACGTAATTGCCATTCATCAAACCGCTAATAACAAATTACTTAAACTCTGTAATTGAAATTACTTGATTGTCATTAATTTATGCTACATATGCATAATTATATTTTAATTTTGATAATTTTTTGAACGTTATATATAATTAATTGATAAAAATAATAAAAATATTATCAATAATAAAAAGTTATAGTTGATAAAAGAAAAAAGTGATTTTTATCTAATTCAATTATTTTATAAATCATTAGTGTAACAATAAAAAAGTGATAATATTTTTAGAGAGCAACTAGCATGGGACCGGTCCTACCAAATATTAGTGGAATCGGATCCTGTTTGGGCGTTGATTTCTTAATGGACATCTATCGGGTCCACGATGGCCAGGTAAAATTCTCTCTCTTTTCCCTCTCTTCACTACGTCTGATTCTCTTTCCATATCTCCCTCCCTCTCAGACTTGTAATTCGATTTCATGGCGGGTCACTTTTGTTTTGATGAAGACCACCGCCGTTTTCCCTTCCTCGCATTCTCAGAAGAGTCAACGATCTATTGAGATGGGTATATGGCCTAACCTAATTCTGGTCCGCAAGACCGCCGCATGCAAGCTGGAGGAGCGCCGCGCCGACTGGGAGTACTCGAAGCCCGTCGTCGCCCTCGATATCATGTGGAATTTGGCTTTTGTGATTGTGACGCTGGTGATGAGGATTTGCACTGCTAAGAAAATCCCCAATCTGCCGATTAGAGATTGGGTGTGCGGGTACGCTGTGCAATGTTTAGTGCACGTGGTCCTCGTGTGGGTGGAGTATAATAGGCGGAGGGAGAGCAATAGGGTGGTGACAGAGCAGAGTAGTGAGGATGGGAATCAGATTGAGATTCAAGAAGAAAGCGATGAGAGAAGTGAAATATTTGGCATCAATAATAGATCATCCAGGTTAGGCTATTGCCATTTAACATGAGAGAATCTATATCTTCGTTTGTTTTATGACTTAACAAATATGGATCATGCTGTGTAAAGATTCTAACATTGCATGTTTTCTTGTTTTCATCAACTTTATTAATTTTGAGTTGTAAAGTTATAGCAGTTGATGGAGATGAACATGGGTTGTACACTAGAGTGTTTCAGACAATGTTGGAGGGATTGGATATAGAAGGGTGTGTGAAGAATCAGGTCTGCTTTCAGAGAAGAAGAGGAGGTTGAGCATTGACCAAATCAAAGTTCTGGAGAAGAATTACGAGGTTGAAAACAAGCTTGAGTCAGATAGGAAAGTGCAATTGTTTCTCCAATCTTAGTGTTTGATTAATTATTAAGAGTTCTGGGTTGTTTCTATCCGTTCTTAATTTCTACAAGCAATTGGTGCTTCTGGAAAATAAATTAAATCAATTATTGGTCATAAAAAGCCTTCTGTTAATGACACCGTAAGCTAAACAGAATGCTTAATCTTTTGTTTATTTTATGACCTGTTTCATGATTTTGATTAATAAGAATGTGAGATTATTCCTTTTTGAAGTTTGAACATCTATTAATTGTTCCTAATTTTTCAATTTACTTTATTTTTGTTGTTTAGGTTCCTGTTTTGGTTCATAATGCCTCAAAATATTTTTTTTTCTGTTAAATTTTCATTTTTGCGTATTTATACAATTCAAAGTCTCAAATCGAATAGTGATCTAATTCATTTCAAAGAGTGACCCAATTAAATTCAAAGAGTAATCTAATTATTCCTATAGAGTAATCTATCAACAACCTAATTGCATACAAATTAATTTCTTCACAAATACATGATTTCATTTTTAGAAGACTTGAGTCTCAAATCAAAGAGTAATCAAATTCATTACAAAGAGTAACCCAGAAAACTTGAGTCTCAAATCAAAGAGTATCCTAATTCATAACAAAGAGTAACCTAGAAAACCCGAGTCTCAAATCAAAGAGTAATCTAACTCATTACAAAGAGTAATCCAGAAAACATGAGTTTCAAATAAAAGAGTAACCTAATTCATTATAAAGAGTAACCCAAATAACTCGAGTCTCAAATCAAAGAGTAACCTAATTCATTACAAAGAGTAACTCAATTAATAGGAAAAAGTAATCTTGTTGTCCAAAAAGAACATAACATATCAAATCAACATAAAGTAATTGTTCATAGTAATCCATATCATTATAAAAAATAACTCAATTAATAGAAAAGATTAACCTAGAAGATGTTGACCAAACAAAATAATATATAAACAAATCATATTAAAAGTAATCCAAAAACTTATTTATAGTAACTCAATTAATTATAAAGAGTAACCCAATAAATATAAAAGAGTAGCCTTGTGAATCATCAACAAAATTATCAACTCAAGACTAAATTAATACTCCCAATAGAGTAAATTAACACAAAGCAAGTACAAAAAATCTTGAAGAGAAATGAGATCAAAATCAAGAGTGCATCATTTTTCTCTCAAATATGACTCCTACACCCAAATTCGAGCACTTCAACTTCGATGATTTTCTTGAATAAGTTGGGATTGATTCTAGAGCTATAACCAATGAATAGAATAATACACAGATTAAATCCCTTCTGTTGCATCAATTCTGCATTTTGACTCGCCCTCTCTCCTTCTTCTTCTCTCCCCATTTATTTTTCTTGCTTTTCAAAGTCTTGGATATACCTAATAAATACCACTGAAAATATGAAAAAGAAATGTGAAGGAGTCTCAAGAAATTAAGTATCCAAAATTCTGATACAAAAATGTCTGTTTTAGAAAAACAAAAATTGTGATCAAGAAATGCAGGGTAAAAGACAAGAATGTTAAAATTTGACACACTTCTTCTCCAAATACTATTCAGACTTCAATTATAGTATTTAATCAACACAGATAACTACTCATATTTTACAATTTGATAAAACATATTTAAATTGTAATATGCATGAAAACTTTTTGATTAGAGCACCTCACACACATTAAAGCACACTTTTTTTGTGACTTGTCAAACTGCAATAAGATTATCTAATGAGTAGGGTTTGATATGCTATTAAACCTCATTTAATTGAATTCATTGCATCACTTAATAAATCCACAAAACCTTGAAAACAACATCGATGAAACCGATGTATTGAGGGTACACCCATATTCCACCAATACGGGCCAGCGCTCTAGTCGGATCGGGCCATCCAGTGCAGCGGTAGGTTCGGTAAACCCGAGCCTGAAAGAAAATTACACCCACCTGCACAAGCCTTACTCACCCCTATTTTACACAATATTTATCAGCATCATCTAGTGGCCTTCATTCCTTCACCTCTCTCCATATGTTAGGACGGTGGAACCACTACTTTACTGTACGGAATGCCATGCTCGGATGTTAATAACGACAATAGTTGCGTGGGGAAGAGAGAGACGAGAAGCATCAACGCGACGGTGAAAGTAAGGACAATATTCGGTGGTGGCGAGAATTTAGCAGAAAGAGAAAATAGAGGAAAAGGATGAAAAATAGAGAGAAAATTAAAGAGAGAGAAAAAATGGGAGAGAGAAGGATAAGACTAACCCGTGAAGGGAAAGAATGGTGAAGATATGATGTGGACTTGTTAATATGATCTGGTTACACGAAAACATGCTTTAATTAAGAAAGGAAATATATAAAAAGAGGGGGACCATTAAAGGAGGGGACTACAGTGGATCAAATTATATGAAATGGAGATTCGGTTCCACAGATTTAAAATTTAGGATGTTTCTATACTAGTCATTGTCATATTATTAACAAAAAGTAATATTATCTGATTAAGAAAAAGTGATAATTATCTAATTAAACTAATTACGAACAAGTCATAAGTCTAATAAAAAGTGATACATGATCAAGAAAAAGTAATACCCGTGATAATTTATCTAATAAAAAGTGATACATGATCAAGAAAAAGTGATACCCGTTCACTTGAATTATTTAAGGATTCGTAGGACGAATAAAAAGTGATACTTAATTATAGAAAAGTGATAAGTATCCAATTAATATAATACTCCATTTTATAAAGAATTCATAGGACTTATAATTAAAAGTGATAATATATTTAATAAAAAGTTATATATGATAATTAAAAGTGATGCTCGTTGAATTAATTATTTCAATATTAGTAGTGCGAATAAGTGATAATATTTCTAATAAAAGTGTTGTTTGACCAAGGAAAATGTATATCATTTTAATTGGATTATTTAAAGAGTATAAAATGAATAAAAAATATAACATTTTTAATAAAAATTTCTATCTAACAAAAGGAAAGTGATAATCGATAACTATTCACTCATAATTGTACACATTTATAGAGGGGGTGCATCTTATTTTGAGGTGCATACACAATTGTATTAGCCTAATCAAAATTGCACCATTAAAGTGATCTCTATCCACGGTTTAAATAAAATATCACTAAGTATGGTGCGACAGTGCGCGTCTCCATAGATTTTCACTATTTTTAATAGGATATGGATTATTTTTTAACCAAACATGGAGTAAGAGGTGTTTAAAAAGTCTCAAATCAAAACAAAGAGAGTGAAAGTATTTCCCACGAATTTAGGAGGGCTAGAGAGAGAGAGAGAGGATAGAAGGATAACGCAACACCAGACCAGGGCCAGCCTCTGTATTGCTTTCCACAGAAAGGGTACCTACACACACTTCACAAACGCCACAGAGCGAGAGATGGGATCGGTCTCCTTCATTTCTACAATACCTTCATTGCTCTCGTCCTGCGCACCCACCACAAACTTGTCTCCTCATTCAGTAAGTTCTCAATCCCCGATTCCACATGCTTCAACAATTCTGTATGTAAAAATCGCGATTCAAACTTCTAACTTGTACGTTTAACCGTTTAGTTCATCTCCATTTCCAAGTGCGTAATCAGTTGCAAATCAGAAGCTGCGGTTGATCGTGAGGATCGCCTCTCACGAAGAAGCCTTCTGCACTGCGCTGGCGCTACCATTGGCACCGTGAGTCTTTTGCACCTTCACATTTCAATTACTTATATTAAACCTAGTTGTACAAATATTCGATTCAATTTACTACAAATAAGAAGTGATGTTGGATTTAACCATTGAAGTATTGTACGTTTCAGTATGACTTGTGTCTTTAAAGTATAATAATATTCTCTTCATCCCAGGTATTTATGCCTATTTGTATCGGCAAGCATACTAAGAAATGTTATGGTGATATTTTTGGTATTTTCTAAATTATTCAGCATCTTTCATAAAGGGTGAACCGCATGTTTATCAATTTTATTCTATGTATGACATTAATTATCCCGAGATCAGAAAACCCAAGTCCTTAGTACCGGCTACCATGTACCATGGGGTATCTTAGTATGAAATAGAAGAGTGTAGAGAAAATCTGAACGGTAGTATAATGCATACTTGGAATGAAATGGAACCTGCAGAAGATGATTATAGCTTGATATTGATATTTAAAAAAAAGCATGGATGTGAAGAATGGAGTTAGGAGTTTTCTTAGAATTGCTTATGCGGTGAAATGTGACCTCTCTGTGTAAGAAAAATTAGCTAAGGAAAAAGAACCACTGCTATTGAAGTGTGTGTGCATGTGTTCGTAACTTGGGACATTGTAATGAGTAAGACTGGCACATTCCAGCAGTGAATTGAAAACTGTGGATTGGCAATTATTAGTTCATACATAAAATGTAAGAGATTTTAAACATTCTAGCTCCTCTTTGAAATGATAAATTTTTTTTGATGAGATCAGCAAACAGAAGTGGCATGATGATTAATTTGTGAGTGGACATTCTCAGGACTTGATAGCAAGATCTAGCTCGTTAATTGAAGTGGCTAATGCTGCAGATTTGAATCAACGAAGACAACGTTCAGAATTTCAGTGTAAGTTTTTTTAAACATGGTAGCATGTTATTGAATGCGAACACAATTTCTTTCTTATTTCTAATTCCATTGATTTCCCTTTTCTATTTTTTTAGCAAAAGTGAAGGAAACCTTTGCTACAGCTTTGAAGGTAAAGAGGTGGAGCACTAGAATGATATTAATTCTTACTACTAGATGAAAATAGTATGACTGTGATCTGTCATAGCATCCATTTGAGAATATATTTACATTCAATATCTTACAAATTCATTCAGGGAAATCCAGATCTCATCCCATCTGTGCTAACCTTGGCACTCAATGATGCTAGTACTTATGATAAGGTCAGATATGATTTGGATGTTGCTTATCAACTTTGTCAAAGGCTTGGAAAAGGAAAACTCACGTTTTTGCTTATTAAGTTTGCAGGCAACAAAGTCCGGTGGCCCTAATGGATCTATTCGCTTTAGGTAACTTGAAATAAACTTTGCATTTACATGAAAGAAGATTGTAAGATTTTCTTGGAGTTCGATTTGCACTACTTGTATGATTATAAGTTTATTCTACGATTAATATTAAATCTTTCTTTAAAAACTGATTTTCAATGATTCTAAACAGCACTGGGCATGTTGAGAACTTAACAATCTTTTATCAAGTCAATCTTAAAATTATGGCATTGATTTCATGTTGTACACTGAACTTATAGTCAACAGATATATCTCATTTTTACTTTCAGGAAATATCTTCGTTAGTTTAGTCTGGCTGAATAGTTCCTTCATTGTTTATGTACGCTTGAATTTTTGAAGCTCAGAGATTAGCAGACCAGAAAATAAAAATCTTGCTGCTGCTTTAAATTTGTTGGAGGAAGCAAAGAAGGAAATAGATTCATATGCCAAAGGAGGACCTATATCGTATGCAGATCTCATCCAATTTGCAGGTAAGTAATTTTTCAAGCGTACCATGTTCTGAAATATTTTATGTTTGGAGAACTGAATCTTGAGCTGATAAAAGATATTCCCATCACTACATTCTTCAAATGCAGCAATTATATTTGGTGCAAAAAATTGTTACATTTATATAAATTAATTGCTATGTATGTTTTTACCTTTTAATGATGAATAATGCTCTTATGCAAACCTGCGACTTTATCTCTACGAGTAGTAGTAATATGGATCTGATCTTCTCTAAACGCAGCCCAAAGTGCAGTTAAATCTACCTTTCTCTCTGCTGCCATTCGGAAATGTGGAGGGAAAGAAGATAAAGGGATAATACTGTACACTGCATATGGTTCAAGTGGGCAGGTTAGTCTACTAATATTTAATAGTTTGTCATACTTTATTGTTCGATTCTCTATCTTTACATTCCATTTCCATTGGCAAGAAACATGAGAAATCAACATCCAAAAAGGTTCAACTGAAAAGAAAAGCATGCACATATTATTTGTTTGTTTCCTTAGACTTGTTATGGTGGTTTTCTGTTCTGTCAAATGCATGTCTTGTAATTCGTTTGATTATACAATTCAATTAGTGCAGTTGCATGTATATTTCGATTTGGACAAAGTTAAAATCTTCGAAGTTACAACTAGGAGGAGGAAGATAATTACCAGCCTCCTTTAATCTCTAGTTGATTTATAAGTGCACATACCATATACCAATCATTGATTTGTTAAAGTATGAGAATGAGAACTTTGTCTATTTTGCATTATAAATTGTCTTTAATTTTTTTTTACTTTTTTTTGGCAGTGGGGCTTGTTTGATAAGCAGTTTGGGAGGATAGATGCTGAACAACCAGATCCAGAAGGAAGGGTTCCTGACTGGGAGAAAGCTACTGTTCTGGAATTGAAGAACAAATTCACCGCTCTTGGCTTTGGCCCTCGACAGGTGAACGATCAACCTGACCCCTTTTACTCTCCTTTAGAGTGCCTTCACTTCTATTTATGCTGACTATATGGCGTACAGAAAATCTTGCAAAATGTCATTCTGTCAATCTCAATGAAAATTTTGTGAACATGTTACACTTAGTAGCTTATAGAAAATGTATTTCGTTTCCTTTTCTGTCACAGCTAGCTGTGATGTCAGCATTCTTGGGTCCTGATCAGTTGGCAACTGAAGCACGTCTAGCCACAGATCCAGAAGTGTTGCCATGGGTTCAGAAATACCAACGCAGCCGTGAAACCGTATCACAAACAGATTATGAGGTCAGTATCGCTTATCCTGTTATTGGTTTTCTAATCTAGCATTTTGAAGCTGTAGTCTACACTTTGCATGCTAATTCTAAAGCTCTACCCATAGCTGCAGTAACTCATTTTAGCTCTCTCTTTCTTTTCATCCATCATCTTTCATCTCTCTATACCCTTCTCTATGTGCATGTTCTTAATATATATATCAAATTGTTATTTATCAGGTTGATCTGATCACCACTCTTACAAAACTGAGTTCAATGGGCCAGCAGATCAACTACGAGGCATATTCTTATGCCTTACCAAAAGTAGATTTCAGCAAACTCAAGCTGTAGAGATACGTTTGTTTCTCAATGCAATTCATGTTGTGTTTCGTGCAGACCCCCACAACACACCACCACTGTTGAGTTGGAAGTTTTGTCTCCAAAGCTTCGAATTCAGGCCCCAATTTTACGAGAGAACATAATGTATCTATCTAGCTCTATGTCTCTATATGAAATCGTTATACTTGGGAAGTTTTCTAAAGTTATGTCATTTAACGAGTAGATTTTGTAGACGGTTGGCTTCAAAACTATTTCCCAAATCTCATGGTGCTATAAAAAAGATCATGTTAGGAGTATGAACAAATTAAAGTTCCATTAATTAAAAAGATTGTGTATATTTAAGAGTTAGATCATCCACAATGGAATCTAGCATTGTTCTTCTTTTTTTTTACATAAAAAGTAAATGTATTGAAAATCACTAGAAACTTTGCAATGCCCATGCCTAAGCATTGGACCTCTTTAGCCAAATTTTGCACATTGAAACATTGTTGCCAACAGTTGTGTGATCACAATTTGCTTTTGCACCTTTTTTGAATTTCAGAAACTGTTAAAGCATGACCATGCCTCATGGAAATTCTACTTCTAGCATTTTCTTTGGAAGCTCCAAGTCATCATCTTCAAGAATCTTTTCAAATAGCTCATTTCACCAATTAAATTCTCATATCTACAACACATGACTTGATCAAAATGAAATTTTAAAATTAAATGACCTCTAGACATAGGAAAATATAACATTAATGTATGACATCTTGCAACTTATAGTCAAAGATTTCTTCGTTCGCATAAGATGGTGACTTGGTGAGACCAAATTCAAAAGAGAGTAAGTTCTAACATATCTTGGTTAGAACATGTGTTCCCCACTCCCATTAATTAATTAACATGTGGTTCCATTAATTAATATGTGCTCCTTTTATCTTTTATTTATTTATTTTTCTTCGTTTTTTTTAAATCTTTATTATATTTAAAAGATTATTATATCCTAAATCTTAAGGGTGAAAAATACATACAAGAGTGAAATTATAATTATACCCTAAACTCTAGGGTTAAATATACTCTAAATCACAAATGTAAAATTATAATTATATCCTAAACCTTAAATTTTAGAGGTGAAATATACCATAAACAATAAGAGTAAAATTATAATTATACCCTTAGAATTAACTCTAAATTCTAAGGATAAATAATAAATATTAAGGGTAAAATATGTCCTAAACAATTAGAATAAAGTTTAACCTAAATCATAAGATGACATTACAATTATATCCTTATAATTAAAGAAAAAAAAAGAGAGCATAAGCAAAATACATTTTAAAAATAAAATAAAATAAAATAAAATAAAATAATTGGAGAAGGCGGTTCTACCTTAATTATTATACTATGGAAGTTTTGGTCAGTTCAAAACGACCAATATCATACCAAATACTAGTATTATTGCTATACTTGCATTTTAAGTCTAAAATTGTGCAGGACATTTAGGGTGGATCTAACATAAAAATTCACAAATATTCAAATTTAAGTAAGAATCCATCAAACTCTAACATGACTGATTCCAAAAAAAAAAAAATCGACATTTGTGATTAATCCTCACGATTTTTTCTTTTCCAAGATAGAATAGTTATTCTAACTTTGTGATGAATATTACTCATGAAATAAATAATAAATAAAATCAAATCATATCATCTTACCAGTGACCCGCGAAATTTAACGAATCTTTTTGCTCAAATAATGAGCCGTGCATTTGGCTAGTTTCACGTTATCAATGGATATGGGTAGATAAAATTATCGAAATTCCGGTATACCAAAGTTATCGTATTGAAAAATACCGAAAATTTCGGCACGGTATGGTACCGTACTAAATTTTCGGTACGATATCAGTATATAATTTTTTTTTAAATCAGTATTTCGAAAATATATCGACATTTCGGTATATACCGTACTTAAATATCAAAATAATTATTATTTTTATATTTGATATAGATTATTTGATAAAATTATTTTCAAATATTATATAATAATTTTGGTATGAATCGATATTTTAACGGTATGAATCGGTAATTTTCGATAAAATATAATGTTTCGGTATTTCTGTATGAGTATTGATTTATAATATATCGAAATTTTGGTATACTGAATTTTTGATACGGTAGCAGTATGATTTTTTTAATACCGATAATTTCGATACGGTATATGACATGAGTTGATATTTGCGATACGGTACGGTACGGTATGCCACCCCTGTCAATAGACAATGACCATTACAACCCACATTCCACGGCCTCATGTTATTCAAAAATTGCAATAGTCTATTTAATTTTTAAGTTCAACTAGAGTGTATAGGTGCACCTGCACAGTTTGATCTACTAAATTAATTTTTAATTCAATCTTCACCATTAAATAAATAAAATAATTAACTTTTTTTAGAAAATTAACTACCCACTACCCATTTAAATTTATAGGTGCACATTTAAATTTATAGGGGTGAACCCTAGTATAACCCTTAATTTTTTTATTCCTTAATAATTTTATTTTGAACTGTTTTAATTTTTTAAATCTTTAGAATTATTATAGCAGTAATTTGAAGAATAAATTATTAGTAAATTAGTTTGATATATTTAAAATAAAATTAAAAGTAATATTTAAACTTGATATTTTAAAAAAAAATATTAGAATTATTTTTAGATTTTTTTTTTAACTTTTGATTAAATAAGTACTCCCTTCGTTCCATACTTATGTTCACACTTTCCGTTTTTGTCCGTCCCACACTTATGTTCACCACCCAAAAAGAAAATTTCACATAAACCAACAACCTCAAAAGTTCTCTTAATTTCAAAAATATCACTCTCACCTAACACACAAAAAATACTTTATAATTTATTTATTACCTAAAAATACCACAATACCCTTCAAAAGTCAATAAAGTTGGTCAAAAAATAATTTTTCTTAAACTTCATATCTACAGTACCGGTAAATATAAGTTCGGGATGGAGGGAGTATTAACAAAGAAAAAAAACCATATCCTATCCTCTTAATTAAAAATGATTTACTAAAAAAAATGTGAACGTTAAATAATTTAAAGTGAGCCTATAAAAATAAAAAGAAAGAAAAAAAGCACTTATGTGAACTGGTTAACATGTGAATCATGATTTACCCATTACTATAATACATAAAAAAAAATGTCAACCGGTTAACATGTGAATCATGATTTACCAATTACTATAATACATTAAAAAAATTAATATTTAGAGATAAACTATTATTTTTTAAAAAAAAATATTATTCCTTAAATTCTTGTACCCTAGTATCTTTAGTATATAATACTACCTCCGTCCATTGTCAATTTATCAATTTTACTATTTTGGCCGTTCATTCTTAATCTATCGATTTTCCCTTTTGGACTATGAGACTCACATCCTCTACTAATACAAATAAAATATGGATCTCACACCCTCAACTAATATAACTATCTACTACACATAAACTAATAATACTCCTTAATCCACGTACAAAAAGTAAATTGATACATTGAGGATGGACGGAGGGAGTAAAAAGTTTATTTTTTAGAAATAAGTGTATTACTCTTTTGAATGAAAGTACTCCCTCAATTGCTTTAAAGATTTATTTTTACTATTTTGAGTGTCCGCCCCATGATTGGTGTTTTCTCAACACACAATATTAATCTCCAAGTATGAAGGATGTTATTGTAGTTTTGATAAGCGACTGATTAGAGTTATTTTCACCTAGATTTTAGTGTCTTTTTATATGTGTTTTCGTATTATTTTATCCGTATTTTATATGTTATTTGGTTGTGTTTTGTGTTTTTATTGAAATGTGTGTGAATGAGCTTAAACTTAAGATTTTCTTCAAGAAATAGAAGATTCTCTTCAAGAAATTGATAGGGAAGAATCCATTCATTTTGTATTTCTTTAGATCTAAGACTATGGGTATTTGTAATGAATTATTTATTTGTTTTGTTACCCTTATCATGTTAGGCTAATCCCTCTAGTGGGATTAGGAGCATGAAGAGCATATTAGATTTATATTATCATGTGGATTAAATTGGTTTTTGATTTAATTGATGTTGATTTCTATTCATGGATTTTAATTGTCTTGATGTTGTGATGGCATGGTTTGTTATTCATAATTGATTATTAGTTTAATGGATTGTTGATCAATGAATTGATTTATGGTAATTAAATGCAATCATGATGCTCATGTATGTATTGCTTGGAGTAAGACGGAAACGACCCTCTATAGTATTAGGAAGGCATAAATAGACATTGAGTTTGGGTTTGACCGAAAGGATATTTGAATTCAATGAGGGGAACCAATCCATTCGTTGACCTTAGTACACAAAAAGGGAGAGTTTAATCTAACTAGTACCTAGATGGAAGGGGTTAATGTTGGGCTTTGATCTTAAGTGCTTTTGGGAGTCTAAAATGGATCAACAACCTTTGTAACCCGAAAGGGAGCTTAGGATACTATCGTGATCACCCTTAGTCTACATCAATTGAGTTGAATTCCTTTTGCATGATAATATGAATCGAGTGTGCTTGGATGTTTCTAATCCCATGTTTTTCATACTTGAACTTTAGCACCCATTTCCTTTACTTGTTATTCATCTTTACTTGTCATTTCTCCTATTCGCTATTTTTATTTACTTGCTACTTGCTTAAGTGGTAAATCATCTCAAAACCCCCGATCATCTTTACAAAAACAACATGAACATGAGCTCACGTATATTGCTAGTCCGAACATAACTCCTTTGTGGATTGATAATTTTTCTTGGAATATACTACTACAACGATCGAGTATTCTTGCTCGTGAGTGCTACAAAAATAGACAAACAGCGACCAAGTAATTATCGAACCCAAGGGACGTATTATTATCAATTCAATTATAATCTAACTTATTAAGACTAGGTTGGTAATAGATTGGTAGAATAATTACGTAACTAATAAACAAGTAATTTAAATAGCAAATAAAGTAAACAAGCAGTAGAGATTAAATGAAGGTGAATAAGTGAGAAATTAGGTAGTTCTTCGGGCCATCCAGTTTTATTCATTAACTACCCTTCTGTTTATCAATATCCGATTCTGCCTTATGGAGTATGGACGCATCACTAAACCATGCAAATATACTCTATAGACACATGTAAATAAGCGTGTGACACGTGTGAATATCCTTGGAGCAAGAGATATAATTCACCCCACTTTCTAGGTACTATCAGTATTAATTATTTCCCGTGCACTAAGTACTCTAACCCGATATGATCTTCCTTTATAGGTACTATGAAGTTATTCTCTTTGTCCTACTTATTAACCCGAATAAGATTCAATTAACAAGTATTTATATAAGATAGTTCTTATGAGACTTTGGAGTTCCCTCACTTAAAATCATAACATGCAATCCTGCTCAGCAGTGAACGCACTCAATCAATAATCAAGATATGTATTCAGACTTTAGATAACAATTAATGATGCACAAAATAACTTTGAGTATGAATTAAATAAGTATAGTCTTTTATAAAATAAACCACAAGTAGTATTGTACAGAGTATACACACGCAAGTTCAATTAACTTATAAAATCTTCAAAAACTAAATAAATATCGAAGCGGTTCTAGCCCATGATTGATCGAAGAACAATCATGGTGTTTGGATAGATCTTATTCATAGTCTTGAAAATTACAAGATAAATTAAGAAGCGAAGTAAACCCTAGATGTGGGCGCCGTCGCGTCTCTCTCCGTCTTGAATCTTCACTTGGTTCTCACTTGATTCGACAGATGAATCTCTCTCCACAGCTCTGTGGATAATGGTAGGGGTTTTGGATATTGTGTAGAATGAAGGTGGTGGTGAACTTCTTTGTCTGTTACGTAGGGTCTTCCTCTTATACTTTTAGCTCCTCCAATGGACCTCTAATGGGCTTTTTGGGCGAAAACACGTACTGAAGGTGCAAAAATAGGGATCCGGAATCTTCCCACGTATCGGTTCAACCAAAGCCCTTGGTCGAATCATTCATGGCCTGGTCGAACCAGCCTGTAATGAATCTGCATATGGCTGGTTCGAATTGAACCCTTGGTCGAATCAGAAGCATCGAGGTCGAATCATCTTTGCTAAACTTCAGGCATTTAGTTCGATCGTGGTTTGACCTTCATGGCTGGTCGAACCACAGTGTCGTGGTCGAACTCTTCTATAGCAACTTCCAAGCGCCTGGTTCGACTCGAACCGGTGGTCAAACCACCTCTCCTTTGGTTGAACCAGGTGCTTAAACACTCTTTTTTCGGTTTCGAGCACTTCTGTCCTATTTTTCTTCAAAAATCTGCTCAAACGGCCTCAAACGCACCTGATTCGTGACTTTTCACTACATATCTCGATTTATCTCATCTTAGGATCAAATCACACATCATTATCACATAAATCAGAGCTCAAATTACATGAATTTACACTCTCAACAAGCCCTCATACTTACATGTCGCTCGTCCCGAGGCAACAAAATAAAAACCACAAGAGTAAGTGTAAATTCATGAGGCCATCAAGTCAAGTACAATACATACCTACACCCTACACAAGCAATTCTATTAATTTAAAACAAATACCACTCACATCATACATTTCATTTACGCAAAAATATCACTCAATTATAATACACTTCGGAGTACTAAGTCATCTAGCTCACGAGATAAGTGTTTACTCTCGCTCTCAAGTGTGAAATACACTTAAAAAGGTTAACATATACGCTATGTTCAATTCATATTTCCGCACAATCATAAGATTGGTAAGGGTCTCAAAAATCAACTCATAATCACTTCATTACTAGGATCACAAAGGACTTATTTTGGGTTGTAATGTTGGCTCTTTGGTAAAGGTAGGAAAATATAGACAAAGTGACTAATTCACTAGTAGAGAATTACCTTGGAGCTTTGCTTTTCATCAAACAGCTTCCTTTTCTCCTTCTTATTCTCATGATATTTACGATTCATCTTTTTCTTCTTTTTCTTGGAATCAACATCTTCTTTCTTCAAAGTACAAGGGTACCAGTTTCGGGCACTACCCCTAAACAACATTTAACCATGAATTCTTTTTCACTTCATAACACTCAACCAATTTTTCCTTCCTTTTCTTCATATTCAAGCTAGCATATATTCACCTCAACTCTCTACTAATGAATAGGGTATTCAACAAGCTTCAAGTAAAGGATGAATAAAGTTTTTTATCAAGGCTTGCCAAAGAAAAAGCTTTTAAAGGCTCAACAGGGCTTCCAATGATTTATACAGTATAAGGGAAATGTGAAATTTGGCTAAGTAACTCAAATAAACAATAATGGCCTAAGATCATGTCCTAATAACTAACAATCATAAGTCTCACATAAGACTCCAAGCCAAGTTTTAGAATACAGTCATATGAACGATTCTCACAAGAATAAACTATCATGCATGGATGTAGCATGATTTCATAAGGCTCAAATTCTCACATGGGTAATAGATTCCTAAGCACTCCTCATAGCATATAATTAAGATCAATTCCACAATGAACTCCACATATTTAACAAGTTATACATGCTTCTCATCAACAAAATCAACATATGCAAAATAAAAATGTAACATGCTTATAAAAGAACCCATCATAACAATCCAAATCAAGTATCACCAACAGTCCAATCTCAGAATCAGTATAGAATATCAATACATGCCACTCACACCACCAAATACCCAACTTGTCAAGAGAAAAGAGAAGGGGGATGAGATGAAGCAGATAAAGATGAAAACCTGGCGCCCTCTACTCCTGCGGAGCATTATCATCACTATCTGCCCTGCGCCAGTCATCAAAATCTCTCTGTAGGCTATCCACCTTTCTATCCAAAGCTTCATAATTATCACTCAAATATCCTAACCTCTGATCCATAACCACATAATAGGCATGCAGTACGTTGTAACGCATATCGAGCGCGGTATAGTTCGTAGTCAGCAAGCCCAATTGGTGGTTCATCTCCTTCTTATTGTTGTTCAGGTTGACAAGGTGCTCATTCAACAACCGAAACTGCTCCATGTAGAACTCATCAGGACCGCCCCAGTGCTGTTATGGCTGCTGTGGTGGTGGCATCTCATGGTGCTGCGGTATCTCTATCTCTGGATGCTCAATCGGCTCCGCTCCATGCATCTCCTTATCGTGCTGAGGCTATGATGAGAGTGAAAATAAGGTGTTTTAATATCCAATTTAACAACTTTTTGATTGATATTGTAGTCTTATATAAGCCGTTGTATGCTGCGTTCGGGAAGGATGAATCGCTACCGAAAAGGAATCTATTGATTCTCTCCCAATTGGTTGGGCCGTAGGTGCGATGATTTACTTCACGGGCGAGGTCTCTGTTTTCATGTTCCAATTGAACACTTTCCTTTTTTGATTATTCTCAAAGGAGAAGATTATTCTCTTTACCAAACATATGCGGATCCAATCACGATCCTATAATAAGAAACAAATGTCTTATATTCATTATATATGAGAAAAAGGTGCACTTGAGGTGTTTTGTTGTGTTTTAGGTGGAAAAAGGATGAAAAGAGCCAAGTTTGAGAAAAGGTGCAATTTGTGCAAGAATGCTGATAAACGCACATCAACTTGTGTAATTATTCTGTATTGATGTGGAGCTCTGAACTGGAAGTGTGATACATGGTTGGAAAGCCACTGAAGAGAGGGTCGTTTTGGCGTAAAGAACATCCCATTCGAAGTCCGAACGAGGAAGTTATGAGCAAAGTGGTGACGCCGCGCGAGCTGTGCGAACAGAATTGCAGTGCTAATTTCCATGGCCTGTTACATATTCAACTCCTGGAGTTCTTGTGATTTCTTTATATGGATAGAAAGCCAATGAAGAGAGGATCGCGTGAGCGCAAAAATCACTCAATTCGGAGGTCGGATGTGAAAGTTATACCCGAAACGGAGAGACTGCGCAAATCCAGTAGCAGGGTTCGACCTGTGGTTCGACCTGGGGCCAGTGGTTCGACCTGTTTGACGAGGTCGAACCTACATGCGGGAACTTACGTATTTTCGAGGCCAAAACGCGTGGGATCACTTGAAAAGCCCATTCCAAGCCCTAGAGACGTGATTACAAGTATAAAAGGAGGCTCATGCAGTCAAGAAAAACGTCACCAATCACCGAGGAGAGGCCACAACCATACAAACCCCAAAAGGGGGGATCACCCCCCATCCATCATCCACTTCCTTTCCTCCATCCATCCATCACTTTGAAGATTCGTTTGTGGAATCAAGAGGAGAACCAAGAGGAGGATTCAAGATGGAGAAGGGCATGAAGACGCCATATCAAGGGTTTATTCGTTTCCTAATTTATCTTGTATTTTCCGGACATCCGGGTAAGATCTATCCAACACCCATGATTGTTCTTCGAAACATCATGGGCTAGAGCCTTTTTGGTAGATTTAGGAGTTTGAAGGTTTTATCTAGTTAATTGAACTTTCATGTATACACTCCGTACAACACTACTTGTGGATTTATTTTATATATGATTGTGCTTTCTTAATCCATATTCACGGTCGTTTTGTGCATCTTCAATTGGTATATAGAGTCTGAATATATATCTTGGTTGTAGATTGAGTGCGTTCACCACTGAACAGGATTCCATGTTATGATTCTAAGTGAGGGGACTCCGAAGCTTCATTAGAACTATCATATATGAATACTTATTAATTGAATTGAATTCGGATTATTAAGTAGGATAAAGAGGATAACTTTATAGTACCTATAAAGGGAGATCATATCGGGTTAGAGTACCAATCATAGGGGGAAATAATTGATACTGATAGTACCTAGAAAGGGGGGTGAAATTATATCTCTTGCTCCGAGGTTATTCGCACGTGTTACATGCATGTTTACTTGTGTCTATAGAGTAGATATGCATTGTTTAGTGATGCGTCCATATTCCACAAGGTAGAGTCGGACATTGACACATGGAAGGGAAGTTAATTAGTGAAACTGGATTATCCTAGAGCTACATATTCTCCTACTTGATCCACTTTCGTATTATTCAAGTGATACTTTATTTTATTTGTTATTTAATTTCCAGCATATTAGTTGTTAGATAACCATTCAAACGTAATTGCTTTGTCTTAATTAATTTAGATAATAATTAAATTGATAATACGCCGTCCCTTGGGTTCGATAATCACTTGGTCACCTTTCGAAACTACAATTAATATCCTTCATACTTGGGGATTAATTGTGTGTTGAGAAAACGCTCATCAAGTTCTTGACGCCGCTGCCGGGGATGGCTGCTATTATTGATTTTATTATTTCTAGTTGATTAAGATTTTTTTCTTTTTCTTTTATTTTATTTGTGATTATTTATTTCTATCTAACCTTGAATTTTTTCGAGTTACTTGTGCGCTTGAAAAAAGGAGAGGAAGGAAAGCAACGAATAACGCATTGAGCTAAACATGGCCGGAGCAAGGCAGAATCCGGATAATGTTGCCATACGTGAAATTTTCACGAACTATGGAATTGGTAACATGGGGTTGATAGGAGCAAGGGGGGAAGATGATGATTTTGAGATACATCCCGCTCTTATTAACATGGTGGAAAAGAATCCCTTTTCTGGAGATTGGTTTGAAGATCCATATCAACATCTCCGAAGATTTCTTGGTTATGCAAACACTCAAAAGGGAGCTGGAGCTAATGATCATGCTAGACGGATTGCTCTATTCAAGTTCTCATTGATTGATAAGGCGGAAGCTTGGTGTGAGACTCTTGATGCAGCCGATTGCACTACATGGGACCAACTGCAGCAGAAGTTCTTGGAGAGATACATGTCACCCTCAAGGATCTTAAGAATGAAGCAAGAGATCACCCGATTTGTTATGAATCAAGGTAAGAAATTTTATGAGGCGTGGGATAGGTTTAAAGACATGCTCAGGAGGTGCCCACATCATGGAATGTCTAAGGCTGAATACATAAGCATTTTCTACTATGGTTTAGATTGTGAGTCGCGTATTTTTATTGATGCATCATCAGGAGGAGCGTTGTTATCTAAGACAACACTTGAAGCGGAAAAGTTGTTTGAAAACATCTCTATGAATACATGTGACTGGCCAGTAGAGAGAGATAGAGGATTATATGTACTTGGCGAAGTAGCGCAGGTTGAACATCAAGTGGTGAAGCCGAATAGGGATGATGAGATCGTCTCTAGTATAGCTAACATCAACAAGCTACTAGAGTTCCAGTAGAGGTAGATCATAGAGTTGACACAAAGGGGGCCTAATATGAAGCAGCAAGAAGTGAAGAGTGTTGAAGATACTTTCCATCGATGCAGGGCTGAGAATGATGCAAGGATTGATCATCTTGAGGATACCATGAATGTTGATCGTGCAGATTTGTCTAAGCAGTTGAAGGAGCTTACCTTGATGATGGGGCAGATGACCACGAACGTGAATCAATTGGCACAAAAATTGGAAGATAAAGCCATCATGTTAAGATCTGGAACGCAGTACGAGGGAACGACGAGGCCGAGATCAAATTTGGACATAGCTAATCCTCGGTTCGACCAACACCCAGAAGGTTCGACCTGGTATTCAGGTCGAACCATGGTCGAACCTCATCATGCAGTGCACTCTGTTTTTAAAGATTCTCGGTTCGACCAACACCCAGAGGGTTCGACCTGGCATACAGGTCGAACCATGGTCGAACCTCTTCATCCGGAGCACTCTGTTTTGTCACAGCAGCGGTTCGACCACGACGTTCATGGTTCGACCTATCAAACAGGTCGAACCCTGGTCGAACCGGATGACGGAAGGAGTATAGTAGGTAGGTTCGACCTAGGTGCCCGTGGTTCGACCTACTCAACAGGTCGAACCCAGGTCGAACCTCAATTTCAAAAAGAGAGCCGTTGTCCAGAAGGTAGGTTCGACCAGTACGTGCCTGGTTCGACCTGTTCCACAGGTCAAACCCAGGTCGAACCTCAATTTCAAAAAGAGAGCCGTTGTCCAGAAGGTAGGTTCGACCAGTACGTGCCTGGTTCGACCTGTTCCACAGGTCGAACCCTGGTCGAACCCCTCCAGAAATTGCCTGTTGTTACTTCGAACACTCTCGATGATGTTGATGCTACTCCAGTGGTTCGGAATGAGCAAAGTACAGAGATAATAGCTGAGAAAAAGTGGGAAAGAGCAAAGAGATTGAGAGCCGAGAAGGATAAAGCGAAGGAGGTTGAACGTGATGAATGGGGAAGACCAAAGACCAAGATACCTCCTCTGTTTCCTTCGAGATTGGCCGAGAAGGGATTGGAAGAAAAGATCAAGAGGTTTCACGATGTCATGAGCAAAGTAAACTTGAACATTCCTTTCTCTGAAGCAATCATGGAGATGCCATACTATGCCCGATTCCTCAAGAATATTATATCAAAGAAGAGAAGCTTGAACGGAGTGGAGACAGTGAACCTATCAGAGAATTGCAGCTCGATCCTTCAAAGGAAGCTTCCTGCAAAGTTAAAGGATCCGGGAAGCTTCACCATTCTTTGTGACATTGGAAAAGGGTCGGCACATAAAGCCTTGTGTGATTTGGGGGCAAGCGTTAACTTGATGCCTTTGTCCATATTTAAAAGGCTTGGTTTGGGGGAGTTAACTCCCACGAATATTGCTCTTCAATTGGCGGATAGATCCATGACTTGTCCGAAGTTAATTGAAGATGTTTTAGTGAGAGTGGATAAGTTAGTTTTTCCCGTGGATTTTCTTGTACTTGACATGAAAGATGATAAGGGTGACATTCCCCTTATTTTGGGATGACCATTCCTTGCCACAGCTGGAGCTATGATAGATGTTAAGGAAGGAAAGCTTAGACTGCGAATGGATAATAAAGATGTGGTTTTCTCTCTTGATCATGCAATGAAGATGCCCATGGAGACTCAATCGTGCAAGAGCATTGATATGGTTTCTAACTTGTTTAATCTTGATTTTTCTAAGACAGGTGATTCTGAATTTAAGTGGAAGATTGACAAGGGGGTGTCTAGACAGCTATGGGAGGAAGGAAATTTCAATGATCATATACTTGTGACCAAGAAAGGTGAGGTGTTGAGTGTAGACAAGAAGAGTGAAAGAAAGTATTTGAAGGTGAGGATGCGACAAGACGGTCCTCCGATCAAGTAGTTGATTAGCCATAATATAGTGGTATGACCAATTAAAGAAATTATCGAACCACAGGGAGGAAGGTACTAGGGTCTAAGCGATCTCGTGTTTGTCATAGTATTATAGAAATGAACGAGAAGGGGAGATAATCAAGAAATGACAATAAAATAAAAGGATAGATGAATGGGAGATGGATGAATGAGCCAAGTAGATAGAGATGAGATTAACAATACTTAAAGTATGGAAAATCTAGGTATCATGCAATGAATTCATATGTGTCATGGGAAAAAGGCTAAGGGCCAACACTAAGATCACCTAAACTCCCTCTCAGAATGAATAGGATATGGAATGACATTCATTGGATTGGTTCTCACTCAAACAATTCCAACCAGGTACTAAGCTTGAAATGAGAGTCCCTTCACATAATCTATTGACTTCTCAATCTAATAAATGATATGTTCTATCAAAGGGTTCTAAACTATGAATGACTTCTCAATCTCTTCACAATCTATAATGCACATGAAGTGTTTGATGAAATGATTCACTTAATTATCCTAAATATGCAATTGACTTCTCAATCTAATCACATGCTTAAAACAATTAAACACACAAATCATCATAAACCTCAAGATCTAAAGCATCAATGATAGAAAATCAATTAACCCAATCAACATAATCATTCAATTGCAAAATACCAAAAATTATCCAACACAATTCATATTGCTAATCTCACAAGGGAGATTAGCCACTCATATCCATAAGAAAATTAACATAGACATTAAATTCCTTACAAAACATAATAAACAATAGGTTTCAATACAAAGTGTAGATGAAAACTCCCTTGGTTGTCTCCAATGGTGATCTTCTTATTCCCCTTGCAATTCACCTCTCTTCCTTACTTCTCTACTACTTGGATGGAGGATTTGATGGTTGGATGAAGGAAGATCCAAAGGATGAAGAATGGATGAAGATGAAGGTGAAGAATGGAGGAAAAAGTGTGTGATGTGTGTGTGGAAGGGGTGGAAATCGGATCTTTTTTTCATAAAATCTGAATGGAGGGTATTTATACTCCTTGACAAGCTTCTAGAAGGATTCTGAATTTTTCTGATCCCTGACACGACACGAGTCGTGTGGCGCAACACGGCCATAAGGTGCCCGTGTTGCGTGAACTGATGCTCCCGTACGGCCATCGCTTACAGGCCCGTGTTGGCTACACGGGTCGTGTGCTGCAACACGAGTCGAGCTCCGCAACACGGCCAAGTGGTGGTCGTGTTGGATAAATAGATGTCGCCGCACGGCCATTCTGGACAGGCCCGTATTAGTAACACGAGTCGTGTGCTGCGACACGACCCGTGCTCCCGACACGGCCAGTCGTGTTGCAGCTGCCCTGCTTCCTTCACTGTTTTGGCTCGTTCTCCCTCGTTTCAACTCCAAATTGAGATCCGCTTTTTCCTACATCTTCCTTATCATGTTTAGCATCAAATAAAAAGTGAAAATCTTATGTTTAAGCTCATTCACATACATTTTAATGAAAACACAAATCACAACCAAATAACACATAAAATACGGATAAAAATATACGAAAACTCACATAAAAAGATACTAAAATCTAGGTAAAAATATCACTCATCACACCCCCAAACTTAAAGTGTTGTGCGTCCCCGCACAACGAAAATGATAAACCAAGGAGAGTGATTTTTACCTAGGAAAAGACTAAACGAACATAAGTAACAACACATCATTAGCAACAAGAATTACAAATTATGCTAAGGCATCCTACAACATTAAACTCATAACATGAAAAATTAACAAGTTCAATCTAAAAAGAATAAAAGTGTAATATAGTCCCTTTTAGTCCAAGCCTCACATAGGTTATAAATTTCACTCAACACTCTTTAAAGTAGGTAAATCAACACTCATCAATCGATTGGCTCGACTCGCTATAAGCTTGCTCGTGGACTACATTCACAAACCACCAAAGTTTTCATTAGTGATCAAAAAGGTCTTTTATTAAGGATGTAATGATAGGCTCTTTGGTGTGGTAGGGAAGATATGGATAATAGTGACTCAACAAGTGTAATTAATCAAAGAGATGATCAACTTCCTCAACTTCTCCACTTTTCTTTCTTCCTTTCTCAACTTTGGTAATCACAAGCACTAATCATCAACTTTCCTTAGATTTTGAGCTTCTTTTAATGCATGCTTCCTTCTTTGAACTTTTAAGTACTTGAGCATATTGTTATTGCTTTGCTCATTTTCTTATTTTGAGGTTGCATGTCCATTCTTTCTTGTGCTCTTTTTCATCCTTTTTCTTGCTTGTTTACCATTTCCCTTTTTTCTTTTTCTTCCTTATCAAATCTTTCTAGTTACCATCTCCTCAATCACCCACACAAATGGTATATATGTAAGGCTTAAGTGGGTAATCATGGCTTGTAATGTGCTTATATCACAATAAATAGGCTTTAAGGCTCAAAGTGGTTGACTAGGGATGATGTTCATGGTAGGGAAATATATGGTAATGACTATAGATGATAAGGATGGCCTAAGATCATTTCACTAATCTCCACAAATCGGGCTCGTTCCTATAGTCCTTGAGCAAGTTCTAGCTTATCAAACACAACCAATCCACTCATGAAGAAAAAAAACATGTATGCACGGTTGAGGTTCAAATGCTCACAAGCTTATGCATTGGACCTTAAGAAACTTATTACACCACATTCATCTCAAAATTGACAAGTTAAATAAAACATGTCACAATTCGAAAGTGTAGAGATTCTTAATCATAACTTGTCATCACTTATTACCATAACATATCATCACTCATATTCAAAAATGACTCACGACATCCCAAAAACAATCCACCAAACACTCCCTAAACAAGAATAAAAATGCACACGAAACATAAAATAAAGACTCAACAAACAAGAAATAACCAAAAACACATAACATGCAAGAATAAAAATCACCATCATAAAACAATGAAGCACACATTCATAACATCCATAATCAATTAAGCTTACAATCATCCCAACCTTTATTGAAAAGGAAATCCTAACTTACGAAAAGTAAACATCCCAAAACATAATAAATTAAGTAGCATGCTAATCACATCAATACAAATCAAATTAAATTATGCTAAGCACGTAAAAGTGGTAGGGTGTAGAATGAACTCCCTCAATAAGCATTTGATAGTGGAAGTTGTTAGCTCCGAGCTCAATTCGTGCTTCCAATACCCTTCATACATGCTCAACAAAACCATTAGCTCAACAATTTCATTAAAAATATAGACTATCATGCACTTCAACACGACCAATCATACCAAAATCAAACCAATGCTCATGAGAAAAATTCAAAATTAGCCCAAAAACACGAAAAGTATATGGCTTCAAAACAAAGTATGTCACACCATGCCATATCCCCCCAAACTTAAATTGAAACAAGAGTTTCGAGGTAAGTTTGCAAAAAGTGGTGTGACTTACTTTCACACTTCAAATCAAGCACTTATCGTTTCTCCAATACACATTCTCCTCATGAACACAATCAATCTACATGCCAAAAATGCAAACAAACAAATTCATCAACCTTATTGAAAGCATTAAATAAAGCAATAAAAGGTAATGATGGGTTGCCTCCCATCTAGCGCTAAGTTTAACGTCTTCAAGCTGGACGGGAAATGAAGAACTCATCGGAATGGCCACGGATATCTTTCGTCCTTGCCATCGAATTTTATCCGTTGTGCTTCTTCCTCTATTAGGCATTTGTGGCAAGTGACGACCTCAGTTGCATCCTTCAAGCATGGCTTCAAAAATTCGACTATCTTGAGCTTACACTCCATTGCCCTCTCCATTCTTGAACACCACTTATTCCTCCTTACCAAATAGATCCCCAACATATCTTCAAGTTCTCTTTTGTTTCTAAGAATATAAGAAAAATCAATGGGTAATACAAAGTCAATGTAAACAATATTATCAAGTTTAAGGCAACTTAAAGAGTTTAAAGGTTTAGAAATGCTCATTTCACTCTTCAAGTCATCATCATTTGCTTCTTTACTTTGTTTCTCTTTATCAACATCATTTGTCTCAATATGCTCTTCAAATACCTCATTTGATTCTTCACCTCCCAAATTCTTTTCTTCTTCCAACTCTTCTTCAACTTTGCTCTCCTCTTCCAATTCTTCAACTTGTTGAAAATTGTTCAAAGCACTTACAATTTGGCTTACTTGATGCTCCAAGGCTTCAAACCTCTTCTCATCTGGCTCATTTCTTTTCTTCCATTCTTCAAAACTAGCTTCATCTCTTTTCGTGCGCTCCTCAAGGTTTGCTATCATCTTCTCAATTAAGATGTTTACAGACGATTTTTCTTCTTCGACTTGTTGAAAGTCTCCTCCCTCTTGGTTGTCACAATTCCATTCTTGAATTGGTGGATAATTCCCATGAAAACTTCCTTCATAGTTATGTTGAAAATTTCCTTGGAAATCATCCACTCCCATGAAAGAAACATCTCCTACTTGATGCGTAGGCATCCTCCACTCTTCTTGCTCCATAGGACTAGGAATCGACACACCTTGCACATTTTGAGCACCCCCCAAACTTGAATTAGACAAGACTTGACCATAAGCACCTTGATTCATCATCCTTATTTGTCTTGTCACTTCCAAAGTAACTTGGGTAATTATCTTGGAGTATTCATTTTGAAGAAAACTTGATTGAGAATCTTGACCTTCATCACTTTCTTGAGCACTTCTTCTATGTAATTCAAGTAAAGCGTAGTTTTGGAACGGAGGAGAAGTGTTGGTGTTGGGATTTTGTGGAGAATAAGTGTATGCTTGATACGGGTGGAATGTATTTCCATTGTAAGCTTGTTGTCATTCTCCATTTCTTCTTTGATTGTAGTATTGAGAGCTATCTTGATTCATTTGGAAATTGTACCCATAGTTGCTCTCATTCATGTAGCCTCTTGATTGTGGAGGTGGAACCCTTGCAAATTGATCCCCAAAGATATTTGTGAATTGGTTCCAACCATCCATTTAAATACTCTTCTCAAGGCTTACTACAATTCTTCTCAAACTTGCTATTTTTGGCTTTGATCCCCCTTCCTCTTCTCTCAAGGTAGTGTCAAGTACCTATCAAAACGAACAAGTGAGATCAAAAATTTTCCAAAGCAAATAATAAAAAGCAATAAAAATATCTCTATTAATACCAATCGAAATACTCCTTCGTTAAACCGCTAGCAACCGTTGCCTCCCCGGCAACGACGCCATTTGATTAGCCATAATATAGTGGTATGACCAATTAAAGAAATTATCGAACCACAGGGAGGAAGGTACTAGGGTCTAAGCGATCTCGTGTTTGTCATAGTATTATAGAAATGAACGAGAAGGGGAGATAATCAAGAAATGATAATAAAATAAAAGGATAGATGAATGGGAGATGGATGAATGAGCCAAGTAGATAGAGATGAGATTAACAATACTTAAAGTATGGAAAATCTAGGTATCATGCAATGAATTCATATGTGTCATGGGAAAAAGGCTAAGGGCCAACACTAAGATCACCTAAACTCCCTCTCGGAATGAATAGGATATGGAATGACATTCATTGGATTGGTTCTCACTCAAACAATTCCAACTAGGTACTAAGCTTGAAATGAGAGTCCCTTCACATAATCTATTGACTTCTCAATCTAATAAATGATATGTTCTATCAAAGGGTTCTAAACTATGAAGGACTTCTCAATCTCTTCACAATCTATAATGCACATGAAGTGTTTGATGAAATGATTCACTTAATTATCCTAAATATGCAATTGACTTCTCAATCTAATCACATGCTTAAAACAATTAAACACACAAATCATCATAAACCTCAAGATCTAAAGCATCAATGATAGAAAATCAATTAACCCAATCAACATAATCATTCAATTGTAAAATACCAAAAATTATCCAACACAATTCATATTACTAATCTCACAAGGGAGATTAGCCTCTCATATCCATAAGAAAATTAACATAGACATTAAATTCCTTACAAAACATAATAAACAATAGGTTTCAATACAAAGTGTAGATGAAAACTCCCTTGGTTGTCTCCAATGGTGATCTTCTTATTCCCCTTGCAATTCACCTCTCTTCCTTGCTTCTCTACTACTTGGATGGAGGATTTGATGGTTGGATGAAGGAAGATCCAAAGGATGAAGAATGGATGAAGATGAAGGTGAAGAATGGAGGAAAAAGTGTGTGATGTGTGTGTGGAAGGGGTGGAAATCGGATCTTTTTTTCATAAAATCTGAATGGAGGGGTATTTATACTCCTTGACAAGCTTCTAGAAGGATTCTGAATTTTTCTGATCCCTGACACGACACGAGTCGTGTGGCGCAACACGGCCATAAGGTGCCCGTGTTGCGTGAACTGATTATCCCGCACGGCCATCGCTTACAGGCCCGTGTTGGCTACACGGGTCGTGTGCTGCAACACGAGTCGAGCTCCGCAACACGGCCAAGTGGTGGTCGTGTTGGATAAATAGATGTCGCCGCACGGCCATTCTGGACAGGCCCGTATTAGTAACACGAGTCGTGTGCTGCGACACGACCCGTGCTCCCGACACGGCCAGTCGTGTTGCAGCTGCCCTGCTTCCTTCACTGTTTTGGCTCGTTCTCCCTCGTTTCAACTCCAAATTGAGATCCGCTTTTTCCTACATCTTCCATGAAAACACAAATCACAACCAAATAACACATAAAATACGGATAAAATATATACGAAAACTCACATAAAAAGATACTAAAATCTAGGTAAAAATATCACTCATCAGTAGTCTACAAAGCGGTAATCCGTCGCGACTCTCCGACATTAAACGTGAGCGCCTGTTAGGGGCTTGCCCTTCCGTTTTAGTGCTTTATTATTTCTTTTGTGTGCGTAAGAAATTTTTATATTTAAGGTGCTTACTAATCGGCAATTACATCTCTTTTCAAACTTAATTTTGACTTACGTTTTTACTAAGTTTGGGGGGGTGTGATGTACTTACCTCATTGAAGCACCAAGAATATAATCTTTTCTTTGTAATGTTTGCTAGGGGAGTTGATTTTTTGCGGTATGTTGAAACTTTAATCGGTTTTGATGTGTCGATTTTTTGCAATTTGCCTAGTGTTCAGTGGAGTTTCTAGTATGTGGAGTCGATTACATAGTCAATTGAGTCTTTCCTATAGTTCTCCTATTTTATTATTGATGAATCTTGTGATGATGAGTTTGTTTGAGCTTTGATGATAGAAAAAGGTAAAAGAGTGGCAAGACAAGTTCTACGCTGAGAAGCTCGAGCATTCATTGAAGAAAAATCAGGTGCCCTCGTTCCCTTATTCTAATTTTTATATGTGCTTTTAATTCATAGGAGTGGAAGGATTGTGTTTATGGTAGTGATCCATGTGAGCTTAAATTGTTTAAATTGTGCTGAAATTCATATGCTCTTGAAATTGATGAAGGAAGTGTACTTGAGTTATATTGTGATATGAAGTTCTATGTGTACTTGTGGGATATTGCTTACCATGAAAGGTGCTCTGTTACTTGTTAAAAACCCATGTGAGATTTTGAGCCTCGTTGATCATGTACATAATCACATGATATTTCTTTCTGGTGAGTATCGTTCTTGTGTGTGTATTCTAGAACTTGCCTCTTGTCTTACTTGAAACTACATGTTATGATAGATAATGGGAGATGATCTAAGGGTATTCTTGAATTTATGAGTCACTTAGCCAAATAATTTCCTACCAAATAATTATATATCCGTAGTTAGCCCCGTTGAGCTTAAAAACCTCATTCTTTGGCAACCTACAAAGATAACCACTTTGAGCATCTTAATTTTTTGAGCCTTGATTGTCTTATTAGTGGAGAATTAATGGCTTTTCAAAGTGTGTTGATAGAGCTTGATAACGAACAGCTTGGGAAGGAATGAAATTGGTATTGAATTAGTGATGGATTTTGATAATGCATTTAAGGAGAAGCATGGAGTAGTGCTTAAATCTAGTACTCCATTGAATCAAATACCCTAGGGTAGTGCTTAAATCTAGTACCCTATGGAGGATGCATGAGGTAGTGCCCGAAACTGGTACCTCAAGAGAAGAAGCAGAAAAGAGAAGGAAAAAACGGATGAGCTTGAGAAAAAAAAAATTGTGCTTGAAGGTGAAGAAGGAATGAAAATCGTCTGCATTGAAAAGGAAGAGAGGATGAAAGTTGAAGTGATCAATCAGCTTTAGTTCTCCACTATTTGAGTCACATTGTCCATATATTTCCTACCTTAACCAAAGAGCCAACATTACATCCAAAAGAAAAGTCCTTTTTGATCCCATTGTCGAATCATACTTTTAGTGGTGGAGAGTTTGAGACTTTTGGCAAGCTTATGGTTACGCATGCACTTGAATTGAATCTGAGCGTAAACACCTTAACCCATAAGTGTACATCTTTTACACTTGAGTGTGAGTGATATATACTTCCCGTGAGGACATGTTGATGGAGCATTTGAAGTGGTGGTGATTGTCTTAACCTGTATGCTATGAATTGATTATTACATATAATGAGAGTTGCATGACCTAAGTTGAGGACAATTGTATTTTGAATGGGGTATTATTCATAGTCCTTGTTTCCCTGCTAATTTTCTTACTCTCTCTCTCTCTTTTTATCTTTATTTTGTTGCCTCGGGACGAGCAACGGGTAAGTTTGGGGGATTGATGAGAGTGAAAATAAGCGTGTTTTAATATCCAATTTAACACCTTTTTGATTGATATTGTAGTCTTATATGAGCACAAATGTCTTATATTCATTATATGTGAGAAAAAGGTGCACTTGAGGTGTTTTTTTTGTGTTTTAGGTGGAAAAAGGATGAAAAGAGCCAAGTTTGAGAAAAGGTGCAATTTGTGCAAGAATGCTGATAAACGCACATCCAACTTGTTTAATTATTCTGTATTGATGTGGAGCTCTGAACGGGAAGTGTGATACATGGTTGAAAAGCCACTGAAGAGAGGGTCGTTTTGGCATAAAGAACATCCCATTCGGAGTCCGAACGAGGAAGTTATGAGCAAAGTGATGACGCCGCGCGAGCTGTGCGAACAGAATTGCAGTGCTACTTTCCATGGCCTGTTACATATTCAACTCTTGGAGTTCTTGTGATTTCTTTATATGGATAGAAAGCCAAGGAAGAGAGGATTGTGTGAGCGCAAAAATCACTCAATTCGGAGGTCGGATGTGAAAGTTATACGCGAAACGGAGAGACTGCGCAAATCCAGTAGTAGGGTTCGACCTGTGGTTCGACCTGGGGCCAGTGGTTCGACCTGTTTGACGAGGTCGAACCTACATGCGGGAACTTACGTATTTTCGAGGCCAAAACGCGTGGGATCACTTGAAAAGCCCATTCCAAGCCCTAGAGACGTGATTACAAGTATAAAAGGAGGCTCATGCAGTCAAGAAAAACGTCACCAATCACCGAGGAGAGGCCACAACCATACAAACCCCAAAAGGGGGGATCACCCCCTATCCATCATCCACTTCCTTTCCTCCATCCATCCATCACTTTGAAGATTCGTTTGTGGAATCAAGAGGAGAACCAAGAGGAGGATTCAAGATGGAGAAGGGCATGAAGACGCCATATCAAGGGTTTATTCGTTTCCTAATTTATCTTGTATTTTCCGGACATCCGGGTAAGATCTATCCAACACCCATGATTGTTCTTCGAAACATCATGGGCTAGAGCCTTTTTGGTAGATTTAGGAGTTTGAAGGTTTTATCTAGTTAATTGAACTTTCATGTATACACTCCGTACAACACTACTTGTGGATTTATTTTATATATGATTGTGCTTTCTTAATCCATATTCACGGTCGTTTTGTGCATCTTCAATTGGTATATAGAGTCTGAATATATATCTTGGTTGTAGATTGAGTGCGTTCACCGCTGAACAGGATTCCATGTTATGATTCTAAGTGAGGGGACTCCGAAGCTTCATTAGAACTATCATATATGAATACTTATTAATTGAATTGAATTCGGATTATTAAGTAGGATAAAGAGAATAACTTTATAGTACCTATAAAGGGAGATCATATCGGGTTAGAGTACCAATCCTAGGGGGAAATAATTGATACTGATAGTACCTAGAAAGGGGGGTGAAATTATATCTCTTGCTCCGAGGTTATTCACACGTGTTACACGCATGTTTACTTGTGTCTATAGAGTAGATATGCATTGTTTAGTGATGCGTCCATATTCCACAAGGCAGAGTCGGACATTGACACATGGAAGGGAAGTTAATTAGTGAAACTGGATTATCCTAGAGCTACCTATTCTCCTACTTGATCCACTTTCGTATTCTTCAAGTGATACTTTATTTTATTTGTTATTTAATTTCCAGCATATTAGTTGTTAGATAACCATTCAAACGTAATTGCTTTGTCTTAATTAATTTAGATAATAATTAATTGATAATACGCCGTCCCTTGGGTTCGATAATCACTTGGTCACCTTTCGAAACTACAATTGATATCCTTCATACTTGGGGATTAATTGTGTGTTGAGAAAACGCTCATCAGGCTGCTGCTCCTCTTGTTGTTGCTGTGGCACATTATCTACTATCCTCTGCAGCTTCGGATTCATCCCCGCAGCATACATCTGAGCAATAGTCCTCCAATCTCCTCTCCTCAAGCACGTTATTGATATCGCGTCGTGTACCAATGAGTCCATCAACATGTTCCTATCACCCTGGATCCTAGTCAAAGCCCTCACATCATATGAAAACATGAAAGAACAGGGATTAGATGCCCTAGTGAAAAACTAGTCTCCATCTCGATGAAAAGCGAATCCAGCTCGAACACACGCACTCATCACTAGATCGGGATCCTCCGTAATAGGGGTGATGCCAGTGAAATCCATGTGGTATGACTTAGCCATAGGAGTAAGCAATCCTCTAATATTCACTATTTGAAAAGAGGAACTCCTAAATCGGTAGAGCTGTTGAATCAGATATAAACCCACATTAAATTGCACTCCATTCAACATACACCACAGAGCATACAACTCTCCCCTGGATACGCAACTTCCCTTAGATCGGGCAAACAATGTATTTCCCAGAACTCTATCCATGTATCTAATGACTAGGCTGCGAATCAAAGCAGCACGAGCCTCCTTCGTCTTGAAATCCATATCCTCTCCTCAAATAGCTCTCTAAAAATCATTTGGTTTGTAGTGCCCATTCTCATGCGTAGAAATCCCCCTCGGAGTCTCTAGCAGCACATTAAAATCATCAGTTGTCCATGTTCTCTTTTCTCCTCCAAGCTGGAATGAACACTCGTATGGAAGAGAACTAGAACCATTCTTGATTGTGATCAAACACAACACCTCTGCAGTAACATGAAAGTATGTAGGCCTCTTCAGCTCCATGAAGTGACGGATGCCCACTTGATCAAACATCCACATGATATCATTACGGATATTCATCGTCCTCATGGCATCATCATCCTGGTATTTCGTACTAGTTATCTTGTCAGATATCGCACCCCATCGATCCTTAATCTCCTCCCAATTCTCCATTTGTATATGAAAGTGCCTCGGCAACCTCTCCTTAAGACGTAACTTCCTCTTCACGAGGTTGCCTATCGTCCCTCCTTTTGGAGCTAATTTCAGTTGCCTTCCCTTTTCCTACAAGAATAATACTTCAAACAAACATCCAAATTACACCATGAATCCATATAAAAACTAGTTCAATCAACTTACCCACTTAAAATCAAGCAATAGACTTTCAATACTAGGGTAATAGAGTCAAGAGAACATACCTTTCGATCCAGCCATGGCTTAGTATGAACAAGAGATGAAAATCCCCAAATTGGATGTAAAACCTTAGTTTTTCAACTAAAAACTCCAAATTCGTGAGAAATACCATGTGAGAAGGGTGGAAAGTGGTTTAATCCGAGTAAAATGAAGCAAAATTGAAGTTTGGAATAGAGGGTGTTTGGTTCGGAGAGGATTCGAGTGCGGGTGGTATTCAAAATATACGGAACAAGGGCTCAAACTCGACTTAAACATGACTTACCTGGCTAGTTTGACTCGAACCAAGTGGTCGAACCACCTCATCGTGGTCGAACCACGCTTCTGGACAACTTCAGCATTTGGTTCGACTAGAACCATTGGTCAAAGAGGCATGTCGATGTCGAACCAGCCTGTAACAAACTTTTAGGTGGCTGGTTCGACTCGAATTCTTGGTCGAACCATAAGCCCCTAGGTCTGTTCAGCACGAAAATTCGCACTTTTCATAGGCCGTTTCCATATAATTATTGCATAATTTTAACATTATTTGTGGAGCTTATTGCTTATTTTTATATTTTTATGACTTCTTGGATATTGTTAAGATTTTGCATATTTTTAGTGTATTTTGGGTTGAAATTAATGAAAGTTGAATGGAAGAATTTTGTCAAGGTTTGAAGGAAATTCACGCTATTTTGGAGAGAGTAGGAGGCGTGATTGAGCATCAAAGATTTTGAATTGCCACGTGAGACATGCATTGAAATAGTTGGAACTTGGATTGAATTAGTAAGAAATATCAAATGGCTGATTATAAATTGGGCCCACATCATGCAATTCAATTAATTAATTAATGGGCCCTGATCATGTTTAATAATTGAGCTTCAAAGCCCATGCAGTAGACTTGTGATACCACCGCCTCACCTGTTGCTTGTTATTTCAAGCCCAACTCCATCACACGCATACATCATATATATTCACAAGCTTGCGCAAGAGGGCCGAGACCATCAGAACAGAACCGAGAATGTGAATCATCACAGAACACCTATCGCCTTCCATCCCTCATCTCTACCCTTCACACACCTTTCATCCATCATCCCTACACACTCAGTCACGGTATTTGCTACTTTAGAAGGATAACAGAGGAAGATCATCAAGACAGAAAGAGAAGACGGGGAATTACGCCGGACGAAGGGTTTTTTCTTTCTTTAATTTCTTATTTTTGATTCATAAACTCATGGGTAAGAATAATTTTACCATGGTTGTTGATTGTAACCTCATTGACTAATTTCCATTACAGTTCTAGGGTTTGAAGGTTAGATTCAATTGATTTGGAGACCTAGACCAAATATTGTGATTTTATGCAGTTAATATTTTAATTTCACTTGATTTATTCAAACTTTACTTTTTTGCTTCGTAACGTCTTCATAATATTTCATGACATTGCCCGTGATGCTTGGTTTATTGTATTAGCTTGTGTGCATTCATGAATTATATTATCTATCTGTTAGGAATCAAAGTAGTTTGTCTGTGAACAAATTAATTCTAAAGAACTTGTAAATCAATTACTTGAATTGTTTAGTGGAACAATGCAATTAGACATTTGATGAGAGTAAAAATAAGCGTATTTTAGTGTCCAATCTAACACATTTTTGATGGAAATTATTGTCATATATTAGCACAAGTATCTTATATTTAATATATATGAGAAAAATGTGCACTTAAGGTGTTTTATTATATTTTAGGTGGAAAAAGGATCAAAAGTGCAAAGTTGGAGAAAATGTGCAACTTGTGTATGAATGCTGAAAAACGCACGTCTAATTTTTATAATTTTTCTATATTTATATGGAGATCAAAACTGGTGGTATGATACATGTTTGGAAAGCCACTGAAAAGAGGATCGTTTTAGTATATAGAACACCTCAATCGGAATCCAAATGATAAAGTTATGATCAAAATAGTGACGTCGCGCAAGCTGTTCCTGTTCAGCACGGATGTTCCACTTTGCATGACTTGTTACATATGCAAATATTGGAGTTTTTAGATTTCTTTATATGGATAGAAAGACAAGGAAGAGAAATAATTTGAGCGCAAGAATCACTAAAATCGAAGTTTGGACAAGAAAGTTATGCTCAAAATGGTGAAGTCGCGCAGATGGCAGCGAGAATTTCCGAGAATTTTCGGAAATTTTCGAAAATTACCTATTTTTTGGAGCAAAATTAATCTCCTTATCACATAATCCTCCATGATTTACCCATATCTTTTATTTCTTTATTTAAGTCCCTTCTCACACCTATATATATTTTACATCATTATTCATTGTTGAAGAGAACCACATCCATCCTACACCACCCATAAAGGGGGATCACCCCCAACCATCATCCACATCATTTCCTCCATCCATCCATTACTTTGAAGATTCGTTTCCTGAATCAAGAGGAGAACCAAGAGGAGGATTCAAGATGTAGAAGGACGCGACGATTCTCGTATCTAAGGTTTTATTCGATTTCTAATTTATCTTGTATTTTCCGGACATATGGGTAAGATCTATCCAACCCCCATGATTGTTCTTCGCAACATCATGGGTTAGAACCGTTTTGGTAGATCTAGGATTTTTGAAGGTTTTATAAATTAATTAAACTCTCTTGTGTGTCCTTCATACAACACTACTTGTAGATTTATTTTATATATGATTGTGCTTTCTTAATCCATATTCATGGTCATTTTGTGCATTTTCAATTGGTATATAGAGTATGAATAAATATTTTGGTTGTAGATTGAGTGCGTTCACCGCTGAACAAGATTCCATGTTATGATTCTAAGTGAGGGGACTCTGAAGTTTCATTAGAACTATCATATATGAATGTTTATTAATTGAATTGAATTCAGGTTAGTAAGTATGATAAAGGGGTAATTTTATAGTACCTATAAAGGGAGATCATATCGGGTTAGATTCCAGACGTGGAAAATAATTGATATTGATAGTACCTAGAAAGGTGGTGAAATTACATTTCTTGCTCCGAGGTTATTCACACGTGTTTACTTGTGTCTATAGAGTAGATTTGCATGGTTTAGTGATGCGTCCATAGTCCACAAGGCAGAGTCGGCCAGCATATGAGAGGGAAGTTAAGTAGTAAAACCAGATTATCCTAGAGCTACATATTCTCCTACTTGATCCACTTTCATATTCTTCTAGTATTTATTTTATTCTATTTGTTATTTAATTAATTTGCTTAGTAGTTTAATTATTCAACCCTCGAACGTTATTGCCTTTCGTCTTAATTAATTTAGTTAATAATTAAATTAATAATACGCTGTCCTTTGGGTTTGATATTTAACTTGGTCGCTTGCTTAAGCTGCAACTGATATCCTTCATACTTGGGGATTAATTTTGCGTGCGAAGAAAATGCGCATCAACATTCAAGTAGGAAGTGAATAGAGCATTATAGTACTTTCAGAGAATATCTTGTTAGTCAAACTTACCATCTGGAGGTATTATTATTTGTGTCGATTAGTATCTAGAAAGTGGGCTTGGTAATATTCGTGCACCTTAGAAAATAAATCAGAACATACTGTTAGCTTAAAATCGGGTCATATCTGGTGGGTTAACATGGCTATGTGGTGTATTTTCATAGATGTTGCATGAATGAACAACTGGAAGTCTAGGAATATGAAGTAATTGGTCTATACCTGATACCTTAGAACTATTGATTATCTCTTGAAACACGTGTGATTGAGTGTGGCTTTTATTTATTTATTTTAAATGCAATTTATTTTTCTGCAATATTAGTTATTAATTTCCAAATCATAAAGGTTATTATGTCTTAATTATTAGTAATGATAATTATTTAGTGTGTATCCTATTTAACTCCAATCCCGTGGATTCGATAATTTAACTTGGTCACGCTGTGCTACAACTGATCCCTTACACTTGAGGTAATCATTCTTCTGAGTGAACAAAAAGAGTGAACAAGGTCGAATCGGCCTGTAACGATTTCTCTGATTGCCTATTCGACTTCCTCCTATGGTCAAACCGGCCTGCTGCTCCTTCAAACTCGATTCTTCTTCATCCCATGCAAACTTCAAGCTCAAAAACGATCATTAGGTACCAAAACAGAGCAAAATTATAGCTAGAGAACCACAATAAGACTCAATAATTCATGTGTATATACTCTGCATACGACACAATAAATAAAACACCACTAAACATTAGGAAATTTTCAAAAAATTAACATATCAAAACCGATAAAAGTTTTAATACGCCGCAAAAAATCAACTTCCTTAACAAACGTTATAAAGAAAAGATTATACTCTCAGTGCTATGATGAGGTAAGTACATCACACCCCCCACAAACTTAGTAGAAACTATAGTCGAAACTAAGTTTGCAAAGAGATGTAATTTCTGATAAGTAAGCATATCAAATATAAAAAATTTTTACTCACACTAATGAAATAAAGCAATAAAATAGGAGGGAATGCCCCAACATGCGCTCTTGTATAACGTCGGAGAGTCACGACGGTACCATATCAATGTAATGCTTCAATTGATGCCCATTCGCCGCTATGAAGTCTCCGTCTTTGTCCATGATCTCAAAACTGCCCCCTCTGCAGGCGCTATGGATAATGAACGGTCCCGTCCACTTCGATTTTAATTTTCCTGCAAAGAGCATCAAACGAGAATTAAAGAGTAATACCTCATCATCTTGCTTGAATTCCTTGTAAGTGATCTTCGAATCATGTCATTTCTTCATTCTTTCTTTGTAGATCACCGAATTCTTGAAAGCTTGATTTCTGAACTCGTCTAGTTGATTGATATGAGTCAACCTCAACTCCTTTTGCTCGTTAAAACATAAGTTCAAACTTCTCAATGCCCAAAAGACTTATGCTGAATCTCCACGGGTAAGTGGCACGGCTTTCCATAGATAATTTGATAAGGGAACATGTCTAGCATAGTCTTGTATGCAGTACGGAACCCCCCACAAAATATCATTGAGCTTCATAGCACAATCCTTTCTGTTAGTTCTAACTACCTTTTCCAAAATTTGTTTCACTTGCTGGTTGGAGACCTCGACTTGCCCATTAGCTTGAGGATGATAGGGTGTAGAAACCCTATGCTTAGCACCATACTCATTGAGAACTCTTTCAATAAGCTTGTTGACAAAGTGGGAACCTCCATCACTTACAAGTGCTCTAGGAACTCCATAGCGGGTAAAGATATGTTTCTTCAAGAAAGACAACACTGTCTTAGCATCATTCATGCGAGTAGGAATGGCTTCCACCCACTTAGAAACATAAAAAAATCCACTGCTAGAAGGATGTAGAGAAATTCATTAGATGGGGGAAAAGGCCCCATAAAATCGATTCCCCATACATCAAAGATTTCAACAACAATGCTCGGCTGAAGTGGCATCTCATCTCTTCTACTTATGTTTCCCATCCTTTGACATCTATCGCATGTCGCTACATAGGATTCACAATCTTTAAACAAAATAGGCCAATAAAGAGCAGATTGAAGTACCTTCGCTGCAGTCTTTTGTGCTCTGAAGTGCCCCTTGTTAGGTTGTGCATGGCAAAAATCAAGAACACTCTCCATCTCCACCTCGGGAACACACCTACAGATGATAGAATCCATACAAATTTTGTAGACGAATGGATTGTACCATATAAAAGTCTCAACATCCCTCTTAAACTTCGCAAGTTGATACCTATTGAGATCTTTTGGAATTTCACCTATGGCAATGTAACTGACATAATCAGCATACCATGGATCCATTCCTTGAGCAGCTACGACACAAGCTCTCTCCGCTCCTTCAGCAAATACTGCCATAATCTTCTCATCAGGGAATATCTCTTCTATGTAATCAAAAGAATCATCACAATGCTCCATTATCACCAACCTTGATAGGTGATCCGTCAACACATTTTCTGTACCCTTCTTATCATGGATCTCCATATCAAACTCCTATAGAAGAAGGATTCATCTAATGATCCTTGGCTTTGCTTTCTTCTTCTCCATCGAGTACCGGATCGCAAAATGATCCGTGTACACTATAGTCTTTATGCCAACCAAATACTGTCAAAACTTATTGAATGCATACACAACAGTTAGAAACTCCTTTTCAATAACAGTGTAGTTCTTTTGCACTGTATCGAAAGTCTTACTCGCATAATAAATGGCGCAAAATTTCTTCTCTCTCATCTACCCAAGCACCACTCCAAGTGCTAAATCACTTGCAACACACATAAGTACAAACGGTTGAGTCCAATTTGGTGTGATCAAGATAGGTGCAGTAATAAGTGCCTCCTTCAAAACCTGAAAAGCTGTTAGACATTCATCATCAAAATTAAAAGGAACATCATTTTCAAGTAAGTGAGACAATGACGTTGAGTGTTTTGAGAAGTCTTTGATAAATCTTCTATAAAATTCTGCGTGTCCAAGGAAGAACTGCACTCTCTTTTCATTAGTAGTTGGTGGAAGCTTCTCAATTGCCACCACCTTTGCTCTATCCACTTGCAATCCTTTAGTTAAAATATGATATCCCAAAATAATCCCATCTCTTACCATGAAGTGACACTTCTCCCAATTCAAAACCAGGTTAGTATAAACACATCTCTTCAAAATAGTAGACATGTTAGTCAAACATATATCAAAGGAGGAACCAAAAATAGAAAATCATCCATAAATACCTCCATGATCTTTTCTATCAAGCCATCAAATATCGCTATCATGCATTGCTGAAATGTAGCAGGTGCATTACACAACCCAAAAGGCATCTTCCTAAAGGCAAAAATTCCATAAGGGCAAGTAAAAGTAGTCTTTTCCTAATCCTCGGGTGCAATCATAATTTGATTATACCCCAAGTACCCATCCAAGAAACAATAAGAGCCATACCTTGCAAGACTATCAAGCATTTGATCCATGAAAGAAAGTGGGAAGTGGTCTTTGCGTATATTTTCATTTAGTTTCCTATAATCCATACACACATGCCATCCTGTGGGAATCCTAGTGGCTAATGCCACTCCATCATCTGACTTGACAAGAGTCATGCCCCCCTTCTTAGGTACAACATGCAATGGACTCACATGGGACTATCACTAATTGGATATATAATTCCTGCATCTAGCCATGTTAGGATTTGTTTCCTTATCACTTCTTGAATAGTGGGATTCACCCTCCGCTGATTCTGAATGCTACCCTTAGCCTCATCTAACAACCTAATCTTATGCATGTAATATGAAGGATTAATGCCTTTCAAATCATCAAGAGACCAACCAATCGCAAACTTATACTTCCTAAGCACATCTAATAACTCTTCGAGTTGATCATCAGTTAGAGAAGAAGATACAATTACCGGATATATTTCATTGTTACCTAGATAGGCATACTTCAAATGTTCCGATAGCGGTTTCAACTCCTCTATCTTTTTCTCTTTTGTTGTGCTCTCTCTATCCAATGGTAAGTACTTTCTATTCCACTTCACCTCTTCAAACTTGGTTCTTTTTATTCATACCTGTCATCACCCAAAGCAAGTAAATTTTTAAGAAATTCAATATATACCTCATTAGAGAGCTCATCTAACTCTGTGGTGGGAAAAGTAAGAGACTCTACCAAGCATGTCTCCAAAGGATCCTTTGAAAGAATCTAGGACATATCTTCTTCACGATCTCCTCCACCACATCAATTCTGTGACACTGCGTCTCCATCGGCATCTTCATTTCTTTATCGAGTTTGAACAAAACCTCTTCTTTATCCATCCGCAGCCTTAGCTCACCCTTTTGAACATCAATCATAGCTCCAGCAGTGGCAAGGAATGGTCTTCCTAAGATAAGAGGCACATTATCCTTGTCATCTTCTATCTCTAGCACTAGAAAATCCACAGGAAAGACCAGTTTCTCTACTCTCACAAGAACATCTTCAATCACACCTTTCGAAAAACTCATAGACCTATCTGCCAATTGTAGATCAATTGTTGTAGGAGTTAACCCCTCCAAACTAAGCCTTTGAAATATTGACAAGGGCATCAAATTGATGCTTGCCCCAAGATCGCACAAGGGTCGTCGTGTCGGCCCCTTTCTAATTTCAAATAGAATAGTGAAGCTTCCTGGATCCATTAACTTAACTGCCAGCTTCCTATAAATGATCGAGCTGTAGTTCTTAGACAAATTCACCATTTCAATTCCGTTCATACTTTTTTTTGTCAAAAGTATATCCTTTAAAAATCGGGCATAGTATGGCATCTCTAAGATTGCTTCAGAGAAATGAATGTTCAAGATTATCTTGTTTATGATATCTGAGAACTTCTTGAACTTTTCTTACAATCCCTTCTTCACTAACCTGAATGGAAACGGAGGAGGTATCTTTGTCTTAGAAATTCCCCATTCATCACGTTAAACCTTCTCTGCTTTATCCTTCTCTACTATCAATCTCTTCAGTCTTTTCCATTTCTTTTCCGCAATAAGCTCAGTATTCGGCTCTTTGGATGGTACTGGAGTAGCATCAACATCAAGTAAAGCATTCTGCATAGAAAACGGTACTAAATGAGATTGTTCGACCTCAGTTCGACCATGAGTACTGGTCGAACCAGGTGTATAGTGGTCGAACTGAGCATCAAAAAATTTGACATCCCTCGTACAGGTCGGTTCAACCATGGTTTGACCTTCAGGGTTGGTCGAACTAGGGCTGGGTTAGTTGAACCCGACATCAGAGAATTCTAAACAGACTGGTTCGACCATAGTTCGACCTTCAGGGTTGGTCGAACCAGGGTAGTGTTGGTCGAACCGACCATCTGATCTCTTTAGAGGATGCCTAGGTGCTTGGTTCGACTTAGGAAGTATGTTCGACCTGCTGTCTTGGTCAAACCATGGTCGACTCGAGCTCTTGGAGCTCCAGAATTCATTTTTGGCATCATCGCTCCCTCATACTATGTTCTAAACCTTAACGTGATGGCATGGCACTCTTTCGGGTTTGTAATGCTTTGAGATGGGAACTTCCCCCTCTCCACCATTTGGGTCAATTGATTTACATTCTCGGCCATCTGCCCCATCAACAATGACAAGTCCTTCATCTGCTTAGATATATCTTCATGATTTTTATCAATTTTTGCCTCTAACTTTTCCTCTAGACGATCCACTCTTGCATCATTCCTAGCCACGCACCTATTCACCGTATCCTCAAAACCAGGTTTTCCTTCTTCGACCTTAGCACCGGGATCAAAACCAACAGGAGGTTGTACTGCTGCATTTGGATTACTCCATGAAAACTCCGGCCTTCTTGGTTGTTGGTAATTACCAAGGGGACCACGATTATTGAAGTACCCTTGATAATTAGATAGCCCATGTTGTGGACACTTTCGAAGCATGTCCTTGAATCTGTCCCAAGTCTCATGAAACTTCTCTCTACTCCCGATATGTCTTGCTTCATCCTAAACACCTTGGAAGGTGGCATGTATCTTTCTAAGAACTTCAATTTCAATTGCTCTCAGGTAGTGCATTCAGCAGCATTAAGAGTATCGTGCCAATCTTTTGCTCTTTCAGTAAGCGAGAACTTAAACAACACAATCCTTCTTGCATCCTCATGATCTCCTGCACTTTTTTGTGTGCTTGCATACCCTAGGAATTTATTCAGATGTTGTTGAGGATCTTCAAAGGTTTCCCCAAAGAAGGGATTCCTTTCTATCATGCTGATCAGAGCAGGGTGAAGATCAAATATGCATCGGCCCTTCTTGCTCCTAACAGCCCCAAGTTTCCTCCTCCGTTGTTCTTAAAGACTTCAAGGATGGCAAGGTTATCTGGATTCGCCCTATCTTGGGCCATGTTGACTGCTTCTGCTTCCGACTTGTCTACAGTTGCAGCTTCAATTACTTCCGAGTTCAGTGGTTATACGTTCTTATTCTTCTTCTTCTTTACCTTCTTCTTCCTTGAAGATGCACCAATTTTCGAATTAAAAGACGCTAATGTTCCTGCCTTCGATCTAGTGTGCATACACTTAAGAAAAATAAGCTTTAGAAAATAAAGACAAGAAAATAGTCTCAATTAAACTAGAAATAATAAATTAATAATTAATGTCGTCCCCGGCAATAGCGCCAAGAACTTGATGGGTGTTTTCTAAACACACAATATTAATCCCCAAGTATGAAGGATATTATTGTAGCTTTGATAAGCGACCAAGTGATTATCAAACCCAAAGGACGTATTATTATCAATTCAATTATAATCTAACTTATTAAGACTAGGTTGGCAATAGATTGGTAGAATAATTACGTAACTAATAAACAAGTAATTTAAATAGCAAATAAAGTAAACAAGCAGTAGAGATTAAACGAAGGTGAATAAGTGAGAAATTAGGTAGTTCTTTGGGCCATCCAGTTTTATTCATTAAATTTACTTCCGTGTATCAATGTCCGACTCTGCCTTGTGGATTATGTGTTGGCAATTGGATCGTGTGGATCAACGTGATCCGTTAGGATAACAGGCAAACAATCAGCGGAAGTAATTAAACGTGTTTACCGTACTTCTGGGTCGATGTAGAGGATGAACAGCAGTGAAGAACACCTCTGATCTTCTACCGTATGTCCCAAAGTCAACTCTGGTGTTGGGTGGTCAATAATCCCCAGAGTTCTCTCAAATCTGCTCTCTATTTTCTCCCTTATGTCAAATGAGGTACTGACTTAGGTTTAACAGGAACTGAGATGACTTATATACTTGGGCTACAGTAGGGACCAGGAGGAGAAATTGGACTGGGCCTCAATTGAATTTAATTAACCAAGCTTAGCCCAAAACTTTTAATTAAATCCAATAATAATAATATAGTCCACTAAAATATTATTACTGCACTACCCGTCCAATCCCAAAATTATGTTCTGGGCTCCTTCTTATTATGAGCCCAATGGTCTCCCCATGTTTAAGATATACAATGTCCATTAATTAATTAAGTTACTGACAACTCAAATTAATTAATATCTCATCCGAGAGTAGTACCACTCAACCTTATTATCATGCAGGAAATTAATCCACTTGCAAGATTTACATGATAAACCTTATGAGCTCCTCAAGGGGACATCATCAACCTATGACGAACATGTATTCCTTCTACAATCAACAGCACACCATAGAGACAGCACTACTTCCCAACTCACCGAGTATATTGATTTAATACTTATAAATCTCACCCATTGATAAATCAAAGAAATACATACTGCCCTACGTGTCGAGGTTATTGTATAGGGATTAAGAGCACGAACTTCCATAATAACAGAGATCAAGTTCTACTATATAGTCAGTATAAGAAGAACGATCTCAAGCGGTCCTGCTCAATACACACAAGTGCACTAATGTGATTCTATAGCCAAGACAAGCTAATACCAAACCACACTACAACCATACCGATAGAGAGTCCCCGTCTATCTCGGTTGTGAGCATCTGTTTATACTTTATAAGGAAACCGATAATATGATCTTCCGCGTGTTGTCGCACAACATATTATTTACAGTATAAAGTAAGTGGACTATTGCATCATGCATATAAAATAAATTATAAGATGCAATCATTTGATCATATGATTCTCATTTTAAATATTGTTATAAGATTGTTCATACTAAAGCTAGACTTTTAGTATACAATCCAACAGTATGGACGCATCACTAAACTATGCAAATCTACTCTATAGACACAAGTAAATAAGCGTGTCACACGTGTGAATATCCTTCGAGCAAGAGATATAATTCACCCCCCTTTCTAAGTACTATCAGTATTAATTATTTCCCGTACACTAAGTACTCTAACCCGATATGATCTCTCTTTATAGGTACTATAAAGTTGTTCTCTTTGTCCTACATATTAACTCAAACAAGATTCAATTAACAAGTATTTGTATAAGATAGTTCTTATGAGACTTCGGAGTCCCCTCACTTAGAATCATAACATGTAATCCAGCTCTGCAGTGAATGCACTCAATCAATAATCAAGATATGTATTCAGAATAGGGGTGAGCATCGGTCGGTTCGATTACCGAACCAAAACCAAATCGCAAAAACTGCTCAAAACTATTAACCGAAACCAAACCATATAAGGTTTAAACCAATTCTTCACTGAACCGATTTACCAGTTTGGGTACGGTCGATAACCAAAAAACTGACCCTTATACACCTCATTAACACAGTAATTAGATTCAAACCGATCCCATAATTCAATTTCTCACAATAAAGTACTAATTCACTAGATCTACACACATGCATTAAAACGTGAAACATCAGATCTAAAAGCCACGCTAAAATCTTAAGGTCACTCTAAAACATACATAGATATCGGTTGGATTCTTGGAGAAATGGGAATGATCGGATGAGTGTTGGCCGATTTGAGCAGTTCAGTTCGGTTTCAGTCAGTTTTTTTATTTTTACAGAATAGTGCTCACCCCTAATTCGGACTCTACATAACAATTAATGATGCACAAAACAACTTTGAGTATGAATTAAATAAGCATAGTCTTATATAAAATAAACCACAAGTAGTGTTGTACAGAGTATACACACGGAAGTTCAATTAACTTATAAAACCTTCATAAAACCTAGAATTACCGAAGCGGTTCTAGCCCATGATTGATCGAAGAACAATCATGATATTTGGATAGATCATACCCATAATCTTGAATATTACAAGATAAATTAAGAAGTGAAGTAAACCCTAGATGTGGGCGCCGTCGCATCTCTCTCCATCTTAAATCTTCACTTGGTTCTTACTTGATTCGACAAACGAATCTCTCTCCACATCTTCGTGGATGATGGTAGGGTTTCTGATGTTGTGTAGAATGAAGGTGGTGGTGAACTTCTTTTTCTGCAGCGTATGATCTTCCTTTTATACTTTTAGCTCCTCCAACGGACCTCTAATGGGCTTTTTTAGTGAAAACACGTACTGAAGGTGTAAAAATATGGATCTGGAAGCTTCCTGCATATCGGTTCGTCCAAAGACCTTGGTCGAACCATTCATGGCCTGTTCGAACCAGTCTGTAACGAATCTGCAGGTGGCTGGTTCGACTCGAACCCCTTGTCGAATCAGAAGTATCGGGATCGAATCATCTTTGCAAAATTTCAAGCATTTGGTTCGACCGTGGTTCAACCTTCATGGCTGGTCAAACCACAGTGTCATGGTTGAACCCTTCTGTAGCAACTTCCAAGCGTCTGGTTCGACCTGAACCGGTGGTCAATCCAGGTGCTTAAACACCCCTTTTCCGGTTTCAAGCACTTCGGTCCTGTTTCCTTTGAAAATCCACTCAAACAGCCTCAAACATTAGTGACTTTTCACTACATATTCCGATTTATATCATCTTAGGATCAAATCACACATCATTATCACATAAATCAGAGCTCAAATTACATGAATTTACACTCTCAACCCCCAAAGGATTGCTTTACCTTTTTAGACATATGAGACCAACACACACTCACTAATACAATTAAAATATAGAATCCACACACCCACTAACATAACTACCAATTACATATAAAATAATAGTAATACTCCTTAATTTACGTGAAAAATGAGACTCTTTAAACCGGACAGAGGGAATATTAATCTTTAATTTCTTATATCTTTATGAAGACTAATTTTTCACTTATGAAAGACTAATTTTGCAAAAACATGACGAATGTGTGAACTGAATTTACAGGTGGCTCACTTTAAATATATTAATAAAAAAATTAAAATATGCAAATAATTGGAACATTATAGAAAGAAATACATAGAAAATTCAAATTTAATGTTTAAAAAATAAATTTGAAATATAGTAAGTAAAAAATATTAGTATATTAAAAATTATAATAATAACCATCCAATAAAATAATTAAAAGTTTTAAAATAAATATAAATATCATCTAAAAAATTATGTTATAAACGTTAGGTGCACCAAAATAAATTATAAATTTGATGTTTAAATAATCAAAAAGATAATTTTTTAAAAAAAATTAAAAGATTCTTTAATCTTTATTTAATTTTTTTTCACATAATTAAAATTATTTTACCTCTTAATTTTGATATTTATTTTTAATTTAAATCAAAATTAATATAGCTTAAAAATTTAGAAAATATTCATTAATTAATAAAACGCTTGAAAATCAAATTACAATATGATAAATGACTTAAATAAGTAATCTTCTGAGTTTGAATATTCCATCCATTGATGATCAATTAATGCAATTCGAATATTATAATGGACATTTGGGACTCTGATTTATGTAGATCGAGAAAGAAAATCTTGAAATCGAGCTTGGTTTTTGTCCTCAAATTCAACATTGAAAGGTGGTATTTCTTTTGCTTCTTCAATTGGAGCATCTAGGTCCCGTTCATTTTCGATTATCATATTATGCATTATTATGCATGCACGCATAATCATTTTCAGATCAACTTTACTCCAAAAATATGTTGGATTTGCTACAATCGTAAATCAACTTTGGAGAGCTCCAAATGTACGTTCCACATATTTTCTATACACTTCTTGTTTTATTGCAATATTATTATTTTTTAGACTAAAAAGTGCATGGATAGTTTAAACAAATATTGACCATTTGGGGTATATACTATCAGCCAAATAATACCACATGTTGTATTTCTTTCCTTGAATGACATAATGTGCCGGAGGAGCAATGCCTCTGGCAGAAAAGAGGAGAGGTCTCTAACACATTAATATCATTGTTGGAACCTGGCATTTCAAAATATGCATGTCATATCCATATATCATAGTCAGTCATAGCTTCAAGAATGATAGTAGGGGATCACTCCAACTAGAATATTGTCTTGCTTAAGCTATTGGACAATTTTTCCATTTTCAATGAATACAATCTAAACTTCCCAACATCCCAGGAAAACCATGTTGCTTTCCAATATAAAGTAGTCTAGCAACATCACTCACATTGGATGTTCTTAGATATTGCTATGCAAATATCTCCACAACAGTACGATAAAATCTTTTAACACATTCTATGGCCGTCTATTTTTTATGTACTCATCGGTTGTGACAATTGGAATGGTATATGCTAGTATACGAATTGCGGCTGTTACTTTTTGAAGAATTGATAATTATTGAGCATTTTCATTACACACAATTAATCCCCAAGTGTGAAGGATGTGATTGTAGATTAGATAAGTGACCAAGTTATTTATCTAACCCAAAGGACGGAATATTATTAATTAAATTATAAACTAATTAATTAAGACTTTAGTTGGCAATAAAGATTGATGGAATGTTTATTAATCTACTAATCAAGTAATTTAAATAGCAAATAAAATAAGCAAGCAGTAAAGAATAGCGATAGTTTATCAAGTGAGAGAATAGGTAACTCTAGGATCATCCAATTTCACTCATTAATCTCCTTCTCATGTGTATTGTCCGACTCTGCCTTATAGACTATGGACACATCACTAAGCCATACATATATACTCTATAGACATAAGTAAACATGTGTGTAACATGTGTGAATAACCTTGGATCGAGAGATATAATTTCACTCCCATTTCTAGGAACTATCAGTATCAATTATTTTCATAGCCGATTGAAACTCAAACCCGATATGATATCCCTTTATAGGTACTATAAAATTATCCTTTTTATCCTACTTATTGATTAGCCGTAATATAGTGGGCATGACCAATTAAAGAAATTATCGAACCACAGGGAGGAAAGTACTAGAGTTTAAGCGATCTCAAGTTTATCGTGATTTTATAAGGACGATGGAAGAGAGGATATGAAGCAAATAAACGCAATTACACTAATGAAAGAAATAAAGATAAAATGAATGCAAAGATAAAAGGGTTTCAAATGATGCAAGGATGAGATTAACAACAATCATGGCATAGATAATTAAGTAATCATGCAATTAATTCTAATCTCTCATGGACAAGGTATAGAAGCGATCACTAATTCCACCTAAACTCTCTCTCGAGATGGATAGGATGTAGGCCCTCAACAAGGCTCCCAAAAGCACATAGGATCGAGACCATAGCAAACACCTCCCACTAGGTACTAATCACTCTATGAGTTCCCTAATTAGGTACTAAATCATAGGCAATATTCCCTTTTAAGGTACTATAAATTTACTAATGGCTTGGTTCTCCTCACCTAATCAACCAATCTCTCGATTAAGCTAATCAAATGTTCTATCAAAGGGTTCTAAATCTAGAAGGATATCTCTATCTCATTCTAAATTAATGCACATGAAGTGTATGATGAAATGATTCAATGAACTATCCTAAACACATAATTGATTTCTCAATCTAATCACATGCCCATGACAATTAATCACACAAATCATCATATACATCAAGCAATCAACAATCAATGATAGAAATAACACAAAGCCCATTCAAGATTAAATTCAATTTGCATAAAAACTAAATTATCCAACACCAATCATGGAGCTAATCTCACAAAGGAGATTAGCCTCTCATATCCATAAGAAAATTAACATAGACATTAAGATCCTTACAAAATATGATCAATCTATAAAGAAATGCACAAAAATTAGAATTAGATTCCCCCTTTGAAGTGCTTCAATGGAGATCTCCTTCTTCTTCTTGTGATCTCACTCTCCCTTGCTTACTTGATCACTTGGATGGTGGATTTGATGGAGGGGATCAAGTGTAGATGGGTGGATGAAGAATGAATGAAGATAAAGGTGAAGAATGGAGGAAATGGTGTGTGAGGTGTGTGTGCAGGGCTGGAATTTCGTGGGGTTCTCTCAATTATTGAATAAAGGGGTATTTATACCCCTTGGGAAGCTTCTAGAAGGATTCTGGTTTTTTTCACAGTTTTTGCACCAACACGGTTCGTGTGTTGCAACACGGCTCGTGTTTCTGACTCCGGCACGGCTCGTGTTTAGCACTCGGCCACAGGGGTGGCCGTGTTGTGTCTTCTGGTGCTCTCACACGGCCTTCTGGACAGGGCCGTGCGCAGTACACGGCCCGTGTTCTGCACTCGGCACGGGTCGTGCTGCTGGACTCCGCTAGCCGTGTTGTGCTGTCTGCTTAACTGTTTTGGCTCGTTCTTCCTCGTTTCAACTCCGAATTGAGATTCGCTTTTTCCTATGCCTTTCTTATCATATCTAGCATCAAATAAAAAGTGAAAATCTTAAGTTTAAGCTCATTCACACACATTTCCATAAAAACACAAAACACAACCAAATAGTACATAAAATACGGATAAAATAATACGAAAACACACATAAAAAGATACTAAAATCTAGGTGAAATATCACTCATCACTTATCTACGTGAATTCAATTCAATTAATAAGTATTCATATATGACAGTTCTAATGAAGTATCGGAGTCCCCTCACTTAGAATCATAACATGGAATCCTGCTCACCGATGAACGCGTTCAATCAACAACCAAGATATATATTCAGACTCTATATAATAGTTGAAGATGTATAAAATGACTGTGAATATGAATTAAGAAAGCACAACCATATATAAAATAAATCCACAAGTATTGTTGTACGGAGGATACACACTCAAGTTCAATTAACTCGTAAAATCTTCATAAATCCTAGAACTACCGAAGCGGTTCTAGCCCATGATGTTGCGAAGAACAATCATGGTGTTTGGATATATCTTACCCATAGACTTGGAAAATTACAAGATAAATTAAGAAACGAAGAAAACCCAGATGTAGGAATTGCAACGCGTCTCTCCGTCTTGAATCTTTCTCTTATTTCTCCACTTGATTCGACAGACGAATCTCTCCAACTCCTCCGAATTATGGTAGAGTTCTGATGTTGTGTGGTATGGATCCGAATACTTTTCAGATGTAAAATGCATCCCTTTTATACTTGTAAAATCTTCTAATGGACCTTTGATGGGCTTTTTAGGTTAAAATACGCAGATACACACTAGTGGTATAAAACCGTACAGATCAGAAACTTTGCGACGTCATTCGACCAAGAAAGAATTGGTCGAACAACTTCCCTCTGGTCGAATGGTGGTCGAAAACGTGCCTGTGCACTGAATCACCCTCTGCTCGTCGTTCGTCCGTTGTTCGACTATAATGGTCAGGTTGAAATACATATTCCCTGGTCAAATGGGATCTTGAATTTCGTGTCTTCCGATTCTGAGCACTTCAGACCTATTTTCCTGCAAAATTATGCTCAAACGACCCCAGTATCACTCGATTCATGACTTTTCCATACATATCCCGATGTTTTACTTTCAGAGCAAATCATACTCAAATATCACCAAAATCAGAGCTCAAATTACTCCCTCCGTCCCAACTTCAACTTCACACTTTCCGTTTTGGTCCGTCCCAAATTCAACTTCACACTTCCATAAAAGGAAAAAGCAACAAACTAATATCCCTCTAACATACTTTAATTTCAAATTTGCCATCACCTTTTTAACACACATAATATACTTTATCATTTATTTATTACTCAAAAATACCATACTACCCTCAAAAGTAAGTCAAAAAGTGACTTTTCTTAAACTCCGTATCTACAGTAAACGTGAACTTGAATTTGGGACGGAGGGAGTACGTGAATTCTCACTCTCAACAACAATCCAAGTTTTCCAGCAGCATCTGTTCGTTGCAGAAAATAATGATCGTGATCTTTTACAGTATCAACAATGGTAAGGAACAAATTACGAGACATCAATACCTACGAAATTTTTTTTCATTATATGTTGGATTCTCTGCAAAAACGTCATTGTAGAGATTTTTTACAGCAGCTTCTCAATAACGAAAAATAGTTCTCCGACCTAGAATTGGGCCACCATGCGTAGAAGTTGCATTTTGCTGATCAAGAAATGCAGCTATCATAAGATTGGTATTTTGTATTTTTTGGATAATAATTTTTTCTTCTAAGTCATAATTTTTTAGGATTGATAGATCAAAATCATCACTGGATCAGCTTGAAGAAGATATATTATCATGGAAATGTATTTCTTAAAAATAGGAGCAGAGAAGTAAAAGTAGAGAGATGAAAAGGGATAATTTCGAATGAGTAGAGAAAATCAAATTGAAGTGGATAACAATGACATGCCCAAATGCTCATTATATAATCCAAAATGTACACACCTAAAAAGCAAAAATCCTTATGCTTTCAATAATAGTCATTGATAAAGGATGGCATCTTTAATTCACAATCGTCGGATCAATAGATGCAAATATGTACACACTTAAAAAGCACAATCCTTGTTCTTTCAATAATAGTCGTTGATAAAGGATATATTCTTTAATTTTCAACCGTCAGATCTATAAAAGTATATAGGCTCACACTAAAAAAGCACAATTCTTGTGCTTTCAATTATAGCCATTGATAAAGAATATCATTACAACTGTCGGATTAATAGATTCAAATATGTACACACCTAAAAGCACAATCCTTGTGCTTTCAATAATAGCCATTGATAAATGATATCTTTTTTAATTCTCAACCGTCGGATCAATAGATGCAAATTGGCTCACACTAAAATAACACAATCGTTGTGCTTTCAATTATAGCCGTTGATAAGGAATATTTTCTTTAATTCCCAACTGTCAGATCAATTTTTTTAATAGGATTAAAAGTCATATCTTTTCCATAAATAGATGGCATACCAATTTATTCTTCCACACACTCTTCCAATCTCTCCTAATCATTTTCAACATATTGATTTATCTTTTAACATCTTCCAAACAAAAAATGTCTAAGTGCACAACTAATTTCTCTTCTTGTGACGATAAATATCTTTATACTATGTATCTTGACATCTCACAAGATCCAATCGTGGGTAGACACCAAACCAAAGATCAATTTTGGCATAGTGTAGCAAAGTGCACAACTCTGAACGACCTAATCAATGTATCAAAGCGTAGCCACAGATCCTTAGAGACCCTTTTTCAAACTCATACTTAGAGAATGTAGAAAATTTACGTGTCTGAAACAAGTTGAATATTATGGTAAGTGCTATTTTTTTGTAATGAATCATAGTTGTTTATTATAATATCAACTTCTTTTTTGGTATATTATTGTTGTGGGAAATGGCAAATGAAATGATGTCGAAACAAAAGAGTTTTAGAGATGGGTTCAGATTTATGCATGTGTGGTCAATTTTAAATAAATTTGTGGAATAATATGTAGAGGAAGAGACATCAAAGTCCCAAGAAAATACCTCCAAATCACCTGTTTCTCAACAACCCTCAATTTTTGAATTTACTATCAAATTAAGTGATGAAAATATTAGTGGAGGTTTTGCATCAGGGAGACCTATGGGGGTCAGAAAAGCTGAGTGGAAGAGGAAACAAGGTGAAGAATTGATGCGTATTTTCTTTGCACACAAAATTAATCTCCAAGTATTAAGGATATCAATTGCAGATTAGGCAAGCGACCAAGTTAAATATCGAACCCAAAGGATGGCGTATTATCAATTTAATTATTTACTAAACTAATTAAGACGAAAGGCAATAAGATTGAGGATTGAGTTATTAACTACTAAATAATTAATTTAAATAACAATTAAAATAAAATAAATACTAGAAGAATACGAATAAGACTCAAGAATGGAGAATAGGTAGTCCTAGGGTAATCAAGTTTCACTCTCTTTCATGTATCAATGTCCAACTCTGCCTGGTAGAATATGGACGCATCATTAAGCCATGCAAATTTACTCTATAGACACAAGTAAATATGCATGTAACAAATGTGAATAACCTTGGAGCAAGAGATATAATTTCACCCCCCTTTCTAGGTACTATCAGTATCAATTATTTTCCCCTAAAATTGGTACTCTAACCCGATATGATCTCCCTTTTTAGATACTATAAAATTATCCTCTTTATCCTGCTTATTAAAACGAATTCAATTCAATTAATAAACATTCATATATGATAGTTCTAATGAAGCTTCGGAGTTTCCTCACTTACAATCATAACATGGAATCCTGTTCAGCAGTGAACGCGCTCAATCAACAATTAAGATATGTATTCTGACTCTATATAATAGTTGAAGATGCACAAAACGACCGTGAATATGAATTAAGAAAGCATAATCATATATAAAATAATTCCACAAGTAGTGTTGTACGGAGGATACACACGAAAGTTCAATTAATTCATGAAAACCTTCAAAACCCTAAATCTACCAAAATAGTTCTAGCCCATGATGTTGTGAAGAACAATCATGGGTGTTGGATAGACCTTACCCATATGTCCGGAAAATTAGAAAATAGAAGAAAAGAATTAAGAAAACCCTCGGTGTAGAAGTCTCCTTCTTTCTCTCTTCCGTCTCTTCAAATTCTCTTGGCTTTCCTTTTTTATTCCACAGACGAATCTTCACAGTGATGGATGGATGGAGGAAAGAATGTGGATGATGGTTGGGGGGTGATCCCCCTTTGTGGGGTGGTGTAGTATGGATTATTGCACGATGTCTCTCTAACCCTTATAATGATGTATTTTTATACTTTTAGACTCTCCTAAAATATGCTGAAATATGCAGTGGAGGTGAAATCCCAATAATTCAGAGCTGACGTGTCCCAGCTCGACCAGAATGGTCTTGGTCGAGCTGGATAGCCTTGATCGAGCTGCGTGTTTGTAAACTGAAACTTCGTCTTCATGTCTAACTCGACTTCCCCTCTGTAGCTCGATCAAATTGATCTTGGTCAAGCTAGCCTTTTCTGGTCAAGCTACATTGCGAGTCTCACCGTTTCGCGCATAACTTTCACATCCGAACTATAATTTGAGTGATTCTTGCGCTCACATGATTCTTTCTTCCTTGGATTTCTATCCATATAAAGAACTTATAAAAAAACTTAAACATTTGAATGGCAAAAGTCGTGCAAATGTGGAATAAGTCGTGTTGGTCAGCACATCTTGCCCAACTTCACCGTTTTGATCATAACTCCCTTATAAATTCCGATTGAGGTATTCCTTGAATCGAAATCATGACTGTCTCTTTTGTAGATTTCGAATGGTGTATCACATGACCAATTTAGAATTCCACAAAAACACAGAAAAATTACACAAATTGGACGTGTGTTTTTCAGCATTTTTGCACAAGTTACACATTTTCTCCAACTTTGCACTTTTGATTCTTTTTCCACCTAAAATACAATAAAATACCACAAACGCACCTTTTTCGCACATATATCGAATATAAGACACTTGTGCTAATATATAACAACAATTCCCATCAAAAAGGCGTTAAATTGGATACTAAAACACGATAATTTTCACTCTCAATAAGAATCATCAAACTTTATGAGAATGCTGAAAGAAGAGAATGAGAAATTTTGTGAAATTTATATACTTTTGTTGGGAAAAATGATTAAGATGCTGAATTGATAAAAAAAATTAAGCTCAAACAATTAATTAGAAAAGATAACATTTTCATAAAAAATTTAGACACCATTCCTGATCCCAACTGCATGAACACTTTAGAATTGAGCAACAAAATATTCGGTAGAAAAGAAGACAAGAGCAACAACAAAATTTCAATGCCAAATTTGATATGCTTGGATAATTTTTTCTAGATATTGGAGGGGTATCTAGAGGTGACCTCTCCGATTATTAGGAAAAAAAATTATATTTGTCTAATTTTATTTTATTATATAAGTTCATGTTTTTGTAATTTGTGTATACAATTTTATGTAATGTGTAATGTAATTTTAACTATGTATTGTGTAATATAGTTTTAATTTTATGTTTAAATCTCATTTATTCTAATTGTTAAAAATAAAAATATTTTTAAATAATGTTACGCAATAAGTAAAAATAAAAAAAAATATAATCACCTTATTTTTTACAATTAACTTAAACAAAATTAATAAATAAATAAATAAAACTTAAATTAAGACTCTTATTTAATTAAAACAAAATTTAAAAAAAATTAGAGAAGTTGATATAAAGTCAGGGCAGAGTGACTGCAAAGTAGTGGGAATAATATAGCTTGTACAAAAATACGGTGAAAATTTGCGGTGCCGCTGGAGCGCAATTCTCCCACCAATTTAACATTTTACGGCACTTTGGTGTGTAGTTGGAGACGCCCTAATAAAGAAGAGTTAATGTCTATGTGTGCACCCAATCTCTTATAGGTTTTTTTGCAAAGACTTGAGTGACCGTCTCCCATAAAGGCTTACGTGAGATGGATAAAAAGTAATAACTTTTATAATAAAAATTGATACTCAATTAATAGAAAGTGATAATTTTATTTCATGAACAATTTATATAAATAAAAAGTGACAATATTTTATAGCGAAAGTAATAACGTTATATAGCAAAAGTGATAAATATTTTTAAAAGTATAAAATTGTCTCACGTGAGACGGTCTCACGCATACTACAAGAAAACTGTCGAATTCCAATGGTGAAAAACCGTTAGGATATGCAAAAATACCATTAGAATTCATGATTTCAACAAATATTCCAACGAATTTTTTTCGTTGGAAAAATGGTCATTGTAATGTCATTTTTTCAGCACATTTTCAACGATTTCTAAAAATTCAATGGTAATTTCTTTTATCTAAAAGTGATTCAATTATTTTTTTTAATGTAGTTTTCTTTTAGAATTATTGTTTGAACTTTTGGAATTAACAGTTGGAATAAATTCCAACGATAAAAAAAAATATCTATTTGGATTTGAACACTTGAGTATATTAGCATGTTATCTACCAACTTAACTAAGGTATAATTTATGTTAAAATTTGACATTTAAATTTATTAACGCCTCTTTTTTCGATGGAATTTTCATTGGAATTTTCCAACGACTTAAGTATATGAACTTGATCGAGATTATCATCATATTCGACTGCTCTATCGTTGTGTAGAACGTGGTGATCAAATTAAATAAATAATATTGAACCCTATGGAGAAAGTGTGTGTATCCGTACTTCAAAAATATTTTCTCTAGAAGGACTAATCGATAATGAAAGATTGTGTAATGACCCAAAATTTTCAATCTTATATATATATATATATGCATATTTTATTTATTAATATTTCTAATAAAATTATATAGCAATATATTCCCTTCGTCCCACACTTATGTTCACACTTTTCATTTTCGTCCGTCCCACATTTATCTTCACCACCCAAAAAAGGAAACATCACAATAACCAACAACCCCAAAAGTTATCTTAATTTCAAAAATATCACTTCCACCTAACACACATTAGATACTTTATAATTTATTTATTACCTAAAAATACCATAGTACCCTAAAAAGTCAATAAAGTTTGTCAAAAAGCAACTTTTCTTAAACTCTGTGTCTACAGTGTCGGTGAACTTAACTCTAGGATGGAAGGAATATTCATTATTAGTGTAAGATATGAAATATTTGTGTAACATTTTTACAAAATTTATCATTAATTTCATTATATTGAATATTGATATTTACAAATTAACAAAGAATTATATCCATATTAGAGACATGCTTTTATATAAAAATAGTTTCCTTCAATAAATTATATTTATATTTATATAATGCCAAATCATATACACCTTTTAGATGGGAGATACAGATGTATACATCCATCAATTTTCTTCAAATGGGAGATACATATGTATACATGGAAACGGATGATTATATAGGTAGGCGGCTTGACCTAAATAAAGCTCAATACTTTTTGGCACTGTGAAAAGGCGGACCCAGGATTTTGGAGTTGGCCGTACAAAATTGTAAAAATCAAATACTCCCTCCGAAATTGTTAAAATCATGTATTCCCTCCGTCGCGTCGCGCGTTAGCGTTGACGTTTACTTTTACAAAATGTATCATTTAATTTTACTATATTGAATATTGATATTTACAAATTAACAAAGAATTATATCCATATTAGAGACATGTTTTTATATAAAAATAGTTTCCTTCAATAAATTATATTTGTATTTATATAATGCCAAATCATATACTCCTTCTGTCCCCCGAAATACTTCACGTATTGTTGTGCGCGGAGTTTAAGAAAAAATTATTATTTTATGTATAAAATAGGAAAGAGAAGAAGTATTTTAATTAATTTAATAAAAAGGGTATGTAAAGTTATTGTTGGGATGTGTGTAAAAAGTAGGTATTGTTATAGTGTATTTTTTGCCATTTTTAGTAAAAGTAAAGTGTGAAATACTTTGTGGGACGGATAAAAAAGGAAAGTGTGAAATACCTTGGGGGGACGAGAGTACACCTTTTAAATATCTAAACATTTATATTAAAGTCTCTTTAGCTACATCTTATGCTTTTGAAATTCATATGATTCACTTATACATATAATAATTATTTATAATATAACTTCTATTAAACACTAAATTTGACAAAATAGATAATATATTATTCCAAGATTAGTGTTAAGCATATCATTCATTTCTTAATATTATTAACTTTGTAGGAAATTATGATTTTTAGCATTGTAGCATCTGTTATTTATACTATATTGTAATTTACTGTTTTTAGATTTAAATGCATGTAAGTATGTGTTTTCGTTTCTATATACACTTAAATATTATAATAATATATTTTACCTATTTAGTTAATTCTATATTACTTACGTTCTTTTAAAATTTGAAATGTGATTTATCCTAGATAAGTTTCTAATCCCCACTACTTAGAAGATAGTAACCATTTGGCCTCATACGTAATCTTCTCAACAATATTCGGATGTGAGATATCCCATCTATTTTAAAGTTACAGTCTTCATTCTTTCTTCTATTAGTCTTATGAAATCTACTCCTACATAAACTCTTTATGATATAGAAGAAAACAAAAGGTTGAATGTTCTGGGTTTGACAAACGTGGTGATTTCTTTTCTTTCCATGGTTGTCATTCCACTAGCTTTCAATTTGTACGCTATTGTGAAATCTGCATATTCTTTTGTAAGCTATTCTCATATTTTGAAATTTTCTTAGATTGGAAATATTGAAAATTGGCAATTTATATTCCAGCTGCAAAAGTCTACTTGTTCTCAGATTTCATTGACACATCTTCGAGTCATTTAGTTGACCATTTATTTATCATTATTTCACAATATCAATGCATATATTAATGTTTCATGATTTTGAGAATAAATGTTCTAAATCAAGTATTTGAGTCCATGTACTACGTCATTTCATCTATTTAATTAATATTATTATTATTTTATTAAATTATATCTTAAATTTTGTAAACTATTACAATATATACGCATTTATTTAATGGATTTCATCTTCAGTGTATACGTAATTTTCTACTATTAACTTATTTTATTATTTATCTATTTAATTAGTCTATTTCCATATATGTTTTAGTGATGGTATATAATGTGATTACAGTAATATATTTTTTTTTGTAAATCTATACTGATAACCATATTATTATTCTGTTACTAGTTTATGTATTTCACACGAATTCAAATATTTTCTTAAATTGTGTGATATGAATAATTACTGGTAGTTTTCAAATAATTTTTTTATATATTTTAATGAAAATATACATATGCACGATTATTTTGAAATATTCAAACTGACCATATGGTTGGGTTAATAGGTAGACATCTACTTATTTTAATTCGTAGATACACAAGATATATATATATAATACATATTATGTTTACATATAACCATGTTTGAAATTTCTATTTTTAGTGTACCCAATTATAATATAAGTTTGATCACTTTCATGAGTATTAACTATTGTACAGTATACCCATGTGTGGGTTTAAGTATATTTATTAATTTTAAACTATTTATTATCTTTTGATTCATTTAACTAACTATTTAATTACTTAATTTATTTATTATTTTACTAAGCCTAGGTTAGTATTAGTTAATTTATCCAGTATTGAATATATATATTCCGCACGGTGCGTTTGTCTTTCTACCCATGCAATCTAGATTTTCTCATTTAGTTTAGAATCAAGTGTCTTATATTTTATTTATTATTAGGCGATGAGGAGTTCGTGAATTAGAAGCACAGATTCATCAATATTTTGGATTACAGTCAACTCAATTTCACTTTAAAGGTGGGAAATTCTTACTTGTGAGTTCGTGAATTAGAAGCACAGCTTCATCAATATTTTGGATTACAGTCAACTCAGTTTTATTTTAAATGTGGGAAATTCTTACTTGTCTCTATTAACGGCTACTTGTGATATCTTTGAGTTCATGTATGTACATATAGGTCTCCTGACCTTTATAAACGAGGATAGATATCCTAACCTTTATAAACAAGGCATTTACTTGATTGAGAAATCGGTTATTCGGTACATTTACATCTACATGATTCATGTTACTTATTTGGTATTTACATGTAGTATTTAATTTTGGTAAGTATGTTTCTCCACTGAGCTTGTGGTTTTGCTCACCCAAATTTTAACTTATCATTTTCAGAGTAGCTCAGCGGAGGCGTGGTGGGACAGGAGGATGCTTAGATCTATTTATTCCATTTACAACTTTGATACTTTTATCCAAACTTGCAAGGCTTATGAATCATAAGCACTTATCATATAAATTAAATTGGATTTTGTTATAATCAAGTTGGATCTCTTCCTTTCTTAATTTTTAATTTGTCTAAATTTTATTTCATTTAAACTTTCGCTAAAATATTATTTTTCTCTTTTATAAATTAAAGTATTTTAAATAAGTAAAAAAAAAATTAGGATGTGACAGATTGAGAGTAACACTACAAATTAACAACTAAGAAAGCAATGAAATAATAAGATACATATGAGATGGAAAATGAATGTAGGTAGAGCAATCTAAGAAGTATGAAGACTAGGAACATTATGGAAAAGACATATATAGACTCATACGCACATGCATTGATGATCATCATGTTATAATATTAAAGGCACTCACTAAGAGTATCTCCAATTTTCTCTACGAGGCAGGGGATATTTTCCTATGTTCCCTTTCTAAGGTCAAGTGAGTGTTGGCTTTTTTCCCCTCAATAGTTCAAACACTTTCACAAGTAATCATCACTAATATCCTATCATGAGACTCTAAGCAGAAAAAGGTTTCGGCCAAACTCTCCACATACTAATTAAGTCATCTCATGCCATCAATGATTCAATCAATTATCCTAACACATAATCGGATTGCTATCCTAACCACATGCTAATTAAGATAGATCGACCACACATATAATAACATAAGATGAGAATATGAATTCATGATAGAAAATATTCACAACAATCAATTTATCAAACATGTGGTGTGCAAAATTTACATAATCCCTAATCAATCATACTGCTAGCCTCACAATCCATGGCATGCTCAAATTGAGCTAAATAATGAATAAAAATACAAATCAAAGGTTGAAAGGCCTCCCTTTCATACTTGGCCTTCTTTTACTTCAACATGCTCCATTTTCACTCCTTGATTATCTTTCCTTCTTAGATAGGTGGATTGATGGAATTGTGGATGGATTTGAGGAAATCAAGTGGATTGAATGGACGAATGGAGGTGAAGTGTGTGTGAAATGTGGTTAAGTGTAGGTGTAGAAACTGTCCAGAATTATTCCTTTCGTAATAATCACATAAAAGGAGTATTTATAGGTCTGGAACCTTCTAGAATAACAGCTAATTAAAATCTCAACAAATTTCCAAACTCGACTCGAGCTGGTGCAACTCGAGTCGAGTTGGTGCTCGATTCTCGATGGATTGCGGCGCTTGATAGGGCTCGACTCAAGCTCCGGGCTTGACTAATTGGAGAGGCCGAGTACATGAATCTAATGTGTACAGTCGACCATCGGTGGTCGACTGCAGCAGCTCGACTCGGGCTATGCACGTGAACTCGACTCGAGTCCTGAATTCGAGTCTAGTCGGGTCGAGTTCTGGCCTTTCTTCCCGTTTTCGGCTCCCGACTCCATTTTCACCTATTTTTCATACAATTAAGCTCATTTTCATGCATTTATCAATTTATAACACAAATCTCCATATCATCATAAAACACCACCAAAAGATACACAAAACAGATAAAATCATACGAAAAATACACATAAAAATACACTAAAATTTAAGTGAAAATAGCGACGATCAGTTTAATTGGAATTTTAATTGAAAATTTTCAATGATGTATTAAACTATTAGAATTAGCATTGGAATTTTCCAACAGTTTAAATTTATATAGGAATTTTCGTTGGAACTTTCCAATAGCTTTAAATTTTATAGCAAATTTCGTTGGGAATTCCCAACAGTTTAAATTTTCATTTGAATTTTTGCTAGAATTTTTCAACGGTTTAAAATTTTATTGAAAATTTTATTGGAACTCTAAAATTTACAATGAATATTTACTTTTCGTTGGAATTTTTCTGTTGTAATTTGATAATTTTCTTATAGTGGCAAGACTTATCCAATTTTTTTTAGTGGAATAATATACATTTATTTTCTAATGAATGTATTAATTTTTATATTCAACTATTCATTAAAAGAATTAACAAAAATTAGCTAAAAATTTTCTAACAAATTATATAAATTTTTATTTTTTAATGTATATATTTTTAATGTGAATTCACATTTTAGTATACGTGTTGATTTTGTTATCAATAAAAAATATGAAAAAATGATACCTATGTGAAGGAAGACATTCTATAAAATTGAACGACAAAAAGTTAATATTGCTAATAATATCATATTTCACAGATTCGAGAAGAGAAAAAAAAATTACCAATGGAATTTTTTTTTTTTACCAAATATAATTTTTTCTGAAATCAATATTCCTACGCATTCGAGAAAAAAATTCTTATTATATCAATATCATTATTTTTTAAATTACATTACTATTAAATTTACCCTTAAACGTCTTTTTAGTTTTAAAAATTACACTACTAAATTTAGTCTTCGACTCGATTAAAATTATTTTCGTGTTTATGACATAAATTCTGTCCTGCATTATGCAAAGGCAAAGAGATCAGCTTCTTCAAAAATCTTACACTCTCCCTCAAAATCGTAACCATTCCTTCCTGAGAAATGTGTCATTGATGTCGTTGGCAGCAGCCTGGCGTCCCAGATCAGCACATCATCTCCTCCCATCTCCAACTCGTTTACAACCCTATTCATCTTACTCCTCGTATATTCGTAATACAAAGGTATTATAAAGATGGGGTTCGCATTTGAAAATAAAAACATCTCACCAATTCCCTTTTTTGCTCATAAGATTTGCGTTTTTGACTCTCCAGAGAAAAAGAAGTTTGATAGTTGAATAAGAATTCCTCTATTATATAGAGGAATAGTATATACTCTCTCCGTCCCAAATTCGTTGTCTTACTTTTCGTTTTCATTCGTCCCTAATTAATTGTCTTATTCCAAAAAATGAAACTTCACATCAACCAATAACTTCAAAAGTTTATCTTAATTTCAAAAATATCACCCCACCTAACACACGTAACATACTTTATAATTTATTTATTACCTAAAAATACCACAATACCCCTAAAAAGTTAATAAAATTAATCAAAAATTAACTTTTCTTAAATTTTGTGTCTACAGTAACTAAGACAACGAATTTGGGACAGGGGAGTATCATATTTGTAAAAAAATTTAAAAAAAAGAAGAAAAACATGAAAACTTACAAAAATAAGAGAATATGAAGTTTAAAAAGAAAATATTCTAAATATCTTTAATCTATAAATACAATTCAAAATATAATAAAATTCAAATTTTGTGATAAGCACATTAATATTTTATTATACTAATATAGAATCATTTTTCATAAACAATAATAATTTTAAAAACATATACTCATCTTATTCTTCCAAAAAAAAAAGTTCCAAAAAAAAAAAAGACATGTTTTGCCTCCACTATTTATTTTATTTTATTTTATTATGTTTTTAATTTGTCTATAATTAAAATATTTGATTGTATATCTTAAAAATATTTTATGTTTCTTTATTCGTATACATATGTTTTCTTCATAATTTTTTGTTTTAATTTTCTTAAATTTTAAAATATATAATATTTCTATATTTTCTAAATCATCAATTATATTTAATTATATTTTCAAAATATTGGGCGTCATTAATTTATAGATTTATTATTTTTAATAATCTATTTTTTTATTTTTTTGGATTTTTTTGGAATTTTCTCCTTATGTATACAGACTAAAATATTAATAAAAAAGTTGATTGATTTATATTTATAAATAGATCAGGTATATAAGGCCCAAATAAGGGTCATTTACTATTGTGCTCTTACAATCACATCTCTCTGTCTCACGGCCCTACGTGTCCAATAAATCTATTCTTAAATATTTGGCAAGTCCAATAAATCTATTCTTAGATATTTGTTCTTTGTGTGTATTTACAAATCTAAGACTTCGGATCTCAGTGCACTATTTCCTTTTTCCACACTTGTTAGAAAACTCGTGTTTTTTGCATAAACCCGGCAAAAAATAAATAAGAAATGAAAAAAAGTTATCTCCATATCACTGGAAAATCTATAAAATGCTAAGGTTTAAGGTTGATCGGCTTTTTGACATGACTTCACAACTGCGCAAACAAGAACCATGGCATGAGATGAATTTTCCATATTATAAAGCAAACTAAAGGTCCCAAGGCACCAGCATAATCCGAGTGCTTACTCTCCACCTGTTTTATCTATCTACTTTTTTCAGAAAAATAGAGATGGTTTAGGGTAGATATTGGTTCTTTGTGTATATGCAGATATGCATGTATCGCCTCTCTGAACTCAAAGGTTTTCTCAAACACACACTCTTCTATTTATATGATTAAAAATATATAATACATCAAATTAAAATAGTACACAATATCTAAAAGTTTCCTCAAACTCAAACTCTTCTATTTATATGATTAAAAATATATAATACATGAAATTAAAATAGTTCACAATATCTAAATTCAAGAGTTTCATGCTCTCATCAATCACCTTTCATGATTTTCACAGGACATTCATTCAATCGGCATTTTAGCCTCAAGCCTCAACTGACACAATGAATATTTCAAAAAAAAAAAAGGAGAGAGAGAGAATGTAAAATATGTGAAAAGATCTCTAAAATCATAGAGATGGCATCTTGAAGAATCAGATCCACCACCATTATAACCACCGTTATTTTGAAGAATCAGATCCACCACCATCATAACTACCGTCATAAGATCTCGTAGAATTGGATCGATATTAGATCGTCACCCATCAGATTCATGAAGATCTTAGAAGATCTAGTGTTGTCGAATTGAAGAAGAGATCTCAAAAATATATACAAGACCATCATAAAATTGAAGAAGAAGAAAAAGAAGGAAATCTGAGAATTGCCATAGAGAAGATCGAAGGGAAGAGAGATCGAAGAGTGTCCGTATGGAAGGGAGAGAGAGCAAGAAAGACTCCAGCGAAGAAAGAGAAAGTGAAATTCCATATAGAACTCGGGTTCAAATTTAATTAAATTAGTAGGGTCATTTTCATAAAAGGAAAAAGCAATGAATACTTTAATCAATATCAATCTAATACTTCCTTCGTCCCAAAATACTTTTTATGTTTACTGTTCCACGTTCTTTAAGAAAATTAGCTTTTTCATTTTTTCAAAGTACTTTTTCAAGGGTAAAATTGTCCATGCAGTTGGGTATAGGGTTTGGATTAACTTTATCATTAAAGTTAATCCAAATCTTAATCAATCCTAAAAAAATTTCAAAATTTTAAAAAATAATTAAAATTTCAGAAATTATTTTTTTCTTTTTACAGAGAGCAGAAATTTAAAAAAAAAAACAAAAATTTTAGAAAACATAATTTCCAGATTTTTCAGACTTGAAAAATAAAATACGTAAACAAAAATTAAAAATAATCTTAATTTTTTTTTAAAAAAATGTACATAAATTACACAAAAAAAAATTAAAAAGAAGAAGTTACAGGAGCCACCAAAAAAATTACAGATTAACAGAAATTTTTAAAAGAATCCAGAAATAATAAAAAAATAGAAATTATATAAACTACACAAAAATTACAAAAAAAAAATTAGAAATTACAGAAATCACAAAAAAATACAGAAAAACAGAATAAAAATAATTCCAGGAATAAAAAAAATATAAAAATTACAAAAAAAAATAGAAATTACAGAAATCACAAAAAAATACAAAAAAAAGAATTAAAAAATTCAGGAATAAAAAAAAACATAAAAATGACACAAAAATAACAAAAAAATTAGAAATTACAGAAATCACAAAAAAAAATACAGAAAAACAGAATAAAAAAAATTTCCAGGAATAAAAAAACATAAAAATTACACAAAAATTACAAAAAAAAAATTACAGAAATAAAACAATCCCCAAAATTTTTAAAAATTATAGAAATTACAAAAAATTACAGAAACTACAAAAATAAAAATTATAGGAAACCGAAATTAAAAAAATCAAAGAAAAAAAACTTAAATTACATAGATTACATAATCACTCTGCACTCAGAAAAAACTTCATCACAAAGCATGGTCTCCTAAAAGGTTTCTTAAACCTATTGGTGACTATTTGCATATCAAAGATATATCCATAGTCTCCAAAATAGGTAAGAATACCTAATGGTAACTCAGAACACCTAATATCAGGGACAAGAACAAGTTTATTTAAGTTTTTAGTATCAAGAGAGATACTAAAAGGCTTCAATGAGTACTTAACCCTCAGATAACATCGTCATTAGGCCATGGTCTCCTAAATATGAGAGAAATCCTATTGCTGACTCAAGAACATCAAGTATGATCATCCATGGTGGACAAAAAAAATGGAGCCTTAGCCCTCGGAATAACTTCGTCATTGGGTCATGGTCTTCTAAATAGGCAAAACAACCTATTGGTGACTCAATATACAGATTTCACAGGATCAGATTCATCAAGCATAAGCATCACGGCACAATAGTCTCAGCTCTCGAAATAGATTCGTCACAGAACCAATTTAATCCTACATTTAACCCCACGTTGATTTAACATTATTAATATAGTTATAAAACCAAGCATGAAAGCCACACAGGGCCAAGTACAAATCAAATCATATACAATCAGCCACGAAATGCCTCATAGGGCCATATATATAACTCACAGGGCTACATAAACGCTTCATAGGGCCAAGTAAAAAACCAAACCGAGCATCATTACCCACCAAATACTTCACAGGGCAAACTCACTTTAAAATCATGCATCATCAGCCACTACATATCACACAGAACCATATTTATGCCTCACAGGGCCACATAGATACCTCACAGGGCCAATTATAGCACAAAAATCACGTAGCAGGCCTCACAGGGCATCCCAAATATATAAATTTAAGAGATATGAAAAGTTAGAGATGTACCGATGAGCAGGAATCATGATACAAACAATCTCGTAAAGGAATTGTTGAAAATTTTCATTTGACTGTTCACTCTGTGGCATAAGAGAATGAACAGTTCCAGCCACACCCACGCTGGACTCCTTGACCATTTTTCCATGGTCGGAATCACACATCTTGAAGAATTTCCGAAAAAGAGATCGACGAGGGAATGAATCTGACACCTCATCCTTCACCTCAGAATTCTCAACCACACAATCGGATGCCTCAGAATCGGGAAAGAGAGAGCCTGAAACTGAATCCAACCATGACTCGGGAACCACCGTCGACCTTCCTTACGAAATCATCGTCGTCTCCAACCGAAGGCATGAACTGAACCCAACCTCCGACTCGCTACAGATCTTCTCAGATCCGGGTCGCATCTCTCCGATTTCAGGCGAAGAAAACTTATTTGGTTGAGAGAGATTTAGATCAGAGCTAAATGGATTTAGGTTCGAATTCAACATCTTGGTCGGAAGAGAGGGAAAGATCGACTGAAGAGATGGTTAGATTAATTGAAGATGAGAGCAAAGGAATGGCTAGCCCTTGTTCACACCGTTAGGTTGAGATAAGAGCGACGATAGGGTTTGTTGGCAAGAAGACGAGAGAGAGAGAGAGAGAGAGATCCGAGATAAGAGTTGTTCACGGCAGTAATGTATAATTTGGTGTTTTGGTTAGGATAATTGGGTTTAGAGTTGAATGGATTAGATTTAATTGGGTTTTAAGTTTTTTTAAGTAGGCCCAAACTTAAAAAATTAAGTTAATTATGGGCTGGTATTTTTGTAATTGTTGGGTTGGTGAAGAATATATTTGTAAATGTATTTTACTAAAAATGGGAGTGTGAAAAGTATTGTGGGACGTCCAAATGTAGAAAATATAAAAGGCATTATGGGACGAAGGGAGTATATTTTAAGTTGGTTGGAGATGTGTTTGGTCAAGGGGAATGTAACCTATATATATAAATAAATTCATTAATTAATTAATTTTTTCAATTTTATGTTATTAACATATTTATAACTTCGAAAGAATTTGAAGAATCTTAAAAATAATTAAAAATGCATCCAAATGTGAGAGGAATTCAAAGGACTATTCAAATCCTCTCATCCAAACACAATCTTACATTTTTTATATTTTTTTTCTTTTCTATGGAGTCTGGAGACTCTCATCCAAACACAATCTTACATATTTTTTTTTTCGCAGAAGTCGGGAGACTCGGTACAACTAAGGCTGGTAATGTAGCACGTGTTAAGAATTCATTGTTGTATAGTTTCAAATTGCTCTTAAAATTGTTACATTTTATAAAAGTATAAGAATTATTGACTTGCCAACTCTTAAGCAAAAACAGTGAGAACTAAGAAGAGTTGATAAGTTGTAATCATTTAGAGCAAAATCAAATCATAAATTTCGAGCAGCTAATTGAACCTGCCCAACTTGGACGTGAATTGTTTGGTCTCAAGTAAAAGAAAAAAAAAATTCCAAAAATACTTTAAGAAAGCAAATATTGCACTGTACAGTACTATCGACAATTCGTCCAAGCAAAGCTTCTAACTGATTCTAAAATATTACTTCAGGTGAATTCCATTCGGTTTTCGCTCGACATCTTCTATACAACATCGTTTCACTTTTAACCAAACCCAAACCCTTCGTTGGCTTCATGAATAGCAAGTAGCAGTCTCACCTCGAGGCGCTCTTTGGATGGGTATTCTGGTAAGTCCAATTGATTGAAACTGCACCATGTTGAATAAAACGTTGATTAGATACCTTGATAAGCTGTATTGAACATCTCTACTGCTAGTTGCAGGACACAGAAACCGAATCATAAATCCACACATTTCTTATTGAGAAACAACCAACCATTCATTTAAAGGATTTCAGGAAAAAAAAAAAAGTCATAACGAAATAGTAAAAGATCGTTTACCATGTGTGAGCTGAAGGCAAGTGATCTGCACTGCCATAAGCTTTGTGAATCTGAAATTTTTGAGATCCTGAGATTCCTTGTAGAGAACCAAATCCATCTAAAGGCACCTGTAATTAAAAAAAAAAAAAAACTACACTTGATACAGACTTTAATAGAAAAAAATTTAGGGAATAAATTCAATGAAGATACTATTATAGAGGATTAACTCCTGAATGAATGAAATTGAGACATTCAAGATACTCGTATGTGTATGGCTCAGGAAATAATCGAATTCCACCCTTTGAAAAATTAACAGATAACTGCCCATTAATTAATCCTGAGAGCAATTAAGTCCACAAAAATGTAGAGACTAATAAAGGCACATTGCTTTATCAACCCAAGTAGAAAAATATAATGCAGATAACAAAATCCAAGAATCAAATTCCAAAAAAGAGCACAATATAATCACATCAAAATTCCACTTAATTACAAAAGCATGGATGAGAGAGAAACCTTCGACGTTCCAGTCACAAATTGTAGCAGGCGAGCCTTATCTTCTTTGCTGAATCCCTGAACGACCTCCCAGAACCACTGAATTGCAGGGGAAGCAGCAGTATAACCAGAGTACTCAGTATTTGCCCTTAGATCATCCACTGAAACGATAGAGTTATTCACGCATCAGCATAGCCATAGAATGAGGATATCAGAAAATGAATTCACAGTTAATATGGGATGCCTAATTAAAGTTCAAAACTCACTGTCAATATCAGGCAGCCCACTTATTAAAAGTTCCAACTCCTTGTCATTGAAAATAGATATCAAGTCCCGAGATATTAGCTCATTGAAACCCTCCATAAATGCATTTATCTGAGGACGGATGGCAGTAGTCAGACGATGCTCAGCTACTAAGTCTACATACTGGTGCTTGTTGTCCTCGGTTACTCTAATATTTCGACCACCAGGTATCAATTCATAATCAGTTACCTGCACAACAAAACCCCGCTCATAATTAAATAAAAAATATATTCCAAAATATATCATCAGGATATACAACCAGAAAGTACACATACTTGAGCACGCTCATAAAGAATAAGCTTTTCTTCATCAGCATCAATGCTGAATGTAAGGTCCAGAATATCACTAATATCATTCTGCAGCGGACCATCAAAATTAGCACCAATAACATAAAAAATTTGCTCAGCTGAGGACACAGATTTATTTAGGCAAATAGCGAGGGGGGGGACTTACCTCAAGCATCCATTTTAGATTTTTAAAATAATCTGGATCAATTGCTTCAATATCATGATATGTCACTTTAGCCCCAAGAATATGCTTGTAAAAAGACCGAGTGAAGTGGACATCAAGGAGCTGCCCATCAAACAGTGCCTTCCCTACCTGTAAAATATGCAATAATGTAAGACGTGCCAATTACACAGCTCTCTCTCAAAGCCACAGAATTCAGAAATACTCACAACTCGTCCGATGAATTTGAAGTAAGAAAGATGCTCTGTTTGGTAAACAGAGTTGGGGTTTGGTTGAAATGTTGACTCATTTCCAACTGTTGTAAATAATAGAGCTCCCCTGTCAAAGATAACTCTGGAAAGCAACTGATACCACTCTCTGGTAAGACCACCAGCATCAATCCCTTCCTCTCCTTGAAAATGAACTGTTAATCTACCTTTCAAGTCTTGTGCGGATCTCATACGCAGCTGATTGTATGAATCTTCAAGAATGTAAGCCCTTCTTACAGATATTCTAAGGGGACTGTGATGATGATCATGCTGGTGCTTGATTTTAGATCTGAAGTGGGACCTTTTGTTATCAAAATCAATAAACCGAGGAACCTTCAGCATGAGTGAGAATGACTTTTCAAGTAATCCTGGATTTTGCCTGATGAAGGCATTGAGAAGCTTTTTGTGCCTTTCTGAGAACCTTAGGAAAGCATGTTTGTCATCCACTTTCGAAGATGATCCCAACGTCTTTTGTTGGTTAGCAAATGCAGCAGCCTCATCAACTTCAGCAACAGAATTAGCTCCTAAATCTTGGACTGTTCCTGACTGGCTAGGGTGCAACTTCTCACAAACTACAAAGAAAGACTCTATATACGGCAGGACATTCTGGGTACCTGCAGGAAGTGGAGGGACTGAACTGGATGGTTTGACAGAAGAAGGTTCAGGCACCATATCTGAGTAGCCCTCTATTTTGCTTATGCAATTGCTAAGCTCCTGCCACAAAGGTTCAAGAGCTCCATTGATATCCCAAATCAGTGAAATAGCAGCACTGCGCTCTGCATCAGGGAGAATCTGATGTTTTTTGTCCTTATCAAGGAGTAAAACTAAAGAGCTCAATGCTTGCAGGACCCTAAGAACTGGAGCCCCATGAGTAGTGGTGCTAAGGAATGCTTTCTCAATGTCCCCAAAAACATGCAACTCTTCTGTGGCAGACTGGGTAAGGCTTTGAACTGAGCTAGCAAGCTCGGTTATAAAGAGATGACAATGAACGGGTGCAATAGCCACCAATTTTCTTAATACCTCTGCGACCAGAGTATATGCATTATCTGATAGACTGAAGAAATAAAAAAAAAAAAGTCACGCTTTGCATTTGCACACAATAACACTAAAGTAATAACGTAACTGGCTATACAAATATAATTGCAACCAGAACCAAATGAGCCGTACAGCAACCACAGTGATCATCAACATAATAATGTTATTTCAAATACAAGTAAACTTAAAGTAGGACAACCATGCTACTTCAGGACCTAAAACTTCATGGAACATATCAATAAACAGCCAATCTACCTTTATTTTATTTCCCAGAATAACTTAATAAAAAATAGCTATTATGATCTTGATCAGAAAAAGGTTAAAGTCGGAATTTGGAGCTACTTGATTCAAGAGTATCAAACAAACAAATGTCAAAAAGCCCTAAAATATAAGAAATCTCAAAACAAAGAGTGAACAATGGGCAAATTTAATCAATAGACTAGTTAACATCTAGACTAAAGAAAGAAGTTTCAGCTCACCCTTCACGTGCAAGAAGTGAGCATAGCAGTTGAAGTTCTGGTTTTGGCAAATTGTTCAGAACATTTCGAGCATTTTTCTCCCTATCTTCATCAGAAGATGATGCTTTCACAGAAGAACTACCCTCTCCTGAAGTCATGGTAGAAACAACATTTATCTCAGCACCCGATGTGGAGACCTGATGATCAGAAGGCTGTTCTGATGCAGATGAACCAGGGTCAGGCAATGAACTCGATTTCTTCTCAGCATTGTCAATGACAACATCCAATAAGTGTAGAAGCTGCAACAAAACATAAGGAAGACTACATAAATCCGATGGACAATCTAAGTTTAGTTGAAAAAGAGTTAAAAGTTGTTTGCAAAGAGACACCTGCTCAAGATGAGCTATGCTTCTTAAATAAAGAGATTGGTTCAAGAGGCTGAGAAGTAATGTGAAGGATGCCACCCCTTCCGGGTTTTCCACTTGTTCATCAATAAGCATGACAGCTTTTCCCCTTTTGTCATCAGAACTTTGTGACTCCTTAGGCAATTGAGGCAATTGGAACTCCAACAACAGCTTGGCAACCGAAGGATGATTTCGAGCCAAATAGGTAAGAGTCTCCAGAGCTCGCCGAGACACCAAAGGTGGAACACCTATTTAAGGAAACATAAATGGAAAGCCCAAATCCTTATGATGCAATATAAAAGCATACATTAATCTCTAAGAACAAGGTCAAGCTGCAACGGCTAATAAAATTCGTTCACCATTTTGGAATAAACTTAGCTGTATTTGTAAATAACATGAGCAAGCAGAAGGCATTTGAGTGAAAGAAGGTTCACCAGCAATTTACTTGGCACAATTGCAGAAATTAAAAAATTGGAAATAATACTTACCATCAACGTATTGAGGGCGAGAATACATGACATGACTCTGGCAAGCATATAGCCTATAAGGGGGTTCTGTAGCATTAAGATCAGTAAGGGATTTTTTCTTATCCAACATCAACAAGTCCATCAGAATTTTTAATAAATCAATTCTTGATTCAGCATGGGCACAGAGGTTTAAGAGGAGTCTCTGCTGGCTTTTATAAAGTGGCTGCAAAAAGTTATCAGTTTAATAATATAACTATCGAGCAGTGGTACCTAACATAGCTTTATGCAACCATAAAAATACCTGAACTACACGAAGCAACCGAATCAATGCTTTCAAACCTTCTTTGTCAACTAAAGGAGAGCCATCTGCCTCAACTGGCTTAACACCAACAGATCGACGAGAAAGGACACCACCAACTCTGTCCAAGCCATCACCTCGCCTAGAAGACTCACCCCTTCGATTTCTAGGATAAATACCAAATAGACTCTGATTATATCTGCGTGCGAACCTTTCACGCAACATATTCGCTTCGGCAACAAGAGCAGGTGTCAAGTTTGCAAGAATAGCATCAGAGGAAGTTAAAAGAACCTGTTTTAAAAAAGAAGCAGTGGCAATCAAAAGTGTAAGAATCAGCAAGAACTAAACTTGGAAAATGAAAAGCAAAAAAAAAAAAACATTGATTAAATCAGAGAGCCAGTAAAACAAGGGACCTCTTCTCGTATGTCTGAAGGAAATGTTGCTATTATTGATACAGTGTCCATCTCAACAGGTTGACCTTCCAATTCTTGGGACTGATTCAACCGTTGTGCCCTTTGTTGTGCCAGAACTTCTTCACGTATGTCAGGGGGCAGTGCTGCAAGAAACTCTGGATCTATATCACCATTATTTTGTGGCTCGGGATTTTGAGGCTGTGTAGAGTCACTCGGCTGAGAAGAAAGAACCTCAGCACGCAACTCCTCAGGAAGTGCATCAAGAAAAGCAGGATCAATGGGTTCAGCATCCTGGTTATTTTGCACTTCCACAGGTTGGCCACTTTGATCAGCTTCTCTTATTGGATCTTCTGCAACTTCAGTAACACTATGGAGGGATGTATCTCTCCCGCCAATTGATGTGTTATTACCAAATAGTGGACTAACTCTCCTCATTCGATTATCACCTCCTCCTTGTCTATCTCCACCATCATCATGGCCATCAGCACTTCCAATTTCAACATCTAGACTCCTTAAACTCTCACCCAACGTTGCTCCACTTCCACTACTCTCTTGGCTCACTGCTTCAAGATCTCGAAGAACGTCAGTATTCTCATACTGAATTTCAACAGACTGCGGTTGCTCACTTAATGTTTCTGTTCCCTGATTAGGTTCATTTGCAGCAGGCGCAGTATCAGCACCTCTAGAGCTGTCCAATGTAACCGAAGAGGTAGGAGGTGCATTACTTCCTCCAACACCGCCTTGATTTTCAGCTATCATTTCAGCAAACTCAGAGGATGTATTTACTTCATTTCTATTTTGAGATCCAACAACAGTACTATTGTCAGATGATTTCTCAGATGAGGGACGCCTCAGGCCAGTAATAAGTAATTCCTCAAGCCCCTGGGGAATAACAGAGGAATTTGACCCACCACTTAGCTGACTTTCATTGGCCAATAAATTAAATCGATGCCCTTGACGTCCATTACGCAGTGATCGAAAAATGGAATCCAATCGTGACAAGGAACCCTCAGAGCTCCTATCTAAGTGCACATCACGGTCATTGTCTGCAATGAGAAGAAAAATATAAACACAGAAGCTAAATAACAATAAAGATTTACTCTCTCTCCCTCTCTCTCTCTCTCTCTCTCTCTCTCTCTATATATATATATATATATATATTCTTTTTTTTAATGCAGCAACACCATTAAATAAATCAAATGAACCAACACACTAAATAAAAAATTAGTAATCAACAAAAGAACCTGATAATCTGGAAGAAGCTGCATTAAGTGAAGAATGTGGTTCTACCAGAAGAGGATGCTGGGAAGGGGTAGTGCTATCACCATTTCTTCCCAAGAGACTGTAGATGGATGTGGTCCGACCCTGGCGTCTGGAGCCAAATAGTTCAACTGGCATAACATGAAAAGTTTCATTGGAAATGCTATCTCTACCAAAAACCTCTATGTGGTCAAATACATTTACACCATTCATGCCCTCCCCCAATCGCACTATAACACCATCCTCATCGTCCTCTTCATCTTCATCTTCTTCCATCACATCCTCATCGAACTCATCTTCATCAATTTCTTCAATTCCGTGGTCATCTTGATCTGTATCTGGGTGAGGGAGGTGATGTGCTTCATCTTCTTCAATATCATTATGTTCATCATCACCATCCTCATCTTCATCTTCATCAACTTCATCCCCATCATCTCCAGACATCTCATCTTCATCTTCGTCTTCATCAAGATTCCCTTGTACACCAGAGCGAATTTCAAATCTTATCCCAACAGTGTCAAGTCCACTTTCATGATTTGGTGTTCCATCAGCATTTTCCTGCATGTAATCATCTTCCACACCAACAAAGCCCCCATGAATATCCTGATCATGCTCCATATCATCAGTGACAGCCTCTGAACCACCATAGTTCTGGTTCAAGTGGAATGATTCAATCTGGTCTGTTGGTATTAAATTTTCATTATCATGACTTGTCGCATCGACACTCTGCATGCTGCCACCATTTCCTTCCCTAGGTTGACTATGATCAGTAGGTTTTGTCAGTCGCTCTCCCTTTCCATTAGTAGTCTCAAAAGCATGAATATGTTCTTTGGTTACCGACTCCAGAACTTTCACTATTCCAGTCACAACCTTTGGGGAATCAGAATTATCCAGGTCCAACACCCGAAGTGTTCTAGTGAGTGACTGAACAAGACCAACCTCTATGAATGTAACTGAAGCTTCTGGTGCAATGTAAGAACCTGTTGGTATCCGAGCAGCCAATACATCATTGAGCAAGTCAACAATAGCCTGAACACCAGCTCTTGGAGCCCTAAAACCATTAGAAGAATCAACAAAATCATTAAATACATTACTGATCTCTGTGAAGATTCTTTTTCTTGCCTCAGTTGATCGAACAGAGGACGCCACAAGAAAATTGTTAGCTTTACTAGACAGTTTATAGCGCCAGTCCACTTCTGTTTTTCTCTCCTTTTTCTGATTCTTAGCATAGGGAAGAAATTTGTAAAGGATGTGGTGAAAAATACCACCTGTTAAGCAAGCATTCGCACCTCGTTGAGAAACACCCCGGCAGCTCTCAGCATCTTTTCGTACAAGAATATGAACAGATGCAGCATACATTAGAAGTATTTCTGTCAGTAGCTTCAATATAAATACCACCTTTGCCAAGGACACAGAGGATTCTTGATTGTTGACTTCGTTCGATTCAGACATAGAGGCAACAGCTTTTCCTTTACCCTTGGTCGCAGAAACATCAATTTCCATATCTGTTGATGACAACCCAACTTTGAAAGCAGATTCATCTTCAGATTGAGGTACAAAAGACATTACCGAATCCAATAAAAGATCAATTACATTCACAAAACTCTGAGGTGGTTTTCTGTGTATTTTGGAATTTTTGAGATTCGCATCAAGAAGCTTCCCATGGGCACTACCAGGAGTCACAGATATTGCATTGCCAGTGCTTACCTTCCCATCATTAGCCAGTTTCTCCTTCTCCTCTGTTTTTTCTTTCTCCTTCTCTTTCTTATCCTTATCACGGTCTTTTATTAGTACTATATATGGCCTCTCACCCACCATCTCAACTTGACAAACAGCCTTAGCAGCTTGCATAAAGATTACTGGATCCCGTTGAACAACTGAACTTAAATTTGATAGAAAATTTCGTGCAGTAAGCCTTCCATTAGACTGCCGATTAGCAACAGATACAAAACTATGCCTTATCTCAGATTCCATTGCTTGCTGTAGGGTTTGAGAATCTTCAAGAATGTGACGTATTATAACAGCAACAATATTGTCAAAGCCAACAAATAAGCTACTTGCAGGCAAGGATAGAAGCAAATGCACTCCTCCAGCATCCAAGAAACTTACAGCAACTGAGTGAGTACGCGTGAGAGTAGAACAGAGCTGCAAAACAGCATGCATTGTTTCAGAGGGCAGTTGCTTTCTTATGCAACCACAAGCTATTTCAATAAGTCTCTTTTGCTCCTGTACATCCAAATTCTTCTGCACTTTGTTCTGCTTCTCTTCGTCAATTACAACAGGGGTTTGGTTGCCCATTCCATTCATCTTCAGAAGTTCTAACGTATCAGCATTTAACTTGGTATCAATCTGAGCAAGACGATCAATAGCAATGAAAGCTGAAGTTACCCATTTTGGAACTTGAGATGATTCCTGTTCATCTAAATCACTCCACAGTTGAAGAAGATCTGATACAACTTTAACCAAACCACTTTTGGAAGCTAATTCTCGTGCTGCTGGGTCATCATTGAGAATTAAAGCAAGAACATGTAAAAAGGCTGAAAGCATTTTCTGGTTCCCACTATCAGATATGTTACCGCAAAGCTTCAATTGTTCAATGATAGATGTAACTACTCTTGGTCTTTCCTGACCTTCATTCTGCAAGCAAATCATCACAAGCAGATCCCTAACAGGAAAAGCCAAACTCTCTTTCATTTGTAGAAGTCTCTTGCATGTTGACAACAGTTCATCAACTGGGGGGAGTTGCACCAGTTCCTCTTCAATATTCTGTGTGCTTTCATTAGGGCCATCTTCCTTTGTGTGTGTCCCAGAATTTCCAAGAGACATAGCAAGTGCTCGAGCAAGTTCATCATCTTCTTGGGTTTCCTCAGAATGTGAAAACAGCCATTCCATTGCAAGCTCCACACTATTAGAACCGACCTGTCTCAAAGCTTCTTCTGCTCGAGATCTGGAAATCCCCATCTCAACAATTTGTGAAATAGTTGATTCATTTGGAGGTGTGCCAGCTACACGGCCCACATTACTACCAGCACTTTTTACTTCTACCCCAGAGAGAATGTGCCTAATGATATTTATAACAGTGGTGATAAATTCGTAATTGCATTCAGGGAACCGTGGGTGGGCCCAAACAGGAAGGACAGCCTTCAATACCATAGACTGCAGTATTTTAACAAATGTTTCGGCATCTCGAGGAAACTGAACATCTCCATTAACTAGAGGTTGGGTGAGCAAATGTTTGTTGAATGGTGACAAAATATAAGATGAAGTCACCAAGTGATCCATAAGTTTACCATAACTAGCAGAGGGTCCGAAATTCGACGAGCGGTCAGCTTCTTCAACTTCATTTTGCCTCCCCTCATCAGTCTCCATAGGAGAAGCAGGAGCTCTATTGATGGCAAACGGCAATTGGCTGGTAGCCTCAAAAGTTGTCAAGACTGTCTGAATAACTCCACGACCATATAAACAATTCAATATAACAGGGTTACATGAATCCGGTTTGTCCAAAAGAATACTATCAATGAACTCGATAACCTTGCCGAAGTAGCGACATTTAGTTGGAACAGAAACTTCAGATCCAGAAGGAATTACATGACCCCCAAAATTCATATGATCCATAGCTATAACAGCAAAGGTAGAAGCCACTGATTTTGAAGAAGGAGAAATATTCAGCATATCATCCCTTCGGCGAGATGGAAGCAACATTACCTTTCCCAACTCTTGAAACAAATGAGTAATATGAATTGATAATGACGTTACCATGTCACAACAAGATTGATGGTATGACCTCTGATTATTATCATCTTTTTTAGCACTGGATTCAGTCAAATCAGAAGAACCCGACTCATGTTGTTCCTGGTTGGCTTCAGCCTGAAAGGTTATGGGCGCATCAACAATCTGTCGTGGATTAAGACTCGAGGAACGAGTGAGGTCACGATACAGATTTATAAGGTCAAAAAATTGGGATTCAAAGCTCCAGCCAGAGGTTCGCCTTCTGAGCAAAGGATCAAGAAACTGCCTGAAAGAATTCAACCTGAGGTCTTCTGTATCAGTCATACCCAATTCAGACTGCCGTGAACCATTAGCACTAAGAGTTTGAAGATCCTCTGATTCAGCCTTCGTGTCTTCCAGCAATGCAGTTTGCCATAGAACTTCACGATGAACACGACCAATATCTTGCAGAACATTTTTACTTCCATTCCCGAATTCAGTGAGCAATGCAGTTACCCAACGAGTATCTTTGGATGCAGCAAGAAATAACAGGAATTCAACAAGTGACAGGGAAGAAAATATAACAGGATCTGGGCTGGCCTTAGGGTCCAGCAAAAAGGTTCCAGAGACGGCATTGATCAGAGTCAAAGTTTCCTTCAGATGCTCTCGCAGTGAAGAACAAATAGCACGAGCCAAAGGAGTAGAATGATGCTGGGTAAAACACTTGAATACCATTGTGCCATGCAAGGCAATAGGCATTCCCTCTGATGACTGAGTAATACTCGGGCGTAAAAGGAGCTTCAGTAAAGCTTCAATACCAGATCTTTCCACAAATAATCGACATGTCTCAGAATTATCCATTGTCCTGTGAACAAGCACTATCACATGAAAGATGCAAAGCTGCATACATTGTTCATCAGTTACACCTGGAAGATCAGAATCTGCTGCACTGACTTGAGAGCAACCAGCTGAGTTTTCCTTCTCCTCAGATTCAGCAGAATCCATATCCATTGAATCACCTCCATCAAGTTTCCCGGATGACCCAGAACACTTGGAGTCCCCAAGCACTGCTATCTTATTAATTATTTCAATAATCAAATCAACCCCAATCGCTCTCAATGAAGATACATGCCGAAATAGCTCTTCCAAAGCATTTGCGAGAGGAATAATGCCTTCATTCACAGCCATCACATACTTATTGTCGGTGAAAATGTCAACAAGGAAGCGTAAATCACAAGCTTCTTTCACAGCATCCAGGCCCTTGGGATTAAGGCAAATGGCACCAAGACCATTGGGAATACAAGTAATGGCTTTGGAAGAAGGAAGTACCCCAGAGACCACTGATGACAGGAATGCAGAAGGAAGACCCAAGTCATACAAAACATTGAAACACGTTGGGTCTTTGTGAATCATTTCACTCATAAGAGTCACAGCTGAGGAGTAGATCTCACTTCCAAACTTTTCCTTGTTATTGAAAATTGTCAACAAGGTCGGAGTCAGAGAAACATCATAAGTGTTCTGTGATCTGGTAGAATTTGCTGTGCCATAAGTGGCAGAACCGAGTGCTTTCAGCAATGTCCTAACCAATCTCTTCTGAGTGTAAGCCTGATCACTACTGTACTTAGGACATTCACCAATGACCATAGAACTATCCTGTGATCCAGTAAAATCAATCACTCGATGTACTTCAATTTGCAATCTATGAATCAGAAGCTCTACTCCACCTAAATCTCTGAAAAGCGTAACTGCTGTATTACTGTAGTCCATGAGCTTCTGTAAAGTTTTTACAGCTAAACACACAAGATGCAACCGAGTAGGATCTGAATCTTCTAAGAGTGGTAAAAAGGTTGGTACCATCCCAGATCCCCGAACAACACTTCCAGTACTAGAAGAAGATATGACATGAAGCAAGTAAAATTGCAGCAGCGCTTCAACGAAGGCAACAGATGATAAATCAACAGGGTTATTCAATGACATTATCGCTCTTTGCAGTACATTAAGGAGAATCATGCGATTACCACCTGCAAAACTGATGCTTGACCCACTCAATATTCGTGCTCTTTCATGAGATGCCGAAAATGCAGCTAGCTGCGCCCCCAAAGCAGTCATTGCAAGGGTTCTGATGGTTCCTGAAATTTCCTCTTCAGATCTCACGATTCTAATCAACTCATTCGTATATTCTGGCTCATTAGCAAAAAATGAAACAAGCTCATCATGTGAATCACTAGACTGTACAAGCACAATAAAAGCAAGTAAACAAATTTTGCTGTAAAGCCTGCATATTCTGGAGGAACGGAAAGCACGGGCATATCTGATTCTCGTCAGTAATGGAAATCTGAGCTCCAAAGGTACATTATACTGCTGAACACACAACTTCATAAGTGACAAATCATCTTCTTCCCGTAAATGAAGATCAGGGATGTGAATCACACGTGTTCCAGAAGAGACTGAGCCATCAATAGCTTCAACTTGGCTTGAAGAATTTGTGCCACGCAACTCAAAGTAAAGTGTTGATCCAGCACGATACTGCAACTGGTCACAATCATTAAGTACCTCAGATGGAAACAGGCATAATCCATCCTCCTGAGACCTCTCATAAAGAGTGACACATGAATACAAACCCAGGCCTTCTTCTTTGCTGCCCCAACCTTGTGCAAGGGATAAGAGACAACTGTTCACTGAGCCACATCCAACCAGCTTTCCACTGACATGCAGTTTTGAGGGCGTTATTTTCACAAGTGCAGAAAGAGCTTCCAGAGCTGCTATGAGAATTTCAGGATCTGTTGAAGCAAGCAAGAGCTTGAAATGCTGTAAAGAAAGCAATAAAGTTAGAATTCTGTAAACTTGAACTAAAAGCACAAATGTAATACTACAGCAGAACATCAGATCAAATACTTCTAGTGGGAGGCTACAACAAATTATTTTACAGACTTCGGGTGTAGTACAGTACATTACATAAAAGTATTCTATAGCAGGATTTCTATAATTTTCAGTCACCGCCTTACCTCTATAACACTGAAAGAACTTTTGTTGTGGCAATTTTCAAGGATGATCTGCATCACTCTAAGAATTTGCAAGACAGCCTGTTTGGGAAATGGACTGGCATCTCCTAAAATGTCATCAGACAAAAGGAGCCCAGCTCTAGAACATAAATAGGTCTTGAAATAAGTATCAAAATGTAGAAATAGAGGTCTCCAGTGGTGAAAATTTCCCTGAAACAGAGGTAATAAATGAGTGCAAACAAATAAATGAAACAGAGGAAATATATTAACTGAAAATCTTGACCAACCTTTCCATACTCCCAGCGAAAACCAGAAAGGGGTATTTCTATATCCTGTAATGGGCACTGAATCACCTTGTCGATAAAAGCTTTTATTCTTGGAGGCTGCAAAACACAACGCAGTCAAGGAATATTAACTTATCTATGAAATGACAATATTCGAGATTACCAATTCAAAATCCACAATACACATTGTCATTATAGATCTCAAACTTCAAACAATTCTCAGACTTGGATTTCTAAGATTAAATAAATAAACTTAATCTAATTGTCAAAATCAGTTTAAGAAAGTTAACAGTGGTCTAGACCTGATATATAGTAATACACAATTAAAAGTCATTATTTTTGTGCTCAAACATGAATAAAAAATAATGAAGTTTAAATGTTTATACTTTATATGTACAGGTACTTGTGCCAAAAAAACATGCGTGGAGGTGGAGCTACCATCCAGGCTGGCTTTTCACTTTAAATTGACCAAGATAGTAATCAGAACGGTCAAGATTACTCTCCAAGTAGTTCCAACCATTTAAACATTAAAAAAAAAAAAACAGTTATATGTAGACCCTCTCTTTTTTTCACCTCATAAGCAACACACTTAGCAACGGTTGCACCCTTTATTGTTTAAGATACATAATTTTCATGGAAAAATAGCCTTTGTACCGTCGACAGCCCCCCCCCCCCACCCCAAAACCACCACCACCACAAAATAAGAAAAAGTTTTCACTAGTGACGCCGCTTTATCAAGTTCTATAAATGTTGTTGCATCCACTTAATATCAAAGGAATGCCAGCGTATAAATACAATTGAATTACTAGATTCATCTGAATGGAAAGGTGCATAATAGTACTCATGCATATTTCATAATTTCTGCATTTCACAAGCTAATTTTCCATATAGATTTTCATTATAGACAAACCCAAGAGAAAAACTCATACTTTATTTGCATAGCACAACAAGTGGAAGGTAGTCATTCTTATTACATCTGACAATCTGAGAAACACAACATAATGAGATTTCTTGCTCCATTCACCTTAAGAATTGTCATAGCACTACATCTTTCCACTTCACAAAAATCTAGAGCTTAGTTTCCTAGTCGTATTCAAGCAAGCTTTTATAGCTGATTTTACCTCCATCATTTTTGAAATTTCATTGTAAGGGATGAACATTAATATCATAACAACAAAAACATAAACAACAACAACAAAAAATCATATAACCTTGATAAAATGGATAATTAACTCACAAACTAACAATAGTCTATATGCATTATGCAATAGATTCCCCTCTCTTCTCCAAACACATACCAAACTAAGCTTAACAGTGAAATTGTCTTAATGCATTTCATAGATTAATGAAATGGAACACACCACTATGCTAAACATATTGCCTAGAAACCCCAGTGCGCAGACATAAAATAACTGATTAGGGTTTAAATTAACCTCGTAGCAAACCCTATAACAAAATCCAAGAGCATTAATCCAGGGCATATAAATCAAATAGAAGCGCATAAAAGAGTAGAAATTTAGTTTAAGGAAAACATACGGGCTCTGAATCGAGTTTAACCGTGGGGCCAATAGCCCCTTCACTAGAAAGGAGTTGACGAAGCCTGGAAGGCAAGCTCGATCTTATGCTCGCCATTTTCGGTCACCGTCTACTAGACTGTAGACTGTAAAGACACAGCGAACGAGAAAAAATATCGTCAGAACCTAATCATCTGAATAAACAAATAACAACGAAATTCGAAAATAAATCCAAAAACCTAAAAATCAATTGAATTGAATAACAGAAAAACAATAGAATGTAGACTTACTATCAAAAAGCCCGGCGATGCTTGCACATCAAACCGGTTTTCACTGTACAGAAACGAAATGAAAATCTGTATAGAGAGAGTGTGAGATGAAGATATGTAGAATCGGCTACGGGAAACACAAGAACAAAGGAATGGTGGGTTTAATTTGTTTTGTGTGGCGAAGTTGTTCTTGCTGTAACCCTGGAAAAAGCAAAGGGCTCAAACCTTACACACACTGCACACACTCGAGGGCTGATACTATATAGCGAAGAGTCATTATGAAGGCGGTTTTGCAATTGAGTCCCTCGAATTATACTTTATTCTATTTACGTTTTTTCACCGTCATTGACTTTCTATTTATTTATTAATTAAAAATTGCTTTAAAAATAATGAAAACTCTTCTTTCGATATTTTATTTATTTAGTATATCCGTATATTGTTTTTAATTATTATATTTTATTCTTTAATTATAATGTATTTCGCAGTCATCTATCCGAAAAAGTAGCTTCTTTCCATAGGTTAATTGTTACTTTTCAAAAAATTAAAAAAATTGTTGTGAAATATTTTATATGGACATTACTCCTTATAACATTATAATAGGAAGAGAGATCGTTTACTATTGTACCCTTTATCTTCTCTATATAAAGAGTAGAGATAGTAGGGTTGTACAGACATTGAGATTTACGCCGTTAATAAGAATCCCTATTTCTCTCTTATTTTTTGTGTTCTTCTATTTCTTTTATATTCGTCTTACAAAATCTGTTTACAACACGTTATCAGCACGCTCTAACCAACCAAGTCATCAATTGAAGGAAGCTCTAGAAACGATTCCAATATTACCAATTGAAAGTGAGCCATAGAAAAGAATCGTGTCTTTTCTGCAAGGTAATATTAAAATCTTAAATATTTGTAATAAAAAAATCTAAATTTTATAATTGTTCTTACCCTTAAAATTTAATTTAGTACGTAAAAGATTCATATCATGCTTTTGAATTCATTGAAATTATGCTGTGAAAGATTTAATTTCTTTTATGACTAATTTTTTTTATTAATTTGGTTAGAATAGAAAGAGTTAATTATGCATATTTAAATAAATTTGATTAATTCAAACAAAAAAATCTTCTTACACTTACAGCTATAATATTTATTTTTTTTCCATATATTTTTATATAAACTTAATTGATGTATGATTAAAAAGTATATGATTTCTGTAAGAATATTATTATTTTTTGCTTACTTGTTGGAATTTATTTTTCGAAAATCTTGCACTTATTTTCCGTAAATCTTGAATATTTAAATATAGTTACCCGAAGGTTTACACCTGCTATATATTTCTAAAAATCATGTAGGAATTACGTTACGTTAAATCTTAATATATATATATATATATATATATATATATATATATATATATATATGCATAAATTTGTGTGATTTTCTTGTCACATTTATATGGAAAATTAAAACTCAAATAATTTTTTTACTTTGGTTTAAGGCCATGAATTATGTGAGTCAGACACACCATATTATTTTTTAATAGAAAAAATGACTCGCCTAAATTAATAGCGTATAATGATTAAGAATTTCAATTAGATCATTAATTAATTTTTTATTAAATTCTAGATGCGCAACATGTTTTATTTTATCTCACACGATAGCAAATTTTATTTCAAAACTTTCTAACGCAGATTTTTTTACTTATTTAGAAGATCTTGAGATTTATTTAGCAAATAAACCAAAGTAATTTGATGCTGTCATCATATGATTGAATATTATGGATACTTGATAATTGCATACTTTATCTTTTAAGTTTATGTGAATAATAATTTCTATAATTGAATGTATGCAATATAGAAAACATGTGCATATTTTTGAAAGCATGGATAAGTATAATTTTTTTTAGATCTTCTATTGAAAACTTTGATTGCATGATTAGTTTACGGGCATTTTAATTACGAGAATAGGTTAATTGATTCTTATTCTTAAATAATCATGATTCATTAAAACTGTTTGACATCACTAAAAGATAATATGTCAAGTTCATCTTTGATGTCAATAACTATATACTCATGATCAATAATTATTAATCTGACTTTACACGTTGAAAATTCATCTCCTAAGATATAAGTAAAACTATTTCAAAAGATGAATATACTCCTGCCCAGAAGGCTAATGCACTAATATTTCTTCGTCATCATCTGAACGAAGATATTAAAAATGAGTATCTAACAGAAATTATTCTCTTATTTTATGTCAATTCCTGAAGGATTGCTTTGATCAGCAGATTGTGATGATATTTATATTTTTTTATCATTTCACTTATCTCAATTTTGAGAATACGAAATATATGAGAATATAATATTTCACTTCTTTTCAGTTTGTGTGACATCTATGCGTTAATTGGATGAAATTTTGATAATTATGAATGTGATCATGCATTGCTTATTTAAATTTGAAATATATTCTTATGGCTTTCATGATAAAATATTATAATAACATATTTATTGAACTAATCATGGTTGTAATTCATTATGAAAGCTAAATTTGCATCCAAAATTGAAATCCAAATTTTTTTGTCATTATTATGACTAGATATGATGTACATACATACACATTAATATATTAATTTTTTTATATATTGAAATATTATTTTAAAAAAAAAATTATCACTGCATAATTCATTAATTTTAATACTATTGTCTTCAATACCTCCCTATTCATAGACTTGGAGAAAAATCGTTTAAAATAATCTAAATTTGGATTTATGTTAAATATGATTTATGAATGAGAATTTAACAAAAAATGATCGGCAATCCCTGAAGGATCGTTTCGATATGCATATTATTATAATCCTCTTTCAAGCACAATATGACTGGCTTAATTTCAAGATTTCGAGATTTTAAATCTGTAACATAATATCATTCCACTTTACACTATATTGTCTCACAACTGATCTGTAAGCAGAACATTACATAATCTGAATTAATTAGAAAAAACTCTTTCCACCTTCCATGCTAGCAACCTCATACTCCAGTAACATTACAGAGTTAAAAATTATATTAAGCATTCAGAGCTTATCCCTGCATTATTGGTAGCAGAAAAAAAAATAACCAATTTTTGATAAAAAAAATCACAATGCAAAACAAGTAGATTCAAAACTTGTGCCTGAAGCACATGATATATTCCCAAAGTATTATATTAATTATATATGGCATGGAAGGGTAAGGAAGAGTAAGAAATAATTATAGTTGAAGAATGAATTCACATTGACCTTCTCGTATATCGAGGAGGAAATCAAAGATTTAACCACACCCCAGCAGAAACAAAATTGTTACACATCAATGTGTGGTCTTGTAAATAATGCACAATAAATAACTTGATTGTGGAATATCAAAATATGCGAAAAATATTTGTGGAATAAAAATGGAGTAAATAAAAATATTTAATTGCCTGAAGCAAATAACAATATTGACATAGTCAATGAAGACAATTTGAGACCTAAGCTCGAAAATTATTATGACCAAGTATGCTATATAATTTAGCTATATTTTCTTTGCATAAAAATATTTGTTTTACATTATTTCTTTTCTAATACATTATATTGTTGTTGTTGTGCTTATTTTGTTAATATATATGTTGTAGATTATATTTATAAATAATTTTGTTTAAATTTTACATGTTTTGTAAGTTAATATCTAGAATTGATATGTATATTGTTGTGATATTGATATTTGGAAACCCAACATTTTTAAATATGACATGAGTAATTGGGTTATTTTGGGCAAACGGATGAGCCAGATAATTTAAATTCTTTTAGTCATGAGATATGAAAAGACACTTGTGAAGTTTGTGTGGAAATTTTATGGTATGATACTTACATACTAATGTTGGACTTATATCTCTTAGTATGCTTAAGAGATTCAAGAAAAAATGGTCAAATATTTTTTCATGTCATGACCAAAATATTTTAGTAATGTATCCACTAAATAAATTAGTTTTATTCAAAGTGCACTAATACAAATGAAATTATATATGAAGAGCTCAAATATTGAATATTTGATTTGGTCAAGTGGAATTGATATCAACTGATAATATTGAACAAGTGGAACATCCAATCTCTTATGTTCACATGCAGTGAATATTTTATTCCAACAATTAATATTTGGGGAACTTGGAATAACTAAACACAAATTCTGGCTCCTGCATATCATAATTATACCCCTTTTATAGCTAGTGCTGTTCAATCATGGCCAGAAGCCTTGAAAATTTTCCATCTGCAAATTTTGAATTGTGTATTTAATATTTTATATCACCACCATAGCGTACTTCAATGGGCATTCTAATATTAATCATCCGTCAATTTCTATAAAGCCTTAAATAAGGGATCAATATATATTTTAGTACGCTAATTGTACATTTAATGAAAATTATTTCACTGCATTAGGGGGAGACTTAAGCTCAATATTTATGTGAATGCCGAGAAATTATATTATTTTGCACTAGATTTACTGAACCAGAAGTTCAAAAGATTATTAATCTGCCATAGCAACTAAACTGTCAAACTATCATAAAGAAGTGACAAAGTCCCTTATATCTATAATAGTAAATGCACCACTGGAAGTGGAGTTCCCCTGGGACATCATACTTTAAACAAGTATTTATCAACGCTAGAAACATGAAAGGATTAATAATTTGAAAATTAAATATCCGCGGAAATTAATTTTAATAGTCACTTCCACAATTATAAGAAGAATTTATTTTGATAACGAAAACTATCTTCAATAGATTTGTCCCGAAGATAAATGCCCAGTAAATTCGCACGTGCATCAAAATAACTAAAATACTGGGTACGCAAAACGGTTAGATTCAAACGTATTGGGAAATGACGTGGATCTAATTACATAAATATAAAATATAGAAATCATTATAAATGTTGGGAGAAGAATATGAATTGAAATAGAAAGTTGTCGACAACTCATTGTCTCTTTGATTACTTTTACTGTCTTAAATAATAATTTGAATCCAAAAATTATATTCTATATCAAAGTGCCAGAAGCACGAAAAATTTGGTAAGACAGTATAAAGCAATGAGGTTGAGCTTAACTCACTAAATATTTATTTGAATGTTCTCTGATGTGATATAAATATTTGTCCCAGAAGAACATGTGAATAATAAAGTGGTGATTAGTTAAAGTTCAAAGGGTTCTTGCAGAGACCCAGTGTATAAACGATACATACTCTCCCATTATACATTACGTTTCGCTACTTAATTTATATGACAGTTTCAATATATTTAGATATGCAGTAAATATATATTATTATATGATATACATGAAAATCCTCGAAGGATTAAAACTTCTCAAATTGGATGAGAATAAAATATCACAACATATAACTATAATATTGGTCATTGCCAGACCTTGAAATAGTTAATATGGATATACTATATTTTAATTTGTTATTTCTTCCTGAAGAAGAATGAAAATTGTGTGTATATGAACGTTTTAAGATTGAAATGTATAAGAAATTTATATAAGGTAACACATGACGGATTTTTCCGAATGAAAGAATTTGGATAAAGCAAAAAGTTGTCTCAACTTGTAGATTGAGAATATCTTAAAGTTTAAACACCAGTTAATCTTTTTGATGTTTGTTTTAGATGAATTTTCGATTTTTGATATATCTATTTATATTGTATGCCAATTGTCATTTTTATCCCTTGAAGTGGAAAACTAATGTCTATATACTTGAAGTATATAATGAGGATATTTTGGGCTAGAAGTCCCTCCATTCAGTGCTTTTAAAGCACATGTTTTCTCATAATTGTATCAGGCCTGATATGCACTTATGATGAACTTGCTAGCAAGATTTTATGACTCTCAGACAAAGAGAAGTTATATGAAATTAAACATATCCTCAATTATCTCGTAGATACAAAATACTATTAGTTTATTTATAAGAAACCAACGTGACATTGGCATATTGATTTGAATGTTAATTAAATGATCCCCATAATGTTAAGGTTTCAAACTGGTGTAATAAGATTGTTGATATAATAAATATATAGCCCATGGGGCATTATGAAAGACTAATATCCCCAGTCTTTTATAAGACAATAAATTATGTGTTGCATGGATGAATAATTAATATATTATTTAGACATGACAAATTTAGATGCTCTAGAAGAGCAGTGAGTATTACAAATATATATAACATTTGCTCATGTAAATTATTTATCATTATTTTGTTTACTCCCAAATTATATTTTAGTATGTCCTTGTAGTATTGTATTATCTAGACCCAGAAGATTGTCGTCTTCAGGGGGAGTGACAATTCCAAATAAATTTCAAATTTCCAATGTATCCCTGTTTTCAGGGGGAGCGGTAATTTCTAAACAATCCAGAAGATTAAGTCTTGAAGACTAATAGTTGTACTCTTTTTCCCTTTACTAAGTTTTTCCCACTGGGTTTTCTTAGTCTAAGGTTTTTTTAACGAGGCAACTAATGCAATACATCAAAATCATAAGATCTGCACTCTTTCCTTAACTAAGTTTTTTCCTAAGAGGTTTTCTTAGTTGAAGGTTTTTAATGAGACATGCAAGCTAAATGTCTTGGGGATGAAATAACTTCTAAATAATCCTGAAGATTGGTCCTGAAGACCAAGTTGTACTCTTTTTCATTAACTAAGTTTTTTCCTACAAGGTTTCCTTGGTTGAAAGTTTTTTAATGAGGCAGCTAATATGAAATATTATGAAATGATAAGACATGTACTCTTTTCCTCGACTGGTTTTTCCCACAGGGTTTTCTAGCGAGGTTTTTAACGAGACATGCATATGATGTCGTAATGTCCAAAGGGGAGTGTTGTGAAATATTTTATATGGACATTACTCCTTATAACATTAGAATATGAAGAGAGATCGTTTACTATTGTACCCTTTATCTTCTCTATATAAAGAGTAGAGATAGTAGGGTTGTACAGACATTGAGATTTATGCCGTTAATAAGAATCCCTATTTCTCTCTTATTTTTTGTGTTCTTCTATTTCTTTTATATTCGTCTTACAAAATCTGTTTACAACAAAAATAAATTTGTTTATATTATTAGATTATTATTATTCTTTTTAACATGTAATTTGCTACCTATATCTTATTATCTAGATTATTATTAGGGCGGCGCTATTGTCACCCGAAACATTACTAAGGGTACCCAATTCTCTAAAAAATTGATAGTAAAAATCCTATTAATGCCCCCACCTCTAAATTTACACCCACACTAGTTCAATCAATTAATTTTGCTAAGTTCATCCAAGACCATTACTAAGCCCACCCAAAATTATTACTGCATACACCAAAAAATGAAAAATAAATTTAGCGTACGCCCTAGATCTTCCAACTAAAATCGACACATGGTGATACGTTCGAAACAATGAAAAAATAAATGCATACGCCCTTGATTTTCCTACTGAAATCAACACATAGTGATAATTTCGAAACAATGCTCAAGGATAAACCACTGTGTTAGATTCCAAGCTGCCAGATGTGAAATAAATTTATATATCTATATCTTCTTGTATTGACAAGTGTTCGTCTAGCAACAATCCGTAATGATTCAATATTGTGTTTGAAGGAAAAATTTCTAAGATGTCGAGACTAAACAAAATGCTCTTGTTCGACATCGAACTCAAAAGTCACGAAAATTATAAGTAATGTGTTTAACATCCAAATAATTTTTTCTTAGTATGAGAGGCTTAATATATCTTTTACTTTATTAATGATTGAATTCAAGAAAAAAAGAAAAGCGAATGAATGGATGGCGTGAGAAATCAAATTTGTTATATTTTCAAACTCATGTATACCAAATAAATAATTACTCCATCCGCGTGCGTTGATGAAGATTGAAGATTTTTTATTTCTTCTTCTGAATCTCAATCCCCCAGGTAGCATTGAGTTTGGGGTGTGGTTTTCAACCCTACAAAAGATGCAGATGGCTAAAACTGTTAATAGTTTTGGGTGGAGTTAGCAATTTAGCAAAATAAATTGGGTGGATTAGTGTGGATCTAAATTTGGAGGTAAAGGTAGAACATAAATTTTACTATCAATTATTTTGATAATTGGGTGCTCTTGGCAATGTTTTGAGTGACAATAGCGTCGCCCTTATTATTACTCTTTTTCGCATGTCTACTCTAAAACACAGATCGCCAAAAGGATATAGAGTAAAATGTTTAAATAAAAAAAATACTGGATTAATTAAAATGATAGTGGTATAGTGAATTATTTCATAAATACTTTGTAATATAAATAAAAAATACTTTTTAATAAAAAATAATATTTTTAATAAAAAGTGATAATTATTGAGAAAATATAAAAACAATCTTATGTGAGATGATTTGATGCAAGTGTCACTTTGATTATTATACAAGTGGATATCTTGTACATCCGAATGTACGCGTGAATTACATTAAATAATAATATATGACAAAGTCTCTTGTGAGACGTTATAAATATGAGACGGTTTGTGAGACGTGTTATAGTATACATATTATGTAGATAAAGTATGCTTAGAGGTTGTTACGATAGATAATGAATTAAAGTACTATGATTTTAAGGTGTTATAATATTATTCATTTTTTACATACTGTAACAATAAATAAGCATATTTTACCTATATAATAAATATACTTTAATAGTGGGTCGACCCGTCTCACAACCGTCTCACCAAAAATTCGTCTCACAAGAGAGTTTCTCATAATATATTTTTCAACTCACTATTTATTAAAATATTATACATTTAAATCTCCATGCAAAAAAAAATAAACATCAAAATTAATGCGTAAGGAGTAATATATTTTTATTCATTATTTTATAAGGTCTGAATGTAAGTGTACGAATTTGAATTGATACATGCCTTATTATTATACTAATATATAAAACACTTTCCATGTTTATTTTTAAAAAATACCCAGCACCTTCTTATTAAAAAAATATATGTATTATCTCACCAATTTAATTTTACTTTATTTAAATTATATATAATCTTTTTTTTTCTTTTTTTTAAGGGAATTTCCTTTGAAGTCGATTCACCATTCATTCTGTTTTAGCAACATTATGTTTTAGTATGTAAAAAATTATTCTTTAGAAAAAAATTATTACTCTTCTTAATGAAAAATATTACCTATCTCAACAAGAATATAAAATTTTATAATACATCATAATTAGAATAATAATATTTTTCCTTCACGAGAACAATATTTCATATCTCAAAAGAGTAAATTTTCATATATTAAAATGTAATCGGTAAATCAGAGTGCAATAATTTAACTTAAGGGGTTAATGTTTTTCAAATGAGTAATAGTTCATTCCTTTAAAGAGTAACATTTTTATGGCAAATTCTTTTATGCATCCACATCTAGAACTTATTACACTAATGAATAAAAGTTTATACATTTTGTTAGCGAATTTTACATTAGTTCTTTTTAATGAAAAATTTATTGTAACACAAGTTATATCTTTATTAAGAAACATATATATACTATTAAATAAAAATTATAGTTGGTCTCTTGTGCACCGGGAGCACAAAGTGTTCAAGGTTATAACATAAAGGGTATTCATTTTAATTATAAATGTATGATTTCATGAAAGAGTCGGTTAAAATATAAATGATATTAATGTTTGAGTAAAAAAATTATTTTTATTTTAAAAAATTAAGGGTATAAGTTTCTATATTAAAGCATGCAATATTTAATATTAAAGGGTACAACTGTGGAAGGACGTCGAATCTGGGCACACGGTACGTTTGGAGGCACGCTCACACAAATTTTATCCTAAAAATTAATGACATATGTATGCACATAATATCAACTCATATTTTTTATATATTAAAGAGTAATCGCTAAATCTGCATGTGTGAACCCAGTTCACACAAGTGTTTATCTTTTTTACACTACAAAAAAAGAATTTTTAGCAACCGAATTTACCAGCGGAATTCAATCCGTTGGTAATTACCATAGCAACAAAAATGACATTTTTATTTTAGCAACGGAATGTCAACAGATTTATTCTCTATTTTAGCAACAGAATTCAATCCATTGGTAATTACCAACGGATTACCAAGGGAATCATTATATAAATTACCAACGGAGTTATTAGCAACGCATTACCAACGAAATTATTTAATCAACGGAATTGATTTTTCGTTGCTAAAAATTTACCAACCACCACTTTACGAATAGAATTTTACCAATGGATTCCATTGTTAATCCTTTGGTATGCCAATTTAACAATAGAATTAAGGCTTTTACCAACGAAATATTCCATTGGTAAAAAAATTTTTTTTGTAGTGTTATTATTATATTACCAATGTATATCTCCATAGTATTTGAATCTTTATTTTTCAATCATTCTTTGTGCACATATGAATAGTTTCTCAATTATGATATAGATGATCCAATGAAAATGAATAATTAACAATTTGAAAATGATTAAATTAAGAGTGATTTTAGGTGCACCGATGCATCTTAGAATTGATGGGTTAAAAATAAGATGTGGTGGATAGACATTAAAAAAACTAATTATTTTATTTAATTTGATGGTGGAGATTAAATTAAAATTTAATCTAACGATTAAGATTGTCTAGGTGCACCAGGTACACAACAGTTTGACTCTTAAATTAAATGCTCGTCTCCTTTCCTCTCCAAGGGAGGCAGTATACCCTATATGTCCATAAAATCTAATATGCTATACAAAAATTTAATAAAAACAATGCTCTAATTTCAATTTAATGATATTTGAGAGGATGCTAAAGTTTTGTTTTTTTTTAGAACTCAACAAAGCTTTATTAATCATCTAGCATCTAAAGAATTAATACAATCCAAAAGAGATAGTGGGATGCCATAATAAAAAATCTGGACAACACATTATTGAAAGCATATTAAGCTAATTTATTGGCTAAGAAGTTAGTTGTGCGATGGACCCAGCAGAATGAGCTTTTCCAAAAAGATGAAGTTAGAGTGATAACATCTTTAACGATCGAGCCAAAATAGGATATGTCCACCTTTGGTTGATCCAATGCATGGTAGAGAACAAGTGAGTCAATTTCTAACACAACCTGGCTGATATTATGGTCCCGAGCAAGTTGTAATCCACGACGTGCAGCCAGCACCTCAACAATTTCAATAGAGGGTTCTGTATTGAAAAGCTCCAAGAAACATTCCAATCCATATTGCGAGCAACACCCCCAATATCAGTTCCCACACCACTTACAATTGAAGCATCAATATTAATCTATTTAACATCTAAACTTGGAGGTGCCCACAAACATTAGGCTTGATGGTATCCCCCTTGGGATAGACATATTTAGCTTTCTAATACTCTTCAAGGAGTTCCAATCTCATAGAGAACAAATGATGTGGGTTGTGTTCTTTTTTTCTCAAAAAAAAAGAGATTACGAGCAAAACATATACATCAAAGTAAGACACCAAATTAAAATAACATCTTTGCTTATGGTCGCTGCTCTTCCAAAAGGTATCCAACGAGTCATTCAATTGCTGCAACTAATATTATTTGAGAGATCAAGGTGGAGTGGAAAAAGAAGTCAAAATTTCTTTACCCATGGGCAATCTTGAAACACATGCTCTGATTCTACCCCACTTCTGCATCTACTACACATAGGGTCAACATCCACAAATCGCCTAATCAAATTGGTATTTAAAGGTACAATACCTTTATAACATCTCTACATGAACATTTGAATTTTAGGTGGGACATCTAAAGACCAAACCCATCTCTAGCGTGAATTCATAGCCACATTCATATTTATCTCATCTTCTTCTATGTTTTCAAAACTTGTCAAATAGCCTGTTTTAACTGAGTAAATTCCATTTTTTTATGTGACTCCAAATTTCATTTTTTTATGTGACTCCATGAAAGAACATCGGATTTGTTTGAGATACTAAAGGGGCAGAAATCTGGCTTTTGGCTCATTTGGTAAGAACACCTTCGTTATAAGTTGCAAATTCCACCTCTGACCATCATCTTTCAATTTACCAAATTCATCCATTTTTACTACTTTCATGTTGGGGTTCTATCGTTTGGTTAACATGAACCGTTAGGGTTCCATACGATTCTATATCAGCGGAAGTAAGAGCATAAAATCATATTACCTTTCATCAGGGTATGTTGAAGCAGAAGAATTCTCGCCAGCAGCACGTGCAGTCTCACCGTTTTGGGCATAACTCTCTCATTTGATCTCTGAATTGAGTGATCTATGCGCCAAAACGATCCTATTTTCCATGGATTTCCACCATGTATCACATGAATAGTTTAGAGTTACACACGATTTAAAAAATATCATGGAAGTTGACGAACAGCAGTAACAAATGATCTCTTGATCTTCTGTTGTATTCACAAGTCCAATTTTGACGTCGTGTGGGCGACGATCCTTAAGATCCTCTCAATATGATGTTCCCTTTCCCTCCTCACAGTGTTTGGCATAAATAATTAGGATTTTCGAACAGCTGAGATGACTTATATATGGGCTACAACATGGACAAGGAGGAGAAATTAGAGTTGGGCTTATATTGGGCTTAAGTATCCAAGTTTAGCCCAAAACTTATACTTAAGTTCAATAATAATAATATATTCCACTAAAATATTATTACTGCACTGTCGCTCTAATCCCATAATTACGTTATGGGCTCTTTCTTATTATGAGTCGTTAGTCTCCCCGCGTTTAAGATATACAATGCCCATTAATCAATTAAGTTACTGACAACTTCATTAATTAATATCTCATCTGAAAGTAGTACCACTCAATCTCATTATCATGCCGGAATAAATCCACCAGTTGGATTTACATGATAATCCTTATGAGCTCCTCAAGGGGACATCATCAACCTATTTAATAGGACATAGATTCCTTCTATAATCAACATCACACCATAGAGACAACACTATTTCCCAATTCACCGAGTTTATTGATTTAATTACATGTAAATCTCATCTATTTATGAATCAAAGAAATACATATTGCCTTACATGTCAAGATTATTGTATAGGGATTAAGAGCACGAACATCCACATAATAACTGAGATCAAGTACTTCTATATAGACAGCACATGTCGAACGATCTCAAGCGGTCATGTTTAATACACACAAAGTGCACTAATGTGATTCTATAGTCAAGACAAACTAATACCAAATCACACTACAACCATCCCGATAGAGAGTCCCCGTCTATCTCGGTTGTGAGCATCTGTTTATACTCTATAAGGAAATTGATAATATGATCTTCCGCATGTTGTCGCACAACATATTATCTACAGTATAAAGTAAGTGCATCGGACATATAAATAAATTATAAGACGCAATTATTTGATCATATAATTCTCATTTTAAATAAATTGTTATAACATTGTTCATATAAAAAGCTAGACTTTTAGTATACAATCCAATATTTCAATCCATAATTCACTCCATACATCTTTCACCCATACCATCCTTAGAGAGATTTGAAGCTTATATGCTTGGAATGCTATTGGAGGAAGGAGATCACCCCACATCTACAAGGGAGAGATTCAACTTTCATTTTTGTATTTTCTTTGATTTGAAGTTTGCAATGGAATTTTATGAACTTTGTAAGGTTTGTAAGATGATTATTGTTGGCTAGACCTCTTGAGAGGCTAGCCACATGATGAATTGAGGTTAATCTAGATTTGTGGGATTTTTAGTAGTTAATTGAGTTGATGATGGATTTTCTCTTATAAATTGTGATTCATGATTCATTTTATTAATTGTGTGATTAATTTCTATATACATCATGTTAGGATGGCCAATCAGATATTATGTGTTAGGGCTTAATTGAATCAATTAGTGATATGATCATGCATGTTAGTGTGAGGGGAGGTAAGCCATACCCTTCTTATACTTAGAACACTTATAGGACATTTGAGTAATTGAATGAGAAGAACAAAACTTAGAATCATAGTACCTTCATGGGAATTGATAATAAGAACAATCTAAGGGGATTTAATCTTGTAAAAGGGATGAGAACTTAGTTACCTTGACCATAGGGATTAGGAGTTCAACCGTGATTGCTTCTAGTCCATTGTTAATGATGTTTACTACTAAATTCGTACAAGTCTAGGTTGCTCCCTTGATTTTAATTGTGGTTAGCCTTGCATTCTTTCTAAGATCCATTACACTCATTTCATTTCATCTTATCACATCATTTTTACTTGTTGTTACTTGCTTTTCTAGTTAAGTGCTTAGTATAATTGTTAGACTAAAATTCAAACCAAAATTTAAACACTTTTATAAAGCATGATTGAGGACAAATCCGGATACACCTTGATTTTACTTTTTGCTTGGGACGATATCTTATAAATTTTGTACTTGGTCACTGTCGGTTACAACAACGATAGATTACGCTTACTCTTAATCATTTTAACCTAGAAATGAGGCTAAGTTCAGCCTCCTCACATTTTGGTGTGCATAGTTTCTTCCAAGAAATCCAATGATTTCGCCTTTCATTATTCTTTGACCCCACCAAAATTGTGCTACTGCCGATTCAATTCGAGCTATGACATTCTGAGGTAGACTCTTTATCAAAAATGGGTGAGTTTTAGTTATGCTTGATTGATTTGGGTGTAAAAAGTAATGTGTTATGGATATTTAATTTTAGGGTTTGAATATCTTATTTTTGGAATAGATGAATTAAGGTTATAATAGTCTGTTCAGCCTACTTATTTTTAGTAATCGAGTACCCTTAGTATTTTAGCTCTAATATTATTCAATCGCATGAATTGCATATACAGGATAATAATTACTCAAATTGGACTATACCTGAACAACAAATTGAGACTATGTATCATATTGGTCCCCTTGATTTCAAAACTGCTTTTTCAGTCAAAACTCATGAAGAGACTATTTCAATTCAAAAAGAATTTCAAAGTTTAAATCTTCTGTCAAATATTTCTATCAAAAAATATTTGGAGAAAAATTATAGATATATTCATTTTGGTTTAATTCAAGTTGCTATTAAACCTCTTGTTCATATTGGCGTTGATGCTCCTGTTTACCTTGCTTTAAGGGACAACAGGTTAAAAAGATAAAAATCTTCTTTACTAGCTATGATTCAAACAAATATTTGCAATGGCCCTATTTATTTCAATTGTGCTCCTGATTTTTCAGTTGATATTACTGATCCTTTATTACTTGATTCATTAGTTCTTGATATTCATTTACAAAGCAATGAATTCAAAAATCTTTGCAAAAATTTTGCTGTTATATATCGTGTTTATTTTCGCGTTATGTCTTCACAGCTCAATCCAAAATTCATTATGCATCCTACTTCCAAAGAAGAAACTGTTATGCTTCAAATAGAAGCAAACAGATCCAATTACTTTGTCCCCAAAAGACTCAAGTGGAATGAAATAACCATTCCCAATGAATTCATAATCAATAATCCTCAAATACCAAGAGGAATTGAAAGACACGAAGTCTCCGAAATAGAGGAAGACTCTGAAGGAAGAATACTTCTCAGATTCAACTCTATGAGACAGAATGATGTTGTTCCCAACATCAGGATTCAAGAAATCAATTCCAGAGCCTCTTTTTCAGATAACTCTGGTTATCAAAACTACAAAGTCAATTTCAAAACTCCAATTCCTTCTTATCAAGAATCTGTTAACCCAGGTTCCCCTACTGCAAGTTCTCCTACTGATTTTCAAATGGAAAATTGTATTTCAATGATTTTCTCTGAAAACTTTACTCCAAATTTCAAATATCTTTATAAGAGTTTCAGTGATGAAACAATTAGAAAAGATTGGTTTTTAAAATTTGACAAAGAATTTCGAATAAAATTAAATGATATTTGGAAAGAAGAACTTCAAAACAAATACAGGTCAAACATTTCTCTTTTAAATTGGTTTGACACTTATTGCAAAACAAACAATATTTGTAACATTTCTGATGATGTTTATTCTTTAAATCAGATTAATGTTCAAAAAAGTATTTACAAAAAATGGGAACTTGACAATGGTGTTATTGTTTCCTCTGTTCATCCTCCTTTACAAAATATAAAGATTTCTTTAGAAAAAGGTAAAATCCCAGCTACCCCTTTTCGAACAGGAGAGGGAGATGTTGCTAAGGATGTCAAAAAGGTTATTGAACAAAATAATTTTTCAAATCAAATTCTTCATACTATTGCAGAACAGGTGGATAGCCTATCGGTGAAATTAGATTCAAAACCCTTTGATTCCAAATTTCCAAATAGTATTTCTACTCCTCATTTCATTCCGAGGAGCCTTCCTACTAATATTGAAAAGAATTTGCAACTCCCTGCAAGTTCTAGCCTTATTGATAGAATTTCAAAAAAGCTCGTTGAAACTTCATCCTCCCAAAACAATGAAGCTTCAACCTCTTATACTTCAAAAGCCACTACTCCTCATGTTTCAAACATTAATTGTTTGGACAAAGCCAAAAAGATTTCATCAAAAATCTCTTATGAATCAGAATCTGATAATAATGAGATTAATAAACTTCGCTTTCAATCTGGAACAAAAGCCTTTTATAATAATAGATATTCCCCTCCGGATATTCTATTTGAAGAAAGAGCTCATTTCAAAAGCAATGCCAAATACGATGGCCAATCTATCCATGAATGGAACATAGATGGCAAATCAGAATATGAAATCCTAAATTCTCTTCAAGAAATGGGCATGGCTCGAGTTGCTTATAAAGCCCAAAATCAAAGAGAAGATAGCGCCGCCGCTCTTATTATTACTGGCTTCACTGGTCAGCTAAAAAACTGGTGGGATAACTCCCTTACTCTCACCGACAAACAAAACATTCTTCAACATACCATTGAAGTTGAAGAACCCGATGGAACTATTAATAATAAAAACGATGCTTGTGACATGTTAATACTTACTATTGGCATGTATTTCATTGGTAATCCTAAAGAAGAACTTGATTCAACACAAGTTGTATTATCTAATATCAGATGTCCTACATTATCCGATTATAGATGGTACAAAGATGTTTTTCTTACTCATATATTAAAAAGAAATGATTGCAATGCTTCATTTTGGAAAGAAAGATTCATAGCAGGACTTCCTAAACTTTTCGGTGAAAGAATTCATCAAAAGCTTAAGGAAGCTACTGGTCAAAGTGACATTCCTTTTGAAACAATTACATATGGTCAATTATTTGCTTTCGTCAAAAAAGAAGGACTAGCTTTGTGTTCAGAATTAAAAATACAATCTAAGTACGGATCTGAAAAGAATAGATACCGTAAGGAGATTGGTTCATTCTGCGAAGCTTTTGGATTACAAAAGATTCAAGCTCCTTCTTCAAGATTAAAAACAAAGCATTTTCCTAAAAAACGTTATAAAAATGATTTCAAAGAAAAATTTTACAAAAGGCCTAAATTTTCAAAAAGAAAAAATTTTAAAAAGAATTTTGACAATTTTCAATTTACTTGTTTCAAATGTCACAAAAAAGGTCATAAAGCTAATGAATGTTCTTTACAAAAGAAGATTAATGAAATATTTCATGATGATGAAATCCTGAGAGACAAGATTTCTTCATTATTAATTTCTGATGGTAATTCTCAAAATGAATATTCAAATGATTCTAATTCAAGTTCTGATTTAGAAGAAGTTTTCACAAGCTCAGAATCTGAAATAGACAAGTCCTCTTGTCAAGGATTCTGTCCATTAAACATTAATGTCATTTCAAAAGACAATACTGAACAAGAACTCTTGTTCGATCTTATTGATAAAGTTCCTGATCTAGAAGAAAAACAGAAATATCTTCTTAGATTAAGGAATATTGTTCTCAACAATCATCCTCCTAATAAAGAAAAACCTCCTGTTATCATTGAACCATTCAGTATTTCAAAGCTTTTCAACAAAGCTCCTTCCTCTTCTTTAATCACAACAGATATTACTATTAATGATCTTCAGCGAGAGATTAATACTCTGAAAGCTGAAATTCAAAACCTCTATTCTGAGATTAATAATCTTCATTCCAAAGATTTGGATTTAGAAACCAAATTATCTATTTTCAAAAGTACTTTTGATATTCCTACTTTTGATATTCCTGAAAGCTCTTCAAAAAACCAAGTGATAGATACTACATTGAGTACTTCAGACAATGAAGCTATTCAAAGTATCGAACACATAGCTTTTCAAAAATGGTATTCAATTATAAATCTAATTATTGATGACTTTCAGATCAGTGCTTCCTGTCTTATAGATAGTGGAGCTGATCAGAATTGCATAAGAGAAGGTCTTATTCCTTCAATTTATTATGAAAAAACTAATGAAAGGCTTGTGGCAGCTAATGCTACTCCTCTTCATATTAAATACAAACTTTCAAAAGCTTTCATTTGCAATGATGGTTATTGTTTCAAAACCAATTTCATTCTTGTCAAAAATTTAAGTCAAGATATTATTTTGGGTAACCCCTTCTTGACTATTATTTATCCTTTCAAAGTTGATGGTACTGGTATTACTACCAATATCATGGGAAAAGATATTCATTTCAAATTTGTTAATCCTATTAAGGAAAGAGAAGTATCTCTTCTTCAAAATTACTATATTTCTCAAATTAATGCTATTGAATGCAAAAAATCTCATATAGATTTACTCAAAGAAGAAGTTTTTTACTTTCGTATTGAAAATGAACTTCTTAAAAAGGATATTCAAAACAGAATTTTAGATTTCGAAAATGTTTTGAAAAAAGAAGTATGCTCTGATCTTCCCAATGCTTTCTGGGAAAGAAAGAAGCATATTGTTTCTTTACCTTATATTACTGGTTTCAATGAAAAATCTATAATAACAAAAGCAAGACCTATTCAAATGAATCATGATCTTCTCAACATCTGCAAAGATGAAATCAAATCCCTTCTTTCCAAAAAGCTCATAAGGCCCTCTAAGTCACCTTGGAGTTGCCCTGCCTTTTATGTTAATAATCAAGCAGAAAAGGAAAGAGGAGTCCCCAGACTCGTCATTAATTACAAACCACTCAATGATGTTCTTGAATGGATTAGATATCTTATTCCTAATAAAAGAGATCTGATCAAAAGATTGCATAAAGCATGCATTTTTTTAAAATTCGATCTTAAGTCTGGTTTTTGGCAGATACAGATCAGAGAAGAAGACAAATACAAAACTGCTTTCACAGTTCCTTTTGGTCATTATAAAATGGAATGTAATGCCATTTGGTCTAAAAAATGCTCCTTCTGAATTTCAAAATATTATGAATGATATTTTCAATAACTATTCTGATTTCTCTATTGTTTATATAGATGATATTTTGATATTTTCTCAAAATATAGAGCAGCATTTCAAACATCTCAAAACTTTTCTTTATATTTGCAAAAAGAATGGTTTAGTCATTTCTGCCCCTAAAATTAAGCTTTTTCAAACAAAAGTTAGATTTTTGGGATACGATATTTCAAAAGGCACAATAAAACCCATTTCTAGAGCAATTGAATTTGCTGACAAATTTCCTGATATTATTAAGGATAAAAATCAGTTACAAAGATTTTTAGGTTGCTTAAATTATGTGTCTGAATTTTTTCCAAAACTTAGAATTGTTTGTAAACCTCTTTTTCAAAGATTAAAAAAGAATCCTGATTCTTGGTCAGATATTCATACTAATATTGTTAAACAGATTAAAGTTCAGGTTAAGTCACTTCCTTGTTTAGGAATACCTAAACCTGAGGCATTCATGATTATTGAGACTGACGCCTCTGATATTGGTTATGGAGGTATCCTTAAACAAAGAATTCAAAATGATCATGCATCTCATACATTCATTGAACAACTTGTTCGTTTTCATTCGGGCATTTGGAATGATTCCCAAAAGAATTATTCTACTATCAAAAAAGAAATACTTTCAATAGTTTTGTGCATTACAAAATTCCAAGATGATATTTTCAATAAAAAATTTCTTCTTAGAATTGATTGCAAATCTGCAAAAGAAGTTTTACAAAAAGATGTCAAAAATATTGTTTCAAAACAAATCTTTGCTAGATGGCAAGCTATACTTTCATGTTTTGATTTTAATATTGAATATATCAAAGGAGATAATAATTCATTACCTGATTTCCTAACTAGAGAGTTTCTTCAAAATCCTGCAGAAAAATCATGAGTGAATCCAAGTTTCAAGCTTCTCAAATTTATTCAAAGCCCTTAGGAAATGCTAACTTTCCAATCCTTTCTGAATTCCCTAGTACTACTAAACCTTCATTTTCTCAGCTTGATAACCATAAGACTCCTAAGTGTTTACATTCAAACCCTTGTTATACCAAACCTTTTGATAAAACCATTCCCAAATCACCTGCAATACTAGCGTTTGATTCTAGTATATATTCCAAACCCAACCATCAAAATATAACTCTTATTCAAACTGATGATGGTACTTCTTACCATATTCAAAACTGGAGTAATAGCGCTTTTTGGCCAAAATATTATGATGGAAAGAATAGTTCTATACAACAATATTACAATATTCTGTATAGACAAATGGCCGAAAAGGAACATGTAGCAAATGAAAGATTTCAAAATAGTTATCAAAGATCATGGGAAAGAACATTAGCCAGAAGCAAATATTCTCATGAAGAATATCTAGAAGATTTACGCCAAGAGACAATTTTATGCTCAAAAGATGTTTCAAGGAATATAGCAGAAATTCAAAGTTTTACAGAAATCCAGGGAAGAATTCCTGGACATCTTCAATGGAAAAGAAGATCTAATCAAAGTCCAAAAGAAATTTGCAAACCCTACTATTTTACATGGTGGTGGTCTCCAAGCAGCAACAATTCAGAAGTAAGTTCATCAGAGGAATCAGAATATGGTGATCCTGATTTGTGAAAATTCAAAAGAAAAGAAAAAGAAAGAAAAGAAAAAGAAAAATTCAAAAAGAAGAGAAAAAGAAAGAAAAAGAAAAATTCAAAAGAAAAGAAAAAGAGAAGCTCAAGAAAAAACCTCAAGATTAACCTCAAGATTGATCTCAAGATCAGCTCACCTAATCATAAATTCCAATCTTTGTATTCTAATATTCTCATAAACCTTTCATATCCCTTTCAAATCTCTGTATTCAATCCTTGTAATTCATATCTCCATTAATTAAAGTAAGTTTTATTCAAAGTTTTATTGTTTTCAAATTGTTATTTACATTCATACTCTGATAATTCATACCATGTCCATATTCATGCATACAATTATCCTGTTCGTGCCGATCCATCCCCTAATGGTATCAAAGCCTGTTTGGCTGTGATACGAAAAGACAATTTCAAAAATTTTGATTACTGAATACTTGTGATAATTTCATAAGTATTAATTGTTGAACTAAGGTTCTGAATATTTACTGGATTCATAAGTATTATTTGCTGCACTAGAAGGTGTGTTGGTAAGCGTGAATCCGTTGGTCAGCCTGGTGAATTGGTGGTCCCGGTAGTGTTCCCGCATTTATAGCAAAGCAAATACTTACTTATTGTTGACAAGTAATATTCATATACTTTTAGCAAAACAATTAGAACTTATTGTTGTTACAACAAGTTATTCATGGCATCAAGATTTAGAAATTTATTTTCGAAACACAGTTCAAGTAGCTCTAATATTATTCAATCGCATGAATTGCATATACAGGATAATAATTACTCAAATTGGACTATACCTGAACAACAAATTGAGACTATGTATCATATTGGTCCCGTTGATTTCAAAACTGCTTTTTCAGTCAAAACTCATGAAGAGACTATTTCAATTCAAAAAGAATTTCAAAGTTTAAATCTTCTGTCAAATATTTCTATCAAAAAATATTTGGAGAAAAATTATAGATATATTCATTTTGGTTTAATTCAAGTTGCTATTAAACCTCTTGTTCATATTGGCGTTGATGCTCCTGTTTACCTTGCTTTAAGGGACAACAGGTTAAAAAGATACAAATCTTCTTTACTAGCTATGATTCAAACAAATATTTGCAATGGCCCTATTTATTTCAATTGTGCTCCTGATTTTTCAATTGATATTACTGATCCTTTATTACTTGATTCATTAGTTCTTGATATTCATTTACAAAGCAATTAATTCAAAAATCTTTGCAAAAATTTTGCTGTTATATATCGTGTTTATTTTCGCGTTATGTCTTCACAGCTCAATCCAAAATTCATTATGCATCCTACTTCCAAAGAAGAAACTGTTATGCTTCAAATAGAAGCAAACAGATCCAATTACTTTGTCCCCAAAAGACTCAAGTGGAATGAAATAACCATTCCCAATGAATATCCTCAAATACCAAGAGGAATTGAAAGACACGAAGTCTCCGAAATAGAGGAAGACTCTGAAGGAAGAATACTTCTCAGATTCAACTCTATGAGACAGAATGATGTTGTTCCCAACATCAGGATTCAAGAAATCAATTCCAGAGCCTCTTTTTCAGATAACTCTGGTTATCAAAACTACAAAGTCAATTTCAAAACTCCAATTCCTTCTTATCAAGAATTTGTTAACCCAGGTTCCCCTACTGCAAGTTCTCCTACTGATTTCCAAATGGAAAATTGTATTTCAATGATTTTCTCTGAAAACTTTACTCCAAATTTCAAATATCTTTATAAGAGTTTCAGTGATGAAACAATTAGAAAAGATTGGTTTTTAAAATTTGACAAAGAATTTCGAATAAAATTAAATGATATTTGGAAAGAAGAACTTCAAAACAAATACAGGTCAAACATTTCTCTTTTAAATTGGTTTGACACTTATTGCAAAACAAACAATATTTGTAACATTTCTGATGATGTTTATTCTTTAAATCAGATTAATGTTCAAAAAAGTATTTACAAAAAATGGGAACTTGACAATGGTGTTATTGTTTCCTCTGTTCATCCTCCTTTACAAAATATAAAGATTTCTTTAGAAAAAGGTAAAATCCCAGCTACCCCTTTTCGAACAGGAGAGGGAGATGTTGCTAAGGATGTCAAAAAGGTTATTGAACAAAATAATTTTTCAAATCAAATTCTTCATACTATTGCAGAACAGGTGGATAGCCTATCGGTGAAATTAGATTCAAAACCCTTTGATTCCAAATTTCCAAATAGTATTTCTACTCCTCATTTCATTCCGAGGAGCCTTCCTACTAATATTGAAAAGAATTTGCAACTCCCTGCAAGTTCTAGCCTTATTGATAGAATTTCAAAAAAGCTCGTTGAAACTTCATCCTCCCAAAACAATGAAGCTTCAACCTCTTATACTTCAAAAGCCACTACTCCTCATGTTTCAAACATTAATTGTTTGGACAAAGCCAAAAAGATTTCATCAAAAATCTCTTATGAATCAGAATCTGATAATAATGAGATTAATAAAATCCGCTTTCAATCTGGAACAAAAGCCTTTTATAATAATAGATATTCCCCTCCGGATATTCTATTTGAAGAAAGAGCTCATTTCAAAAGCAATGCCAAATACGATGGCCAATCTATCCATGAATGGAACATAGATGGCAAATCAGAATATGAAATCCTAAATACTCTTCAAGAAATGGGCATGGCTCGAGTTGCTTATAAAGCCCAAAATCAAAGAGAAGAGAGCGCCGCCGCTCTTATTATTACTGGCTTCACTGGTCAGCTAAAAAACTGGTGGGATAACTCCCTTACTCTCACCGACAAACAAAACATTCTTCAACATACCATTGAAGTTGAAGAACCCGATGGAACTATTAATAATAAAAACGATGCTTGTGACATGTTAATACTTACTATTGGCATGTATTTCATTGGTAATCCTAAAGAAGAACTTGATTCAACACAAGTTGTATTATCTAATATCAGATGTCCTACATTATCTGATTATAGATGGTACAAAGATGTTTTTCTTACTCATATATTAAAAAGAAATGATTGCAATGCTTCATTTTGGAAAGAAAGATTCATAGCTGGACTTCCTAAACTTTTCGGTGAAAGAATTCATCAAAAGCTTAAGGAAGCTACTGGTCAAAGTGACATTCCTTTTGAAACAATTACATATGGTCAATTATTTGCTTTCGTCAAAAAAGAAGGACTAGCTTTGTGTTCAGAATTAAAAATACAATCTAAGTACGGATCTGAAAAGAATAGATACCGTAAGGAGATTGGTTCATTCTGCGAAGCTTTTGGATTACAAAAGATTCAAGCTCCTTCTTCAAGATTAAAAACAAAGCATTTTCCTAAAAAACGTTATAAAAATGATTTCAAAGAAAAATTTTACAAAAGGCCTAAATTTTCAAAAAGAAAAAATTTTAAAAAGAATTTTGACAATTTTCAATTTACTTGTTTCAAATGTCACAAAAAAGGTCATAAAGCTAATGAATGTTCTTTACAAAAGAAGATTAATGAAATATTTCATGATGATGAAATCCTGAGAGACAATATTTCTTCATTATTAATTTCTGATGGTAATTCTCAAAATGAATATTCAAATGATTCTAATTCAAGTTCTGATTTAGAAGAAGTTTTCATAAGCTCAGAATCTGAAATAGACAAGTCCTCTTGTCAAGGATTCTGTCCATTAAACATTAATGTCATTTCAAAAGACAATACTGAACAAGAACTCTTGTTCGATCTTATTGATAAAGTTCCTGATCTAGAAGAAAAACAGAAATATCTTCTTAGATTAAGGAATATTGTTCTCAACAATCATCCTCCTAATAAAGAAAAACCTCCTGTTATCATTGAACCATTCAGTATTTCAAAGCTTTTCAACAAAGCTCCTTCCTCTTCTTTAATCACAACAGATATTACTATTAATGATCTTCAGCGAGAGATTAATACTCTGAAAGCTGAAATTCAAAACCTCTATTCTGAGATTAAATAATCTTCATTCCAAAGATTTGGATTTAGAAACCAAATTATCTATTTTCAAAAGTACTTTTGATATTCCTACTTTTGATATTCCTGAAAGCTCTTCAAAAAACCAAGTGATAGATACTACATTGAGTACTTCAGACAATGAAGCTATTCAAAGTATCGAACACATAGCTTTTCAAAAATGGTATTCAATTATAAATCTAATTATTGATGACTTTCAGATCAGTGCTTCCTGTCTTATAGATAGTGGAGCTGATCAGAATTGCATAAGAGAAGGTCTTATTCCTTCAATTTATTATGAAAAAAACTAATGAAAGGCTTGTGGCAGCTAATGCTACTCCTCTTCATATTAAATACAAACTTTCAAAAGCTTTCATTTGCAATGATGGTTATTGTTTCAAAACCAATTTCATTCTTGTCAAAAATTTAAGTCAAGATATTATTTTGGGTAACCCCTTCTTGACTATTATTTATCCTTTCAAAGTTGATGGTACTGGTATTACTACCAATATCATGGGAAAAGATATTCATTTCAAATTTGTTAATCCTATTAAGGAAAGAGAAGTATCTCTTCTTCAAAATTACTATATTTCTCAAATTAATGCTATTGAATTCAAAAAATCTCATATAGATTTTCTCAAAGAAGAAGTTTTTTACTTTCGTATTGAAAATGAACTTCTTAAAAAGGATATTCAAAACAGAATTTTAGATTTCGAAAATGTTTTGAAAAAAGAAGTATGCTCTGATCTTCCCAATGCTTTCTGGGAAAGAAAGAAGCATATTGTTTCTTTACCTTATATTACTGGTTTCAATGAAAAATCTATAATAACAAAAGCAAGACCTATTCAAATGAATCATGATCTTCTCAACATCTGCAAAGATGAAATCAAATCCCTTCTTTCCAAAAAGCTCATAAGGCCCTCTAAGTCACCTTGGAGTTGCCCTGCCTTTTATGTTAATAATCAAGCAGAAAAGGAAAGAGGAGTCCCCAGACTCATCATTAATTACAAACCACTCAACGATGTTCTTGAATGGATTAGATATCCTATTCCTAATAAAAGAGATCTGAACAAAAGATTGCATAAAGCATGCATTTTTTCAAAATTCGATCTTAAGTCTGGTTTTTGGCAGATACAGATCAGAGAAGAAGACAAATACAAAACTATTTTCATATTCCTTTATTATGATCTCTCTATTATTTACATTGAGTCTGATATTCATACTAATCTCATTAAAAAGATAAAAGTTCAGGATAATTCAAATTTTTGTTTAAAAATACCTATACCTAAGGCATCAAGGTCTTATGACTTTAATAGCAGGTATAGTAGTATTCTTATACAAAGAATTCAAACTAATCATGCATCTCATACATTCATAAAGCAAATTATTTATTGCATAAAAGAAATTTTTCAAAAATATTTTTCTAAAAAATTATTATTTCATGTCTATATAAAGGACATAAAAGGAGATGATGTTTCATTACCCTTACCTATCATCCTAACCCAAGAATTTATCCTGCAGAAAACCATGAGTAAAATCAGACCTCAAACTTCTCAAAACTATTCAAAATCCTTGGTTAATGTTAACCAATTTCAAGCCCTTTCTGATTTTCCAAGTTTACCTTCTCCTTCTTATTCTCAAGCTGTTAAAGCACCCACAACTCCTACTCAAATACCCAGTTCAAGTACCTCCAGAAACTCACCATCAAAAACCTATATTACCAAACCCAATATTCAAAACATAACCCTCACTAGATATCATAATGCTCCAGATCTAGTTACTTTAAAGGGTATTATTTCAAAGTATTTTCCTAAAGGATGTCAATGGTATCCTGACAATCCTTTAAAAACTCAAAATTTTTATGAATTCATACTTGTCGACTCTGGATCTATTGAATTGGTTCATACTTCTGACCCTACAAATCCAGATCGTATTTCGTATTCAAAATGCATTATCAAAATAGTTTTCAAATCAGACGAATGGACCTTTCCATTCAATGAAAAACATTTTTCTATTCCTTATAATCCCAGAGGATATAATTATCCTGATTACAAAATGGCTTGGTTTAGAACCTTTCTTTTTAGACCATTCGATCATTCATGGTTCTTTACCTTTCATCCAGATTTCATAAAAACTACTTTTCCTATCTGGTTCTTAGAATGGTGGATGGATTTTGGACCTCTACCTTCCATTCTCCCTCCAGATGTCATGGAAGCCTACTCATATTATACTACAAAAAACTCAAAAACTCCTATTGAAAGATCTCTTACAGATATTCACTTTTTCTCTGAATTCAAAGTCCCTTGGATAATTTGTTGGAGCTTTGCCTTCAAACAATTTTTTCCTCTTCCAAATCCCCTCTCTATTGTTAGAGAATTCAAAGTTAAATGGTGGACAAATTACTCTACAAAATATTGCAACCTTCAAGTTGTCAAAACTTTTATTACCACTGGTGAAAAACCTCAATGGGAGAAACCAACCAGCAATGATTCATCAACCAGCAAGAATAAAAAGAAGAAAGAAGCTAATGTCTGTTCCCTCTCTAAAGAACAGATTGAAGTATTTCAAATGATGGAGAAAGACCCAGAAACCTTCAAAGAATATCTTCAATTCTGTAAATTCAAGAAGATGAATTCTGAAGCTGAAGACATTTCATCAGAAAGCTCAAAATCAGAATTTGATCCTTTTGGTGGTCCTTGTGGGCAAGACCTATTTGATTTGTGACTATCTCCTAAAAATTCAAAAGAAAAGAAAAAGAAAGAAAAGAAAAAGAAAAATTCAATAGAAAAGAAAAAGAAAGAAAAGAAAAGGAAAAATTCAAAAGAAAAGAAAAAGAGAGAAAAAGAAAAAAGAGAAAAACAAAAAGAAAAGAAGAAAAATTCAAAATTCCTTTCATCTGATAGAATTATTAAAATGTTGAGTCAGAAGTTTCTCGGTGAAACGAGTACTCAATAATTTTGATAAAACAGACCAACCACTTTGGTCATTTTATTCAAAACCAGGTACCAAATTCAAAAGCTGTCTTCCAATTTGTCAAAAGATGGACGAATCAATCAAAAGCAGCCATTCACTATTCAAAAAAGCAAGCAGCCAAGCACTGTAGCAAAGGTCACTATTCATATCACTGTAGTAGTCGAAGTCACTGTTCACATCACTGTAGCAGCCGACACATCACTGTAGAAGTCACTATTCCAACAACTAATAAAGACATTTCAACAACCGCACTCAACCTGTGAAGAAATGCAGATCAAATTCAAATTCAAATGCAGATTCAAAGGAAGACTCTGACTATAAATAAGTCAGTTTATTTCATTGTGAAGAAAAACCTCAAGAAGAACCTCAAGATTAACCTCAAGATTGATCTCAAGATCAGCTCACCTAATCATAAATTCCAATCTTTGTATTCCAATATTCTCATAAACCTTTCATATCCCTTTCAAATCTCTGTATTCAATCCTTGTAATTCATATCTCCATTAATTCAAAGTAAGTTTTATTCAAAGTTTTATTGTTTTCAATTTGTTATTTACATTCATGCTCTGATACCATTGGGGGATGGATCGGCACGAACAGGATAATTGTATGCATGAATATGGACATGGTATGAATTATCAGAGTATGAATGTAAATAACAAATTGAAAACAATAAAACTTTGAATAAAACTTACTTTGAATTAATGGAGATATGAATTACAAGGATTGAATACAGAGATTTGAAAGGGATATGAAAGGTTTATGAGAATATTGGAATACAAAGATTGGAATTTATGATTAGGTGAGCTGATCTTTTCTAATTGTTTCATCACTGAAACTCTTATAAAGATATTTGAAATTTGGAGTAAAGTTTTCAGAGAAAATCATTGAAATACAATTTTCCATTTGAAAATCAGTAGGAGAACTTGCAGTAGGGGAACCTGGGTTAACAGATTCTTGATAAGAAGGAATTGGAGTTTTGAAATTGACTTTGTAGTTTTGATGACCAGAGTTATCTAAAAAAGAGGCTCTGGAATTGATTTCTTGAATCCTGATGTTGGGAACAACATCATTCTGTCTCATAGAGTTGAATCTGAGAAGTATTCTTCCTTCAGAGTCTTCCTCTATTTCGGAGACTTCGTGTCTTTCAATTCCTCTTGGTATTTGAGGATTATTGATTATGAATTCATTGGGAATGGTTATTTCATTCCACTTGAGTCTTTTGGGGACAAAGTAATTGGATCTGTTTGCTTCTATTTGAAGCATAACAGTTTCTTCTTTGGAAGTAGGATGCATAATGAATTTTGGATTGAGCTGTGAAGACATAACGCGAAAATAAACACGATATATAACAGCAAAATTTTTGCAAAGATTTTTGAATTCATTGCTTTGTAAATGAATATCAAGAACTAATGAATCAAGTAATAAAGGATCAATAATATCAATTGAAAAATCAGGAGCACAATTGAAATAAATAGGGCCATTGCAAATATTTGTTTGAATCATAGCTAGTAAAGAAGATTTGTATCTTTTTAACCTGTTGTCCCTTAAAGCAAGGTAAACAGGAGCATCAACGCCAATATGAACAAGAGGTTTAATAGCAACTTGAATTAAACCAAAATGAATATATCTATAATTTTTCTCCAAATATTTTTTGATAGAAATATTTGACAGAAGATTTAAACTTTGAAATTCTTTTTGAATTGAAATAGTCTCTTCATGAGTTTTGACTGAAAAAGAAGTTTTGAAATCAAGGCTATTGTACCCTTTATCTTCTCTATATAAAGAGTAGAGATAGTAGGGTTGTACAGACATTGAGATTTATGCCGTTAATAAGAATCCCTATTTCTCTCTTATTTTTTGTGTTCTTCTATTTCTTTTATATTCGTCTTACAAAATCTGTTTACAACAAAAATAAATTTGTTTATATTATTAGATTATTATTATTATTTTTAACATGTAATTTGCTACCTATATCTTATTATCTAGATTATTATTAGGGCGGCGCTATTGTCACCCGAAACATTACTAAGGGCACCCAATTCTCTAAAAAATTGATAGTAAAAATCCTATTAATGCCCCCACCTCTAAATTTACACCCACACTAGTTCAATCAATTAATTTTGCTAAGTTCATCCAAGACCATTACTAAGCCCACCCAAAATTATTACTGCATACACCAAAAAATGAAAAATAAATTTAGCGTACGCCCTGGATCTTCCAACTAAAATCGACACATGGTGATACGTTCGAAACAATGAAAAAATAAATGCATACGCCCTTGATTTTCCCACTGAAATCAACACATAGTGATAATTTCGAAACAATGCTCAAGGATAAACCACTGTGTTAGATTCCAAGCTGCCAGATGTGAAATAAATTTATATATCTATATCTTCTTGTATTGACAAGTGTTCGTCTAGCAACAATCCGTAATGATTCAATATTGTGTTTGAAGGAAAAATTTCTAAGATGTCGAGACTAAACAAAATGCTCTTGTTCGACATCGAACTCAAAAGTCACGAAAATTATAAGTAATGTGTTTAACATCCAAATAATTTTTTCTTAGTATGAGAGGCTTAATATATCTTTTACTTTATTAATGATTGAATTCAAGAAAAAAAGAAAAGCGAATGAATGGATGGCGTGAGAAATCAAATTTGTTATATTTTCAAACTCATGTATACCAAATAAATAATTACTCCATCCGCGTGCGTTGATGAAGATTGAAGATTTTTTATTTCTTCTTCTGAATCTCAATCCCCCAGGTAGCATTGAGTTTGGGGTGTGGTTTTCAACCCTACAAAAGATGCAGATGGCTAAAACTGTTAATAGTTTTAGGTGGAGTTAGCAATTTAGCAAAATAAATTGGGTGGATTAGTGTGGATCTAAATTTGGAGGTAAAGGTAGAACATAAATTTTACTATCAATTATTTTGATAATTGGGTGCTCTTGGCAATGTTTTGAGTGACAATAGCGTCGCCCTTATTATTACTCTTTTTCGCATGTCTACTCTAAAACACAGATCGCCAAAAGGATATAGAGTAAAATGTTTAAATAAAAAAAAATACTGGATTAATTAAAATGATAGTGGTATAGTGAATTATTTCATAAATACTTTGTAATATAAATAAAAAATACTTTTTAATAAAAAATAATATTTTTAATAAAAAGTGATAATTATTGAGAAAATATAAAAACAATCTTATGTGAGATGATTTGATGCAAGTGTCACTTTGATTATTATACAAGTGGATATCTTATACATCCGAATGTACGCGTGAATTACATTAAATAATAATATATGACAAAGTCTCTTGTGAGACGTTATAAATATGAGACGGTTTGTGAGACGTGTTATAGTATACATATTATGTAGATAAAGTATGCTTAGAGGTTGTTACGATAGATAATGAATTAAAGTACTATGATTTTAAGGTGTTATAATATTATTCATTTTTTACATACTGTAACAATAAATAAGCATATTTTACCTATATAATAAATATACTTTAATAGTGGGTCGACCCGTCTCACAACCGTCTCACCAAAAATTCGTCTCACAAGAGAGTTTCTCATAATATATTTTTCAACTCACTATTTATTAAAATATTATACATTTAAATCTCCATGCAAAAAAAAATAAACATCAAAATTAATGCGTAAGGAGTAATATATTTTTATTCATTATTTTATAAGGTTTGAATGTAAGTGTACGAATTTGAATTGATACATGCCTTATTATTATACTAATATATAAAACACTTTCCATGTTTATTTTTAAAAAATACCCAGCACCTTCTTATTAAAAAAATATATGTATTGTCTCACCAATTTAATTTTACTTTATTTTAACTTATATATAATCTTTTTTTTTCTTTTTTTAAGGGAATTTCCTTTGAAGTCGATTCACCATTCATTCTGTTTTAGCAACATTATGTTTTAGTATGTAAAAAATTATTCTTTAGAAAAAAATTATTACTCTTCTTAATGAAAAATATTACCTATCTCAACAAGAATATAAAATTTTATAATACATCATAATTAGAATAATAATATTTTTCCTTCACGAGAACAATATTTCATATCTCAAAAGAGTAAATTTTCATATATTAAAATGTAATCGGTAAATCAGAGTGCAATAATTTAATTTAAGGGGTTAATGTTTTTCAAATGAGTAATAGTTCATTCCTTTAAAGAGTAACATTTTTATGGCAAATTCTTTTATGCATCCACATCTAGAACTTATTACACTAATGAATAAAAGCTTATACATTTTGTTAGCGAATTTTACATTAGTTCTTTTTAATGAAAAATTTATTGTAACACAAGTTATATCTTTATTAAGAAACATATATATACTATTAAATAAAAATTATAGTTGGTCTCTTGTGCACCGGGAGCACAAAGTGTTCAAGGTTATAACATAAAGGGTATTCATTTTAATTATAAATGTATGATTTCATGAAAGAGTCGGTTAAAATATAAATGATATTAATGTTTGAGTAAAAAAATTATTTTTATTTTAAAAAATTAAGGGTATAAGTTTCTATATTAAAGCATGCAATATTTAATATTAAAGGGTACAACTGTGGAAGGACGTCGAATCTGGGCACACGGTACGTTTGGAGGCACGCTCACACAAATTTTATCCTAAAAATTAATGACATATGTGTGCACATAATATCAACTCATATTTTTTATATATTAAAGAGTAATCGCTAAATCTGCATGTGTGAACCCAGTTCACACAAGTGTTTATCTTTTTTACACTACAAAAAAAGAATTTTTAGCAACCGAATTTACCAGCGGAATTCAATCCGTTGGTAATTACCATAGCAACAAAAATGACATTTTTATTTTAGCAACGGAATGTCAACAGATTTATTCTCTATTTTAGCAACAGAATTCAATCCATTGGTAATTACCAACGGATTACCAAGGGAATCATTATATAAATTACCAACGGAGTTATTAGCAACGCATTACCAACGAAATTATTTTATCAACGGAATTGATTTTTCGTTGCTAAAAATTTACCAACCACCACTTTACGAATAGAATTTTACCAATGGATTCCATTGTTAATCCGTTGGTATGCCAATTTAACAATAGAATTAAGGCTTTTACCAACGAAATATTCCATTGGTAAAAAAAAATTTTTTGTAGTGTTATTATTATATTACCAATGTATATCTCCATAGTATTTGAATCTTTATTTTTCAATCATTCTTTGTGCATATACGAATAGTTTCTCAATTATGATATAGATGATCCAATGAAAATGAATAATTAACAATTTGAAAATGATTAAATTAAGAGTGATTTTTGGTGCACCGATGCATCTTAGAATTTATGGGTTAAAAATAAGATGTGGTGGATAGACATTAAAAAAACTAATTATTTTATTTAATTTGATGGTGGAGATTAAATTAAAATTTAATCTAACGATTAAGATTGTCTAGGTGCACCAGGTACACAACAGTTTGACTCTTAAATTAAATGCTCGTCTCCTTTCCTCTCCAAGGGAGGCAGTATACCCTATATGTCCATAAAATCTAATATGCTATACAAAAATTTAATAAAAACAATGCTCTAATTTCAATTTAATGATATTTGAGAGGATGCTAAAGTTTTATTTTTTTAGAACTCAACAAAGCTTTATTAATCATCTAGCATCTAAAGAATTAATACAATCCAAAAGAGATAGTGGGATGCCATAATAAAAAATCTGGACAACACATTATTGAAAGCATATTAAGCTAATTTATTGGCTAAGAAATTAGTTGTGCGATGGACCCAGCAGAATGAGCTTTTCCAAAAAGATGAAGTTAGAGTGATAACATCTTTAACGATCGAGCCAAAATAGGATATGTCCACCTTTGGTTGATCCAATGCATGGTAGAGAACAAGCGAGTCAATTTCTAACACAACCTGGCTGATATTATGGTCCCGAGCAAGTTGTAATCCACGACGTGCAGCCAGCGCCTCAACAATTTCAATAGTGGGTTCTGTATTGAAAAGCTCCAAGAAACATTCCAATCCATATTGCGAGCAACACCCCCAATATCAGTTCCCACACCACTTACAATTGAAGCATCAATATTAATCTATTTAACATCTAAACTTGGAGGTGCCCACAAACATTAGGCTTGATGGTATCCCCTTGGGATAGACATATTTAGCTTTCTAATACTCTTCAAGGAGTTCCAATCTCATAGAGAACAAATGATGTGGGTTGTGTTCTTTTTTTCTCAAAAACAAAGAGATTACGAGCAAAACATATACATCAAAGTAAGACACCAAATTAAAATAACATCTTTGCTTATGATCGCTGCTCTTCCAAAAGGTATCCAACGAGTCATTCAATTGCTGCAACTAATATTGTTTGAGAGATCAAGGTGGAGTGGAAAAAGAAGTCAAAATTTTTTTACCCATGGGCAATCTTGAAACACATGCTCTGATTCTACTCCACTTCTGCATCTACTACACATAGGGTCAACATCCACAAATCGCCTAATCAAATTGGTATTTAAAGGTACAATACCTTTATAACATCTCTACACGAACATTTGAATTTTAGGTGGGACATCTAAAGACCAAACCCATCTCTAGCGTGAATTCATAGCCACATTCATATTTATCTCATCTTCTTCTATGTTTTCAAAACTTGTCAAATAGCCTGTTTTAACTGAGTAAATTCCATTTTTTTATGTGTCTCCAAATTTCATTTTTTTATGTGACTCCATGAAAGAACATCGGATTTGTTTGAGATACTAAAGGGGCAGAAATCTGGCTTTTGGCTCATTTGGTAAGAACACCTTCGTTATAAGTTGCAAATTCCACCTCTGACCATCATCTTTCAATTTACCAAATTCATCCATTTTTACTACTTTCATGTTGGGGTTCTATCGTTTGGTTAACATGAACCGTTAGGGTTCCATACGATTCTATATCAGCGGAAGTAAGAGCATAAAATCATATTACCTTTCATCAGGGTATGTTGAAGCAGAAGAATTCTCGCCAGCAGCACGTGCAGTCTCACCGTTTTGGGCATAACTCTCTCATTCGATCTCTGAATTGAGTGATCTATGCGCCAAAACGATCCTATTTTCCATGGATTTCCAACCATGTATCACATGAATAGTTTATAGTTACACACGATTTAAAAAATATCATGGAAGTTGACAAACAGCAGTAACAAATGATCTCTTGATCTTCTGTTGTATTCACAAGTCCAATTTTGACGTCGTGTGGGCGACGATCCTTAAGATCCTCTCAATATGATGTTCCCTTTCCCTCCTCACAGTGTTTGGCATAAATAATTAGGATTTTCGAACAGCTGAGATGACTTATATATGGGCTACAACATGGACAAGGAGGAGAAATTAGAGTTGGGGTTCTATTGGGCTTATGTATCCAAGTTTAGCCCAAAACTTATACTTAAGTTCAATAATAATAATATATTCCACTAAAATATTATTACTGCACTGTCGCTCTAATCCCATAATTACGTTATGGACTCTTTCTTATTATGAGCTCGTTAGTCTCCCCGCGTTTAAGATATACAATGCCCATTAATCAATTAAGTTACTGACAACTTCATTAATTAATATCTCATCCGAAAGTAGTACAACTCAATCTCATTATCATGCCGGAATAAATCCACCAGTTGGATTTACATGATAATCCTTATGAGCTCCTCAAGGGGACATCATCAACCTATTTAATAGGACATAGATTCCTTCTATAATCAACATCACACCATAGAGACAACACTATTTCCCAATTCACCGAGTTTATTGATTTAATTACATGTAAATCTCATCTATTTATGAATCAAAGAAATACATATTGCCTTACATGTCAAGATTATTGTATAGGGATTAAGAGCACGAACATCCACATAATAACTGAGATCAAGTACTTCTATATAGACAGTACAAGTCGAACGATCTCAAGCGGTCATGTTTAATACACACAAAGTGCACTAATGTGATTCTATAGTCAAGACAAACTAATACCAAATCACACTACAACCATCCCGATAGAGAGTCCCCGTCTATCTCGGTTGTGAGCATCTGTTTATACTTTATAAGGAAATTGATAATATGATCTTCCGCATGTTGTCGCACAACATATTATCTACAGTATAAAGTAAGTGCATCGGACATATAAATAAATTATAAGACGCAATTATTTGATCATATAATTCTCATTTTAAATAAATTGTTATAACATTGTTCATATAAAAAGCTAAACTTTTAGTATACAATCCAATATTTCAATCCATAATTCACTCCATACATCTTTCACCCATACCATCCTTAGAGAGATTTGAAGCTTATATGCTTGGAATGCTATTGGAGGAAGGAGATCACCCCTCATCTACAAGGGAGAGATTCAACTTTCATTTTTGTATTTTCTTTGATTTGAAGTTTGCAATGGAATTTTATGAACTTTGTAAGGTTTGTAAGATGATTATTGTTGGCTAGACCTCTTGAGAGGCTAGCCACATGATGAATTGAGGTTAATCTAGATTTGTGGGATTTTTAGTAGTTAATTGAGTTGATGATGGATTTTCTCTTATAAATTGTGATTCATGATTCATTTTATTAATTGTGTGATTAATTTCTATATACATCATGTTAGGATGGCCAATCAGATATTATGTGCTAGGGCTTAATTGAATCAATTAGTGATATGATCATGCATGTTAGTGTGAGGGGAGGTAAGCCATACCATTCTTATACTTAGAACACTTATAGGACATTTGAGTAATTGAATGAGAAGAACAAAACTTAGAATCATAGTACCTTCATGGGAATTGATAATAAGAACAATCTAAGGGGATTTAATCTTGTAAAAGGGATGAGAACTTAGTTACCTTGACCATAGGGATTAGGAGTTCAACCGTGATTGCTTCTAGTCCATTGTTAATGATGTTTACTACTAAATTCGTACAAGTCTAGGTTGCTCCCTTGATTTTAATTGTGGTTAGCCTTGCATTCTTTCTAAGATCCATTACACTCATTTCATTTCATCTTATCACATCATTTTTACTTGTTGTTACTTGCTTTTCTAGTTAAGTGCTTAGTATAATTGTTAGACTAAAATTCAAACCAAAATTTAAACACTTTTATAAAGCATGGTTGAGGACAAATCCGGATACACCTTGATTTTACTTTTCGCTTGGGACGATATCTTATAAATTTTGTACTTGGTCACTGTCGGTTACAACAACGATAGATTACGCTTACTCTTAATCATTTTAACCTAGAAATGAGGCTAAGTTCAGCCTCCCTCACATTTTGGTGTGCATAGTTTCTTCCAAGAAATCCAATGATTTCGCCTTTCATTATTCTTTGACCCCACCAAAATTGTGCTACTGCCGATTCAATTCGAGCTATGACATTCTGAGGTAGACTCTTTATCAAAAATGGGTGAGTTTTAGTTATGCTTGATTGATTTGGGTGTAAAAAGTAATGTGTTATGGATATTTAATTTTAGGGTTTGAATATCTTATTTTTGGAATAGATGAATTAAGGTTATAATAGTCTGTTCAGCCTACTTATTTTTAGTAATCGAGTACCCTTAGTATTTTTCGGGTGGCAATAGTACCGCCCTAAAGATAATAAGTGATAATTATTTAAAAAAGAGATTTTCATGAGAATCTGGTTCACCATACACCTTTGTTTTACAAAATTACTCTTTAACATATAAAAAATTATTCTCTAAAGAAATGAAATATTACTCACTTCATTAAAAAAATAAAAAATCTGTCACATATCAATAAGAAAATAAAAAATCATAACATATAAAAAATTTGAGAAGTTATATTTTTTTGTTTAGAAAATTATAATTGATTGCTTCTAAACATATTTCTATATAGGCACCCATTAACTAAATAAAATGGGTTGAACCACTAGCCCAACCTATCCTACCCCACCAAAACTCGTTAATAACCCGCTAAAAATGACTTGTTATAAAATGACCAGCTAAAAAAATAACTCACTCCATTTAAGCCCATCAAAAAGTGGGTTGTGAATTAACTTGCACCGCCCTACCAACACACTCTTTAATTTAAAATCCATAAAATTTTAAATATTTTTTATTTTTTAAAAAAATATTTTTTTAATAATTAAGATTTAAAATATAAATTTTATAAAAAATAAATAATTTCAAAAAATTAAATAAATTTAAAATAAAAAATACTAAATATAAATTTAAAAAAGTGAAGATTTGTGTGACACCGTCTCATATAAGCCCCTTACGTGAGACTTATAAAAAGTGATAAGATCATTTTGATATAAAATATTGTCACTTTCGCTATAAAATATTATCACTTTTTATTTATACTATATGTTATTCATGAAATATGTCATTGCACCATTATCACTTTTCATCAATTAATTATTATTTTTCATTAATTATGTTATATTACTTTTTATCCATCTCATATAAGGGTTTAAGTGAGACAATCTCACACAAGACTTGCCCTTTAAAAAAAATCACCCCTACCCACACCCACTACCCATCCCTCTAATCTTTTTTTCCTCTACCTAACCTACCCCTAACCCTACTAGACATGCACATTTTAATAGGAATAAACAAAAATATAATTAATGGCTTTTTTTTGGAAAAAAGTTTTTAAGCAAAATAGAGAATTACCAGCGGTTCCAAATCAAATTCGTAACCATCTATGACTATTTCAGTTGCGATTTCTAGTTTTCCAAAACTAGAATCGGTAACGATTTTAAATCAGAGTACATGCCTAAATCCCACCACAATCTTAATCAAGAATTTAATAAACTTTGAGCTAGAAACCTTTTTCTCAATCTATAATACGATGCGAATTATTTATTATTTATAAATAAAAATATTTTTATTTTAGAATTAGAAAAAATAAATAAATAAAATTAATATACAACGTACTCTACATGATATTTGTTACGTCCTCCGTCTCAAATGTTTTTATGCATACTTTCTATTTTTGTCCGTCTTACTATTTACATATAATTAGAAAGTTAGTAGTATTGTATAATCTTAACTAAGGGGGCTCTTTGTGTGGGAGTTTGTCTAATATACACAAGTGTACACTAAATGTACCTAACTCATATTTTAAATGGGTCATGTATATAAAGTAAAATGACCTGCTTAACTCTTCTTTCTCCTCTATCTAAAGGCAACTTTTTTCTCTCTCTCTCAATCTTCCACACTTCAATTCTCTCATCATCCAACCAAGCAGAACACCACCACAATTTATTTTCTTATTTCTCTCAATAAAATTCTGTATAATTGATTTTAATCCAACCAAGTAGAACACACCACAACTTATTTCCTTACCGACAAAGTTTGATAAGTACACATTTATTAATAAAATGTTATACACTTCTTCATTAAAGTTTATACACTTAAGTTTTAAAATAAATAATTCCTCCAAAACAATTCTCATTAAGAATATAGTGAAACTTTTCATCAATTGTAGCCAAATCAGTCTTCAAACACCCAAACTATTTATTTATTAAATGTTATACACTTGTTCAATAAAACGTATAAACTTTACATTTAAAAAGTATACGTTAATAAAATTGACAACTCAACCAGAAAATAGTGAAAGGATACATACACTTGTTCAATAAAATGTATACAATGTATGTTTAATAAGTATACAATGTATGTTTAATAAGTATACATTAATGAAATCGACAATTCAAACAGAAAAAAGTGAAAGGCTACGTTATACACTTGTTCAATAAAACGTACACACTTTATGCTTAAAAAGTATACATTAATGAAATCGACACTCAAACAAAAAAAAGTAAAATGCTCCAAGAGATGAGTACGTGGAGAAATGCTGGAGGAGATGAGAGCATCGGAAGAGGAAAAGATATTGAGTATGACCTACTTTGATATCTGGAGAGATCGGAGCGGCGGCTTCGCCATTTAAAGCAGAGCAGTGTTGTCAAAAAGTGGAGGCGTTCACCGTGATAACAAATTTGAAGGAGGAGGCATTCATCGTTATGACAAATATGAAGATGGAGGCATTCTTTGCGATAACAAATCTGATTTGTAGCGGATCTAATTTTTTATGAGGGAATGCGAGGAAGACGTACGAGGGAGAGGAGACGAGTGACAAGAGTTCCAACGAATGGTGAAGGTGTCGATCTGATTATTGATGAGAAAATGAACGGTTGGGACGATAAGAGAGAATGAGTGGTGGGTTTGGGTTCCGACGAATGGTGAAGGCATTGATCTGATTATTGATGAGAAAATGGGCGATTAGGGATGGTAAGAGAGAAGAGAGAATGAGTTGTGGGTTTGGGTTGGGGAAGAGAGAATGAGTGACGATGGGTTTGGGTTGGGGAAGAGAGAATGAGCGATTGAAGGATGGATAGAGAGAGAGAGCGCGATTGAAAAGGGAGGAAGTGAATGACCCATCAGATAAAATAACGTATTATATGCGAGTTATTGGGTCAATTTTTGACCCGATTGTACCTTAACAATTGGTTGTGTGGTCGGTTAAAAGGTATAACTCTTGTTGGTTGGTTGGTTGAGTTACCATGATTAACCTCCTTTACATGTTATCGGTCCGGCGTACGGGGACGCTTGGGGTGAGTGACTCCACCTTTTGCATAATGCTCGTAATACATTAATATTTTAATAAATAAATTGATTATATATCTTAATAATTTATACAATAATGTTGTTATTATTGTACCGAAGATCAAATCGGAGAAAATAACGATTCGAGGTTCAAATGATCTGACCAATTCAATCGGGATTCAATTGAAAATTTTAAATTTTATATATTCTCAATTATATTACTCCCTCCGTCCCAAGTTAAATTTCACACTTTTTGTTTTCATACGTCCCATATTAAACTTTACTACCCTAAAAAGAAATATCGGGAAAATTTCACTTTTAGTCCCATGAGAATTGTTGACATGTAAAAGTAGTCCCATACCTATAAGTTGATCCTAAAAGTTTCACCTTTGTTCCCAACCGTTAGTTTTTGGATGGAAAAACTTTTAAGTCCTTAAAAAAATTGACATTTCTTAAAAAAATATAATTAATATACGATCAAGTGCTTCAATTATCTTCCTTTCACAATTTTCCACGCATCAATCAAATTCACAATTATCTCCATGTCCCGTATTATGATCTCCAATTGAACTTCCAATGGTGCATTAGCTTAGTCATGAGATCAGACACCAAATCAAATTATACATAAAAGATATGAAAAAATCAAACATCATAACAGTTAAATAACATTTTTACCCAGAAGTCCCTTTCCACCAGTAGTAGCCCTTCATAAATAAGCAAATTAAATCAGTAACATCGACGAACAATGGTGTTATTTTTCCATCACTAATCCACACGACAATATCCAATTATTATCTCCACACCACTTATAACAATAGCCTCCTCCACTCTGTTCACCGCCCCAAGCTTCAAGAGTCTTTAACCCTTAAACAAGACCACTGACTCGTCAGCTCCTCCACGTACGTTCTACCAGCCTATTGATGAGAGAAGGGGAATCTCTGACCCAGACCCACTGAAACGAAATCCATGACCTGCGAGTATCGTTGGTATTTGCTCATCTGTATCTGATCCAGACTCTGATTCCCATGGTTCGCCAATAGCTTGTCCGGAAATGACTAGTCGTCGCTTTCGGAGAAATTCTAGGGTTGGATGAACCCACCGGTCGGCCCCGATGTTAGCCGTGACAAATTTGTTATCGGGGTGGAATCCGAATCGGGTATGGTTCTTCTTCTTGAAGACCCTACAGATGACCCACCCGTCTTTGTAGAAGTTGTGGGGATGGTTGGAGTCGTCGTCCAAATGGTACTCGTGCGTAGTTCAGTCAATCTTGTGGCCGCGGGGCCTGGCCCATGTGGAAAACTAGGGTTTTCCTCATGCTGATTCGCTTGGAGCTGCTGACGTGGATGGTCTTGTCCCAGCCTGTGGCCTTCTGAAATCCGGCAATCATGGCCCGATTCGTTTGGGTGCCAGAGCAGAACGGGATATTGCACTTCAGGCCGATGAAATTGGGTTATTTTCTCTGCAGACAAAAAAAACTTTGTGGATGATAGTTTGAGAGAGATGAATAGATTTTGGTTGGGTCATAAAAACCAATCCCTAAATTTAATATTCCTTCTGTTAGTCAATTCTGTCAGTCAAATTGACGGTAAATAACTAAAATTTTCACGGGATTAATTTTGAAAGTAAAAGGACCATTTTGAAATTCTTATATTCTCATGAGACTAAAATTGAAAATTTTTCAAGAAATATCACATCAATCCACAATCATAAAAGTACATATTAATTACAAATTTATCACTCACACTTAACACACATTACATACTTTATTATTTATAAATAATTTCATAAAAATACTACATTACCTTTCAAAATTAATAAAGGTGATCAAAAAATAATTTTTTTAAAAATAATTTTTCTTAAACTCCGTGTCTACAGTAATGATGTAGCTTTTTTTTGGGACGGATGGAATATATAAAATCATTATTCCTAAAAAAATATATAATTACCAAAATTATTTTCTAAAGTTACAAATTTAATTTAAATAATAATATGAGTAATAAAAATAAAGATATTTATTGTTTATAATTCGAACAATATCTTTATTGTTTATAATTCGAATAATACCATAATTCATAATTTAATCCAAAATTTAAATATAATATTTTAAAATAAATAAAAATAACAGTGAAACAATAAAAATAAAATTTAAAAAATATAAAAAATTAAATAAAAAATAAAATTGGGCTGACCCGCTGCTCAATTTTAACCCATACCACGAGTGACCCGCTTATCAGAATGTGTTAAAGAGTGGATTGTGAAGAGTTGTGGGCTAAACCATCTCTCCACTCTAAATAAACCCACAAAATATAAAATAAGATAAAATTTTTCTTTAACAAATTCATCGTAAGATCATTTTACTTTCTTTTTTAAAAATGGATCTCCTTAGCCCTATTTTACATTCTAAATGCACTAAGCAGATCACCGATGCGTTAACTTATCAGAGTAAAAACATTGAAGGAAAAAACTACACGCTTTTATTATGAAATATCATGGCCTTAAATAGGCAAGTGCATTAATGGAAATAACATAAAAATAGGAACTATCTGACCACTAACTAGACTCAACAATATATCTGCAATCTAAAATATTTTTCTATAAACTAAGAGATGACTCTAACCAAACTTGATGAGAAAGTAAATTAATGACTCAGTCAAATATACTCAACAATCCCTCCCTTAAACTGAAAATCTTCAATTTATATAGTTTTAAGCATACAAACGCCTAGCAGCTCCCATAGTTTTCGAAATGCAGCATCCTTTAAGGATTTTGTAAATATATAAGATATTTGATCTTCGCTTTTGCAATAAACGAGTTCAATAACTCCTTCCTTAGTGAGATCCTTATGAAATGGTACTTCACATGTATATGCTTACTTCTTCCATGTAAAACTAGATTTTTTAGAGCATCACTGTTAACGTGTTGTCACAATAAATTGTGGTGGCTCTACCTTGCTTAAAACACAACTCCTCAATTATATTCCGCAACCAAATTACTTGACAAGCATATGTTGTTGCAACAACAAATTCAACCACAGTGGTTGATAGTGTAACGATATCTTGCTTCTTGGAAGACCAAGAAATAGCAGCAGATCAAAACTTGAAGACATAGCTGGAAGTGCTTTTTCTATCCTCCAATTCTCCAGCATAAACACTATCGGAGTAATCGACCAATTCTGTCTTTTCTCCATTCTTATAGATCAAACCAAATTCCATTGCACCCTTCAAGTATCATAGAATTCTTTTAGCCGCTAGAAGATCAACTTCTTTTGGACTTTCCATATACCTAATGATGTGACTTACAGCTTACATTATGTATGGCCTTGTAGCAATTAAGTACATCAAACTCCCCATAATTTTCTTGTACAACGTGCTATCAACATAATTTCTGTAGGGATTCGGAACAAGCTTCAAACCCATTTCAATAAGTGTATCAACGGAGTTGCAATTTATCATTTGAAACCTGTCCAAAATATCCTACACATATTTCTTTTGAGAAAGAAAAATCCTAACATCAGATTTCATCACTTTGATTCCCAAAAAATAATACAGCTTACCAAGATCAGATATTTCAAATTCAACCATCATGGAATTCTTAAACTGATCAAACATCAATTGATCATTTCTAGTAAATATAAGATCATCAATGTATAAGCAAACAATGAACAATTTACCTCATTCTTCAATCTTTGTGAAAAGTGTATGTTCATATAGACATTGCTTGAATCCCGCCTTAAAGAAAAAAGCATTTATATGATTGTTCCATGCGAGTGAAGCTTGTTTCAGACCGTATAAATCCTTTTTAAGTTTGTAAACTTTACTTTCTTGTCCAAACTTCACATAACTTAGGGGTTGATTTATATATACATGTTCTTGGAGATCACCATGTAGAAATGCAAATTTAACATCTAACTGGAAAATAGGCCATGGCATTTGAGAAGCCATTGCAATCACCAATCTGATAGTATCATGTCTAATAACTGGAGAGAAAGCTTCTTTGTAGTCAATGTCAAACTCCTGCTTGTAGCCTTTAGCTACTAAGTGTGCCTTGTACTAGTTGACTTCTCCATTATTTTTCAGTTTTGTCTTGTAGACCCACTTCAAAATAATTGTTTTGTGCCCTTCAGAAGATCAGTTGACTAACATGTCATATTTCGTTCTATGGCTGCAATTTCTTCATCTATTACCTTTCGCCATTTTAATTCTTTCACAACCACGTCATAAGTGGTCGGATCACAATATGAAATAGAGAAAATGAATTAGGGGATCATCAGACTGGTCAATTCCCGTTACCTCATTATCAGTCATCCAACCAGTCCTTTTTTAACACGATGAGTCCATTCTGCACTTTTGTTATCATGATGAGGTCGCTCTTCACTTTCGTCATCTAGTGAAGGATGTTGATCATATTTTGGTAATTACTGTTGACTCTTTTTTCGTTAACTTATTCAAAACTAACTTGAACTCGCTGCTCAAATGACATATTATTTCATTTCCAGAAGTTATCCTCATCAAAAATAACATCATGACTAATGAAAATTTTCTTAGTGATAGAATTATAGAGTTTATAAGCTTTTGAATAATCACTAACACCAAGAAAATTCATTTCTCATCCTTGTCTTCTAGCTTTGTCCTTTTCTGATCCGGAACATGGGCATAAGCAACACACCCAAAATTTTTGAAAAGATCTCTGACGTGTTTTCGTCTAGTCCGCACCTCCTCAGGGGTCATATTTTAAATAGCAAAGGTGGGGCTTCTGTTCAAAACATGAATGCTCCAATTGACTGCCTAAGGCTAAAAATACTTTGGAACACCACTCCGCATCAAAAGACATCGCACCATATTCAAAACAGTGCGATTTTTCCTCTTGCAAATTCCATTTTGTTAAGGTGTGCATGCTGCTATAAGTTGTCTCTTAATTCTAAGGGATTCACAGAAATTAGCAAATTCTAATGAGTTATATTCTCCACCACAATCCGTGCGAAGAAGTTTAATATTGCTTCCAACTTGATTTTCAACGAGGACTTTGAAGTTTTTAAAAGAATCAAAAGCTTCAGATTTGTCTTGCAAGAAATAAACCCATGTTTTCCAACTAAAATCATCAATGAAGGTCATTAGATATCTTTTACCTACATTTGATGATGGATTTATTGGCCCACAAAGATCATCTTTGCTCTGCAGGGTTTATCTTATGGAAACTGATCACGGTGTTGTTTGCTAACAACACACTCTTCACAAACTTGAGAAGGACTTTGAATTATTGGGAGACGTATCACCATATTTTTCTGTTACAGTGTTCTTAGACTATCAAAATTCAGATGTCCATGCGATAGTGCCACAGCCATGCCTTGTCCTTCACGTTAGTGGAAAACAAGATTGAGTAGTGAGATTAAGATACAACAGAAACACTCTATTTGTAGTCAGGTTGACTTGTGCAATCAAGCCCAATTTTTCATCTCGAATACAACAAATTCCATCCTTTATGGAAATCTCGTATCCTTTCTCTTGAAGTTGCCCAACACTTAGCAAATTCATTTACAAATCTAGAACAAAGAAAACGTTAGATATGATTTGAGTTTAATTCTCCTTAGTGCGGATCTTCACGTTACCTTTGCCTAAGACAGAAACTTTAGAGTTATCACCAAATGAGAAAATGCATTGAAATGCTTCATCTAACTTATGAAACATTATCATGTCTCAACACATATGATTGCTGCAGCCTGTGTCTAAGTACCAAATATTTTGATGAATTTGGTTTTTTCATGACATGCCATCAAGAGAGTATCTCCCTCTTCTTTTTCTTTTTCTGCAAAATTCGATCTTGCAGCACAATTTTGTTAAGATTTGCCATGGATTCAGACTTGTAATGGCCATACATGTGATATCTATAACATTCAATCTCTGAGTTGTCTATAAACTTTGTCTTGTTGTAATTTGAATTGCTATGGTCACGACTTTTGATTTCCCTTTGGAATCAGCAGGTTGATGTTTATTTGATTTTTGCTGATTTTTATTTTCCCATCTCCCTTTTCCACCACCTGGACCTTTTGGATTAAATGAAGCCTTCAATGCTTGTTTTTCTTTGTCCTGCTGAACAATTTTATTTTCATGAACTAGCAAAGAGTTTTACAGTTCATCAATCGAAAGTGAATTGATATCTCTCGATTCTTCAATGGAACATACAATAAAATTAAATTTTGGTGTCATCAATCGAAGAATCTTCTCGACAATAGTAACATCTTCCATTTTCTATCCATGAATTCGCATCTTATTAGCGATTTTCATGGTTCCAGTAAAGAATTCTGAAACCGACTCGCCTGACTTATGCATAAAGTCTAAAATTCAATCCGAAGGCTTTGAAGCAACACCTGCTTTGCCCTCGCATTCCCTTGGTATTTCTTCTGCATTGCATCCCAAATATGTTTGGAGGTTTCTTTGCAAAGAATTATTTCCAAGATTGACCGATCAATGGCTTGAAATAGATATTTTTTGCTTTAAGGTCCTTTAATTTTAAAGCATCCATTTTAGCCTTTTGAGCTGTTGGCGTCATTCTAGCATCTGGTATCGGTACTCTAGATTCAACGGCATTCTAATATTCCTTTGATATTAGGAAATTTTGCACCAGCATACTCCAATGATCGTAGTTGACCATCAAATCATGGAATGGCTGGCTGCACAAATTTGCAGAAGTCATTGCTTGTTACTGCTGCTGCAAAAGAGAGAAAATAACAATATTAGTCATTCAACCTCACACCCCAGTGTTTCCCCTAACCTTCTGGTTCTCACTCTCACACTATCTCTTATTTGCACTAAAAGAATAGTTGGCAACCTGATTTTGGTACCACTGTTGACTTATCTAAGTAAAAACATTGAAGGAAAAACTACATGCTTTTATTTTGAAATATCATGTCCTTAAATAGGCAAGTACAGTGGCGGACGCAGGATTTGTGTCGAGGGGGGCCCAAAAAATAATGCGAAGTATAATATATAAATTGATATTCTATGTACTCGGGTTAATGTTTGTACACCCAATCTGTATTATTGATACATGTTTTAAAATCAAAAATATTTTAGTAATATAGCGTTTAATACGTCCAGAAGTAAGTGTAGAGAATAAAAGAATGGGAAGAAATAAAAATAATGAAAAGAAGAGTGTAAATGAATGGAAAGAAGTAAAAATAGTGAAATAATATTGGAAAGAATGGGCAGAAGTAAGTAGTAAGAGTGTAAAAGAATAAGAAGAAGGAGAAATAGTGAAATAATATTGAAAAGAATGTGCAAAAGTAAAAAATAGTGAAAAGGATAATGAAAAACTACACGGTGTGATGTGATGGATTCGAACTTGAACCTCTCAACCTCCATAAAAAAAATTTCCACTGGGCTACCATATATTATTAAAAAATTATTATGTATATAGTAAAAAAATTTAAATTTTTAGGGGGGCCCAGTGCCCCCCTAAGCCCCACATAGGTCCGCCAATGGGCAAGTACATTAACGGAAATAATATAAAAAAAGCAACTGACTGACCACTAACTAGACTCAACAACTTATCTGCAATCTAAATAAATTTCCTATAAACTAGGAGATGACTCTAACCAAACTTGATGAGAAAGTAAATTAATGACTCAGTCAAATATACTCAACAAGATGAAGACCAAATACTATTCAAATCTTGGACACATTCCAACGGATCAACTATTTTCTTTCTTCCTTCTCAAGGTTGTGAAATCTGAGTAGCCAATATGTACAGTGTATATGATCTACAATATGCGAATTTATTGCCCATTAATGTTGGATTATTTCCACTCTATTGTGCAATCATTTCACTCTTGTAATAGATCATGAATGTGCTAATAGCAGCGTTTTTCAGAGATTGTTTAACAAATACTTGCAAAATTTCTGCATCAATTGGTAGGTGGCGTTGCCAGGATCATCGATTTATATGAAGAGACTAAGTTAGATTTATTCTCATGAAATCGTGATAGGTGGACCTTGCCATTTAACCCCCATGTGAGGAATTAGCTGTGTTTTTTCACACAACAGACATACTCCGCAAAATGATTTTGATTCCTTTCTTTTTAGTCCCAAAGATTTTTTTTCTTGCATAATTAATCTAATAAGTTTATAAAATTGCAAATTTAGTTCCATATGATTTTTTCTTTGCACACTTAACCCCAACATAATGTTTCTTTTAAATTTCTTCTATAAAATTATAGAATTAAGAAGTTAACTTAAGAAGGATAGTTTAGTCTCATTATCATTTTGAAAATAATTTTTCATAGAGGAACTCTCTTGTGAGACGGGTCATAGAAAGACGGGTCGTGAGATGGGTCAACCTAGCATATTATTTATAATTTAATAATAAAATATAGAATAATTATGATTAGTCAACCCCCTTATCTTTAGTAGTTCCTAAATTTATGGGATAAGTTATGATTAGTCAATGCCCATTATTTTTAGTAGTTACTAAATTTATAGGATAAATTCAAACCTCCCGATCTAATGACTCGTTATTTCCGATGACCATTTTTTTCACTCTGATGAATCATCGCTGCAAATCATAATTCGTCCTCACCAATGCTCGTGTACATTACATGTGTTATAGTATGTCGTGGATGGGTTACAATATTTAATTTTCGTTTTAGTATGTCTTAGCTGAAGAATATTTCACTGGTATTATAGTATGTTGTTTCCATATTATTGTGTGTAATGTATATGCTATAGTATGTCAGCTAATAGTATATTATGTTTCTTTTATAGTATATCAAATCCGCATTATAGTATGTAATTTTTGTATTATTGTATGCTACCTAAAATAATATCTCATTGATTTCACAGTACTTTGTTCCCGTGTTATTATAATATCTTATATAAAAGTGTATTGCGTATGTCTTGCAATATGTCATTACCGTGTTATAGTATGTCGTGGATGTGTTATAGTATGTAATTTCTGTGTTATTTTGTCTTAGCTGAAAGAATATTTTAGTGATGATATAGTATGTCGTTATTGTGTTATTGTGTATAATGTGCTATAGTATGTCAGCTGAAAGTATATTTTGTTTCATTTATAGTATGCCAAATCCGTGTTATAGTATGTAGTTTGTGTTATTGTATGTTAGATGAAACTATATTTCATTGATGTTATAGTACGTCGTTTATGTGTTATAGTATCTTACGTAAAATGTCTTACAGTATGTCGTGACCTTGTTATAGTATGTCGCTAATCGACTAGAGTATGTAATTTTTGTGATATTGTATGTTGAGATTTTGTCGATATTTTCACCTAGATTTTAGTGTCTTTTTATGTATGTTTTCGTATTATTTTATCCATATTTTGTGTATATTTTAGTGGTATTTTGTGTTTTTTATGAAAATCTGTGAAAATGAACTTAATCATATGATTTTCAGGGAAAAATAAATTTTAGATGCGAAAAGGAAGACATAGGAAAAAATGGAGCTCGATTTGGAGTTGAAACGAACAAGAGGGCCAAAATAAGAAACAATTCCATAAATTTCATTTTTTGTCCCATGAACTAACTTGTTCCACATTGGAAACTCACTCAAATTCCTCTCTCACTCTACCACTACATAAACCCACTTCTCCCATATTGAAAACTCATCACAAACTCCTCTCACCCTTACTACTATAAATACCCTCTTCCATGAAAGCCACCATTCATCAATTCAAGTTTAATATTATACACTCCATTCCATCCATCCATCCTCATCTCCATCCATCTACACTTGAATCCATCCATTAAATCCACCATCCAAGTGATCAAGGAAGCAAGGGAGAGTGAAGATTGTAAGAAGAAGAAGGAGAACTCCATTGAAGAACTTCAAAGGGGGATTCTATTTCTAATTTTTGTAGACTTCTTTATAGTTTTGTCATGGGATTTGTAGATACAATTGTCTATGTTGTTTTCTCTAAGACTATGATAGTCTAATCTCCTTTGTGAGATTAGCTTCATGATTGGTGTTTAATAATTTAGTTTTTATGCAATTTGATTTTAATCTTAATTGGGAATTTGTGTTATTTCTATCATTGATATGAATTGCTTGATGTATATGTGTGATTTGTGTGATTAATTGTCATGGACATTTGATTAGATTGAGAAATCAATTATGTGTTTAGGATAGTTCATTGAATCATTTCATCATAAACTTCATGTGCATTAATTTAGAATGAGATAGAGATATCCTTCTAGATTTAGAACCCTTTGATAGAACATTTAATTAGCTTAATTGAGAGATTAGTTGATTAGATGAGGAGACCTAAACCATTAATGAATTCATAGTACCTTAAAAGGAGATATTGCCTATGATTTAGTACCTCATTAGGAACTTAGTAGAGTAATTAGTACCTAGTGGGAAGTGTTCACTTTGGTCTCAATCCTATGTGCTTTTGGGAGCCTTATTGAGGGCTGACATCCTATCCATCTCGAGAGAGAGTTTAGGTGGAATTAGTGATGGCTTCTATGCCATGTCCATGAGAGATTAGAATTAATTGCATGAATACTTCATTGTCTATGCCATGATTGTTGCTAATCTCATCCTTGCATTATTTGGAACCCATTCATCTTGCATTTATTTTATTATTTATTTCTTGCATTAGTTTAATTGAATTCATTTGCAACCTATCCATTACTCCATTCCATCGTCCTTATAAAATCACGATAAACTTGAGATCGCTTAAACTCTAGCACGTTCCTCCCTTGGGTTCGATAAATTATTTTAATTGGTCATCCCGACTATTAACAACCAATCAGTAAACCCTCTAATTATGTCTAGGCGGGCAAGTTGCAAAAATCTTAGGTAAAATTTTTAGATTATTATGTCTCCTTAGGTCAATTTTTATGTTCAAAATCCAATAGGAGAAATAAGAGAAAAATATGAACAATGTTCAGCACGAAAATTTGTACTTTCATAGGTTGTTTTCATATAATTTTTGCATAATTTTAGCATTATTTGTGGAGTTTATTGTTTATTGTTAATATATTTTATGACTTTACGGGTATTGCTAAGTTTTTGCATATTTTAAGCTTATTTTGAAATAAGTCAATAAAATATAAGAGGAGTTAAAAACGGAAGGAGAAAAACTAGCCAATGTTTGGTCGTTAGCTGGGTACTACCGATCTTGAAGTGTAATGGAGGAAGAGCTATGAGCAAATTGATTAATCATGTCTGCCAGGCACATTGTGGGCGTAGGAATTGAGGCACTACTGTTATGTAATTAATGGGTGGGCCCATTGCCACTAATTCATGCTAATTACGTGAAGGGGCCCATAGCAATGTTATAAGCTCACAGATCATTTGTTGTCATGCTATTCAATGAATTAAAGCCAACATGCAATTAATTCAAGTACAATGAAGTGGATACATGGACCACCACTACTCCAAAGCCCATCACACGCGCAGGAGCCAATAAAAAAAATAGAATTCACGACAGAATTCGAGAACACCGCCACGACAGCAGAACGACAGATTTCATTGCAACCACATCACACGCCTATTCATCATAAATCCACCCATAGAATCCGTCATCCATTCCAGTGTGCGTGATTCAAGGAGGAGGAATCATACGATTGGAGGAGACAGAAAGAAGAGCATCAACAATTCTTCGATCTAGGGTTTTGTTTTTTAACTCAATTTCCTTTCAATTAAGATGAACTGTGGCAAGATCCTTCTTACAGCCATGAAAGTTGCTTGTAACTCTATGGGATAAATACTTTGAGTAGTTATAGGGTTAGATGGATTAAGTTTATTTTGATTTAATACTTGATGAAGGGTTCAATACTTTAGAATGTTTATTTGCTTTTCTATAAAATTCTTGGAGACTATTTAATTTAATTTGTGTAACATTTGTGGTTGTTTCATGATATTGAATAATACTTGGAATAATTATAACTTGTGTGCACAATTGAATTATTTAGTTATTTTGTATAAGTTGAAGTAATTGAATTGATTCTTTAGCTTATTAGCTAGACATAGAAATTATGATGGATGTCATTGATATTGATGCATTGTAATATTAGTAATATTCAGAAAATTAGGTAATAAAATTATAGTACCTAAGAAGGGAACACGTATTAGTTCTAGTACCTGACGAGGGAGGGAAATAGTATAGTAAGTAATTATTGAAGGAGATAATATTATTAACCTAGAGTCTTAGGAGTTAAACTAGATCAATTATAAATTTGCTTAGATCAAATAAGTGAATTTGTAAAGATTGGTGACTCTTCCATAAGAATCTTTTAGAATTGTACCTAACTGATGAGCGTAGAAATTACTAGAAAATATGGTTCATTTTTAGTTAGGTTTTATATAATTAAGGTTGCTTATAGTTATTTAATTCCTTAATTTTTGTGGGGAGGAATCTTTTGATGGAATTTGCAGGATTTTGTGATTAACTGAGCTTCTTTAGGCTATTACAAAGATGTGGGAAAAAATAGAGTTTAATTCAAAATTAAATCGAGCAAAAATAGGATAAAATAGTGCAACTGCGTGAGCTGGAAATTTTTTACGCTATGAAGTGCGACCTATTTTATAATTTTTAGCCCAACTCTTATTTTAAATGGGGACCCACTTGTATAATTGGAGATCAAGGATATAGGTTGACCAATATTTCACCAATTGAAGAAAATTGGCCCATCATTTGATATTAACTGTCGTACATTTGGTGGATTGGAGAAAAAAAGCAGCTGCCATCTTTTGGGCCACTATATGATTGAGCCCACTTATGCCAACTATTAAATATACCCACCATTTTAAATTGATTTTAAAGACTATGAATCAGGAGCCAAGGGCTCTGTTCCAGAAACACACCATTCCTCATTTTCCTTTCTACCCCATTCATCCACCTATCCAATTCCACCATATCCACCCATTCAATTCACTAAATTCCTTTATCATCTTCTCCATTTGATCAAGGAAGCAAAAGAGGTTGAAAACTATAAGAGAAGATAGAGCTTTCATTAAAGAAATTTAAGGGAAGCATTTATTTTATTTTATAATTTTCTTAGGGTTTAATCATGGATTTTTGTAAGACAATTTATTTTATTTTACTTGAGACTATGATAGGCTAATTTCCTTTGTGAGATTAGCAACATGAATGGTGTTGGATAATTTTGGGATTTATGCATTTAAATTTATGTGTTGATTGGGTTTATTGATTTTCTATCATTGATATTGAATATCTTGATGTTTATGATGATTTGTGTGGTTTGTTGTTTTAAATATGTGATTAGATTGAGAAGTCAATTATGTATTTAACATAATTGATTGAATCATTTTTTTATACACCTCATGTGAATTAAATCTTAAAGAGATAGAGATCTCCTTTAGGATTTAGAACCCTTTAATAGAATATTTGATTGGTTGGATCGAGAGGCCGATTGATCAGGTGAGGGGACTCTCCAATTAAACTTAGTACCTAGTTGAAATTGTTTGATTGAGAACCAATCCTTAAAGCCATTTTGGGACCTTATTAAGGATCTACATCCTATCCATCTCGAGAGTTTAAGTGGAATTAGTGATTGCCCTTGATCATTTACCCATGATATATATGAATTTGATGCATTAATCCTATAATTATCATATCCCTAGTGTTGTTAATCTCACTGTTACTTAACTTGAAAAATCACTTATCTTCAATCTATCTTTATTTGTTTGATCATTGCTTGTTTACTTGATTACATTACTTTAATTACTTATTTGAACACACTCAATCCAATCATTTAATCGTCTCTATAAAATTACAATGAACGCAAGATAGCTTAAGCTCTAGTAACTACCTCCATTGGGTTCGATATTTTAATTCTTGGTCACTCCGTCATACACAACGATAGAGAATTCTTGCTCTTTAAAACAGCGTCAAAGTGGACTCCCATTTCTCTTTTCTTCTTTCTGTCGTCGATGGATGTGTTGGAATTTGGAAAGACTTTCTCTCTCCTGAATATATACTAATTGACAGATTTTAAGGAATTTGAAAACTAATTTATTAAAAATTATAAATGATAATGGGTTAAATCTCAAATGGGTACACGTCTCAGATCCGTCTCACAAAAATTAAGTCCCACAAGAAAGTTTGTCTTTTTGGTATATTAAAGTGATATAGAATAAATTAGATTTACACGAATTTTTTCCTTAAAAAATTAAAAAATAAAAATGGTCCGAGACATTGTCAAAACAAAAGTTTTCAAATAAAATTAATATAATATTGGTAAAAAATACAGACTTTTAAAAAATAAATTTTTTTATCACATGAGAAATTTAAGATCTTTATAAAAGATTGTACATAAAATAATAATAAATTTAATAAAGAGTACTGTTAAATACACACCCCTTTTTATTGAATACACACCTCTTATTAAATGCACATCCCTTTTTAATTTTTAAAATCTTAATTTTATTATATACATACCCCTAAAAATCCAAATTTACCCTTTTTATATTTTAAGATTATACACACCCTCATCTTCAATAAGGAATGAGAGGCTAACTATCTACATGAACATATACAAATTCTCCCCCACACAATCCAGAATTTATGCTTCTATATATGGTGCATTCTCTTGCTTATCATCTTACATTTTCTAATGTCGATGACTGCAGAAAAGCCAAAGCATACGAAGGAATGTACAGGTATATTAGATTGACAATATTTGTTAAGTTTTAAGATGCCAAGAAAATCACACAGAATTGAAATATTTTGGAGTCGTTATAAGTATTGTTGTCAGCAAAAGGTATACCACATCTCACTCTTTGAGTTGACATGGTCAATAATGGAAATTATAATAGATTATGTATTTTATTACTGCTTGCATTCTAAACGTTCTAAAGGAAAAATTAGTGGAGGGTTAGATTAGATAGTCTCCTCCAACGGATATAGCCTTTCTCCCTCACAAATTCGTAGTAATTTGCCTTTCAGATCAACTTCAATGAATTGAAATTGGGAAGAACAGAGAAGGATCAAATGAGCGGAGCAGGAAAGAAGGCTACTGATGTGGCGTTCAAGGTGGTCTCCGATGACGCCCGACGCGAGTTCGCCACCCTCCGCCATACTCAGTTGCAAACCAAATTTAGCTAGGAACCAGAACATATAGATTGGGAATATTATAGAAAGGAAATTTCCCTCGTTTGGTTGATGCATACAAGCAAGCTTTTTTCTTTTTTTTTAACAGACATACAAGCAAGCTTAAGCTTATGATGAAATTAAAATCCTACAGTATGTGGATGTTACTTCTTAGTACAAATCCAAGTTTGAAAGCCTGTTGGTAGAGCTGTCAAGTTTTGAAAGAGGTGCCTATACGTTGGAAAATTTTACGTATAATACAAACATCGTATATAAAGGAGTGATAAAATAGTATAAAATGTATTTGGAGTGTGTATTTAATGAATTAAGGATAATTTAGACTTTTTTAAAATATAAATTTTAATTAAATATTAATGGGGTGTGTATTTAATAAAAAAGGGGTGTGTATATCAAGATACCCTTTAATAAAATTAAGGAAAATTTTACCAGACATTTAGATGTACAAATTTATGCACTTATATTCAAAATTTATACACTTTGTCATTCATGCACTTACATTTAGAATTTATGCATTTTATTAGCAATTTTTAGCAAATTTTATACTATTAGTTTTTTTATATTAAATACAGTATATAAAAAGTAATACATTTATTAAGATTAAGGGACACATTTACATTGTAATACCGTGTATAATTAAATAAATTTATTAAGATTAAGAAACACATTTAATCTATATATCTATATACATACATCATAATCATAATCATATCATGATATATAAGGGACACATTTATATTGTAATATCATGTATAATTAAATACATTTATTAAGATTAAGAAACACATTTAATCTATCTATATATGTAAGGGACACATTTATATTGTAATATCATGTATAATTAAATACATTTATTAAGATTAAGAAACACATTTAATCTATCTATCTATGTACATACATCATAATCATAATCATATCATAATATATATATATATATATATATATATATATATATATATATATATATATATATATATATATATATATATATATATATATATATATATATATATATATAATAACACAATAGTCCTAAATAAGGAAAGTTCCCGCCAAAAACATGTTTTCATAAATAGGAAGTGTGATAAAAATAAATATAAAATATTTGTAATACCCTCCGTCTCGGGTATTTTCACCCATTTGTACGGGCACGGAGATTAAGATGTGCTATTTTTTTAATATATAATGTAAGAAAAAATTGGGATAAAATAGTAATTTAAAAAGAAAAAGTAAATAAAGTTGTTAGGAATTATGAATAAAGTGTAAAAAAATAATTAAAGTTGTTGGGATTGTAAAAAGTAGGTAATAAAATATTATGTATTCTTATAAAAAATAAAATGTGTAAAAATACGTGGGACAACCAAAAATGGAAAGTGGATAAAAATAGGTGGGATGGAAAGTGGGTAAAAATACGTGGGACGGAGGGAGTATGATATTACATGATCACCTCCGCATTGACCAATAGAATTCTTGGCCATATTTTAATAATTTTTATAGTACAGTTGTAGCCAGCCAACACTATTTTTCCACTCTAATTCTGTATGCATGGGAAGTTGGAGTTAAATTTTAGCTTCTTCAAGAAGCCAAATTTTTCTTATCAAAACAGAGGAGAGAGACCAAAATTCTGTAAAGGTCTTTCAAATGTTGATGAGTGATATATACAAAGCTTCATCGATACAATTCTTTTTTATTGAAGGAATGCGCATGAGATTATGTGTGTGTTTTAATGTTATATATCCAGAGATACTTTAAAAGTCATGAAGATTCAAGTTGAACTATATACGATATATGTAGAAGAAAGCGAAATAGAGGAATGACTCAAAGAAAGCTTCAAAAGATAATACAAAAGTATTAATTCATCATTTTCGTGGACAATGGTTAAAACCATTTCACAAATTCAGACAGAGCTGCTATGTATACTGTTGACGACTGTCATTAGCTCGTTCTTGATTAGAGCTATTTTCACCTAGATTTTAGTGTCTTTTTATATGTGTTTTCGTATTATTTTATCCATATTTTATATGTTATTTGGTTGTGTTTTGTGTTTTTATTGAAATATATGTGAATGAGCTTAAACTTAAGATGATAAGGAAGATAAGGAAGATGTAGGAAAAAGTGGATCTCAATTCAGAGTTGAAACGAGGGAGAACGAGCCAAAACAGTGAAGAAATACAGGAGCCAGCACCAACACGGGCCATGTAGCCAACACGGCCCTGTAAGAGAAGGCCGTGCGCCGACACCTAGTTATTCAACACGGGCAACTTAAGGCCGTATCCAGTTGCACGAGTCGAGTTGGCAGCACGAGCCGTGTCATCAACACGGCCATGTAAGAAGTGGCCGTGTGCCGACATCAGAAGAGCCAACACGATCACCCTGTGCCCGTGTTACAACACACGACTCGTGTTGCAGCACACGAGCCGTATTGCGTAACACGGCCCTGTAAGGAGAGGCCGTGCGGCAGCATCAGAAGACACAACACGGCCACCTCGTGGCCGTGTTGCAGAACACGACTCGTGTCGTGTACGTTCTTGCTAAAATTTCCAGATCCTTCTAGAAGCCTCCATAGGGGTATAAATATCCCATTATTCAACAATTGGGATGAGATCCGAAAATTCCATCCTCTACACACACATCACACACCATTTCTTCCATTTTCCACCTTCATCTTCATACATCTTCATCCACCCATTATATCTTCCATTTTTAGTGCTAAAGACTTCAAAATCAAGAGCTAGAGGTGGAGATCAAGAAGAATAGAAGATTCTCTTCAAGAAATTGATAGGGAAGAATCCATTCATTTTGTATTTCTTTAGATCTAAGACTATGAGTATTTGTAATGAATCATTTATTTGTTTTGTTACCCTTATCATGTTAGGCTAATCCCTCTAGTGGGATTAAGAGCATGAAGAGCATATTAGATTTATATTATCATGTGGATTAAATTGGTTTTTGGTTTAATTGATGTTGATTTCTAATCATGGAGTTTAATTGTCTTGATTTTGTGATGGCATGGTTTGTTATTCATGAATGTTTATTGGTTTAATGGATTGTTGATCAATGGATTATTTGTGGTAATTAAATATTATCATGATGTTCATGTATGTATTGCTTGGAGTGAGACGGAAATGACCCTCTATAGTATTAGGAAGGCATGATTAGACATTGAGTTTGGGTTTGACCGAAAGGATTTTTGAATTCAATGAGGGGAACCAATCCATTCGTTGGCCTTAGTACACAAAAAGGGAGAGTTTAATCTAACTAGTACCTAGATGGAAGGGGTTAATGTTGGGATTTGATCTTAAGTGCTTTTGGGAGCCTAAAATGGATCAACAACCTTTGTAACCCGAAAGGGAGCTTAGGATACAATCGTGATCACCCTTAGTCTACATCAATTGAGTTAAATTCCTTTTGCATGATAATATGAATCGAGTGTGCTTGGATGTTTCTAATCCCATGTTTTTCCATACTTGAACTTTAGCACCCATTTTCTTTACTTGTCATTTATATTATTTGCTATTCTTATTTACTTGTTACTTGTTTTAGTTGTTAATCAATCTCAAAACCCCACCCCCGATCATCTTTACAAAAACAACATGAACATGAGCTCACGTATTTTGCTAGTCCGAACATAACTCCTTTGTGGATTGATAATTTTTCTTGGGATATACTACTACAACGATCGAGTATTCTTGCTCGTGAGTGCTACAAAAATAGGCAAATAAGAAAATGGCGCCATTGCCAAAGGGGAGTTTGACGGACTAGTCGAGTACTGTGTTATTGTTTTAGTTGTTCTTGATAAGGATACTTTTTATTTTATTTTTACTTTGTTTTCTATTTGTGTTTGTGGTCTCACTCTTTGACTTTTCGTAGGTGTTTTATGATCACAAGATCAAAGGGAAATCAATCGATCATTCCTTTGAATTTGGAGATTGAAAAGACCGCACGACAAAGGAAGCGAGAGAGACGGAGAGCTAGAAAAGGAACAAATATGGAGAATCAACGTGGAGAGAATGCTAATTATAACCCACCCCAAGATCCTTTACAAGATCAAAGGGGGGTACAAGAAGGAGTGCAAGAGAATCAAGCGGAGATAATGAGGAATTTCTTTGCTCAAAATCAAGAATATATGCAATTGCTTGCCAATCAAGAAGCTCAAAGGATACTCCAACAACAAGAGTTGCAAAGGCCTAGAGCAATCCGGGATTACTTCCAATCGAGAGCCGTACACAACATGGTTCCTCCGGTTCAAGCCAACAATTTAGAAATCAAGACCGGATTGATCAGCATGGTCAAAGAAAATCAGTTTGGGGGAGGTCCTCTTGAGGATCCAAACATGCATCTAGCTAGCTTCTTGGAGGTTGCAAATACCATTAAGATGAATGGAGTGTCGGATGATGCTATTCGAATGAGGTTGTTCTCTTTTTCTTTAAGAGACAAGGCTAAGGCATGGTATAATGCAATTCCTTTGGGAAGTTGTAACACATGGGAAGATCTTGAGCAAAGGTTCCTAAACAAATACTTTCCGCCTTCAAAGACACTCCAATTGAAGAGCCTTATCACTCAGTTTAAGCAACTTCCGGATGAAAGCTTTTATGAAGCATGGGAACGCTACAAGGAGATGCTAAGAAAATGCCCTCAACATGACTTTCATGAGAATCAACAAGTGGTTTTCTTCTATCAAGGGTTGAGCCAAAAACATCGGATGCATGTAGATGCCTCATCCGGAGGGTCTATATTTGGAGTGGATGCTATGAAAGCCATGGATATTTTTGAAGACATTGCAATGAATGATTATCAATGGCCCTCCGAGCGAGTAATGGGAGGTTATGCATTTGGAAAAGTAGCTCAAGTGGAGAGTGTGAACAAAGTGAAGAGTGATGTGTTTCAAAATGAAGGAATGAAAGAATTCAATGAGAGCATTCAAGCTTTAACAAAGCAATTGAATTTGATCACTCAAGGAGTAAGTCAAGGGGGAAGCACGAGTGCTAATTCGAATGAGGAGAGCAATGAGAAGCAAAATGTAGAGGATGTTGCCTATTTAGATGGGAGAAATTACCAAGAAAATTTTCAACGTCAAGGGAATTTTCAAGGTAACTATCCTTCTAACCAAGGTAATTATCAAGGAGGATATCAAGGGCAAGCTCGGGTGAGTAATTTCAATCAATCAAGTGGAGGTTATCAAGCGCCAAGGAAGCATGAAAATTTCTCTTACTCTAATTCTCAAGCCGCCGTGTCATTTCCTCCGGAATTCTATCCAAGTGCCAAACCATCGAATGGAGAGGGTAAAGCATCGGTGGAAGAGACATTGCTAGCATTTATGAAAAAGATGGAGGCTAGAATGGAGGAAAATGAGAAGAAGTCCGACAATAGGATGAGAGCTTTTGAACATCAAATGGGACAAATTGCTTCCTCCGTTGGATCTCAACATCAATAAGGAAAGTTCCCCTCTACCACGGTAACTAATCCTAAAGAGCAATGTTTGTATGTTACCGTGTGCAACATGGAAAGTAAGGTGGAGAAAGGGTTGGTGGAAACAACAAACATTGGTTCCAAGGTTGAAAAATTAGTTTGTGATGAAATTGTATCAAACGTGGAGGAGGACATTGGCATTGATGAAGATTGGTCTTTGGATGATGAGATGATAATTGGTGAATTTTTGTCTTTGTTGGATGAGGAAAGTAAGTGTGATGAAGAGATGATGTTGAAACAAGATCATGACATTGTAGAAGTTGATGCTTCATTAAAGGTGGAAGACACCGGTAAATTCGTTCTTACTTGTAAAATTGGAAATTGGGAACACTTTAATGCTATATGTGATCTTGGTTCAAGCATTAATGTAATGCCTTTGGAGATTTTTGAAAAATTTGGCATTGGGAGGTTAAAGGAAACGGATGTGGAAATCGGAATAATGGATGGTTCAATGATAAAGCCCCATGGAGTTGTGGAGGATACGCTTGTGCAAATAGAGGATTTTGTATTTCCGGTGGATTTTATGATAGTTGAGAAGCAAGCGGATCCTTGGATTCCATTAATTTTTGGAAGGCCGTTTTTGGCAACCGCAAAAGGAAAATTTGACATGGATAGGAAGGAACTCACACTCCGATCACATGAAAGAGAATTGGTGTTATCAAGCAAGAATTTAAAAGGGGAAAATCTTCATTTGAAGCCACCCATTAAGCCTCCGGATATTCTAGATGAAGTGGTAAGTGCGATTTTAAAAGATGAAGAATTAACTAACTTTATGCTTGAAATTGCAGGAAATTTCTCTTCAAAAAGAAATACGCTTGGGGGAGATCCACATGTTGATTTGAAGATTGATAAAGGGCTTCCGGGATTTAAGAATGTGAGGAAAAGAGGAAACGAAGTGAGCTCAAGTGTTAAAGGAGCACGAAGTGTGGATAAAAAGGTTGTTAAAGAGATGTTTAAAGTGAAGATGAGGCCCGATGGGGTCTTGGATTTTTCCGACTGTTAAGAGCTTAAATCCGTCCGGCTTGAAGATGTTAAACTTAGCGCTAAATGGGAGGCAACCCATTCTTTTTATCTTTTGTTGCTTGTTTGTTTTGGCCTTGTAGGTTGATTGTGCTCATGGAGAAAAATGCACATTGAAGAAAAGAGAAATGCTTCATGGATTCAAGTTGACATGTTCCACCACTTGTTACAAACTTAACTCGTGACTCTTGTCTCGAGTTAAGGTTGGGGGGTGCTAGTGCATGGTGAACATAACTTGATTCGTTTGGATGCATAGGCTTCTCCACAAGAAGATCACCAAAGGAAACTACAAGGGTAAGTCTCACCACTTTTTGCAAACTTAAGTCTCAACTCTTGTTTCGATTTAAGTTTGGGGGGAGAGTGTGTGGTGTGACTCACCACTTGAGTATGATTCTTGTAAAATTGGACAAATTTTAAAATTCTTCTCATGAGTTTGGGTTTGATTTTGGTATGATTGGTGGTGTTGAAGTGCATGATAGTCCATATTTATAATGAAATTGTTGAACTAATGGTGTTTGTTGAGTGTTTGAGCATGAATGAGAGGTATTGGAAGCATGATGGAGCTTGAAGCTAACGCTTTCCTTACCAAATGCCTATTGAGGGAGTACTCTACACCTTATCATTTTATTACTTGAAATGAATTGATTTTGATTTGGATTGTTGTGACTAGCATGCTACTTCATGTGTTATGTTTGTGGGAGGTTTACTTTCGTAATTTAGGATTTCCTTTTAAATAAAGGTTGGGATGAATGTGTGCTTAATTTTCTTATGGATGATGGTATTTTTTGTTTTTGCATGTTTTGTGTTTTTGTTGTGTCTTGTTTGTTGAGTCCTTATTTGTATGTTGTGTGTATTTTCATTCTTGTCTTGGGATGTTTGGTGGTTTGTTTAGGGATGTCGTGAGTCATTTTTGAATGTGAGTGATGATAGGTTGTGGTGATAAGTGATGACAAACTATGATTAAGAATCTCTACACTTTCAAATTGTGACATGTTTTACTTAACTTGTTCAATCTTGAGATGAATGTGGTGTAATAAGTTCCTTAAGGTCCGAGCACAAGCTTGTGAGCATTTGAGCCTCAACCATGCATACATGGTATTTCTTCATGAGTGAATCGGTTGTGTTTGATAAGTTAGAACTTGCTCAAGGACTATAGGAATGAGCCCGATTAGTGGAGAATGGTGAAATGATCTAGGGACATCCTTGTTATTATAGTCATTGCCATATATGTTCCTACCTTGAACATCTTCCTTAGTCAACCACTTTGAGCCTATAAGCCTATTTCTTGTGAATTTAGCACATTACAAGCCTTAATTACCCATTCAAGCTTATATATACCTTTGTGTGGGTGATTGAGGAGATGGTAGCTAGAAATGATTGATTGATTAGCAAAAGAAGAAAAGGGAATGGTAAACAAGCAAGAAAAAGGATGAAAAGAGCAAAAGTAAAAAGGCACATGCAACCTCAAAGTTAGAAAAGGAGCAAAGCAACATCAAAATGCTCAAGTAAACAAAATTCAAAGATAGGAAGCATGCATCAAAAGAAGCTCAATCCAAGGAAAGTTAATGAATAGTGCTTGAGATTATAAAAGTAAGAAAGGAAGAAAGAAAAGTGGAGAAGTTGAGGAAATTGGCCATCTCTTTGATTACTTACACTTGTTGAGTCACTATTATCCATATACTTCCTACCCTACCAAAGAGCCTATCATTACATCCTAATTAAAGACCTTTTTGATCATTGATTTAAACTTTGGTGGTTTGTGAATATAGTCCGCGAGCAAGCTTATAGCGAGTCGAGCTAATCGATTAATGAGTGTGATTTACCCTATTTCAAAAGAGTGTTGAGAGACATCAATATCCATTGTGAGGCTTGGACTTAAAAGGAACTATATTACACTTTATTCTCTTTTGATTGAACTTGTTAATTTCTCATGTCATGATTTTAATGTTGTAGGATGACTTAGCATAGTTTGTTGTTATTATTGCTAACGATGTGTTATTGCTTATATTCGTTTAGTCTTTTTCTAGGTGAAAATTTCTCCTCTTGGATTGTCATTTTCGTTGCTCGGGGACGAGCAACACCTTAAGTTTGGGGGGTTGATTAGAGCTATTTTCACCTATATTTTAGTGTCTTTTTATATGTGTTTTCGTATTATTTTATCCGTATTTTATATGTTATTTGGTTGTGTTTTGTGTTTTTATTAAAATGTGTGTTTGATTCGCTTACTCGAACAACAATGATAATAAAAAGCAGTTGATAGGGTTCGAAGGATAGAACAATACAAACCCTTCATATCATGCTTACTTTGAATCACGTACATGGCAAAAACATGTGAATTTATCCAGATCATATTAAATAATCATATAATCACAAAAACCCAATCTTACGATTCACATATCACCACGAAACCAATGCTTTGATACCAATTGTTGGCAATTGGATCGTGTGGTTCAAACATGATCGTTAGGATTAAAGATAAACAATAAGCAGCGGAAGCAATTAAATCGTTTACCGTACTTCTGGGTTGGTGTAGAGGATAAACTGCAGAGAACTACCTCTGATCTTCTACTGTATGTCCCAAGTGTGATCCTGCTGTTGTGTGGGCAACAGTCTGCAGGATCTCTCAATCTGCTTCTTTTCCCTTCTCTCACCAAAAGAGGCGCAGGAATTATCTGAGGGTTCCAGGAAGCTGAGTTCACTTATATATTGGGCTACAGCAGGGACGAGGAGGAGAAATTGGGCTGGGCTTCAATTGAATTTAATTAACCAAGCTTAGCCCAAAGCTTTTAATTAAATCCAATAATAATAATATAGTTCACTAAAATATTATTACTGCACTACCCGTCTAATCCCAAAATTATGTTCTGGGCTCCTTCTTATTATAAGCCCGATAGTCTCCCCATGTTTAAGATATACAATGCCCATTAATTAATTAAGTTACTGACAACTCAAATTAATTAATATCTCATCCGAGAGTAGTACCACTCAACCTTATTATCATGCCGAAAATTAATCCACTTGCAAGATTTACATGATAAACCTTATGAGCTCCTCAAGGGGACATCATCAACCTATAATGGACATGGATTCCTTCTACAATCAACAGCACACCATAGATACAGCACTACTTCCCAACTAACCGAGTTTGTTGATTTAATACTTATAAATCTCACCCATTGATGAATCAAAGAAATACATACTGCCCTACGTGTCGAGGTTATTGTATAGGGATTAAGAGTACGAACTTCCATAATAACAGGGATCAAGTTCTACTATATAGTCAGTATAAGAAGAACGATCTCAGGCGGTCCTGCTCAATACACACAAGTGCACTAATGTGATTCTATAGCCAAGACAAGCTAATACCAAACCACACTACAACCATACCGATAGAGAGTCCCCGTCTATCTAAGTTGTGAGCATCTGTTTATACTTTATAAGGAAACCGATAATATGATCTTCTGCGTGTTGTCGCACAACATATTATCTACAGTATAAAGTAAATGGACTATTGCATCATGCATATAAAATAAATTATAAGACGCAATCATTTGATCAATGAATCTCATTTCAAATATTGTTATGACATTGTTCATACTAAAGCTAGACTTTTAGTATACAATCCAACAATCTCCCACTTATACTAAAAGACTATGCTGTCATGTCTTCTGCCATACATCTGATTCCTACTACCACTTACGCGACCATTAAAAGCTCTCGCCTTAAGGTCCTTGTAAATGGTTTAATAGGTCATTATCCGATGCAATCTAGGCGACAACAACCTACCCCTCATCATACGATTTCTCGTAACAGGTGGTACTCGCGCTCCATGTGTTTAATTGCCTTATGGACTTGTGATTTCTTCAAGTTTGCAACTGCACCAATATCATCAATGTAAATTGTGATTACCTTGGGCAAACTTAGAAACACTTCAAAGTCCATCATGAAGTCTCTAGAGTCATATAGATACTTTGGCTGCCTCATAGGCTCCAATTCATCATATTTCCATGATGGAGTCCGGAGTCTGAAATATATTTCTATATAACACTCCTCCACATTATGACTCTACTTCCTAAGATTAAACACATAACCTATGAGGAGAATTTACTGCCGTCCAATCTGACTAAAAAATCCGAATCTACGTAATCCACAAGAAGCAGTGAATCTGTTTAGTAAATCCACATATAATTTCCAGTCATTCTCAGGCACTTTATATATGTCTTACTACAGTTCATCATTCTTGTTCCGGGTTATGTTGATACCCACTGTTCATGCATTCAGCAAAACAGATATCCAACATCGTTCATAGCATTCCTTAGATTAAGCTTCCTTATTCGCCGAAGCATAAGGAACCGCTTTCATCCTATTTATCTTCTTCTTGTGTCTCAAAGACACATTCACTTAGATAAATTCACATGCTAAACGAGTATGGACTGTATTATTTATGAAACTTGAGATAAGCATAATGTCCTTTCTGTGATCCGTATTACCGTGATCAAAAGAATATATTTTGCCTTTCTTAAGTCCTTCATCTCTACCGTTTTATTAACCGTACCCATACGCCCGATAATACTCTTTCATTGTCTCCAATGAGCAAGATACTATCTACGTATAGTACAAGAAACACCACTACGTTTCCGTCACTCTTTACAACACACAAGACTCATCCGCTCATTGATTTAAATCCATGCCACTGGATTACCTAATCAAAACAGATGCTTCACTATCTTAAAGCTTGCTTTAGTCCATCGCTGGACAATTTTAAGCTTACTATCAAAATGCTATTAGTACTTTGCAATGAATTACTCTGGTTGCTTCACATAGATATTTTCCTCAAGACTTCCAATCAGGAAAGCTGTCTTGACATCTATTTGTTGTTCCTCATAATTCAATATGAGCAGCAATAAATAAAAGAATCCGGATCAACATAAGCATAGCTACCAGCGAACATGTTTCCTCATAATCGAACCATTTCTTTCTGAGTACATCTTTTTGCAACAAGCTTTGCTTCCAAGATTTTCACCTTTCCGTATGATCCTCTTTTATTTCCCTTGACCACTTGCAATGGCTTTTACACCATTTTAGTGATCGTTCAAGCTCCAGACTTAATTTAGAATCCATAGATTCTATTTCATCATTCACTGCATCTTGCTAAGATTCCGCATTTTAATCTTGTAGTGCTATGTCGTATTCGTGGGACAATACCATGTTTACTAGGGATCAAGTCTTACGACTTTCCCAAAACATATATTTTATGGGTTGTCAAACAATTCTCCCACTACGATAAGGCACTACATGTAATTGTTTATCAGACATGACACGCATTGCAGTTTACCTTGTGGTATATCCTCTTGTACACTTGGTACTTTTACTTAGTGTTTTCCTCTCACTTCCTTTAGAACAACTTATACATGGGCTTGTGATTTATTACATAGTCCTTTTCCAAAAATTTGGTGTTTGTGTTAACAGTCACCCTTTGATCTTTTGGACTAAATAAATCAACCTTCATTTTTCTAGGATGTCCCACAAACAGACAAATGTTTTACGAATTACTGTTTCTAGGGCATATCCATAAAATGAATTTTAATTATTCCAAATAATTCATCATCTATCTAATCATAACCATAAGAGCCTTATTCCTTCTATCCACCACACCATTCAGTTTGGGGCATACCCGGTGTAGTCAACTTGAGATTTAATCTCAACTTCTGATCAATAGCTCCTAACTATCCCAAGAGGTATTCGCCATCATGAATGAATCATAATGACTTAATATATTTTCCATGACGCTTCACTGTACCAGCCTTACAATCCTTGAATTAATCAAAGAACTTAGACATGCAGTGCATCATATAAATATATTGGTTTCCAGAATAATCTTCGAATATTCATAACCACCTCTCGCCTGGATAATATTAGGTTCGCTTGAATCAGAATGAACTAATTCCAACATATATATCTTTGGCTCTACACCCCACATCCTTGAAAAGGCAGTTAATCATTTTTACTTCCAAGCAAGACTCGCAAGTCCGATAGTTTCCACTTCAGATAAACCTTACGGTCTATCGGCTATCAACTTTTGAATCCTACTCAAGTAAAATGAATTAGTCATAGACGCCAAATGTATGTTTAGTTCATTTCCGAAGGTTCCTTTCTCTTACTAATATTAGAAGATGCATTATTTAATTACTATTTATTGCATCTGTGGGATGTACATGATTCAAGAGTATACTTTTTATCCACCAACGTACTTTAATGGATTATAGTCTCATTCCTCATTACTATGACGATGCCATTTAAATGAAATGAAGTATCCATCCGTCAATGCATAGAAACCGAAATCAAATTCTTTCTATGAAACGTACGTAAAGACAATTTCTCATAATCAATCGTTTATTCTTTATCATGAGATAAATAAACAACTCCCACTGCAATATCCACTACCTTTGTAGTTTTACCCATGTTATTAACAATCTTATCCTTACTCAGTGATAAACATTTAGTGATTCCAGTATCTACACAGTTCGAGTCAGTAGATGCCATCATTAATCATGTTTAAACCATTAGTAAATAAGATATTAAATTTGTTCACATTATGATGAAATTGGCTTTCCTATTCCATATGTTTTGTCAGAAGTTTCCCACCATATACATCCTCTTGTAATTCAGGTGGAACTTACTCAAAACATCTAGGCAATTATGAAAAATAAAATTGACTTAGGTTTCCCCTTCAACTTCTATTCCATGTATTTCCAATTCATTCATCAAATTCAACCATGATCTTATGCCTTTTAATTTACTCTAGTATCCGAAGAGTTACATGAGACCATCATATTTCTATGATCCTCTCATCTCTTTACTAGAGACTTTAATAGGCATCTTGAGACGTCCTTTGTGAGAATACACATGTATTTTCTTAAGCAGTAATTTTCAAAACCAAGATTCTTTTCTAATCATTTAATTTGGACGAGTAAATATAATGTCTTTTAGTTAATAATTAGTAAAATAAAACCATTCGAAATTCAGAGAATCTCAAATAAATATTCCGATCAAATCTTCGAATTTTATCCTTTTATATTGATTCCCTCAAAATAATATAAAATAAAATTCACCGACATCTCAAGCACCGTGAGTCTGCAAGCCACGTTAGGGTGGACGTTTACAAACCCGAACATTTACAAGAGAAGGTTTTACCCATTAATTTCATTTGTCAACCTAACTTTATGACAAAATAATTAATAGTCGGTTCCTCTTTAGCCATGTAAATAATAGCAGTGACTCCGTTGGGGAGGATATTAATTATTCACATCTAAGTGTACACCATTATTTGATCCCAAGTCCGCTGCCCAAGCTTATGTGCCTTACTGTTAGAGAAGTACACACGCGCTCAGATAACTTTCTACAACCATCAATTATATAAGTTTGTACTAGTGAACCGCATATAAGCTCATCCGTTAGGGAGGAAGGCACTATAGCCAACGCGCAAGTCCATATGCATCACATTACAAACAATAATTATTTAAAGAAGTTTGTACCAGTGATCCGTGAATAAACTCATCCGTTAGGGAGGAAGGCTCTATTGCCAACGCGCAAGTTTACTCACATCACTTACAAATCAATAATGGAGGCCGCGGGAATCTATTACCAATCCCCTCTCCCACTTAGTTATTTAATTACCGAGGGTTTTAACATGCATATAATATTCCAGAATAAAATATACAGCTTAGACATGCTTCTATTAACAACAATTTAAATAAATAAATCACATAGAACATGCCTTTCATATATAACAATTAATTGTCAAGTTAAAACAATTAACTCAGTTATATATCATAATTAATTGTATAATATGTTGGATCAATTAAATGGGCCCTAGAGCATCAAATAAGCACAAAATGAGCAGCAGATTAATTAATTAATCAAGCCCATTATCCATGACCCATATACTCAACCCAAAAATAAATTAAATCCACCAAGCCCACTAGCACAAAAAGTCCATTAATAAAATTAATTAATCATGCTTGGCCCATTATCCACAATTAATTAAAACCAGCAATTAATATTGGCCCAGCAGCCCAAAACACATTTTAATTAAATTGGACCCATAAGCCCAACAACCAAATTAAAATAAATTGAGCCAGCCTTTTATTTATTACTGAATTGGGCCCTTATAATTAAACCATCAGCCCATGAACTAGAGAATCAAGCCCAAATCCACCTTAATTAAAATAGAGCCTAGCAGCCCAATATCCTTTTGATTAAAATTTGGGCCCAAATCCCAGCCCAAAACCAAATAAAAAAAAGAAGCCCAAGCCATCCCTTGCCCTAAAAACACCAGCCGCAAGATCTGTCCTCACACGCAGTTGCACCGGCGCCACCAGCCGCCGCTACTGCCGGCGGCCGCGCCAGTAGCAACCGACGGGACTGAGACGTCAGCCCACTGACCGCATGCTGCCAGCCGTCGCCAGTACCCATCCTGCTCGACCGACAACTCCCGCAAGCACACCGGAATTCCACCGCCGTATCGAGCCCGGAAACTACAGCCGCAAATAGCAATCCACCGCACTGGGAAGCTGCTGTCCAACGCTGCCGTGCAGTCGCCCACCAGACTCGATCGGAGCTATCGAGGGAGTCACCTGGATCCCGTATCAGACGCACCACGACCCGAACGGTAATTGCGCAGCAGACCCGCTCGGAACCCACCGCTGACTCGCCAGGAAAACATGGCCTGCACAGTCGACCGCCGCCTCGATTCCATCGCTCAGCCACTGACAGCATCTCTCATGCTCTCGCCGTCGATCAGCCATGACCGCCGTCAGATTTGGTCCGACCGAAGCCATCAGCCGTCGACTTACGGCCCCGGTCAGACGCCGTCGTCAGAACCAATGTCCACGCGCCGCCACATCACGCCATCTGACTGTCTGATAGTACGATCTCCAGTGGTCGCTGCTCTCAGCTTTAACGCCGTCAGCCCACCGGACGGGATTCGCTATGGATCGCGCCACCCAAAGCCACCATGGCCCAATACGCCATCGATCACCGGCCAGAACACCAACGATCCTTCAGACACCGCCCAGAAGTAATGCTAGCCATCCAGCCAGCCGTTGGGACAGTCGCCGCCAGGTCACGACGAGAGTCTTTCTTTCACGCAGTCAGCCCATCACCCGATCGTGCAGCCTTTCACTCTATCACCATCGTCGTCGCACAGCGAAGTGACAAGTGTGTGTGTTTGATTCGCTTACTCGAACAACAATGATAATAAAAAGCAGTTGATAGGGTTCGAAGGATAGAACAATACAAACCCTTCATATCATGCTTACTTTGAATCACGTACATGGCAAAAACATGTGAATTTATCCAGATCATATTAAATAATCATATAATCACAAAAACCCAATCTTACGATTCACATATCACCACGAAACCAACGCTTTGATACCAATTGTTGGCAATTGGATCGTGTGGTTCAAACGTGATCATTAGGATTAAAGATAAACAATAAGCAGCGGAAGCAATTAAATCGTTTACCGTACTTCTGGGTTGGTGTAGAGGATAAACTGCAGAGAACTACCTCTGATCTTCTACTGTATGTCCCAAGTGTGATCCTGCTGTTGTGTGGGCAACAGTCTGCAGGATCTCTCAATCTGCTTCTTTTCCCTTCTCTCACCAAAAGAGGCGCAGGAATTATCTGAGGGTTCCAGGAAGCTGAGTTCACTTATATATTGGGCTACAACAGGGACCAGGAGGAGAAATTGGGCTGGGCTTCAATTGAATTTAATTAACCAAGCTTAGCCCAAAGCTTTTAATTAAATCCAATAATAATAATATAGTTCACTAAAATATTATTACTGCACTACCCGTCCAATCCCAAAATTATGTTCTGGGCTCCTTCTTATTATAAGCCCGATAGTCTCCCCATGTTTAAGATATACAATGCCCATTAATTAATTAAGTTACTGACAACTCAAATTAATTAATATCTCATCCGAGAGTAGTACCACTCAACCTTATTATCATGCCAAAAATTAATCCACTTGCAAGATTTACATGATAAACCTTATGAGCTCCTCAAGGGGACATCATCAATCTATAACGGACATGGATTCCTTCTACAATCAACAGCACACCATAGATACAGCACTACTTCCCAACTCACCGAGTTTGTTGATTTAATACTTATAAATCTCACCCATTGATGAATCAAAGAAATACATACTGCCCTACGAGTCGAGGTTATTGTATAGGGATTAAGAGTACGAACTTCCATAATAACAGGGATCAAGTTCTACTATATAGTCAGTATAAGAAGAACGATCTCAGGCGGTCCTGCTCAATACACACAAGTGCACTAATGTGATTCTATAGCCAAGACAAGCTAATACCAAACCACACTACAACCATACCGATAGAGAGCCCCCGTCTATCTCAGTTGTGAGTATCTGTTTATACTTTATATGGAAACCGATAATATGATCTTCTGCGTATTATCTACAGTATAAAGTAAATGGACTATTGCATCATGCATATAAAATAAATTATAAGACGCAATCATTTGATCAATGATTCTCATTTCAAATATTGTTATGACATTGTTCATACTAAAGCTAGACTTTTAGTATACAATCCAACAATCTCCCACTTATACTAAAAGACTATGCTGTCATGTCTTCTGCCATACATCTGATTCCTACTCCCACTTACGCGACCATTAAAAGCTCTCGCCTTAAGGTCCTTGTAAATGGTTTACTAGGTCATCATCCGATGCAATCTAGGCGACAACAACCTACCCCTCATCATACGATTTCTCGTAACAGGTGGTACTCGCGCTCCATGTGTTTAATTGCCTTATGAACTTGTGATTTCTTCAAGTTTGCAACTGCACCAATATCATCAATGTAAATTGTGATTACCTTGGGCAAACTTAGAAACACTTCAAAGTCCATCATGAAGTCTCTAGAGTCATATAGATACTTTGGCTGCCTCATAGGCTCCAATTCATCATATTTCCATGATGGAGTCCGGAGTCTGAAATATATTTCTATATAACACTCCTCCACATTATGCCTCTACTTCCTAAGATTAAACACATAACCTATGAGGAGAATTTACTGCCGTCCAATCTGAATAAAAAATCCGAATCTACGTAATCCACAAGAAGCAATGAATCTGTTTAGTAAATCCACATATAATTTCCAGTCATTCTCAGGCACTTTATATATGTCTTACTACAGTTCATCATTCTTGTTCCGGGTTACGTTGATACCCACTGTTCATGCATTCAGCAAAACAAATATCCAACATCGTTCATAGCATTCCTTAGATTAAGCTTCCTTATTCGCCGAAGCATAAGGAACCACTTTCATCCTATTTATCTTCTTCTTGTGTCTCAAAGACACATTCACTTAGATAAATTCACATGCTAAACGAGTATGGACTGTATTATTTATGAAACTTGAGATAAGCATAATGTCCTTTCTGTGATCCGTATTACCGTGATCAAAAGGATATATTTTGCCTTTCTTAAGTCCTTCATCTCTACCGCTTTATTAACCGTACCCATACGCCCGATAATACTCTTTCATTGTCTCCAATGAGCAAGATACTATCTACGTATAGTACAAGAAACACCACTACGTTTCCGTCACTCTTTACAACACACAAGACTCATCCGCTCATTGATTTAAATCCATGCCACTGGATTACCTAATCAAAACAGATGCTTCACTATCTTAAAGCTTGCTTTAGTCCATCGCTGGACAATTTTAAGCTTACTATCAAAATGCTATTAGTACTTTGCAATGAATTACTCTGGTTGCTTCACATAGATATTTTCCTCAAGACTTCCAATCAGGAAAGCTGTCTTGACATCTATTTGTTGTTCCTCATAATTCAATATGAGCAGCAATAAATAAAAGAATCCGGATCAACATAAGCATAGCTACCAGCGAACATGTTTCCTCATAATCGAACCATTTCTTTCTGAGTACATCTTTTTGCAACAAGCTTTGCTTCCAAGATTTTCACCTTTCCGTATGATCCTCTTTTATTTCCCTTGACCACTTGCAATGGCTTTTACACCATTTTAGTGATCGTTCAAGCTCCAGACTTAATTTAGAATCCATAGATTCTATTTCATCATTCACTGCATCTTGCTAAGATTCCGCATTTTAATCTTGTAGTGCTATGTCGTATTCGTGGGACAATACCATGTTTACTAGGGATCAAGTCTTACGACTTTCCCAAAACATATATTTTATGGGTTGTCAAACAATTCTCCCACTACGATAAGGCACTACATGTAATTGTTTATCAGACATGACACGCATTGCAGTTTACCTTGTGGTATATCCTCTTGTACACTTGGTACTTTTACTTAGTGTTTTCCTCTCACTTCCTTTAGAACAACTTATACATGGGCTTGTGATTTATTACATAGTCCTTTTCCAAAAATTTGGTGTTTGTGTTAACAGTCACCCTTTGATCTTTTGGACTAAATAAATCAACCTTCATTTTTCCAGGATGTCACACAAACAGATAAATGTTTTACGAATTACTGTTTCTAGGGCATATCCATAAAATGAATTTTAATTATTCCAAATAATTCATCATCTATCTAATCATAACCATAAGAGCCTTATTCCTTCTATCCACTACACCATTCAGTTTGGGGCATACCCGGTGTAGTCAACTTGAGATTTAATCTCAACTTCTGATCAATAGCTCCTAACTATCCCAAGAGGTATTCGCCATCATGAATGAATCATAATGACTTAATATATTTTCCATGACGCTTCACTGTACCAGCCTTACAATCCTTGAATTAATTAAAGAACTTAGACATGCAGTGCATCATATAAATATATTGGTTTACAGAATAATCTTCGAATATTCATAACCACCTCTCGCCTGGATAATATTAGGTTCGCTTGAATCAGAATGAACTAATTCCAACATATATATCTTTGGCTCTACACCCCACAGCCTTGAAAAGACAGTTAATCATTTTTACTTCCAAGCAAGACTCACAAGTCCGATAGTTTCCACTTCAGATAAACCTTACGGTCTATCGGCTATCAACTTTTGAATCCTACTCAAGTAAAATGAATTAGTCATAGACGCCAAATGTATGTTTAGTTCATTTCCGAAGGTTCCTTTCTCTTACTAATATTAGAAGATGCATTATTTAATTACTATTTATTGCATCTGTGGGATGTACATGATTCAAGAGTATACTTTTTATCCACCAACGTACTTTAACGGATTATAGCCTCATTCCTCATTACTATGACGATGTCATTTAAATGAAATGAAGTATCCATCCGTCAATGCATAGAAACCTAAATCAAATTCTTTCTATGAAACGTACGTAAAGACAATTTCTCATAATCAATCGTTTATTCTTTATCATGAGATAAATAAACAACTCCCACTTCAATATCCACTACCTTTGTAGTTTTACCCATGTTATTAACAATCTTATCCTTACTCAGTGATAAACATTTAGTGATTCCAGTATCTACACAGTTCGAGTCAGTAGATGCCATCATTAATCATGTTTAAACCATTAGGAAATAAGATATTAAATTTGTTCACATTATGATGAAATTGGCTTTCATATTCCATATGTTTTGTCAGAAGTTTCCCACCATATACATCCTCTTGTAATTCAGGTGGAACTTACTCAAAACATCTAGGCAATTATGAAAAATAAAATTGACTTAGGTTTCCCCTTCAACTTCTATTCCATGTATTTCCAATTCATTCATCAAATTCAACCATGATCTTATGCCTTTTAATTTACTCTAGTATCCGAAGAGTTACATGAGACCATCATATTTCTATGAACCTCTCATCTCTTCACTAGAGACTTTAATAGGCATCATGAGACGTCCTTTGTGAGAATACACATGTATTTTCTTAAGCAGTAATTTTCAAAACCAAGATTCTTTTCTAATCATTTAATTTGGACGAGTAAATATAATGTCTTTTAGTTAATAATTAGTAAAATAAAACCATTCGAAATTCAGAGAATCTCAAATAAATATTCCGATCAAATCTTCGAATTTTATCCTTTTATATTGATTCCCTCAAGCACCGTGAGTCTGCAAGCCACGTTAGGGTGGACGTTTACAAATCCGAACATTTACAAGAGAAGGTTTTACCCATTAATTTTATTTGTCAACCTAACTTTATGACAAAATAATTAATAGTCGGTTCCTCTTTAGCCATGTAAATAATAGCAGTGACTCCGTTGGGGAGGATATTAATTATTCACATCTAAGTGTACACCATTATTTGATCCCAAGTCCGCTGCCCAAGCTTATGTGCCTTACTGTTAGAGAAGTACACACGCGCTCAGATAACTTTCTACAACCATCAATTATATAAGTTTGTACTAGTGAACCGCATATAAGCTCATCCGTTAGGGAGGAAGGCACTATAGCCAACGCGCAAGTCCATATGCATCACATTACAAACAATAATTATTTAATGAAGTTTGTACCAGTGATCCGTGAATAAACTCATCCGTTAGGGAGGAAGGCTCTATTGCCAACGCGCAAGTTTACTCACATCACTTACAAACCAATAATGGAGGCCGCGGGAATCTATTATCAATCCCCTCTCCCACTTAGTAATTTAATTACCGAGGGTTTTAACATGCATATAATATTCCAGAATAAAATATACAGCTTAGACATGCTTCTATTAACAGCAATTTAAATAAATAAATCACATAGAACATGCCTTTCATATATAACAATTAATTGTCAAGTTAAAACAATTAACTCAGTTATATATCATAATTAATTGTATAATATGTTGGATCAATTAAATGGGCCCTAGAGCATCAAATAAGCACAAAATGAGCAGCAGATTAATTAATTAATCAAGCCCATTATCCATGACCCATATACTCAGCCCAAAAATAAATTAAATCCACCAAGCCCACTAGCACAAAAAGTCCATTAATAAAATTAATTAATCATGCTTGGCCCATTATCCACAATTAATTAAAACCAGCAATTAATATTGGCCCAGCAGCCCAAAACACATTTTAATAAAATTGGACCCATAAGCCCAACAACCAAATTAAAATAAATTGAGCCAGCCTTTTATTTATTACTGAATTGGGCCCTTATAATTAAACCATCAGCCCATGAACTAGAGAATCAAGCCCAAATCCACCTTAATTAAAATAGTGCCCAGCAGCCCAATATCCTTTTGATTAAAATTTGGGCCCAAATCCCAGCCCAAAACCAAATAAAAAAAAGAAGCCCAAGCCATCCCTTGCCCTAAAAACACCAGCCGCAAGATCTGTCCTCACACGCAGCTGCACCGGCGCCACCAGCCGCCACTACTGCCGGCGGCCGCGCCAGTAGCAACCGACGGGATCGAGACGTCAGCCTACTGACCGCGTGCTGCCAGCCATCGCCAGTAGCCATCTTGCTCGATCGACAACTCCCGCAAGCACACCGGAATTCCGTCGCCGTATCGAGCCCGGAAACTACAGCCGCAAACAGCAATCCACTGCACCGGGAAGCTGCTGTCCAACGCTGCCGTGCAGTCGCCCACCGAACTCGATCGGAGCTATCGAGGGAGTCACCTGGATCCCGTATCAGACGCACCACGAGCCGAACGGTAATTGCGCAGCAGACCCGCTCGGAACCCACCGCTGACTCACCGGGAAAACATGGCCTGCACAGTCGACCGCCGCCTCGATTCCATCGCTCAGCCACCGACAGCATCGCTCATGCTCTCGCCGTCGATCAGCCATGACCGCCGTCAGATTTGGTCCGACCGAGGCCATCAGCCGTCGACTTACGACCCCGGTCAGACGCCATCGTCAGAACCAATGTCCACGCGCCGCCACATCATGCCATCTGACTATCTGATAGTACGATCTCCAGTGGTTGCTGCTCTCGGCTTTAACGCCGTCAGCCCACCGGACGGGATTCGCTATGGATCGCGCCACCCAAAGCCACCACGGCCCAAAACGCCATCGATCACCGGCCAGAACACCAACGATCCTTTAGACGCTGCCCAGAAGCAACGCTAGCCATCCAGCCAGCTGTTGGGACAGTCGCCGCCAGGTCACGACGAGAGTCTTTCTTTCACAAAGTCAGCCCATCACCCGATCGTGCAGCCTTTCAGTCTATCACCATCGTCGTCGCACAGCGAAGTGACAAGTGTGTGTGTTTGATTCGCTTACTCGAACAACAATGATAATAAAAAGCAGTTGATAGGGTTCGAAGGATAGAACAATACAAACCCTTTATATCATGCTTACTTTGAATCACGTACATGGCAAAAACATGTGAATTTATCCAGATCATATCAAATAATCATATAATCACAAAAACCCAATCTTACGATTCACATATCACCACGAAACCAATGCTCTGATACCAATTGTTGGCAATTGGATCGTGTGGTTCAAACATGATCGTTAGGATTAAAGATAAACAATAAGCAGCGGAAGCAATTAAATCATTTACCGTACTTCTGGGTTGGTGTAGAGGATAAACTGCAGAGAACTACCTCTGATCTTCTACTGTATGTCCCAAGTGTGATCCTGCTTTTTGTGTGGGCAACAGTCTGCAGGATCTCTCAATCTACTTCTTTTCCCTTCTCTCACCAAAAGAGGCGCAGGAATTATCTGAGGGTTCAGGAAGCTGAGTTCACTTATATATTGGGCTACAGCAGGGACCAGGAGGAGAAATTAGGCTGGGCTTCAATTGAATTTAATTAACCAAGCTTAGCCCAAAGCTTTTAATTAAATCCAATAATAATAATATAGTTCACTAAAATATTATTACTGCACTACCCGTCCAATCCCAAAATTATGTTCTGGGCTCCTTCTTATTATAAGCTCGATAGTCTCCCCATGTTTAAGATATACAATGCCCATTAATTAATTAAGTTACTGACAACTCAAATTAATTAATATCTCATCCGAGAGTAGTACCACTCAACCTTATTATCATGCCGGAAATTAATCAACTTGCAAGATTTACATGATAAACCTTATGAGCTCCTCAAGGGGACATCATCAACCTATAACGGACATGGATTCCTTCTACAATCAACAGCACACCATAGATACAGCACTACTTCCCAACTCACCGAGTTTGTTGATTTAATACTTATGAATCTCACCCATTGATGAATCAAAGAAATACATACTGCCCTACGTGTCGAGGTTATTGTATAGGGATTAAGAGTACGAACTTCCATAATAACAGGGATCAAGTTCTACTATATAGTCAGTATAAGAAGAACGATCTCAGGCGGTCCTGCTCAAAACACACAAGTGCACTAATGTGGTTCTATAGCCAAGACAAGCTAATACCAAACCACACTACAACCATACCGATAGAGAGTCCCCGTCTATCTCAGTTGTGAGCATCTGTTTATACTTTATAAGAAAACCGATAATATGATCTTCTGCGTGTTGTCGCACAACATATTATCTACAGTATAAAGTAAATGGACTATTGCATCATGCATATAAAATAAATTATAAGACACAATTATTTGATCAATGATTCTCATTTCAAATATTGTTATGACATTGTTCATATTAAAGCTAGACTTTTAGTATACAATCCAACAGAAGAATCCATTCATTTTGTATTTCTTTAGATCTAAGACTATGGGTATTTGTAATGAATCATTTATTTGTTTTGTTACCCTTATCATGTTAGGCTAATCCCTCTAGTGGGATTAGGAGCATGAAGAGTATATTAGATTTATATTATCATGTGGATTAAATTAGTTTTTGGTTTAATTGATGTTGATTTCTAATCATGGAGTTTAATTGTCTTGATTTTGTGATGGCATGGTTTGTTATTCATGAATGTTTATTGGTTTAATGGATTGTTGATCAATGGATTATTTGTGGTAATTAAATGCTATCATGATGTTCATGTATGTATTGCTTGGAGTGAGACGGAAACGACCCTCTATAGTATTAGGAAGGAATGATTAGACATTGAGTTTGGGTTTGACCGAAAGAATATTTGAATTCAATGAGGGGAACCAATCCATTCGTTGGCCTTAGTACACAAAAAGGGAGAGTTTAATCTAACTAGTACCTAGATGGAAGGGGTTAATGTTGGGCTTTGATCTTAAGTGCTTTTGGGAGTCTAAAATGGATCAACAACCTTTGTAACCCGAAAGGGAGCTTAGAATACAATCGTGATCACCCTTAGTCTACATCAATTGAGTTAAATTCCTTTTGCATAATAATATGAATCGAGTGTGCTTGGATGTTTCTAATCCCATGTTTTTCCATACTTGAACTTTAGCACCCATTTTCTTTACTTGTCATTTATATTATTTTCTATTCTTATTTACTTGTTACTTGTTTTAGTTGTTAATCAATCTCAAAACCCCCGATCATCTTTACAAAAATAACATGAACATGAGCTCACGTATTTTGCTAGTCCGAACATAACTCCTTTATGGATTGATAATTTTTCTTGGGATATACTACTACAACGATCGAGTATTCTTGCTCGTGAGTGCTACAAAATTAGGCAAACAGTTCTCTTCAAGTATGAAGGATTAAGATATTTGATAACGTAGCCAAGAACAAACACAATCAAACACAATAAACTATAAATGAAAGGGTCACGACCAATAGAAAATCCATTCCACCGAAGAATGTAACCAATTTTATTACTTCCCCATTTTTAGAACAACACTCGTCTTCCTCTCGATTCTTACAAGTGTAATGTCTAAAGTGAGTGCCCAAAAACCTGCCTCTCTTCTGTGAGAGAGGCTATTTATATTATCCCAAAAACCCTAGTATCAGACCAATCATCTTGTGCCACCTGGATGAAGATAATTCGCCTTTAATGAAGCTGTCTAGTACCCCGACCAGTTGCAGGGGTGGTCTGAGCGCCGTTTGTTGCATTGCAAGAGTTTGCAGGGTGTGTCCGTCCTTTGCTGGCTTCCCATTGGTTGTTGGAGTCAGACACGCCAGTCTACTGTTATCTTCTAGTTAGGATTGCCGCCCAAAATATCTCCTCTTCCCGTTAGTGTTGTCTTCTAGCCTGTGGTACTTGTACTCTTTCATTATGATGCTTGTCCTCTGTTGTCCTGCTTTCGCCGTCCTTTTTTGGTCTTCGGACAGGTTGGCTTTCGATGCTGGGGAGTCCGTCCGAGGTCTCAGCCAGGGGAAAGGTAGATGCCGAGGTGGCTTCCCGCCGAGGGTGCTTCCTGGGCTTCCGAGCTGTTGTGGTTCTTATTGGGCTGCCTTAATTCCCTTCTCATCTAAGTCCTTCGATTGGGCGCCCGAGGGGTTGGGCCTCCCCTTTTAAGTATCACGAACCTATTGGGCCTCTTGGGCCTAACAAGTATGGGGATATAATACCCATAACATTAGCCCCTCGAGCCTGAATAATTTCTTGACTTGAGATTATTCAAGGTCGAACTGTACTTCACGGGTTATATCCCTCATGCTTCGATACCTGCGATATTAGGGTTCCTTCCATCTCGGCTCCCCGTAGTTCTAGATCGTTGCCCTTGTCTTGATAATCCTCTGCCTTATCGGGTTTTCCGCATCATTTTTAAGATATTTTCGTTCCGGTGGGGGCATATCTGGTATTTGGGGTGTACCTGTCGATTTGAAATTTAAATTTTGAATCTTTTTGTCAGTTTCTCCTTCCCTCGCTTCCTCTTTTTTCTCCATTTGATTCTGCAGGTTGTTGGTCTTCCTTCTACTCAGTAAGTTCGCTTTCCTCTTCCAGGTATTACTCTCCTCTCCTTTTTCTTCTTTTCTTCCTGGCTCATTTTCTTTCGTGTCCCTAAATCTGTTGTTGCTGTGGCTTAGGGTTTTCTCTTTTCCCTATTTCCACGTTTTACTTTTCCTTGTGTCTGTCACGGTATGGCTTGTGAGGGGTCCTTTTCTATTCCTAGATCCCCAGATCTCCTTCCCATTCAATCGATTCCTCGCTCGGTGATTCTGGGTTACCTTCGTCGTCATCCTCGCCGTCTTCTGAGGATTATTCTGATCCTCTGTCTCCATCTTGGATTGCCTTTAACCAACGGGTTATCGACTTCATTTATGCTTTTACATTGGAGCTCAATCCTGAGATTGGCGACGCTGGTCCTGAGTTGTTGGGTCATGATGAGTGATATTTTCACCTAGATTTTAGTGTCTTTTTATATGTGTTTTCGTATTATTTTATCCGTATTTTATGTTCTATTTGGTTGTGTTTTGTGTTTTTATGGAAATGTGTGTGAATAAGCTTAAACCTATAATTTTCACTTTTTATTTGATGTTAGATATGATAAGGAAGACGTAGGAAAAAATGGATCTCAATTCGAAGTTGAAACGAGGGAGAACGAGCCAAAACAGTGAAGAAATACAGGAGCCAGCACCAACACGGGCCGTGTAGCCAACACTGCCCTATAAGCGATGGCCGTGCGGCAAAACCTATTCGTTCAACACGGGCACCTTAAGGCCGTGTCCAATCGCACGAGTCGTGTTGGCAGCACGAGCCGTGTCATCAATACAGCCCTGTAAGAAAAGGCCGTGCGGGAGCATCAGTTTACACGACACGGCCACCTTATGGCTGTGTGACAGAGCACGACTCATGCTGTCTAAAATCCTGGAAAAAAAATCAGAATCCTTCTAGAAGCCTCCCAAGGGGTATAAATACCCAATACTTCAATATGTGAGAGGAGATCCGAAATTCCACCTTCCCCACACACATCACACACCATTTCTTCCATTCTACACCATCATCTTCATCCATTCACCATCCATTGGATCTACAATCATCCTACCATCAAAATCATCATCAAATTGAAGAAAAGAAGCAAGGAAGAGAGGGAGATAACAAGGGAAGGAAGGAAATCACCATTGAAGTGACATCAAGGGAGTTTCCATTCATTTCTTATATTAAACCTCATAGTTTCATCATATTTTGTAAGGATATTAATGTCTATGTTCATTTCCTTCTTAATATGGTAGGCTAATCTCCCTTGTGAGATTAGCAACATGAGAGTTGTTGGATAATTTTGGGGATTTGTGTATTTAAGTTCATATGTTGATTGGATCTATGATTTTCTACCATTGATTATTAATTGCTTGAATTGTATTGATGATTTGTGTGTTTAGTTGTTCTAGATATGTGATTAGATTGAGAAATCAATTATATGCTTAGGATAATTAAGTGAATCATTTCATCAAACACTTCATGTGCATTATAGATTGTGAAGAGATTGAGAAGTCCTTCATAGTTTAGAACCCTTTGGTAGGACATGTGATTGGTTTGATCGGAGATTGATTGATTGTGTGAAGGGACTCTCATTTAAACTTAGTACCTAGTTGGAATTGTTTAATTGAGAACCAATCTATTGAGCTATTTGATATTCATATCCTATTCATCTCGAGAGGGAGTTTAGGTGATCTTAGTGTTGGCCCTTAGTCTACAATCCATGATACATATGAATTTGATACATAATTCCTAGAATTTTCACTTCTTGATTGTTGTTAATCTCACTTTTAATCAATTTGGTAAACCACTTTCCATCATCATCTTGTTCGTTTGATCATTGCTTGCATTTGATTACTTATCATTTATTTGTTTACAACCAATCCCATTGATGATTCGTCTCTATAAAATTACAACAAACGTGAGATCGCTTAAGCACTAGTGCCTACCTCCCTTGGGTTCGATAATTTCTTGAATTGGTCATTCTCCACTAAACTATGGCTAATCAGGTCATCTTGAAAAACTTCCGTTGTGGGACAAAAATACCCCCTTTTCTGCTGCTGAGGTTCCGTCGACCCTTAACGACTCTTGGTTACAGAAGAGCCCCGTTATTGCTCTTGGCAAATTCCAGTGTGGGAAGGATATTGATTTCTATCTTCCTTCTCCTGACGCACATATGTGCTACGCTCCGCCCAACGCTGTGGCAGTTTATGAACGGCAGCTTGAGCTCGGTCTTATGTTTTCCCTCCACTCCTGTATTCGGGATATTTTTGAATTTTGAGGTATAGCCCCTGCTCAACTGGCTCCGAATGGTTGGGCTGCCTTGATGGGGATTTTGGTCATTTTTCGAAAAAAAATACTCTTTCTTGACTACCGCTGAGATCAACTTCCTGTACCGGCTCACCCTGAATAACTGGACGAAGGGTTATTACTATTTGGTACCGCGCCATACCAATCTTGTTGCTTCCTTATCCAGTTCCATTAAAGGGTGGAAGGATCCCTGATTTTGGGTTCGTGGGTCTTGGAAAGAGGACTCTGTATTTGACCTCGGGGACCCTCGGAATTCCACTGTGCTCCCCAGAAGTTCTTTCTTCAAGCCTGCCCTCAGTGTGTTGTGTATGTTTCTGTTGGCTCTCTTCTTCTGTTATATGGGACCTTCTAACAATTTCTTTTTTACTCTGTGCAGTAGGGGATACGTGCGCCCTCGAGACACTGTTGGCCGAATTTTAAAAGGCTTTTCATCGTGTTCGCAAACTCTCCGATACGAGACGCAATTACCAGCGCGTTCTCCGAGGGAGGAACCTTTTTAACACTTGCTTTACTATCACGTCTATAGCCATGCCAGGTAGTTTATCTGTGATTATTTCTCTGGCCGGAGAGCTTGTTGTATAGTTCTTCCTCTGGTATTAATCTTCCTTCCTTCTATTTTGTTACCTTCAGTGGAAGGAAAATGTCTTATGCCCGACTCTGTTCGCATGGGTACTCTCCCATCCGTTTGCCAGCGAGTTGCCCTTTCTAAAGGTAAAAAGACAGCTTTCCAGACTTCCCCTCCGAAGACATCTGGAATCCCTCTTGCTGTTCAACCCCTTACATTTATTAGGATTGGGGAAGCTTCGGATCTCATTTCTAGGAGGTTGGAGGCCGATCTCATTTGGGTGTCTGCTTTGGGTCCTCGAGAGAGGATTTCTAAGAAAGCCTTTGGATTCTCGAAATCTAAGAGGAGGGCGTCTGAGCTCGCAACCCCTAAGCCTGTTGCTCCGAAATGGAAATATAAACTGGTGGACGAGACTTCTGAAGAGGATACTCATGATAGTACTGCTCTTACTACTCGCCCTTCGAAGAGAACCAAGGATGATGATGTGGGTGCTGTTGTTGTCGGTTCTTCCGTAGCTCCTCAGGAGACCGTTGAAGTTTGCGATATCAGCTCTTCCCCCTCTCCAGATATCCTTGTCTGATCTTCTTTCGTTACTTTTGGCACGTCGCGAGGTGCCCTTCCGTCCGAGGCTCAGCAGACCTTCGGTGGTACTTTCTATGATCCGGAATCTCACTGTTCCCCTTCTCAGATGTGGCGGTTTTACCAAGGAAAGACTCCTCTGCAGTTCTGGTCACACGGCGGTCCCTCTTCCGAGGGTGCCTCTTCTGCTCTGCCTGTGTCGGATGATGCTACTCCGTTCCTCCCCGTAGATCCTGTGGTTGATCAGGAGCTATCACAGAAGTATGGCCATTTGGATGAGGTCGGGAAAACCTTCGTCCGAACTCAAGAGTTTCTGCTTGATTTTGACGCTCTCGCGTGTTTGGCTTGTGCTGCCACCTTCCCCTTTAAGGGGTATACTCGTGAACTCCTTGAAATATGAAGAGTATGTCTGCCAAAGATTCTCTTCATAGCATTTCTGGCCATACGGGTCGGCTAGCACTTCATGCTGTTAATGTCTTGCATCGTATTTCTGAGTTGGAAAGAAGTGACTCCCGTCTGCAAGATGAAGTTACTTCGTTGGCTCAAAAAGTGAGGGACTATGAGAGGAAAGTATCCGACGAAAGCACGGCTGAGGCTCTGATCAGGGACCAGTTGAGGGTTGAGCAAGACAAGAGAGCCGAGTTACAGGGAACCTTTGACCTCCTCCGTGCGAAGGAGAACCAACTCCAAGCCAAGCTATCCCAGGTTCAAAGTAACTTGCATGCCCTCCGGATATCTTCCGAATAGGAACTTGAAAAGGCGCGGCAGGAGAGGGAAGCGTCAGAGGTTTCTTACACTCAGAAGATTAAGGCGTCCGAGGATGTTATTGCAGAGGTCTTGAGGGAGTGTGATGCAGCATTGGCTGAAATGGAGCATGCGAAGGATGCTTTCCTTCTATTAGAGGCGGATAATTAATACTATGGGGAAGTTATCCTTCCGAAGACCAAGATTCACTGCTTCTGCTCTTGCGCCTCCGCTTTTGCCCAAGCCACTGCCCGGAGACCATATCCTGATTGCCTCGATGACATGCACAGCGTTCTCCATCAAGCCCTTAGCGAGGAGAAGATGCCTCATGGGGAGACTCTGAAGGACGACCTTGATTTTGGGGTGCTCGGTGGGTATTCTGACTTCATTACTGATGTACCTAAGGAGTCTATCGAAGGGTTCGAGGAGGGTCGATCCGATGAAGAATTTGCCGATGATGTCTTAGCTCTCGCCATGGTTGATTCTGGGGTTGAGGATCCGCCTGCCGTGGTTCCCGCTGAATCTGTAAGGGGACCTATTCAAGAGTTTTCCACTGAGCCTGAGCTTCCCATTCTCAGTGGTGCACATATTCCCGATCAGATCGCTTTTGTCGAGGTTTCTACAGCTTTACCTACCGAGACTGCTACGGCTCCTTCAATTCCCCCGGCCCCAGAGATCGCTCTTGTCTCGAATTGTGCCGCGAATGTCGATATTTCGTTGAGGCCGATGACCTCCGTGGCTCCCTCGGGTGCTTCCGAAGATACAGTGCCGAGGAGCGGGGATCTGCAATCTACAGAGATGGTCGTTCCGAGGCCTTCCTAGCTAATCAATAAAGTGTCACCGAGCCTCTAGTGTCGAATAGGGTGTTTTTTTTCTTGTTCAGATATTCTGTATCTTTCTTGCCTTCCCTTTATTCATGTTTGATAGGACCTTGAATTACTTTCGCTTTCGTTGTAACTCATTTATTCGTGAATAAAGTGCCTTCTCTTTCCTGTTCGTTGATCTTGCAAGGGTGTTTTGGTAACTTGCCTCTAATTTCAAACACAACCGTCATTTTTCTGTCGTGGGCTGTCACGTCGTTGGTCAGGTGTCACATGTATTAATCTGGGCTTTCCCTTTTTCTTGGGAGTTGTAAGGCCTCTTCATCCTCGCCATTGGGTCTTAGCCATTTTTGTTCCATAACTTCCCACGGAGATACCTGCCACGCCTCACTTTGTCAGATAGTTTCCATTTTGATTTTTCAAAATTCAAATCTTCCGTATTCTCTCCCTCATATTTTCGTTTTTTTCTTTAACCTAATTCCCTTGATATCTTCACAACTTCTCAACATTTTGCTATCTTTGTGCATTCTGAGAATCCCACTTTCTTCCTCTGCCTTTTTGCCCAACCCTAATTTTCAAATTCTCAAATTCGATTCTCCATTCAAGTTGACAATGCCTGGTACCCGCAGCTCTAATCGTCTCCGCCGAGTGCCTCATCCTAATCTGAGGGATATGTCTTCGTCTTCTTCCTCGGAGGGGAACCAGGCTTCTGTCCCTTCTTCCGACCGACAACTGGTCCCTGATGTGCCAGCTGCTGGTGTTGGCGGCGCCGCAATATTCTTCGATGCTGATTTAGGCGTGATACTTCCTCTTAGCCTAGGGGATTATCTTCCTGCTCGCCGCGATGTTGGTGACTTGGGGGTTGCTTTCCGAGGGATGGCCCAGCGTCTTAGTTGGGTGACAGCTTCCAGGTTATCTTCGTAACGATTGGAAGAACTTCACCGGTGATACGGTAACCCTAATATCATCTTTGAGCTCCCCTTGGGTGGAGTTCCCATTTTCGAGCCTCCTCCCTGTCGTACAGCTTTCTATTACTATCTCTTTCTTGTTGGGTTGCGTCTTCCGCTTCCTCCTGTTGTTGGCCTACTGTTGCAAAGGTGGATATGGCTATAGGCCAGCTGTTGCCCTCTTCTTGGTTGCGCCTAGTCTCCACCATGTCGCTATTCCATGTGTTGGGCCACAATATCCAAGATCCATTTGAGTTAGAGTTTCTCTTTGTTTACGCTGCGTCCGGCCGTTCTGGCGGTTTCTACCACTTGTTGCCTCACAACAATCATCATTTTGTGGGGGCTTTTGACGTAATTGGTCGGAGCTGGGAGCGAGCCTGGTTTTGGCTAGGTGGTGACTATCGCACTCGCGTCAATGGTGCCTCTGTGACTTTTCCCATTCGGTTCCTATCGTTTGATAAGTGTATGATCCTTTCTTGTCTCCTGAGCCTTAGCTTATATGTCTTTCGTAGTTTCTGATGTCACTTTTGCGCAGGTCCTCCCCCTCGTCCTCTTGAACTGTTGAGCGATGGCTTTCGCCGTGTCTACGAAATCTTATCTCGTGGGGGGAACACTTATCGGGTCTCTCCACTGCTTTCCGAGCCTATCTTGGTTTCTGCTAAGTTGTCCACTTTTGGCCGCGGCGCAACCACTGGTGCTTCCCTTTTCCTGGCAGTCCTGCTCTCCTTATTCCATGGCTAACTTTTCTTCCTTCTTTTCTTTCTAGGTGAGCTCCAGAATGCACTTTCCCCTATGGGATCGACTGGTTCCGTGGCTGGTTTATCATTAACCCCGTATAAATATGTTTACCAGTTTTCAGATGATGAAGCCGATCACGATTATCTTGTACGTTCCCCGTCTCCTGACGAAGATGTGGAAATGGATGACCTGTCTGTTGGGTCCGAGGACATGAAGCTTGGTGAAGATTTGTCGGTTACACAGTTTACCGAGCATAGGGTTCTGCCCCATTTGTCGCCTCCCCATCTGCATTTGCGTCGTTCTCTCGCTGTTACTTCTGATGTTTTCTGCTATCCCCGGTTCTGGGTCTGCTTCTTCCTCCCTGTTCGGAAAGAGAGAAAAAAGTGGTCACGACCAATAGAAAATCCATTCCACCGAAGAATGTAACCAATTTTATTACTTCTCCCTTTTTAGAACAACATTCGTCTTCCTCCTGATTCTTACAAGTGTAATGTCTAAAGTGAGTGCCCAAAAACCTGTCTCTCTCCTGTGAGAGAGGCTATTTATATTATCCCAAAAACCTTATAATTAGACCAATCGTCTTGTGCCACCTGGATGAAGACAATTCGCCTGTAATGAAGCTGTCTAATACCCCGACCAGTTGCAGGGGTGGTCTGAGCACCGTTTGTTGCATTGCAAGAGTTTGCAGGGTGTCTCCGTCCTTTGCTGGCTTCCCATTGGTTGTTGAAGTCAGGCACACCAGTCTACTGTTGTCTTCTAGTTAGGATTGCCGCCCAAAATATCTCCTCTTCCCGTTAGTGTTGTCTTCTAGCCTGCGGTACTTGTACTCTTTCATTATGATGCCTGTCCTCTATTGTCCTGCTTTCGCCGTCCTTCTTTGGTCTTCGGATAGATTGGCTTTCGATGCTGGGGAGTCCGTCCGAGGTCTCGGCCAGGAGGAAGGTAGACACCGAGGTGGCTTCCCACCGAGGGTGCTTCCTGGGCTTCCGAACTATTGTGGTTCTTATTGTTGGCATTCGATCGTTTGGTTAACGTGACCCGTTAGGGTTCCATGTATTTCTAACAAGCAGCGGAAGCAAGTAAACATGAAACGCATTACCTTTCACCAAGGGTTGATGTAGAGGTTGAATTCTCGCTGGCAGTCTGCGCAGTCCCACGAGAATAGCCATAAGTTCCTCTTCTGATATTGGAATTGAGTGATCTTTGTGCTCAGACGATCCTCTCTTCGAAGGCTTTCCATCAGTATATAATACATCAAAATCGAAGAACTGTACGATTTTATATGAATTTTGGAACATGATAAACTGCAGCAGCAAACGACCATCCGGTCTTCTGCTGTATGTCCCAAGTCCGATCTCGACGTCTTGTGGGCGACGATCTACGAGACCTACTCAATCTGCTCTCAACCCTCATCACACGTGAATAATGAATTAGATTAGGGTTCCAGATAAGTTGAGGTGACTTATATACATGGGCTACAGCAGGGACCAGGAGGAGAAATTGGGTTGGGCCTCCATTGGGCTTAAGTATCCAAGCTTAGCCCAAAGCTTGTACTTAAGTCCAATAATAATAATATATTCCACTAAAATATTATTACTGCACTACCATACCAATCCCAAAATTACGTTTTGGGCTCCTTCTTATTATGAGCCCGTTAGTCTCCCCATGTTTAAGATATACAATGTCCATTAATTAATTTAAGTTACTGACAACTCAATTAATTAATATCTCATCCAAGAGTAGTACCACTCAACCTCATTATCATGCCGGAATAAATTCCACCTGCAGGGTTTACATGATAATCATTATGAGCTCCTCAAGGGGACATCATCAACCTATGACGGCCACGGATTCCTTCTACAATCAACAGCACACCATAGAGACAGCACTACTTCCCAACTCACCGAGTTTATTGATTTAATTGCATGTAAATCTCACCCATTGATGAATCAAAGAAATACATACTGCCCTATGTGTCGAGGTTATTGTATAGGGATTTAAGAGCACGAACTTCCATAATAACTGAGATCAAGTTCTCCTATAAGTCAGTATAAATCGAACGATCTCAAGCGGTCCTGCTCAATACACACAAGTGCACTAATGTGATTCTATAGCCAAGACAAGCTAATACCAAACCACACTACAACCATCCCGATAGAGAGTCCCCGTCTATCTCGGTTGTGAGCATCAGTTTATACTTTATAAGGAAACCGATAATATGATCTTCCGCGTGTTGTCGCACAACATATTATCTACAGTATAAAGTAAGTGGACTATTGCATCGAACATATAAATAAATTATAAGATGCAATCATTTGATCATATGATTCTCATTTCAAATTAATTGTTACAACATTGTTCATACAAAAAGCTAGACTTTTAGTATACAATCCAACAATCTCCCACTTATACTAAAAGACTATGCTGTCATGTCTTCCGCCATACATCTGATTCCCACTCCCACTACACGACCATTAAAAGCTCTCGCCTTAATATCCTTGTAAATGGATTTACTAGGTCATCATCCGATGCAATCTAGGCGACAACAACCTTCCCCTCATCATACGATTTCTCATAACAGGTGGTACTTGCACTCAATGTGTTAATTGCCTTATGGGCTCGTGATTCCTTCAAGTTTGCAACTGCACCAATATCATCAATATAAATTGTGATATCCTTGGGCAAACTTAGAAACACTTCGAAGTCAATCTTGAAGTTTCTAGAGTCATACAGATACTTTGGCTGCCTCATAGGCTCCAATTTATCATCTTTCCATGATGGAGTCCGGAGTCTGAAATATATTTCTATATAACACTCCTCCACATTATGACTCAACTTCCTAAAATTAAACACATAACCTTGAGGTGGATTTATTGCCGTCCAATCTGACTAAAAAATCCGAATCTACGTAATCCACAAGAAGCAGTGAATTTGCCCAGTAAGCTTACATATAATTTCCAGTCCTTCTCAGGCACTTCATATATGTCTTACCACAGTTCATCATTCTTGTTCCGGGTTACGTTGATACTCACTGTTCATGCGTTCAGCAAAATAGATATCCATTCTCGCGCATAGCATTCCTAAGATTAAGCTTCCTTATTCGCCGAAGCATAAGGAACCGCTTTCGTCACCTTTATCTTCCTTTTGTGTCTCAAGACATATTTTCTTAGATAAAGTCACTTGCTAAAACAAGTAAGGATCGTATCAATTCATGAAGCTTGAGACAAGCATAATATCCTTTCTTGTGATCCGTATTACCGTGATCAAAAGGATATTTTTGCTCTTCTTAAGTCCTTCATTTCATACCGCTTTATTATCCATACACATACGCCCGACAATACTCTTTCATTGTCTCCAATGAGCAATATATCATCTACGTATAGTACAAGAAATACCACCACGTTTCCATCACTCTTTTCAATACACAAGACCCATCCGATCATTGATTAGATCCATGTCACTGGATTACCTCATCAAAACGGATGTTTCATGATCTTGAAGCTTGTTTTAGTCCATTAATGGACACTTTTAAGCTCCCTATCACAATGCTCTTAGCTCTTTGCAATGAATCACTCTGGTTGCTTCACATAGATGTTTTCCTCAAGATTTCCAATCAGGAAAGCTGTCTTGACATCTATTTGCTATCCCTCATATTTCATATGAGTAGCAACAGATAAAAGAGTCCGGATCAACATAAGCATAGCTACTGGCGAACAGGGTTTCTCATAATCGAACCCTTTCTTTCTGAGTATACCTTTTCCCAACAAGCTTTACTTCTAAGGTTTTCACCTTACCGTATGATCCTCTTTTATTTTGTATGACCACTTCCAATGGTTTTCACACCATCCGTGGTTCTACAATCATCCAGATCTTATTTAAAATCTATTGATTCTATTTCAACATTTATTGCAATTTGTTAAGATTTTGCATTTCTATCTTGTAGTTCTTCGTCGTATTCATGGGTTAACTCCATGTTTACTAGGGACCAAGCCTCACGACTCTCCCAAAACATATATCTATCAGGATTTAGAACAACCCTCCCACTAAGAAAAGACACTACACGCAATTGTGTATCAGATGTGACACGCGTCGCAGTTTACCTTGTGGTATATCCTCTTGTACACTTGGTACTAATACTTTGTGTTTTCCTCTCACTTCCTTTAGAACAACTTATACATGGGTATTTGATTTATTACATAGTCCTTTTTCCAAAAATCTAGTGTTTATGTTAACAATCACTCTTTGATCTTGTGGACTAAATAAATCATCCTTCATTTTTCTAGGATATCCCACAAATAGAAAAACATTCTTACGAATTACTGTTCCTAGGGCATATCCATAAAATGAATTTAGTAATTCCAAATAATTCATCATCTATCTAATCATTACCATAAGAGTGCTATTCCTTCTATTCGTCACACCATTAAGGTGGGAAATTCATTTCCGAAGGTACCTTTCTCTTACTAGATTAGAAGACTCATTATTAATTACTATTTGTCTCATCCAGGGGATAAACATGATTTAAGAGTGTACAAATTGTTCACCAACGTACCATAACAGATTACAACTCTATCATTCATTATAATGACCATGTCATTTTAATGAAATGGAGTATCCATCTATTAATGCATAGAAACCGAAATCAAATTCTTTCTATGAAAATGTACGTAAAGACAATTTCATAAAATCAAACGTCTACTCATATCATTTAATAAATAGACAACTCCCACTGCAATAGCCACTACTCTTGTAGTTTTACCCATGTCATAACAATCTTATCCTCACTTAGTAATAAACATTTAGTGATTCCAGTATCTACACACTTCGTGTCAGTAAATGCCATCACTAATCATGTTTTAAACAACTAGTGAATAAGATATAAAACTTGTTCATATTATGATGAAAATGGTTTTCCTTTGCCACATGTTTTGCCAGAAGTTTTCCACCATATACATCCTATTGTAATTCAGGTGGAACTTACTCAAAAACATATAGGCAATTCACAAAGAATTAAATTGATCTAGGTTTCCCTTCAATTTATACTCCATGCTTTCCCAATTCATTCATCAAATTAAATCATGATCTTCTGCCTTTTAACTTACTCAAGTATCCGAAGAGTTACATGAGACCATCATATTTCTATGAACCTCTCATCTCTTCACTAGAGACTTTAATAGGCATCATGAGACGTCCATTGTGAGAACACACATGTATTTTCTTAAGCAGTAAAATTCAAAACCAAGATTCTTTTCTAATCATCTAATTTTGGACCAGTAAATATAATTTCTTTTAGTCAACAATAAGCGAGATAAAACCATTTGAAATTACAGAGAATCATAAATAAATATACCGATCAAATCTTCGAATTTTATCCTTTTATATTGATTCCCTCAAAACTATATAAAAATAAAATTCACCGACATCTCAAGCACCGTGAGTCTGCAAGCCACGTTAGTGTGGACGTTTACAAACCCAAACATTTACAAGAGAAGGTTTTACCCATTAATTTCATTTGTCAACCTAACTTTATGACAAAATAATTAATAGTCGGTTCCTCTTTAGCCATGCAAATAATAGCAGTGACTCCGTTGGGGAGGATACTAATTATTTACACCTAAGTGTACACCATTATTTGATCCCAAGTCCACTGCGCGAGCTTGTGTGTCTTACAGTTGGAGAAGTACACACGCGCTCGGATAGCTTCCTACAATCATCAATTATAAGTTTGTACCAGTGAGCCCCACATAAACTCATCCGTTAGGGAAGAAGGCCTATTGCCAACACGCAAGTTCATGTACCACATTACAAACAATAATTATGTAATGAAGTCTGTACCAGTGATCCGTGAATAAACTCATCCGTTAGGGAGGAAGGCCTATTGCCAACACGCAAGTTTACTCACATCACTTACAAACCAATAATGGAGGCCGCGGGAATATTTACCAATCCCCTCTCCCACTTAGTAATTTAACACCGAGGGTTTTTACATGCATATGATATTCAGAATAAAATACGCAACGCTAGCATGCTTCTATTACGGCACATAAGGCAGTAAATTACAGAGAGTCATGCATACATATATAACAATAATCAATAATTAAATCAATCATTAACAGTTATATATCAGCGAATTCGATTGTTCGCCACCAGGCACGAATATCAGCAAAGACTTCCAGACTATCAAATTTTCAAAATTTCCAGATTGTCCAATTTTCGAAACCATCGATATCGACCGTCGATGTCGTCCAGATTATCAAAATCATCGATATCGACTAGATTATCAAACATTCGAAAAACATCAAGATTATCAAAATTCCGAAACTATCGATATCGATCGTCATATCGTCTAGATTATCAAAATCATCGATATCGATGAGCAACCATATATAACAATAATAGATAATTAAATCAATTATGTCAGTTATATATTAGGAATCAATTCAACATCCATATATAACAATAATAGACAATCAATTATAGCAGTTATATATTAGGAATTAATTCGACATTCATATATGACAATAATAGATTCTTAAATCAATTATAGCAGTCATATATTAGGAATTAATTCGACATCCATATATAACAATAATATACAAACTATTACGGCAGTTATATATTAGGAATTAGTTTTCTTAAAATTGGATGTCTTATCCAACACTCTAGCAATACATGCATATAATATACCAAATATAATACGCAATCTAGCATGCTTCTATATAAGACAATAAATCATAGAGATCAGGCATCCATATATATATATATAATAATAATAGACAATTAAATCAATTATGATAGTTATATATATTAGGAATAAAAACGCCTCTAAATTTTAATGTCTTGTCCGACACTCCTACTGTGGAATCGATGCCTTACGCAACAAGCAGGATTGCTCGTGCCCCAAGACGTCCATCGTCATATCCCACCGCCAATTATGTCAGGAAGCGCCCCAAGTGCCTTGACGAGCGCCCCTCGCCCGGACTGTCGCTCGTCCAAGGGCCTACTTGCATGGAACCAAGTTCAGCCCAACGTGCAACACCAAACTACACCAACTGTCGTTTGTAGTTCGAAACTGAAAGAAAAGGCTCCAAATTCGATCTCCACCGTTCAGAATGTACATCCACAAGGTCTGAACGTGTTGACCAAATTACAGTTTGATCCAACGGTTAGTTTGTCAGAAACGGCACTTTTCCCTCGACTGCGCAAAACAGAATAGCCCAAATATCTGCTTCTGTTTTCAGCGTACTCCCAGCAAGAAAAGGTTCCAAATTCGATCTTCACCGTTCAGAATGTACATCCACAAGGTCTGAACGTGCTGACCAAATTACAGATCAATCCGACCGTTGAAACTCTGGTTATTGCCTCTGCAATATCACTACGCTGGATTTTCTCTCAAAAGCGTGATTCTATTTTTGCCCTCTCTTTCTTCCTTGCATGTGAAATTGACGAACAGTTTTCGTCGAATCCTCTCACACACAACCATGGACGAATAGATATGATATAGGGTATATATTACATAGGGATATTCAAGGTTTGCGCAATAAAACCAAAACCCTAAACATGTGATCCTAATTCCGAAAAATTAATCACATAAACCCTATCCTAACGTGTCACGCTTCACCACGAAATCGAAGCTCTGATACCAATTGTTGGCATTCGATCGTTTGGTTAACGTGACCCGTTAGGGTTCCATGTATTTCTAACAAGCAGCGGAAGCAAGTAAACATGAAACGCATTACCTTTCACCAAGGGTTGATGTAGAGGTTGAATTCTCGCTGGCAGTCTGCGCAGTCCCACGAGAATAGCCATAAGTTTCTCTTCTGATATTGGAATTGAGTGATCTTTATGCTCAGACGATCCTCTCTTCGAAGGCTTTCCATCAGTATATAATACATCAAAATCGAAGAACTATACGATTTTATATGAATTTTGGAACATGACGAACTGCAACAGCAAACGACCATCCGGTCTTCTGCTGTATGTCCCAAGTCCGATCTCGACGTCGTGTGGGCGACGATCTACGAGACCTACTCAATCTGCTCTCAACCCTCATCACACGTGAATAATGAATTAGATTAGGGTTCCAGATAAGCTGAGGTGACTTATATACATGGGCTACAGCAGGGACCAGGAGGAGAAATTGGGTTGGGCCTCCATTGGGCTTAAGTATCCAAGCTTAGCCCAAAGCTTATACTTAAGTCCAATAATAATAATATATTCCACTAAAATATTATTACTGCACTACCATATCAATCCCAAAATTATGTTTTGGGCTCCTTCTTATTATGAGCCCGTTAGTCTCCCCATGTTTAAGATATACAATGTCCATTAATTAATTTAAGTTACTGACAACTCAATTAATTAATATCTCATCCAAGAGTAGTACCACTCAACCTCATTATCATGCCGGAATAAATTCCACCTGCAGGGTTTACATGATAATCCTTATGAGCTCCTCAAGGGGACATCATCAACCTATGACGGACACGGATTCCTTCTACAATCAATAGCACACCATAGAGACATCACTACTTCCCAACTCACCGAGTTTATTGATTTAATTGCATGTAAATCTCACCCATTGATGAATCAAAGAAATACATACTGCCCTATGTGTCGAGGTTATTGTATAGGGATTTAAGAGCACGAACTTCCATAATAACTGAGATCAAGTTCTCCTATAAGTCAGTATAAATCGAACGATCTCAAGCGGTCCTGCTCAATACACACAAGTGCACTAATGTGATTCTATAGCCAAGACAAGCTAATACCAAACCACACTACAACCATCCCGATAGAGAGTCCCCGTCTATCTCGATTGTGAGCATCAGTTTATACTTTATAAGGAAACCGATAATATGATATTCCGCGTGTTGTCGCACAACATATTATCTACAGTATAAAGTAAGTGGACTATTGCATCGAACATATAAATAAATTATAAGATGCAATCATTTGATCATATGATTCTCATTTCAAATTAATTGTTACAACATTGTTCATACAAAAAACTAGACTTTTAGTATACAATCCAACACTTATTGGGCTGCTTTAATTCCCTTCTCATCTAAGTCCTTCGGTTGGGCGCCCGAGGGGTTGAGCCTCCCCTTTCAAGCATCATGAACCTATTGGGCCTCTTGGGCCTAACAAGCATGGGGATATAATACACATAACATATACAAAGTGTAAATTAGCAAAGAGATTGGATAAATATATAGTTTTACATGGGGTGTTAGAGGATAAGAAAAGAATGATGCTATAGTATTCCAGATGTCAATAACAATGCTCGAAATGTTATATCCAAATTACATAGCAAAAGTGATACTTTACCGCATATGATTCTCATTCTATTACAGAAATGATGGGGATGAAAAGCGATCTTCAAGGTGGTGAGGAAAAGGACTCTTCTCTGCATCGCTTTCTGAAAAAGTAACGCCACTCTCAGTTTTCATGGATGTTTTTGGAAGCATCTGATCCGAAACCAATGTTGCCGAAAATATAGTTCTTTTAATTGATGAGAACAATGAACCAAATCCCTGCCAAAACGGGTTATTTACTACAGTTAAGAAGACATTGAAGCAGGTGATGGATTCAGCAAACAAAACATAAAAAAACAAATCACCCTAGAAAGAGATTACAACGCTACCATTAGAGAGATGAATGAAATTCGGAAGACGAGAGAGAAGCACGGCTGTGCCCGTATTAGGAGGAGATCCCTGGCTCGGCGGCGATCCGACGCGACGGAGGCGCCGGAGACGGAGATCCCGATGTAGGTGGGGACGGCGGGCTGTTGCTGGGAGTAGCTTCTCCAACACACTTTTCTCTCTCTCCTTCCCTGTTTCTCCCAATCTCAATTCTTTACTTCCTCTCTGATGCAAAAAAAAATTCTGTACTTCCTCTCGCTTCTGGATGTTCACGCACCAGCATTCCAATAATCTAAATGGTGTACCCCACCATTAGGGGCCCCCACCGCCCCTGCCCTGGGGATTGGTGGAAGAGGTAAATCGCAGGATGTGCCTCAAGTGGCCAGCATTCCAATAATCTAATTAACCCCAAAAATGGGTCATTAAATTGGCCATCAACTTAAGTTAATTTTTGTGCCACAATAACAATTAAACATGGGCTTCTTTAATTTTATTTTCTTGGGCCTACTATTTGGGGCAAGCCCAACAGATGGGGTGGAAGTCGGAAGAGACGGCGTGGATGGCTGAGGAATGGTGGGAACGGGCGGAGGATTTGGCCCCTTGCAAGCACAAGTTTACAGTGAGCCCTCTCTATAAACCACTTGAGACACATCCTGCAATTTACCTCATCCACCAATCCCCTGGGCATGGGCAGTGGAGCACCTAATGGTAGGGTACACCATATAATAACATAGCTTACTCTCCCACTACACGATTTTTTACAGCTTTAAACAACTAACATTAATTATTTTTAACACTTTCCCTTTTATAGAATGAAACTATTGGCCGCAATAGACTATTCTAATTTTATATTAGTATAGATATATTATTATAACCAATTGAAATAAAGTAGTTACTAATATAGGCAAACTTTATGTGAGAAAGTTTATGATGATACAATTTCATTTTTTTTAATTATACTGTATATTTATTTATTTATCGAGTAAATAAGATTTTATTAATAAAGTTTACATTTATTTGCTAAAAACTACCCCTAAATTATATCGGATTGGCTCCTCTTCTTCTTTTTGTGATAAAAAACTACCCCGCACTCAGACAAATATTATGTAAATATTATATTAAAATTAATAATAATAAGAATATTATAAAATAAATAAATAAAATCTCTTGTAAATTAATAATTATGTGAGACGAATTTAAATATAATTGCTATATACATAAAGTATGTTTATTAATAAAATATATATATATATATAATTAATGGGTGATTCTGCAGCGCACCTGTACATTGGTTCTATTGCAGGTAGTGGGTTAAAAATAGGGAGAGTGTGTAGTTTTTTTTAAATAATTATTTTATTTTATTTGATAGTAGAAATAGAATTAAAATATAATCGAACGGTTAAATCGTCCAGGTGCACAGCAATCGGACTCATAATTAATATTAAAGTATAATTTTAGGATATTGATTAATTAATAATAAAGTATGAATACAATCTTTCAGTACAGTTCATTTTAAAAAAAATTCACATCCCATACCACAAGTAAAACACTCTATAATTTATTTAATGCTTAAAAATACTCAATTTATATTAAAAAATAAGGGGAAAATATTTTTTTACACTTTTGAAGTGTATTACTTCATTTTTGTTCACTTACAAATTATTCATCTTTTTTTTCTACAAATTTGATTAAAAGATCAAAACTCCCCCTTAACAAAAGTCATGAAATTCACTTTAATTGAAGTTTTGATTAGCACGTCAAGCTATGAAATTTTAAAAAAATAAATATATAAAATAAATCAAATAAAGTTAAGTTGTAAAAATTAATTTATAAATGTCAACTGTATTAATATGTTTGAATACAGAATAATTTCCTTTTTTTTAAATAAATACAATATGTTTGGTATTTTCATTTATGGCATCCAAAATTTAGTTATTATTATTATTATTATTATTATTGTTGTTGTTATTATATTATTATTATTATTCCCTTTTAATAAAATTGTAAAATAAATAATCTTATTAATTATTTTTCTAAAAATATGAATAGAAAAATCTAATTAAAAAGGCATAAATTGTGGCCTGATTTACAAATTACTCTTTATTAAATGAAAATTTATATTTTAATAAATTATTATTTTTTAAAATAAAAATTCTACTCCTAATATCCTGACATCTTAATTTACCGATTACTCTTTCAAGTAAGAAAAATTAAAGAGATGAATTGTTATACTTTTGAATTAAAAATATTAACCGACTACTCTTTGAAATATGAAAAATAATTTTTAAAAATAAACTATTACTCTTTTAAATGAAAAATATTAACCGACTATTCTTTAAAATAATAATAAAAAAATTTACCTTTGAGGATGAGATGAATTATTATTCTTTTGAATAAAAATTATTACTTATCAAATTCTAATGTTTTTTCTTTTTTTTTTTATTCTTGTTCAATATATGAAAAACTACTCTTTCTATTAGAAGAATAATAGTATATTAAAAAAAATGTAAAACTAATACTAATGCTAATTTTTCTAAATTCGAATTTTTTTTTTAAGAAATGATTGCATTTGATATTATTAGCATTGTTTTTTATTTTTCTTTTGAAAAAATGTTGCGTTGATAATGTATTATCAGAGAGAACAGAGAGTAAGATTTTTAAAAAAAATGCAAATATAGTGTATAAAGATTTTTATTTTTATTTTAAATGCTTACATTCGCTTTTAAAAAAATACTCCTTAAAAATATTTGAAGTACAAATTAACAGTATATATGTTGTAGTCTGCAGGTTGAACAGAATTTGACTTATATGGGGTATATTTTGGCCTTTTATTGAATTTGTATATATCCAATAAAGATAACTTTATTTTGTAGTGAAAAAAAATGATGAGATAAATAAATACCATAGGTACACAAATAAGTATGTATTCCCCTAAAAAATACTCCAATAAAGTTAATCAAAACAACAATTTTTGTCCCAAAGTGTGAAAACTTAAAAAGTTTTTTTTTTCTTTTCTCAATTTAATGCCATATATTCATCTTTTTGATCCACGCAACTCTCTCCCTCTCTCATCTTTAATTTTTAGATGATTCTCTTCCCATATATCACATTGCATTAAATTTGTTGAATGAATAATCTCTTACTCTCTGTGCACAATTTATTTCCCTAATTAATTTCATTTCCCCATTTTTTCTGTAAAGTGTTTTAGGGAATGTCGTCGTCGGCACCAGGCTCCGCACCGCCGCCCTTCTCGCTGCCATCCAACAACACAGCACCGCCGCCTGCTGTCTCCATACCGCCCCAGCTGTGGTCACTCCTCCACCAGCGAGCCCCACTACTCCAGCCGCTACCCCGCCTCCTTCTTCAAGCCCACCTCCGCCCGTTCCCACCATTCCTCAGCCATCCACGCCGTCTCTTCCGACTTCCACCCCCATCTGTTGGGCTTGCCCCAAATAGTAGGCCCAAGAAAATAAAATTAAAGAAGCCCATGTTTAATTGTTATTGTGGCACAAAAATTAACTTAAGTTGATGGCCAATTTAATGACCCATTTTTGGGGTTAATTAGATTATTGGAATGCTGGTGGCGTGAACATCCAGAAGCGAGAGGAAGTACAGAATTTTTTTTTGCATCAGAGAGGAAGTAAAGAATTGAGATTGGGAGAAACAGGGAAGGAGAGAGAGAAAAGTGTGTTGGAGAAGCTACTCCCAGCAACAGCCCGCCGTCCCCACCTACATCGGGATCTCCGTCTCCGGCGCCTCCGTCGCGTCGGATCGCCGCCGAGCCAGGGATCTCCTCCTAATACGGGCACAGCCGTGCTTCTCTCTCGTCTTCCGAATTTCATTCATCTCTCTAATGGTAGCGTTGTAATCTCTTTCTAGGGTGATTTGTTTTTTTATGTTTTGTTTGCTGAATCCATCACCTGCTTCAATGTCTTCTTAACTGTAGTAAATAACCCGTTTTGGCAGGGATTTGGTTCATTGTTCTCATCAATTAAAAGAACTATATTTTCGGCAACATTGGTTTCGGATCAGATGCTTCCAAAAACATCCATGAAAACTGAGTGGCGTTACTTTTTCAGAAAGCGATGCAGAGAAGAGTCCTTTTCCTCACCACCTTGAAGATCGCTTTTCATCCCCATCATTTCTGTAATAGAATGAGAATCATATGCGGTAAAGTATCACTTTTGCTATGTAATTTGGATATAACATTTCGAGCATTGTTATTGACATCTGGAATACTATAGCATCATTCTTTTCTTATCCTCTAACACCCCATGTAAAACTATATATTTATCCAATCTCTTTGCTAATTTACACTTTGTATATGTTATGGGTATTATATCCCCGTTAGGCCCAAGAGGCCCAATAGGTTCGTGATGCTTGAAAGGGGAGGCTCAACCCCTCGGGCGCCCAACCGAAGGACTTAGATGAGAAGGGAATTAAGGCAGCCCAATAAGAACCACAACAGTTCGGAAGCCCAGGAAGCACCCTCGGTGGGAAGCCACCTCGGTGTCTACCTTTCTCCTGGCCGAGACCTCGGACGGACTCCCCAGCATCGAAAGCCAACCTGTCCGAAGACCAAAGAAGGACGGCGAAAGCAGGACAACAGAGGACAGGCATCATAATGAAAGAGTACAAGTACCGCAGGCTAGAAGACAACACTAACGGGAAGAGGAGATATTTTGGGCGGCAATCCTAACTAGAAGACAACAGTAGTCTGGTGTGCCTGACTTCAACAACCAATGGGAAGCCAGCAAAGGACGGAGACACTCTGCAAACTCTTGCAATGCAACAAACGGTGCTCAGACCACCCCTGCAACTGGTCGGGGTATTAGACAGCTTCATTAAAGGCGAATTGTCTTCATCCAGGTGGCACAAGACGATTGGTCTAATTATAAGGTTTTTGGGATAATATAAATAGCCTCTCTCACAGGAGAGAGACAGGTTTTTGGGCACTCACTTTAGACATTACACTTGTAAGAATCGGGAGGAAGACGAATGTTGTTCTAAAAAGGGGGAAGTAATAAAATTGGTTACATTCTTCGGTGGAATGGATTTTCTATTGGTCGTGACTCTTTCATTTACAGTTTATTGTGTTTGATTGTGTTCGTTCTTGGTTACGTTATCAAACATCTTAATCCTTCATACTTGAAGAGAACAAGCCAAGAATAGCCGTCAACATCTGACGCTGTCTGTGGGAAAGCTACTATTAGCCATCCCTGTTCTTACTATTTGTGAGTTTTGGGTTTGTTTTGGTGAGGAGAACCTTCGAGTTCTGTTCTACGTCTGAAAGTCAAGATGGGTGGTGAAGGATTTGCAACCCATGGACATGAAGAGAGAGGAGAATGTTTCAGAGCCCAGCGAAACATCACAAGAAGTGGAAATAACATCCAAATCAGCACACCAGTCATGGAGATACCCACTCCAACGAAGTCTATTCCTATCCCTAATTTGAGCGATTCTCCTGAAGACTAGAGAAATGAACGAAAAAATTCGGAAGGTAATTGATGAGTACGCCGCCCCCGGTTCCACTGGCGAGGTTGAGTTTCAGCGGCCCTCATGGAGCAAGCCACGACGATCTACGAGAGGACCTAGAAAGAATGAAGGACGCCAGAAAGGAGCATAGCAGGGAGGATGCTAGAGAGACTATTAACTTCATCTGGAGGAGGAACGTGGAAGAAAGAGAGAGTGTGAACGAGACTCCACTAGAAGGTGAGCGAAGCAAGTACTTTCGTCGCCCAAAAATGGGAACTCAAAGGCAGCCTCGTCAGGGAGGAAATCCAGAGAGAAGGAACCCCCCGCCGCTAGAGGCGCCGACAGGGAACAGAGCTCGAACATAACCGCGACCCGGAAGGAATCAGGAAATCAAAAATCATCCTATGAGTGATGGACCGAGAAGGGCAAAGTCTCGCCAACCTCATTCACAGAACCAAATGAGGGGCTGACCTGTGACTCGGGAAATGCCGAAGGAGAACGAAGTTCCACGAAGGACTCCCTCTATCTCCCAAAGGAGACATAACAGATGTAGAAGGCCGAGGAACCAGAGATCTTACTCATCCTCGGTACCTTGCTCACGAGAGAGTCAAGATCTTTCTTGGGAAGACCTACCTACAACCGAGTTGTCTCTTCCTCGGACCAGAAAGAATGGGAAATCCACTTCGCGGAAAGGGATGAGACGAAAGGAAGCCCAAAGGAGAGCGTGGACAGAGAAAGGGGATACGTTTCCAAACGCACAAACGGGAGATCTTCAAGCCCTGATAAACGAAGAGGTGAATAAGCGCTTCGCAGATCTGGAAAAGAAGATGTCTGGAGCAGGAGGAATCCTTCAGACCTCGGTAGCTCCTTCACCTTTCACGGCGGAGATCAGCAACGCTCCTAGGCAACATGGAATCAAGTTTCCCTCTAGCTTGATCTTCGATTGTGATTACGACCCATATTCACATATTGAAAAAATCTGATGTGGATGAGAGCGCAAGGTGCGAATGAGATCACGTTATGTCGAATGTTCCTGCTGACCTTGGGAAACAAAGCTCACGCCTGGTTTAGGGCGGTCCCAGCAGCTTCCATCAAAAGTTGGGGAGAGCTGATGGAGGTATTCCAAATGCAATATTCATACCTAGGGGCACCGAAGGAGCTAAAGCACAAATTGGCTAATATTCGCAAGGGCTCGATAGAAAGCTTGCGGGATTTTCTGAAAAGGTTCAATGAGCAGAGGTCCATGGGGGAAGTCATGGGAGACGAAGCCTGCCTCATCACGGTGATGGGAGCACTGCACCAAGAGACTAGTTTGTGGAAGGCAGCGCAGCTCAAACCGCCTGCCTCCTATGCGGCCTTCATGGTCATGGCGAACGAGTACATCCAAGCAGAAGATATCTCTAAAATGGCAAAGAAGGCAAGCAATCAGAGCACTTCGGCGAAACCTAATAAGAAGAGGGTGAACACTGGAGGAACAAAGGAATACAAAGCACCGACCACCTTCAAACCATTTACGGAAGATACCGAGGTGCATCAAATGTATGAAGAGCTGAAGTCCAGAACCAACTTGAATATTTTCGAAGTCTTTTACTATGTTAAAGATCAACAAGTCCTTCGGACGCCGAGAACGGTCCTTCGATCCTCGGAGCTCACCAATCCTCGGAAATATTGCATGTACCACCTGACACATGGGCACAATACAGACCAATGCCGAGACCTTATCACGGAGCTGTGGAAGTTGTTTAAGTAAAGAAAGTTAAGAGGGATGCTATAGGCCCTGAGGCCGAGGGTGTACAGGAGAGACGCTAATCTTCCCCCTCCCCGGGTTGACCGAGGTCCCCTAGCAGAGGGCGAAATGACGGAGCGATGCCCCTACCCCCTCCGCCTCCAGGACGGCCACCAGTGTTCGACAGGATCGGAGGGCCAGCCCCTAGAGGAGATAGACAGGGAGAAATACACATGATGGAGCCAGCAGAGGAAACCCCCTACATCGGAACTTCTCAAGCATTCACCACGGCATTCAAGAGGAAGAGGAAGGCTGAGCTGAGAGACTTAGATCAACAGATCCCTCAAGTATGGTTGCTAACCTCGGGGTCAAAGGGATAACAGAAGCGGACATCATCTTCACCGAAGCCGACTTCTACGGGGTAAGTACCCCTCATTCCGATGCTTTAGTCATTTCGTCGATACTTTCGGGGGTCAAAGTTCATAGATGTTTGGTAGACACTGGAGCATATGCCAACATAATCTTTAAAGAGGTATTCGAAAATTTAGGAGGAGAACGTCATCACAAGGTGAGGCCTTGAGGTTGTTGGATTGTATACTAAAAGTTTAGCTTTAGTATGAACAATGTCATAACAATATTTGAAATGAGAATCATATGATCAAATGATTGCATCTTTTAATTTATTTTATATGCATGATGCAATAGTCCATTTACTTTATACTGTAGATAATATGTTGTGCGACAACACGCAGAAGATCATATTATCGGTTTCCTTATAAAGTATAAACAGATGCTCACAACTGAGATAGACGGGGACTCTCTATCGGTATGGTTGTAGTGTGGTTTGGTATTAGCTTGTCTTGGCTATAGAATCACATTAGTGCACTTGTGTGTATTGAGCAGGACCGCTTGAGATCGTTCTTCTTATACTGACTATATAATAGAACTTGATCTCTGTTATTATGGAAGTTCGTGCTCTTAATTCCTATACAATAACCTCGACACGTAGGGCAGCATGTATTTATTTGATTCATCAATGGGTGAGATTTATAAGTATTAAATCAACAAACTCGGTGAGTTGGGAAATAGTGCTGTATCTATGGTGTACTGTTGATTGTAGAAGGAATCCATGTCCGTCATAGGTTGATGATGTCCCCTTGAGGAGCTCATAAGGTTTATCATGTAAATCTTGCAAGTGGATTAATTTCCGGCATGATAATAAGGTTGAGTGGTATTACTCTCGGTTGTGATATTAATTAATTTGAGTTGTCAGTAACTTAATTAATTAATGGACATTGTATATCTTAAACATGGGGAGACCATCGGGCTTATAATAAGAAGGAGCCCAGAACATAATTTTGGGATTGGACGGGTAGTGCAGTAATAATATTTTAGTGGACTATATTATTATTATTGGATTTAATTAAAAGCTTTGGGCTAAGCTTGGTTAATTAAATTCAATTGAGGCCCAGCCCAATTTCTCCTCCTGGTCCCTGCTGTAGCCCAGTATATAAGTGAACTCAGCTTCCTGGAACCCAAAAGATAATTCCTGCGCCTCTTTTGGTGAGAGAAGGGAAAAGAAACAGATTGAGAGATCCTGCAGACTGTTGCCCACACAACAACAGGATCACACTTGGGACATACAGTAGAAGATCAGAGGTAGTTCTCTGCAGTTCATCCTCTACATCAACCCAGAAGTACGGTAAACATTATTTTTGCTTCCGCTAATTTGTTTTCCTGTTAATCCTAACGGATCACGTTTGAACCACACGATCCAATTGCCAACAATTGGTATCAGAGCGTTGGTTTCGTGGTGAAACGTGAGACATTAGGAAAGATTTGTGCCTTTGTGTGTTTATTGTCGATTTGTTGGCATGTTTGATATGGCTTTTGTGATTATATGATTTTATCTAGACATAATCACTCAATAATGCATGGGTTTGGTTATTTTTTGTCCAAGAAACCCTATATGCCATATTTTCTCTTGTTTATCGAACGTATTTGCTGCAATTATACAATGATCGTAATACACACGAGAGAGAATTGGTCTCTGGAAAGTTTGCCTCTTAAAAAAAAAATTAGAAACCCAGAATCAGTCAGGGACTGTACGGCGTGGCTGGTGGCTGATAAACGGTCGGCGGAAGCCCTGGACAGTACGACCCGGGGCAGTCCATGACTATTGATGGACGAGGCTCATCAACAGGAAATTGAAGAAAGAAAGAGCGTCGACTTCAGATGGCCTAATTCTTGAACTCCAATCCGCGATTTCAGATGGCGTGATGGCGGCGCTGGCGAGGGTCGCATCACGGCTGGCGACTGCCCCCTCCTGGCACGGTTGGGCTAAAGGGAACAGCCCTAGCCAATGATCGATGACTGCAAAGCATCGATCAATTCCCACCCGGTGAGATATCGATGAGAGATTGCTGCTGTCTATCGATGATCGGTGAAACGGATAGTACGTCCTGAGGTTGGCAAAACTAGCAGCGGGGATTAACGACCGGAGAAGAAAGGGCCTGCTGTGAAAATCGATGGTGGGTTCTCGTCGGTTTCGATTGCGGGACGAGGCAGGACATTAGAGGCCTGCTGTGAAAATCGATGGTGGGTTGATTGCGTTGCATAGCAGCGACGCGGCGGCGCTGATCGCGTTGCATCGTAGCGGCAGTTTCGTTGACGGAGGCACTGTGTTGCTGGGCATGGTAGCAGCTCGTTGCAGGCGTGGCTGGAAATGACCGGCGACCACCTGATTGATGCCGGCGTTCATCTCGGCAGGTGTTTCCAGCAACAAAAATGACTTGGCAATGGGCGGCTGACGAGACCGGCAAGGCTTGGTCGTCCGGACAGGCTGGTTGCAGGACGAGCGTGTTAAGGCTGACGGCATGATGCAGGCTTGAATTGACAGAAGGCGGCTGTAGTTCTAGGGCAGCAGCCTTGGATATGGGCTGCCTTGTTGGGCTTGGTTAATGGGTTGTGGATTCATGGCTGTGTTTTTTAATTTGTTTTGGGCTTAGTTTGCTGGGCCCAAATTTTAATTAAAATGGATATGGGCTGTTGGACCTTAAATCCCAAATCAGTAATTAATAGTGGGCCGCTCATTTTATTTTAATTTGGCTTTGGGCTGTTGGGCCCAATTTTAATTAAAATGGTAATGGGCTGCTGGGCCAATATTAATTGCTGGTTTTAATTAATTGTGGGTAATGGGCCAAGCATGTTAAATTAGTTATTTATAATGGAGCTAATTTTGTGCTAGTGGGCTTAGTGGATTTAATTTGATTTTGGGCTAAGTTTATGGGCCATGGATAATGGGCTTGATTAATTATTTAATCTGCTGCTCATTTTGTGCTTATTTGTTGCTCTTGAGGCCCAAATTAATTGATCCACTATTTATACAATTAATTATGTTATATAACTGATTAATTGATTTAATTGTCAATTATTGTTGTATATGTGTAAGGCATGTTCTATGTGATTTATTTATTTAAATTGCTGTTAATAGAAGCATGTCTTAGTTGTATATTTTATTCTGGAATATTATATGCATGTTAAAACCCTCGGTGTTAAATAACTAAGTGGGAGAGTGGATTGATAATTAATTCCCGCGGCCTCCATTATTGGTTTGTAAGTGATGTGAGTAAACTTGCGCGTTGGCAATAGAGCCTTCCTCCCTAACGGATGAGTTTATTCACGGATCACTGGTACAAACTTCTTTAAATAATTATTGTTTGTAATGTGTTGCATATGGACTTGCGCGTTGGCTATAGTACCTTCCTCCCTAACGGATGAGCTTATATGCGGTTCACTGGTACAAACTTATATAATTGATGGTTGTAGAAAGTTATCTGAGCGCGTGTGTACTTCTCTAACAGTAAAGCACATAAGCTTGGGCAGCGGACTTGGGATCAAATAATGGTGTACACTTAGATGTGAATAATTAGTATCCTCCCCAACGGAGTCACTGCTATTATTTACATGGCTAAAGAGGAACCGACTATTAATTATTTTGTCATAAAGCTAGGTTGACAAATGAAATTAATGGGTAAAACCTTCTCTTGTAAATGTTCGGGTTTGTAAACGTCCACCCTAACGTGGCTTGCAGACTCACGGTGCTTGAGATGTCGGTGAATTTTAATTTTATATTATTTTGAGGGAATCAATATAAAAGGATAAAATTTAAAAATTTGATCGGAATATTTATTTGTGATTCTCTGAATTTCGAATGGTTTTATTTCACTAATTATTTACTAAAAGAAATAATATTTACTTGTCCAAATTAGATGATTAGAAAAGAATCTTGGTTTTGAAAATAACTGCTTAAGAAAATACATGTGTATTCTCACAAAGGACGTCTCATGATGCCTATTAAAGTCTCTAGTGAAGAGATGAGAGGTTCATAGAAATATGATGATCTCATGTAACTCTTCGGATACTTGAGTAAATTAAAAGGCAGAAGATCATGGTTGAATTGATGAATGAATTGGAAAAGCTTGGAATAGAAATTGAAAGGGAAACCTAAATCAATTTATTCTTCACAATTTACCTGGATGTTTTGAGCAAGTTCTACCTGAAATACGAGAGGATGTATATGGTGGGAAACTTCTGACAAAACATGTGGCAAAGGAAAGCCATTTTCATCATAATGTGAACAAGTTTAATATCTTATTTACTAATGGTTTAAACATGATTAGTGATGGCATCTACTGACACGAAGTATGTAGATACTGGAATCACTAAATGTTTATCACTGAGTAAGGATAAGATTGTTAATAACATGAGTAAAACTACAAAGGTAGTGGCTATTGCAGTGGGAGTTGTTTATTTATCTCATGATAAGAATAAACGATTGATTATGAGAAATTATCTTTACGTACATTTCATAGAAAGAATTTAATTTTGATTTCTATGCATTAACGGATGGATACTTCATTTCATTTAAATGACATGGTCATAGTAATGAGGAATGAGGCTATAATCTGTTAAAGTACGTTGGTGGATAAAAAGTATACTCTTGAATCATGTACATCCCACAGATGCAATAAATAGTAATTAAATAATGCATCTTCTAATATAAGTAAGAGAAAGGAACCTTCGGAAATGAACTAAACATACATTTGGCGTCTATGACTAATTCATTTTACTTGAGTAGGATTCAAAAGTTGATAGCCGATAGACCGTGAGGTTTATCTGAAGTGGAAACTATCGGAATTGCGAGTCTTGCTTGGAAGTAAAAATGATTAACTGCCTTTTCAAGGCTGTGGGGAGTAGAGCCAAATATATATATGTTGGAATTAGTTCATTCTGATTCAAGCGAACCTAATATTATCCAGGCAAGAGGTGGTTATGAATATTCGAAGATTATTCTGGAAACCAATATATTTATATGATGCACTGCATGTCTAAGTTCTTTGATTAATTCAAGGATTGTAAGGCTGATACAGTGAAGCATCATGGAAAATATATCATATCATTACAATTCAATCGTGATGATGAAAACCTCTTAGGATAGTTAGGAACTAATAATCAGAAGTTGAGATTAAATCTCAAGTTGACTGCACCGGGTATGCCCCAAACTGAATGGTGTGGTGGGTAGAAGGTATAAGGCTCTTATGGTAATGATTAGATAGATGATGAATTATTTGGAATAATTAAATTCATTTTATGGATATGTCCTAGATACAGTAATTCGTGAAACGTTTGTCTGTATATGGGATATTCTAGAAAAATGGATAGTGATTTATTTAGTCCAAAAGATCGAAGGGTAATTGTTAACACAATAACCAGATTTTTGGAAAAGGACTATGTAATAAATCACAAGCCCATGTATAAGTTGTTCTAAAGGTAGTGAGAGGAAATCACTAAGTAAAAGTACCAAGTGTACAAGAGGATATACCACAAGGTAAACTGCAACGCGTGTCACGTCTGATACACAATTACATGTAGTGCCTTATCGTAGTGGGAGGATTGTTTGACAACCCATAAATATATGTTTTGGGAGAGTCGTGAGACTTGATCCCTAGTGAACATGGTATTATCCCACGGATACGACGTAGCACTACAAGATGAAAATGCAGAATCTTAGCAAGATGCAATGAATGATGAAATAGAATTTATGGATTCCATATTAAGTTTGGGAACTTGTATGACCACTAAATGGTGTAAAAGCCATTGCAAGTGGTCAAAGGAAATAAAAGAGGATCATATGGAAAGGTGAAAACCTTGGAAGCAAAGCTGGTTGCGGATAAGTGTACTCAGAAAGAAATGGTTCGATTATGAGGAAACATGTTCGCTGGTAGCTATGCTTATATTGATCCGGATTCTTTTATTGCTGCTATGAGGAACATCAAATAGATGTCAAAGACAGCTTTCCTGATTGGAAGTCTTGAGGAAAACATCTATGCGAAGCAACCAGAGTGATTCATTGCAAAGTACTAATAGCATTTTGATCGTAAGCTTAAAAGTGTCCGGCGATGGACTAAAGCAAGCTTTGAGATCGTGAAGCATCTGTTTTGATTAGGTAATCCAGTGGCATGGATTTAAATCAATGAGCGGACGAGTCTTGTGTGTTGTAAAGAGTGACGTAAGCGTGGTGGTGTTTTTTGTACTATACGTAGATAGTATCTTGCTCATTGGAGACAATGAATGAGTATTATCGGGCGTATGGGTACGGTTAATAAAGCGGTAGAAATGAAGGACTTAAGAAAGGCAAAATATATCCTTTTGATCACGGTAATACGGATCACAGAAAGGATATTATGCTTATCTCAAGTTTCATAAAATGATACAGTCCATACTCGTTTAGCATGTAAATTTATCTAAGTGAATGTGTCTTTGAGACACAAGAAGAAGATAAAGAGGATGAAAGCGGTTCCTTATGCTTCGGCGAATAAGGAAGCTTAATCTAAGGAATGCTATGAACGATGTTGGATATTTATTTTGCTGAATGCATGAACAGTGGGTATCAACGTAACCCAGAACAAGAATGATGAACTGTGGTAAGACATTTATAAAGTGCCTGAGAAGGACTGGAAATTATATGTGGACTTACTGGACAGATTTACTGCTTCTTGTGGATTACGTAGATTCAGATTTTTTAGTCAAATTGGACGGTAGTAAATTCTCCTCAAAGGTTATGTGTTTAATTTTAGGAAGTAGAGTCATAATGTGGAGGAGTGTTATATAGAAATATATTTCAAACTCCGGACTCCATCATGGAAAGATGATAAATTGGAGCCTATGAGGCAGCCAAAGTATCTATATGACTCTAGAGACTTCATGATGGACTTTGAAGTGTTTCTAAGTTTGCCCAAGGTAATCACAATTTACATTGATGATATTGGTGCAGTTGCAAACTTGAAGAAATCACAAGTCCATAAGGCAATAAAACACATGGAGCGCGAGTACCACCTGTTACGAGAAATCGTATGATGAGGGGAAGGTTGTTGTCGCCTAGATTGCATCGGATGATGACCTAGTAAACCATTTACAAGGACCTTAAGGCGAGAGCTTTTAATGGTCGTATAGTGGGAGTAGGAATCAGATGTATGGCAGAAGAAATGACAACATAGTCTTTTAGTATAAGTGGGAGATTGTTGGATTGTATACTAAAAGTCTAGCTTTAGTATGAACAATGTCATAACAATATTTGAAATGAGAATCATATGATCAAATGATTGCATCTTATAATTTATTTTATATGCATGATGCAATAGTCCATTTACTTTATACTGTAGATAATATGTTGTGCGACAACACGCAGAAGATCATATTATCGGTTTTCTTATAAAGTATAAACAGATGCTCACAACTGAGATAGACGGGGACTCTCTATCGGTATGGTTGTAGTGTGGTTTGGTATTAGCTTGTCTTGGCTATAGAATCACATTAGTGCACTTGTGTGTATTGAGCAGGACCGCTTGAGATCGTTCTTCTTATACTGACTATATAGTAGAACTTGATCTCTGTTATTATGGAAGTTCGTGCTCTTAATCCCTATACAATAACCTCGACACGTAGGGCAGTATGTATTTCTTTGATTCATCAATGGGTGAGATTTATAAGTATTAAATCAACAAACTCGGTGAGTTGGGAAATAGTGCTGTATCTATGGTGTGCTGTTGATTGTAGAAGGAATCCATGTCCGTCATAGGTTGATGATGTCCCCTTGAGGAGCTCATAAGGTTTATCATGTAAATCTTGCAAGTGGATTAATTTCCTGCATGATAATAAGGTTGAGTGGTACTACTCTCGGTTGAGATATTAATTAATTTGAGTTGTCAGTAACTTAATTAATTAATGGACATTGTATATCTTAAACATGGGGAGACCATCGGGCTTATAATAAGAAGGAGCCCAGAACATAATTTTGGGATTGGACGGGTAGTGCAGTAATAATATTTTAGTGGACTATATTATTATTATTGGATTTAATTAAAAGCTTTGGGCTAAGCTTGGTTAATTAAATTCAATTGAGGTCCAGTCCAATTTCTCCTCCTGGTCCCTGCTGTAGCCCAGTATATAAGTGAACTCTGCTTCCTGGAACCCAAAAGATAATTCCTGCGCCTCTTTTGGTGAGAGAAGGGAAAAGAAGCAGATTGAGAGATCCTGCAGACTGTTGCCCACACAACAGCAGGATCATACTTGGGACATACAGTAGAAGATCAGAGGTAGTTCTCTGCAGTTCATCCTCTACATCAACCCAGAAGTACGGTAAACATTATTTTTGCTTTCGCTGATTTGTTTGCCTGTTAATCCTAACGGATCACGTTTGAATCACACGATCCAATTGCCAACAGAGGTGATGAGATCAAGGGGTTCGGCAATGCACTGACCAGACCTACTATGGAGGTTGACTTATCAGTTCAGCTAGAAGGCCTGGATGGGAAAACTCGGATGCAGAAACAGTTGACATTCAAGGTCGTGGACCAAGCCTCTACGTACAACTGCATACTAGGACGCCCGTTGATTCACGCCTTTGGGGCTATTCCGTCCGCCCTCTATTAATGTCTCAAATTTATCACGGCAGATGGCAGGGTGGCGACGGTAATAGGAAATCAGAGGAGAGCGAGGGAATGCTCATTTATAGAAAAGGCAGAAGGTCTAAGTTATCATGACATGGAATACGAGATGCTGAGTTTCGAAGACATCATGAAAGAGGGAGAGAATCTAGAAACATTGACGGAAACTGAAAGAGCTCCAGAAGGGGGGCAATAGGATAAGAAACCAGAAGGGATACTGGTAATAGCAGGGGAAAAAGGAACAGAAGGGCAAGGAAAAGAGAAAGAAGTGGCGGCAAAGGTGCTAAGGCGAAAGCAGGTGACACCAGATGAAGATCCGAGAATAAAATCGAAAGAAGGGGCCTCTGCAGCTGGAACCACAGAAATGGTACAGCTAGATCCAGAAAATGCCGATATCATGGTCAAGATCGAAACGGAATGGGAAAGCGAATTCAAAGAAAAGCTAACCCAGTTACTGAAAGAAAACCTAGACGTGTTCGCTTGGAACCCAAATGAAACACTGGGGGTACATCCGAAGTACGCTTGTCACAGGCTGAATATTGACCCCAGCATCCCGCCATTCCATCAGAAAAAAAAAAAGTTCAGCCCAGAGAAAAATACGGCTATGGAACTGGAAGTGCACAAACAGCTGGCGAGCGAAAGAATCAGCAAATGTAAGTACCCCATAAGAGTGCAAAATCCGGTTATGGTAAAGAAGAAAGAAGGATCATGGAGGCTATGCATCGATTTCACCGATCTAAACAAGGCGTGCCCAAAGAATAGCTACCCACTCCCGTCGATCGACCAGATGGTAGACGCTACGGCGGAACACGAGATAATGAGTTTCATGGATGCATTCTCGGGATACTATTAGATTCCTATGCACCCAGATGATAAGGCAAATACCGTTTGGCCTGAGAAACGCGGGGGCCACTTATCAAAGATTGGTGAACAAAATGTTTGAGGAAGATATTGGGAAAATAGTCGAGGTCTACGTCGATGACACCGTAGTAAAGAGCTTAAAAAGAATGGACCACTTCGACCACTTGAGAAAGGTATTCGGAATCTTCCGACACTACGGAATGAAACTAAATCCGAAGAAATGCACGTTTGGAGTGAGCAAGGGAAGCTTTCTCGGATATTTGGTCAGCTCAAGAGGGATCGAGATGAACCCAGAGAAGGTGGAGGCAATCTTAAGAATGGACTCGCCGAGGCACATGAAAGAGGTTCAGAATCTGACGGGTAGGTTGGCCGCCCTGAACAGATTCATGTCAAAAGCATCGGATAATTGTAAGCCCTTTTTCGACGTCATTAAAAAAAATGAAGTTTGAATAGACAGAAGAATGTAGAAAGGCATTAGATGAGATAAAAAGAGAGCTGTCGGATCCTAGGATCCTCTCCAAACCTTCACCAGGCTAAACATTGCAGCTGTACCTAGCAGTGTCGGGAAACGCGATCAGTTCAGTACTGTTCAAAACAGAAGAATAGAATCAGAAGTCAGTGTATTTCATAAGCTAATCCCTAAGAGACGCAGAGCTCAGATACCCGGTAATGGAGATAATAGCGTATGCTCTAATCATGAGTTCAAGGAAGCTGAGGTCGTACTTCATGGAACATACCATCGAAGTACTGACGACATTCCCTTTAAGGCAAGTGCTCCAAAGACCAGACGCAGCGGGGAGGCTGCTGAAGTGGTCGGTTGAACTAGGGCAGTTCGACATAACGTATCTACAGAGGAATGCAGTCAAAGGGCAAGTCATGACAGACTTCATAGTGGAACTAACTTTCCCAGTCCCAATCAAAGAGGAAAAGAGAAAACATTGGGTTATGCACGTGGACGGCTCGACAACAACAACAACATCGAGTGCCAGAATAATCATTCGAACTCCATCTGGGGAAACTTTCTCGATCGCAATTCGGTTCGATTTTCTGGCTACCAACAACGAGGCAGAATACAAGGCCCTGTTGAATGGTTTGAGGATGGCATTGGCCATGGGAGCAGATGAGCTGATGATATACAGCGACACGCAATTGGTAGTGAACCAGATGAAAGGAGAATACGAGGCTAAGGACGAGCACATGAGCCACTATAGAGGGCTAGCTGCCGGCATATTTCAGAAGTTTAAACAGGTATTTTTGGAATGCATTGACAGGAAAGATAATATGGAGGCAGACGCCTTGGCTAAGCTCGCCACAGCTTCGAACAACGAGGATCTAAATAACATTAATATAGTGAGGCAGAAAAACCCTTCGGACGCCACCATGTGGGTCTTAGACGATCAGCCAACGGGGGAGTCATGGATGACTCCAATCAGGGCATATCTGGAAGAAGGGAGGATGCCCGCGGACAAGGACCAAGCCCGACAGATCAGGCTTCGGTAGGCAAGGTACGTCTTGATGGGAGGAAAGTTATACAAGAGAGGGTATTCCGTACCACTCTTGAAATGCCTAGGCCCCGAAGAAGCAGGCTATGTGCTAGCGGAGATCCATGAAGGCATATGCGAAAACCAAACGGGTGGGATCGCCTTAGCCCACAAGGTGATCAGACAAGGTTATTTTTGGCCGACGTTAAAAAAGACGCCACCCAGTATGCGAGGGCATGCGCGACATGTCAAAGACTGGCTCCGATAGTGAGAGCACCTTCGGAACAACTGACCTCGGTGTTCAGCCCATGGCCTTTCTCAAAATGGGGGATTGATTTAATCGGACCACTTCCGACCGGAAAAGGAGGAAACAAATTTGCTATCGTGGCCGTAGATTATTTCACGAAGTGGGCGGAGGCAGAGCCCCTCTCGACGATCACCGAGGCTCGAGAAGTTCATATGGGAGAATATCATATGCCGATTCGGGATACCGTTTGCCATAGTGACGGACAACGGCAAGCAGTTTGACAATGACAAGCTAAGAAAGTTTTGTGAAGACTACGACATTAAGAAATGGTCCTCAACACCATACCACCCGCAATCCAATGGGCAGGTAGAAGCAGTGAATAAGATCATCAAACACACACTAAAAGTCAGGTTGGAAAAGTTGGATGGGAAATGGCCAGAAGAATTACCAGGAATGCTTTGGTTCTACAGGACGACGACGAGAACATCCACCAATGAGACCCCTTTCTCAATGGCCTTCGGTGCTGAGGCGGTGATACCAGTGGACGTCTGGTTGAGTAGAAAAGAGAAAGAGTGATCTCTCTCATTCAAATGATAGTAACACAGACCGAAACTGGAAGAGAACTAAGAGAGCCAAATCTCCGGTGCCTATTCTGACAACTCAAGCCGAGGTTTCAATCACCCTTTAATTATGAGTTACATACTTCCATACCTGTAATTACTTTCTAACATCTTTTCTTCTTGTAGCATTTGCATACTGTATTGGGTTCTGATTATGGTGAATTTGAAGAAGGATCAGCTTCTGTTGCAGCCCCATAAGACTTAGCTGATGATGGCTTCCCGGATCATGTTTCTGCCATAATATCTGAATCTCATCCTTTAGTTAATACGACTGAAGCTTCAGAAATTACAACATTTAACTTTGATGCCGAGATCATGGATGCTAGAAAACTAGTTAACATGGAAGTGTGGAAATGCTTTCAAGATAAACTGAAGAGGACTCCGTCAGCTTCTTATCTTCTATAAAAAATGAGGGACTAAAATGGTGAATAACTTTAAGAGCGCTCCGGAGATTGACGGATCTATTTTAGAAGCATCATTTAATTTCTTATTTTCTAAAGCTGATGCGTATGATGCCGTGAAGATAAAACTTGCCGATGGGCTATCCAGGAGAGAAGTCAATAAGCGTCTGACCAATGCAAGGAAGCGTGCTCATGACCTCAAAGGCAAAGAAGCTGCAGATGTCAAGCAACTGCAAGAATCTGAAACTAGGTTGAAGCAGATTGAGGAAGAAATTGAGACCCTGTTGAAGGAGAAGGAAACAGTATCTCGAATGGTTGAACGTCTTCGCGAGTCTGTTCAAAGTGTAAAGCTTGGAGCCCAAACTGCTGCCAGGGACATTAATATGCTAAAGAAAACACCCATCCTAGAAGATTCCATTGCTGATGAATTAAGGAGTGTTACACAAGCTTTGGAAGCCGCTTTGAGAGGAGCTATCCATTATAAATATTTTTCTTTAACTTGTATTGAAACCATTTCAATTCAATGTCTCTTTTTTTTCTGAACAGTAATGACATTATCAATAAAGTTCATATTCTTCCTTACTTCTTCATTGTTGCATTTGTAGTTTGCTTTACTGCATTTTGATTTTTTTTAGTTGTTGATTTCATACTTTAATTTATTTCTTGCTTCACAAACTCGATGCGAACAAACCAAAACATGACTGAACTTAACAAATTGTTAAGCTGCCTACGTATCTCTTTAAAGAGAATCAAGTCATAACGTAGTTCAAAGGAACATGGTTTTGATTGGGGGGTGCCGTGCACAGTTTATACTCATGCGGACCAGGAGTGTGTCGTACACAGTTATATTCATGCGGACCAGGAGTTTTTTGTACACAGTTTATACTCATACGGACCATGAGTGTGTCGTACACAGTTTATACTCATGCGGACCAGGAGTTTATCGTACACAGTTTATACTCATGCGGACCTGGAGTAACATGCAGTTTAGGCTTGTACGTCAAGGAGTGTGCATCTTTGTATTTGTTTACGTGTAGTAGCGTTTCAAGAATTTCCCATTTATGGGGCCAATGTTCACGCCATTTTTCGAGATCAGTTTGTAGGCACCATTTGTGTAGGCTTCTTTCACAGCATGAGGGTCGTCCCATTTGGATAGAAATTTATTCCCAACTCGATGTGTGACCACAATAGGCCTCCTCACGGCAAGTACCAAGTCGCCAACTTGAAAAGAACGTACTTTCACCTTTTTGTTGAACGTTCTGGATAGGCGAGATTGATAGCACTCGAGTCTTTGTTGTGCCTCTAGTCTCTTCTCATCTAATGCCTCTAACTCTTGAAGGTGCAACTTTGCATTTTCCTCTTCGGTTAAGCCTTCTTGTATGGCCATCCTCAAAGATGGGATCTGCTTTTCGAGAGGTACCACAACTTCAACACCATAAACTAAATAATATGGAGTAGCCTGAGTGGGCGTTCTATAGGTGGTGCGGTACGTCCATAAAGCTTTATTTATTCTTTCGTGTCAATCCCGTTTCGACTTGGAGATAACTTTCTTTAACAAATTGCACAAGGTTTTGTTGAATGCTTCGGCCAGACCATTGACAGTTGCGTTATAAATTGACGACTTCCTTTGTTTGAAGTCAAACTTCTCGCACAATTTATCGATCCAACTGTTGCTGAATGGCTTCCCTTTATTTATGATGATGTAGCGAGGAACACCATACCTGTAAATGATGTTGATTCGAATGAATTCAGCAATATTTTCTTTCTTCACTTCACTTAAAGGTACAGCTTTGGCCCATTTAGAAAAGTAATCGGTGGCAGCAAGGATGTAGAGATGACCACCAGAAGATTTTATGAGAGGCCCCACCACATCTAATCCCCACGCATCAAAAGGCCATGAAGCGACCGTTGGGTGCAAAGGCTCCGGATGTTGATGGATCAAATTCCCATGGAACTGGCAGACTTGACATTTTTGTGCATACTCCATGCAATCTTTCACCATTATGGTCCAATAGTAACCCATTCTCTTGATTCTGAAATGCAACTTCGACCAAGACTGATGGGCGCCGCAAATTCCGGAATGAGCTTCTTCCATTGCTTGAGTAGCTTCTTCTTTACTCAGACATCTCAAGAAAACTCCATCAAAAGATCTTCTATAAAGTGTCCCTTTGAAATAGATGAAATGAGGTGCACGACGCCGAATATAAATCCTTTGGCGTGGATCACTGGGCAACTTATCATACTTCAAATAATCCACTACTGGTTGACGTCAATCCTCTTCTTCAATTTCGAAGACTTCTACCACATGATTTTCAACTTCTTCATAATCATCATCTTCGAAGATTGGTGGTACAACCCAACTTTTACACACCGGAATTTGAATTTGCACCTCTGGCATAGCTATAGTTGATGCTAGCTTAGCAAGGACATCGGCTTGCTTATTCTCTCTTCTAGACAGATGTTCGATGTCAACATCACCGAGTCAACCCATCAGCTTTTGAGCATACTTGTGGTATGGGAGTAACTCAGGCTTCCTTACTTCATACACTCCAAGTAGTTGGTTTATCATAAGCAGCGAATCACCATACACCCTAAGGTGTAACTGCTTTATATCGACGTCCATCTCTAAACCAAGTATAAGTGCTTGATACTCGGCCACATTGTTAGAGTAATTTTCTGTTAAGGAAAATGAATATGGTAGAACTTTACCACTGGATGTTACAAACACGACTCCAGCACCAGCTCCTTCTCTATGAGATGCTCCGTCAAAGTACATTTTCCAAGGAGAAGCTACCTCCACAGCGAAAGCATCTTTATCAGGGAGTTCATCAGATAATTCCCATTCAGCAGGCATTGGATGATCAACTAGAAAATTTGCCAACACTTGTCTTTTTACGGCCTTCTGAGGGACGTATACAATCTCAAACTATTGGAGTTGGAGATACCACCTTGCAAGCCGATCAGAGAGTACTGGTTTTAACATGACAAATTTTAGTGGGTTTGCTTTTGAGACTAGCCGAACTGTATGAGCTTGGAAGTAATGTTTCAACTTCTGAATCACGAAGATAAGGGCTAAGCAGATCTTCTCAATTGGTGAATATTTCAACTCATTTGGAGTCATGGTTCTACTCAGATAGTAAAGGGCAGTTTCTTTGCCATCATCATTCTCTTGTGCAAGTAAAGCTCCGACAGAACGCTCTTGAGCAGCTAGGTAGAGAATTAATGGACGTCCAGGTATTGGTGCACACAACACTGGTGCCTTCATCAAGTATTCCTTAATGCTATTGAAAGCATTATTGCAAGCTTCATCCCATTCGAATGTGCTACATTTCTTCATGAGATGACTAAACGGTTGGCATCGACCAGCTAAGTTTAATATGAATCTTCTCAAGTATGCCAACTTTCCTTGCAAACTCTTGAGCTCGTGTATATTTCGAGGCACATGCATCTTCATGATTACATCAATCTTTGCTTTCTCAATCTCGATTCCTCAACGACGAATAATAAATCCAAGGAATTTTCTAGATGTAACTCCAAATGCACACTTGGGTGGATTCATTTTGAGTTGATGTTCTCTTAACCGCTTAAACACCTGTCTTAGATCATGGAGATGATCTTTCTTTTCCTTTGATTTCACCATAATATCATCGTTCGACAATTTTATGGAGCATATCATCAAATATCTTTTGTATGGCTCATTGATAAGTGGCACCAGCATTCTTCAAGCCAAATGGCATGACATTATAGCAATATATTCCATTCGGAGTACGAAAGGTTGTCTTATCTTGATCCTCAGGAGCCAGACCAATTTGATTGTAGCCAGATGACCCATCCATAAATGAAAGGATCTCATTCCCCGTTGTTGCATCAATCATGAGTACATCAATTGGCAATGGAAAGTCATCCTTCAGACATGCGATATTTAAATCTCGAAGTCAATACATACTTTGAGCTGCCCATTTTTCTTTCTTACCGGCACAATGTTAGAAATCCATGTAGGATACTTGACTTCTCTGATCTTGCCTACTTCAAGAAGCTTATTAACTTCATCCTCAATCAACGGAATCAACTCTGGTTGAAATCGCCATTGCATTTGTTTAACTGGTCGAGTTCCCTTCTTGATTGACAGGTGATGCACTGCAATCTTCAGATCCAGACCTAGCATTTCTTTTTGCGACCATGCGAAGATATCTCTGAATTCCCACAAAAGGCTGATATATTGTTCTTCTTTCTCAATACTTAGCATAGCACTTATGTAGGTAGGACATGGGTCGCTTTCGTCACCTAAGTTGATTTCTTTCAACTCACAAAAGTGGCTTTCACACCTTCCTCAAATTGTGGAGGGGCCTCCTCGGCATCCACTTCCTCCACTTGAGAATCCTCAAGAGCAGTGATATGGTTGGTGGAAGCTACACTTTCTTTATCATCATCATTGTCTTCTTTAGTAAAGACAATTGTCTGCATCTTGGCCTTTAACACTCTTCCACATGAGACTGTTAAGATATTTCTCCTCTTCATGCGAGAAGGGATTCGACTTCGGAGTTTTGGGAAGCTAGGAGACTTGAAATTACTTTTCTTCCTACATTTGTTCTTTTCACACGGTCCGAGGCTTTTAAAAATACTTCCAAGCCTTTCGAAGACAGAGCTTTTCTTGATTTTCCTTCCTCCTTCATCAAACATGTCTTCTGTGGATGAAGCTTCTCCCTCTGTGATATAATTTGCATTTGCTCTTGCTATGCGGACTGACTTTTGAGGGACATATCTCAAACCTGGCTTAGCATTCTTGACACTGTGGCCATTATTTTTCAACATTTTCTGAGTAGCATTGAGCCCATGTTTAGATGGGTTGATAGTCTCTTGAGGCAACTTGCTTGTCATCGGTTTCTTCTTCGGTTCATAACCAGCCTTCTGGAGGAGTTTGAAAGCTTGTGGGCTATATGACTTGGCTATTTCTATTTTAAATACTTCACCGTGTTCGGTCTTTGCTGCTTCAACAGGACGTACGAATCCTTTTAGTAGAGGAGAAGAAGTCTTACCTTCATCAATTTTTATTAAAGGCAACGTCAACTCTTCCAAGTCCTCAAACTTCTCTTTATTCTTCTTGAGAGCGGTGGATGATGTGCTACCTTCATCCTTTACTTGTTTACTGCCCCCATCATCTTGTGTTGGGGCTTCTTCACGCTTTACTTCTTGTGTATTCTTGAAGAAATACTTAGCATCTGCAAAGTAAGCTTCAGCTTCAGTAAACGGCTTATCATCACTGAACACCCTTTTCACGTTGTTGCCTTCGCTATATTTGAAGAACTGGTGTAATGTAGAAGGGATCACGCCATTCTCATGCAGCCATTGGCGTCCCAAGAGCATGTTGTATGAAGTTTTTGCATCGGTAACATGGAATAGCACTGTTGATTTCATCTTCTCGATCATCAAATCAAGAACAATCGTGCCGAGAGTTCTTTGCCCTTTATGGTTAAACCATTGGATCATCAACCGGTTATGGTTGAGTTCATCTATTGGTATTTCTAACTTCTTCAACATCCTTAAAGATAGGATGTTCACTGCTGAGCCTCTGTCAACAAGTGTACGCTTTACTTGCTGCTCTTGCGTATAATCGGTTACAAATAGAGGTCGGTTATGAGGCTGTGAACTCAACAACATGTCTTCATCTGTGAAGGTCACCTTCATAGAGAATTTTCCTTATCCTCAACTCATTCATCTTCACTGCCCTCCTCACTCACCACGTGACACGAGCTTTCATCATGAATTTCCTTTACGGAAGTGAAGTTTGCGGCTGCTTCATCCTCCAACACAATTTTCTCCTCCTTGGCCAGCTGCATGATCTTTTCCTTGAAGATGAAGCAATCATGAATGGGATGGCCCACCAATCTATGGTACTTGTAATATTTTGGGTCATTGGTTCGATTGGCTTCCTCTGGGCGCTTCATTTCAGGGAGTTCAATGAGTGTCTTTCATCAGATCATCAAATATGCTAGAAACATCAGAGTTCAGAAATGGATACTCTTTTTCTTGCATCTCCTTCAGGGTTAACCTTCTTTGCCCCCACTCTTGAGCAACTTGTTTTCCTTTGTCTTTCTTGTCATCCCCTTCTTTCGAACCTTAACAGTAGTGGCGTTTGTGGCCATTGATTCTTTATTGGAGTTTCTGGCATAAGGCTTGCCCCCTTTCTTGGCTTCTTGTCTATCTTTGGACTTGTAAGAATCCGACATTGGCGAGTGCTTGATTCCACTGGCAGCCATGCTCAATTCCATGTCATGAGCTCTCATAGCTAACTCCTCAAAAGTTTTTGGCTGAATCTCTTTGAGTATGTGGAGTAAATTCCACTCCATCCCTTGGATTCACATTTCGATAGTAGACTCTCCGGATAATCGGTCCTTGCAGTATAAACTCAAATTTCTCCATCTATTGATATAGTCAATCACGGGCTCTTCCTTCAGTTGGGGAGTATTAGTTAGCTCAGTCATGCTAACGGTTCTCCTCTTGCTGTAGAAACAATTGAGAAATTCATGCTCCATTTGTGCCCAACTGTCAATGGATTCAGGCTGCAAGTCTATATACCAGTCAAAGGCATTTCCTTTGAGAGAGCGAATGAATTGCCTCACCATATGGTCTTCATAAGTACCAGCATCATTGCACGTCTCAATGAAGTGTGCTACGTACTGTCTTGGGTTTCCTTTGCCATCAAATTGTTGAAACTTGGGAGGCTGTTAGCCAGCTGGCATCTTTAAGTTATTCACTCTTTTTGTGTATGGCTTGATATAAGTGATGGTAGGCTTGGAAGTCTCCTCAAACCTCTCCTTTATCATTCCAAGTATAATGTCCTTCAGTTGATCTACTTGGAGCATTCCATCAGCCGAAAGTTGCACTCCCCTTTCAGTTTGCTCTTTTTCAGTAGTTTGGCGTTTTGTGAACTCTTCTACCTCACTCTCGTCCACAACTCCTTTTTCATTTGCACGGCTAGTCTCCGCAATGTCTCTTTTTTCCATCAGTTGGGAGATCTTTATGTCTTGGGCCTCTATGTGTTTTGTGAGCCCTTTGATAGCTTTCATCATATATGCTAGTTGCTCCTCAATAGTTGTAGTGACTGCCATTATTACTAGAGCTGCACTTGAATCAGACGAAGAGCTTGAAGATGAATGAGGGTGTGAGCATTCAGAGTCCTCATCACTATCCTCATTCACGGGTGGTTGTTTTCTCGAAGCCACTTCGACCGAAGAATTTGATCCAGAGGAGGCCTCCGACTGAGCTTTCTTTGACATACTCCTTGTAACAACAACAACATGTTCACTCAATGAATCGAAGAGCTTGGAAGCATGTGTCCTACCCACTGTGATCTTGACAGGAGTCATTTTGTATCTTCAAAGTCGTAGAGAGAAGAGATGGTCCCACTGGGCGTGCCAAAATTTGTAACAACATATTTTGTTTTTATAATAAAATAAATACAAGTTGAATTACAAAGATAATACAGATGGATTGAACTTGATAATTTAGGAAACAATCTCTATCTATCCTCTGATTCTTCTCTCGAACCAATTTGGCCTTTGACTTTGACTTGTTGACTTGACCGCGTTGACCGCGTTGACTGTGTATGTTGAGTCGGATCTTCAGTTGAAGCTTGTCGGAACTCAGATTTGGGATTTTATAACGTTAATCCAGAGGCGTCGAGCCTTGGTTTGGATATTAAACGTACTTGATCCGAAGAACACTCGATCTGGGGGGCTTAGCACCTTAATCCCGGGTCGTATGCCGTTCTTGGCGCGAAGAACACCGAAGAACTTAGTTTATGAAGAACGCTTGATTTGGGGGGCTCCGCACCTTAATCCCGAATAGCTTGCCATTCTTGACTTGAAGATGCTTGAAGATCTCAAGGGAGCACTGCTCGTGTTCTTGATCTTTTCAGAGCGTTTGTGTCTTCAGGTCTTTGAATGTGTGTCAAATGAAGGGAGGAGACCCCTTTATATATGTGAGAGGTGAAGACTCCCTCATAAATGCCTTGCATTCTGATTGATCCACTCTATTTGGGCCATATTTTGCGGGCTTGGGCCTCCACTTGTTTGGGCTGTAATAAGGCCTATTTTATTTGGGTCTGATTTAATTTATATGGGCTTGTTTGTCTTAAGACTTGACTTGGGTCAGACCTCATTTAATTTAAGCTCCATTTAATTTCTTGGGCTTAAATTAATTATCAATTATTTATTAATCTATTTTTAGGAATTAATTTATTTAAATTCCAAAATAAATTAATAATTGATATTTAATCAAGAAAATCCACGTGTCGCCATTTAATTGGACCGTAAATTTTAATTGCTTACAAATACCATTACAAACTCTATTTTCCATATCAAGTAGACATGCGCCACCACAAGAATAAGAATTCAGAATCTAAATTGTCTCATACAAAATTAATTTATTCAAAAGAGTCTAAAAAAATTTAATTTTACCAACAAATAAAACCATAACTTTTAACGTTTCTCTAAAATGGTTATTTAAACCTAAAATGATCAATTTTATTTATGAGTTTTATAGAGATAAAAAGTAATATTTTGAGATAAAATTACAACAAGTAAAAATTAATAATTAAAATAAAAGTTATAGGACAATATTGATAAAAAAAGAGTATTGTATTGAAACAAATACTATATAGCAAAACTAAAAGGTTCCAGGTTTGGAACGAATATTAAGCACTTAATTAATATTTTATTAACCTTGCAATTAACATTAATTTTAAGTAATTTAATATAATATTTCCAATATTATTTTATTTAATATGTTCTATTTTAAGTAATTTATTATGACAACCACAATAAAATTTGTACATGTGGCAATCTAACATTAATCTTATAATTAATATTTTATTTTAAATAATTTATTATTCTAAATATTAATTTTTATATTATCTTATTTATTTATAATTTTAATAACATAACTAATATTTTATTTTAAATAATTTAATGAGTGAGGCTTGCGTGCACTCGGGCGCACAGACCACATTCCGTGCGCCTTTAAAATTTTGTGTTAAATTGTATACCCTTTAGTATAAAGATGTGTACCTTTTATTTTCTAAAGAAATTTATTGTGTGTATCCGGGTGCATGGACAACACTCTGTGCGCCTTTAGAATTTTGTGTTAAATTATATACCCTTTAGTATAAAGATGTGTCCCCTTTATTTTTTAAAGAAAAAAAATAACCAGCAATAACGGAGGAATGTTCTTTCTTTATGGATTCGAGAGAACATGGAAAACTTTTATTTGGAACACATTATCTGCTGCTTTGAGAAAAGACGGTTGTATCGTCATTAATGTAGCTTCGAGTGGAATAGCAGCGCTTCTTCTTCCAGGAGGACGAACCACCCACTCCAGGTTTGCAATACCTTTGAAGGTGAATGAAAACTCCACATGCAATATTAAGCCCGGAACTGAATTGTGCACATTGCTTCAAAAAAGTAGTCTCATTATATGGGATGAAGCGCCAATGGTAAAGAGGTATTGTTTTGAGGCTCTTGATAGGAGTTTGAGAGACATTATGAGGTTGATTAACCCTATTCTAGAAGAAAAATCATTTGGAGGGAAAACGGCAGTTTTTGGTGGAGATTTTAGATAAATTTTATCTGTGGTTACAAAAGGCTCCCGCGAGGATATAATATCAGCAACAATCAACTCTTCGAGCATATGAGATGATTGTACGGTGCTAACACTCACAAAAAAATATGAGGCTACATTCTGAAAGAGATGATCTTGAAAATAATGAACATGATATTGTTGAGTTCTCTGATTGAATATTGAATGTTGGTAATGGTAATGTTGGGGAAGGTAATGATGGAGAGTACACAATTGAGATCCCTTCGAACCTACTAATATTGAACGACAAGAACCCAGTGGATGCTATTGTTAACAGTATATATCCATCATTATTGAAAAATTACAATACACCAGGATATTTTGAGGATAGAGCAATTCTAGCTCATACACATAGAGTGGTAGAGACTGTCAATGACCACATGCTAAATATGTTTTCTGGAGAAGCAAGAGAATATCTTAGTTCAGATAAAATCTGTCCAAATGATAGATCACCCAACACTAATACTCTATATTCGGAAGATTTTTTGAATTCTCTCAAGTGTTCTGTACTCCCTAATCATGTTTTGATACTTAAGGTAGGAGTTCCAATAATGCTCCTCAGAAACATTGATCCAGCTTCAGGATTATGCAATGGAACTAGATTGATAGTAACTAAATTGGGGATTCATGTTATTGAAGCGAAGATACTAGGTGGTAAAAATAAAGAGAGCTTGGTGTTAATTCCTAGAATAATTTTGAGTCCAACGGACAACACACTACAAGTTATGTTTCAAAGGAGACAATTTCCAGTGTTGGTGTGTTTTGCGATGACTATAAACAAGAGTCAGGGACAATCATTATCGAGTGTTGGGGTTTTCCTAGCGAAACATATTTTTACACATGGTCAGTTATATGTAGCGCTCTCTAGGGTTAAGAGTAGGACAGACCTAAAAATACTTTGTCTGGATGAAGAAGGGAAAGCAAGCAACAACACAGTTAATGTTGTGTTTGGTGAAGTTTTTAGAAATTTACAGTAATTAATTTTACAGATAATATAAATATGATTATATTTCACTTTTTATTTATTTCAATTCAGTTACATAATATATCATTTAAAGGTAAACATTATAATTACAATAAATAAAGATAAATATATACGAACATGAAAAATAGAACGAAACTAACATTACAACAAAACATATTGAAATTAACATGATAAAGTAAAGATCATTTTAAAAAAAATTATATTATAAAAAATATAATCCGTGTAATACACGGGGAAACATACTAGTTAGTATATTCAATTTTAGAGTTTCATACTAATTTTTTTTATATATATATATTCCTCAATGCAAGTCGTTCCTTAAGCGATTTTTCCATATTCGGCAGTTCTTCTATAGTTTATCAAGTTTTATATAAAACTTTCTGCAGTTCTTCTTCAAAACTCTTTCTTTTCAATTTCTCATTTATTTTCTTTCTCCAATTTCTCCCTTCTACTTAAACTTCATTCTATTAGATATTATCCTACGTTTACTCATCGAGATGATATGAATTGACTTCCTTCGTAAGTTTTGTAGGGTAGGACATCGTTTTGGTTATTTCTCCTCAAATGTCAATTACGTATATTCAATTATATTACATTGAATTCTTAATATTTGTGGTTTTAGGGTGTTCTGTGAGTGAAGGCGCATAATACTCTTAAACTCCTACGTTGATTTTTATTGGATTAAAGGTGGGGTTACATGTTTACTCTTAAATCTTATGTGATGAATTTGATATTCTGCGATGTGTATGACATGAAACGATATGAGAATATACTATGTTCTGTGATATGCAATAAATGTTACAGTGCATAAAAATATGTTTCCGCGGGGACGACGGTCCTTTATGGGGTACTCCTCACCGTGCACAGATATTTAGTTGGCCAACGGCATGATACAAGTTAAAAGTTACATGAATAACAAACACTGAAAAGTTTGTACTGTTGTATGAATGTTCAAGTGAATTACATTACGTTTAATTGTGATACATGTTTCTTCGCTGAGCGGTTGTAGTGCTCACCCCTTTCACATGTGATTTCAGGTTGATTGGAGATGCGTGGTGGTGGTGTGGTGGATCTGTAGGAAGTATTATTAATATTGGGAAACTAAGTATTAAGTTTAGGTGTTTTTACTTATGTTCTTATGTTTGATGCGTAAGGTGTAATGAACTTCTTTAGGTATGTTATTGGGTCGAACATGCGTATTATTTAGGAAAAATTATATGTATTTGAAGTATATGTGTTTATCCTCAAAAGATACGATGATTTAAGGTTATTAATGTTGAAATATTAAGATTTTCGTAAAATCAGTTTTAAGAAACTATTATACATTGTTTACGCATTTTTTTTCTAGTTTATTTTTGGGAAAATGAAATTTCGGGCTGTTACAGTTGGTATCAGAGCAGGCCGACGTTTCTGTAGACCTGCTAAAAAAAGGTTTTTACTTGTTATTTTTTGTAAAATTGACGTTTTTTTTTTAAAAAATATACATATAGCCTGGTTTATAAAATTGACAAATTTTTGTAAAAAGTGGATATTTTGTAAAATATAGATGTTTTATTTATAAGTTGTGGGTATTTTATTGATTAAAAAAAAGAATAATTATTAATAATATGATTTGAGTTGGAGAGTATTTGATACCCACCCACCATCCACGGAACTCCACAACAAGGTATACTCTATTTGTTTATGACATTTATTAAACATTACATGTGCAGTATATTTTATATGGTTTGTATATGTTCTTTCATGATGTATGGTATGATCTGATACATATTAGAAACTAAATATGAAAGCTTTATTAAATCTTATTTATTAGTGGTAGTGGTACTTATGGGTGCACGACGTACGGCAGGGATGTCTGTTGGAGGGAGTATTCCTACTAAGATTTTAGCTTCCAAGGATGACAAACGAATTGTTGATGAAGGGATTAATTTTCCTATTCAATTGATTTCAAAACTCCAAAATTGGAGAAATAAACGTGGACCTCCTGCACATGAAGATGAAGCAATACACCTAATAAGTTTGTTGCCAGAGAATTGGAAGGCTCGTGCTGACTCATTTTGGCTTGAGAAAATTGAAGCTAAAGAACCGTTTAATTATGCTGAGCTGGTAGCGGATTTAATGAATAGCTGGATTTTATACGGTGGTCCAGAAGAGGAAGAGGGTCCTGAGGAGGAGGAAGAAAACGAAGAATTAAAGTCGATAGAATTGCCAGAAATAATTATTTTAACTGTAACTGAAGAGGGCTCAACGTGGATTGAACCATTAACAAAGAAAAAGAAATCAACTACCAACGAACCCAGTAGAAGCTGCAAAGATGTGGAGCGATATGAAAGATTTGTAGTGCGATAGATTATTGATATTTGATATGTGTCTTTTAAATTTATATTTTATACTATTTTCATGGATTCACTCAATTTAAGAATTAAATATTATCCATTATTATTATTGATTATTGATTGAGAAAATATTTATGAAATTATTTATTTTTGTGATAAAAAAAATCAATATTATCTATATATTAAATTTATTTTATTTTTTATTTTCATAGGAAATGTTAGGGCGTGGAAATGCAAATCAAGCACCCGTAGATTTTGATGAACGTATCTCACTGGCGGAACTGGTGAACTTTCTCCGTGCACAACAACCGGATCAACAAGTCCCACAAAATCATATCACTCAACATGCTCAAGTGGTAGAACAATTCCACAAGTATCGGCCTTCGATATTTAACGGTCGAGAGGGACCCGCTTATGTTGAGGAGTGGATCGAAGCACTTGAAAGTATATTCGATCTCATAAGGTGCACTGATGGACAAAAGGTGATATGTGCTACATTTCAGTTGAAGGAAGATGCAAGGATTTGGTGGAATGGATACTGGCAGATGAGAACTACTGAAGAGCGCGCCAATCTAACATGGGTAGGATTCAAGGAAGTAGTGATGGGAAAATACTACCCACCATCATATCGTGCTCGCATGGAGACGGAGTTTTTCAATCTGAAGCAAGGAGACATGACAGTTGCGGAGTATGAAAGAAAGTTCAGTCAAATGTGTCGCTTTGCCCCACACTTTGTCGACACTGAGGCAAAGAAGGCATTGAAATTTCGAAATGGCCTTCATCCTAGCATCCGTAATTTGATATCGGGACAAGGCATTGCGACTTTCGCTGAAGCATTTGAGAGGACTGAAGATGTGGCTGCAAATCTAGAGATGGACATTCCCAAGCCAAAACCAGTGGAGAATTTTGGAAAAAGCAAGTGGGAGAACCAGAGTCAAAACAGAAATGAGAACTTCAACAAGCAAAACAGAGTTATTGGACCGGGGCCAAAAAAAAATGCAGAGAGACCAACTTGTGTGAAGTGTGGAAAGAAATATTTTGGAGAATGCTTGATGGGTCAGAACCGTTGTTTCAGATGTAAGGAACCGGGTCATACTGCTTTGGATTGCCCAAGATCAAAAGTGTTGGGTGTCAAGAACAAACTAACTCAAGGAGCAGGTGGAAGAGCTCGTATGTATGCAATCGCTGAAGTGAAGAATGAGGAAGAACCAGACACAATGACAGGTATGTTCTATGTCTCGAACGTACCAGCTTTAGTACTTTTTGATACCGGAGCCACGCACTCTTTCATATCTGCTTCATTCTATACTCGAATTGATGGTATGTGTACAAAAATAGAAAATCCCCTTGAAATTAGTATTCCATCTGGAAAGTCAGTTATTACTAATTCAGTGGTTCAGGGTGTGTGCATTGATGTGGATGGGAATAATTTAGGAATGGAGTTGTATAAGTTAGATATGAAGGATTTTGATATTATACTTAGGATGGATTGGCTTAGCAAGTATAGAGCCGATATAAAGTGTCGGGAAAGAGAGATAACCTTACACCTGCCAGGCAATGAAAAGATTATTATCCATGGAGTAAGAACAAGAGCACCACTTCGGGTGATATCTGCTATGAAGGCAATAAAGATGTTGACCAAAGGAGGTTGCCAAGATTATTTAGTTAACATAATGGGAAGCGAAAGTTCGAAGCTGACAGTTGCTCAAGTGCCTATTGTGCGAGAGTTTCCTGATGTTTTTCCAGACGATCTTCCTGGAATTCCACCGGAGAGACAAGTAGAGTTTGCAATTTACTTGTTGCCTGGAGCGACGCCAGTTTCTAAAACTCCTTACAGGATGGCCCCGAAAGAGTTACAGGAGTTAAAAGCCCAAATACAAGAATTATTGGATTTGGGTTTCATTAAACCCAGTGTTTTGCCATGGGGTGCACCGGTTCTTTTTGTGAAGAAGAAAGATGGTACACTAAGGATGTGTATTGATTATCGAGAACTGAATCGACTCACAATAAAAAACAAGTATCCACTGCCAAGGATTGATGATTTATTTGATCAATTAAGAGGTGCCGGTGTTTTCTCTAAAATTGATTTGAGATCGGGTTATCATCAATTAAGAGTTAAAGAGTCGGACATTCCAAAGACAGCATTCAGGACTCGCTACGGCCACTATGAATTTGTAGTGATGCCTTTTGGGTTGAGTAATACGCCTGCAGTGTTTATGGATATGATGAACAGAGTGTTCCATCAATTTCTGGATCAGTTCGTCATAGTATTCATAGACGATATCCTTATTTATTCAAAGGATGAGAAACAACACAAGGAACATTTACGGATGGTGCTAGGAGTTCTTCAGAAAGAAAAGTTGTATGCCAAGTTTAAAAAGTGTGAGTTTTGGTTGGATAAAGTCGTATTTTTGGGACATGTAATTACAGCTAGTGGAATCGAAGTCAACCCATCTAAAGTCGAAACAATCAAGCAGTGGTGTGTACCTAAAAATGCGCACGAAGTGCGTAGTTTCCTTGGTTTAGCTGGCTATTATCGCAGATTCATTGAAGAGTTTTCTAGGATAGCGATGCCGCTAACACGATTGACAAGGAAAGGAGAAAATTTTGTGTGGAACGAAGAGTGTGATAGAAGCTTTGAAGAGCTTAAGAAGAGACTTACTGAATCACCAGTTTTGACGATTCCAGATCCCACACAAGACTTTGTTATCTACAGTGACGCTTCAAAGCAAGGTCTAGGATGCGTGCTAATGCAACAATGGAGAGTTGTGGCATATGCATCAAGACAATTAAAGTCTCATGAGTTGAACTACCCGACGCACGATTTGGAGTTAGTGCAGTTGTGCATGCTTTGAAAATATGGAGGCACTATCTTTATGGAGGAAGGTGTGAGATATATTCAGACCATAAGAGTCTAAAATACCTTTTTACTCAAAAAGAGTTGAATATGAGACAAAGACGATGGTTGGAGTTAGTGAAGGATTACGATTGTACTATACACTACCACCCAGGAAAGGCTAACGTAGTAGCTGATGCTTTAAGCCGAAAAAGCAATCATGGAATGGCAAATTTCCTTACTGAGCAAAAGCAGCTGGAAAAAGAGTTTGAGAGAATGAGAATTGAGATGGTGGATGGGCCCAGAGACATAAAAGGAGTATTAGCAACTATGGTGGTACAACCTCCACTACGAGATGTAATCAAAGAACATCAAGGTGAAGATGTATATCTTAGGAAGTTGAAGGAGGAGGCTATTCTAGGAAGCAATAAAGGGTATGTTGTAGCTGTTGGATTGTATACTAAAAGTCTAGCTTTTTGTATGAACAATGTTATAACAATTAATTTGAAATGAGAATCATATGATCAAATGATTGCATCTTATAATTTATTTATATGTTCGATGCAATAGTCCACTTACTTTATACTGTAGATAATATGTTGTGCAACAACACGCGGAAGATCATATTATCGGTTTTCTTATAAAGTATAAACAGATGCTCACAATCGAGATAGACGGGGACTCTCTATCGGGATGGTTGTAGTGTGGTTTGGTATTAGCTTGTCTTGGCTATAGAATCACATTAGTGCACTTGTGTGTATTGAGCAGGACCGCTTGAGATCGTTCGACTTATACTGACTTATAGGAGAACTTGATCTCAGTTATTATGGAAGTTCGTGCTCTTAATCCCTATACAATAACCTCGACACGTAGGGCAGTATGTATTTCTTTGATTCATCAATGGGTGAGATTTACATGTAATTAAATCAACAAACTCGATGAGTTGGGAAATAGTGCTGTCTCTATGGTGTGCTGTTGATTGTAGAAGGAATCCGTGTCCGTCATAGGTTGATGATGTCCCCTTGAGGAGCTCATAAGGATTATCATGTAAACCCTGCAGGTGGAATTTATTCCGACATGGTAATGAGGTTGAGTGGTACTACTCTTGGATGAGATATTAATTAATTGAGTTGTCAGTAACTTAAATTAATTAATGGACATTGTATATCTTAAACATGGGGAGACTAACGGACTCATAATAAGAAGGAGCCCAAAATGTAATTTTGGAATTGGTACGGTAGTGCAATAATAATATTTTAGTGGAATATATTATTATTATTGGACTTAAGTATAAGCTTTGGGCTAAGCTTGGATACTTAAGCCCAATGGAGGCCCAACCCAATTTCTCCTCCTGGTCCCTGCTGTAGCCCATTTATATAAGTCACCTCAGCTTATCTGGAACCCTAATCTAATCTAATTCATTATTCACGTGTGATGAGGGTTGAGAGCAGATTGAGTAGGTCTCGTAGATCGTCGCCCACACGACGTCGAGATCGGACTTGGGACATACAGCAGAAGACCGGAAGGTCGTTTGCTGCTGCAGTTTGTCATGTTCCAAAATTCATATAAAATCGTACAGTTCTTCTATTTTGATGTATTATATACTGATGGAAAGCCGTCGAAGAGAGGATCGTCTGAGCACAAAGATCACTCAATTCCGACATCAGAAGAGGAACTTATAGCTATTCTCGTGGGACTACGCAGACTGCCAGCGAGAATTCAACCTCTACATCAACCCTTGGTGAAAGGTAATGCGTTTCATGTTTACTTGCTTCCGCTGCTTGTTAGAAATACATGGAACCCTAACGGGTCACGTTAACCAAACGATCGAATGCCAACAATTGGTATCAGAGCTTCGGTTTTTGTGGTGAAGCGTGACACGTTAGGCTAGGGTTTATGTGATTAATTTTTCGGAATTAGGATCACATGTTTAGGGTTTTGGTTTTATTGCGCAAACCATGAATATCCCTATGTAATATATACCCTATATCATATCTATTCGTCCATGGTTGTGTGTGAGAGGATTCGACGAAATCTGTTCGTCAATTTCACATGCAAGGAAGAAAGAGAGGGCAAAAATAGAATCACGCTTTTGAGAGAAAATCCAGCGTAGTGATATTGCAGATGCAATAACCAGAGTTTCAACGGTCGGATTGATCTGTAATTTGGTCAGCACGTTCAAACCTTGTGGATGTACATTCTGAACGGTGGAGATCGAATTTGGAGCTTTTTCTTGCTGGGAGTACGCTGAAAACAGAAGCAGATATTTGGGCGATTCTGTTTTGCGCAGTCGAGGGAAAAGTGCCGTTTCTGACAAACTAATCGTTGGATCGAGCTGTAATTTGGTCAACACGTTCAGACCTTGTGGATGTACATTCTGAACGGTGGAGATCGAATTTGGAGCCTTTTCTTGCTGGGAGTACGCTGAAAACAGAAGCAGATATTTGGGCGATTCTGTTTTGCGCAGTCGAGAGAAAAGAGACGTTTCTCACAAAATAACGTTGGATCGATCTGTAATTTGGACAGAATGTTCAGGACTTACAGTAGTAGATTCTGGACGGTGGAGATTGGATTCTGAGGTTCTTTCAGTTTCGAACTACGAACGACAGTTGGTGTAGTTTGGTGTTGCGCGTTGGGCTGAACTTGGTTCCATGCAAGTAGGCCCTTGGACGAGCGACAGTCCGGGCGAGGGGCGCTCGTCAAGGCACTTGGGGCGCTCCCTGACATGATTGGCGGTGGGATATGACGATGGACGTCTTGGGGCACAAGCAATCCTGCTTGTTGCGTAAGGCATCGATTCCACAGTAGGAGTGTCGGACAAGACATTAAAATTTAGAGGCGTTTTTATTCCTAATATATATAACTGTCATAATTGATTTAATTGTCTATTATTGTTATATATATATGGATGCCTGATCTCTATGATTTATTGTCTTATATAGAAGCATGCTAGATTGCGTATTATATTTGGTATATTATATGCATGTATTGCTAGAGTGTTGGATAAGACATCCAATTTTAGGAAAACTAATTCCTAATATATAACTGCCATAATAGATTGTATATTATTGTTATATATGGATGTCGAATTAATTCCTAATATATGACTGCTATAATTGATTTAATAATCTATTATTGTCATATATGAATTTCGAATTAATTCCTAATATATAACTGCTATAATTGATTGTCTATTGTTGTTATATATGGATGTTGAATTGATTCCTAATATATAACTGACATAATTGATTTAATTATCTATTATTGTTATATATGGTTGCTCGTCGATATCGATGATTTTGATAATCTAGACGATATGACGATCGATATCGATAGCTTCGAAATTTTGATAATCTTGATGTTTTTCGAATATTTGATAAACTAGTCGATATCGATGATTTTGATAATCTGGACGACATCGACGGTCGATATCGATGGTTTCGAAAATTAGACAATCTGGAAATTTTGAAAGTTTGATAGTCTGGAAGTCTTTGCTGATATTCGTGCCTGGTGGCGAACAATCGAATTCGCTGATATATAACTGTTAATGATTGATTTAATTATTGATTATTGTTATATATGTATGCATGACTCTATGTGATTTACTGCCTTATGTGCCGTAATAGAAGCATGCTAGCGTTGCGTATTTTATTCTGAATATCATATGCATGTAAAAACCCTCGGTGTTAAATTACTAAGTGGGAGAGGGGATTGGTAAATATTCCCGCGGCCTCCATTATTGTTTTGTAAGTGATGTGAGTAAACTTGCGTGTTGGCAATAGGCCTTCCTCCCTAACGGATGAGTTTATTCACGGATCACTGGTACAGACTTCATTACATAATTATTGTTTGTAATGTGGTACATGAACTTGCGTGTTGGCAATAGGCCTTCCTCCCTAACGGATGAGTTTATGTGGGGCTCACTGGTACAAACTTATAATTGATGATTGTAGGAAGCTATCCGAGCGCGTGTGTACTTCTCCAACTGTAAGGCACACAAGTTCGCTCAGTGGACTTGGGATCAAATAATGGTGTACACTTAGGTGTAAATAATTAGTATCCTCCCCAACGGAGTCACTGCTATTATTTGCATGGCTAAAGAGGAACCGACTATTAATTATTTTGTCATAAAGTTAGGTTGACAAATGAAATTAATGGGTAAAACCTTCTCTTGTAAATGTTTGGGTTTGTAAACGTCCACACTAACGTGGCTTGCAGACTCACGGTGCTTGAGATGTCGGTGAATTTTATTTTTATATAGTTTTGAGGGAATCAATATAAAAGGATAAAATTCGAAGATTTGATCGGTATATTTATTTATGATTCTCTGTAATTTCAAATGGTTTTATCTCGCTTATTGTTGACTAAAAGAAATTATATTTACTGGTCCAAAATTAGATGATTAGAAAATAATCTTGGTTTTGAATTTTACTGCTTAAGAAAATACATGTGTGTTCTCACAATGGACGTCTCATGATGCCTATTAAAGTCTCTAGTGAAGAGATGAGAGGTTCATAGAAATATGATGGTCTCATGTAACTCTTCGGATACTTGAGTAAGTTAAAAGGCAGAAGATCATGATTTAATTTGATGAATGAATTGGGAAAGTATGGAGTATAAATTGAAGGGAAACCTAGATCAATTTAATTCTTTGTGAATTGCCTAGATGTTTTTGAGTAAGTTCCACCTGAATTACAATAGGATGTATATGGTGGAAAACTTCTGGCAAAACATGTGGCAAAGGAAAGCCATTTTCATCATAATGTGAACAAGTTTTATATCTTATTCACTAGTTGTTTAAAACATGATTAGTGATGGCATTTACTGACACGAAGTGTGTAGATACTGGAATCACTAAATGTTTATTACTAAGTGAGGATAAGATTGTTATGACATGGGTAAAACTACAAGAGTAGTGGCTATTGCAGTGGGAGTTGTCTATTTATTAAATGATATGAGTAGACGTTTGATTTTATGAAATTGTCTTTACGTACATTTTCATAGAAAGAATTTGATTTCGGTTTCTATGCATTAATAGATGTATACTCCATTTCATTTAAATGATATGGTCATTATAATGAATGATAGAGTTGTAATTTGTTATGGTACGTTGGTGAACAATTTGTACACTCTTAAATCATGTTTATCCCCTGGATGCGACAAATAGTAATTAATAATGAGTCTTTTAATCTAGTAAGAGAAAGGTACCTTCGGAAATGAATTTCCCACCTTAATGGTGCGACGAATAGAAGGAATAGCACTCTTATGGTAATGATTAGATAGATGATGAATTATTTGAAATTACTAAATTCATTTTATGGATATGCCCTAGGAACAGTAATTCGTAAGAATGTTTTTCTGTTTGTGGGATATCCTAGAAAAATGAAGGATGATTTATTTAGTCCACAAGATCGAAGAGTGATTGTTAACATAAACACTAGATTTTTGGAAAAAGGACTATGTAATAAATCAAATACCCATGTATAAGTTGTTCTAAAGGAAGTGAGAGGAAAACACAAAGTATAAGTACCAAGTGTACAAGAGGATATACCACAAGGTAAACTGCAACGCGTGTCACGTCTGATATACAATTGCATGTAGTGCCTTGTCGTAGTTGGAGGGTTCTTCTATAACTTGTAAGATATATGTTTGGGAAAGTCGTGAGACTTGGTCCCTCGCAAACATGAAATGGACCCACGGATACGACGAAGCACTACAAGTTAGAAATGCCTAATCCTAGCAAAGTGCAATGAATATTAAAATAGAACGATTTGAAATAGGTCTGGATGCTTGTTGAACCGCTAAATGTCGTAAAAGCCATTGGAAGCGGGCATGCAAGAATAAAAGAGGATCATAGAATAAGGTGAAAACCTTGGAAGCAAGCTTGTTGCGAAAAGGTATACTCAGAAAGAAAGGGTTCGATTATGAGAAAACATGTTCGCCGGTAGCTATGCCTAAGTTGATCCAAACTCTTTTATTTGTTGCTACTCATATGAAATATGAGGGATAGCAAATAGATGTCGAGACAGCTTTCCTGATTGGAAGTCTTAAGGGAAACATCTATGTGAAGCAACCAGAGTGATTCATTGCAAAGAGCTAAGAGCATTGTGATAGTGAGCTTAAAAGTGTCCATTAATGGACTAAAACAAGCTTCAAGATCACGAAACATCCGTTTTGATGAGGTAATCCAGTGACATGGATCTAATCAATGATCGGATGGGTCTTGTGTATTGAAAAGAGTGATGGAAACGTGGTGGTATTTCTTGTACTATACGTAGATGATATATTGCTCATTGGAGACAATGAAAGAGTATTGTCGGGCGTATGTGTATGGATAATAAAGCGGTATGAAATGAAGGACTTAAGAAGAGCAAAAATATCCTTTTGATCACGGTAATACGGGTCACAAGAAAGGATATTATGCTTGTCTCAAGCTTCATGAATTGATACGATCCTTACTTGTTTTAGCAAGTGACTTTATCTAAGAAAATATGTCTTGAGACACAAAAGGAAGATAAAGGTGATGAAAGCGGTTCCTTATGCTTCGGCGAATAAGGAAGCTTAATCTTAAGAATGCTATGCGCGAGAATGGATATCTATTTTGCTGAACGCATGAACAGTGGGTATCAATGTAACCCGGAACAAGAATGATGAACTGTGGTAAGACATATATGAAGTGCCTGAGAAGGACTGGAAATTATATGTAAGCTTACTGGGCAAATTCACTGCTTCTTGTGGATTACGTAGATTCAGATTTTTTAGTCAGATTGGACTGCAGTAAATCCACCTCAAGGTTATGTGTTTAATTTTAGGAAGTTGAGTCATAATGTGGAGGAGTGTTATATAGAAATATATTTCAGACTCCGGACTCCATCATGGAAAGATGATAAATTGGAGCCTATGAGGCAGCCAAAGTATCTGTATGACTCTAGAAACTTCAAGATGGACTTCGAAGTGTTTCTAAGTTTGCCCAAGGATATCACAATTTATATTGATGATATTGGTGCAGTTGCAAACTTGAAGGAATCACGAGCCCATAAGGCAATTAAACACATTGAGTGCAAGTACCACCTGTTACGAGAAATCGTATGATGAGGGGAAGGTTGTTGTCGCCTAGATTGCATCGGATGATGACCTAGTAAATCCATTTACAAGGATATTAAGGCGAGAGCTTTTAATGGTCGTGTAGTGGGAGTGGGAATCAGATGTATGGCGGAAGACATGACAGCATAGTCTTTTAGTATAAGTGGGAGATTGTTGGATTGTATACTAAAAGTCTAGCTTTTTGTATGAACAATGTTATAACAATTAATTTGAAATGAGAATCATATGATCAAATGATTGCATCTTATAATTTATTTATATGTTCGATGCAATAATCCACTTACTTTATACTGTAGATAATATGTTGTGCGACAACACGCGGAAGATCATATTATCGGTTTTCTTATAAAGTATAAACAGATGCTCACAATCGAGATAGACGGGGACTCTCTATCGGGATGGTTGTAGTGTGGTTTGGTATTAGCTTGTCTTGGCTATAGAATCACATTAGTGCACTTGTGTGTATTGAGCAGGACCGCTTGAGATCGTTCGACTTATACTGACTTATAGGAGAACTTGATCTCAGTTATTATGGAAGTTCGTGCTCTTAATCCCTATACAATAACCTCGACACGTAGGGCAGTATGTATTTCTTTGATTCATCAATGGGTGAGATTTACATGTAATTAAATCAACAAACTCGATGAGTTGGGAAATAGTGCTGTCTCTATGGTGTGCTGTTGATTGTAGAAGGAATCCGTGTCCGTCATAGGTTGATGATGTCCCCTTGAGGAGCTCATAAGGATTATCATGTAAACCCTGCAGGTGGAATTTATTCCGACATGGTAATGAGGTTGAGTGGTACTACTCTTGGATGAGATATTAATTAATTGAGTTGTCAGTAACTTAAATTAATTAATGGACATTGTATATCTTAAACATGGGGAGACTAACGGACTCATAATAAGAAGGAGCCCAAAATGTAATTTTGGAATTGGTACGGTAGTGCAATAATAATATTTTAGTGGAATATATTATTATTATTGGACTTAAGTATAAGCTTTGGGCTAAGCTTGGATACTTAAGCCCAATGGAGGCCCAACCCAATTTCTCCTCCTGGTCCCTGCTGTAGCCCATTTATATAAGTCACCTCAGCTTATCTGGAACCCTAATCTAATCTAATTCATTATTCACGTGTGATGAGGGTTGAGAGCAGATTGAGTAGGTCTCGTAGATCGTCGCCCACACGACGTCGAGATCGGACTTGGGACATACAGCAGAAGACCGGAAGGTCGTTTGCTGCTGCAGTTTGTCATGTTCCAAAATTCATATAAAATCGTACAGTTCTTCGATTTTGATGTATTATATACTGATGGAAAGCCGTCGAAGAGAGGATCGTCTTAGCATAAAGATCACTCAATTCCGACATCAGAAGAGGAACTTATGGCTATTCTCGTGGGACTGCGCAGACTGCCAGCGAGAATTCAACCTCTACATCAACCCTTGGTGAAAGGTAATGCGTTTCATGTTTACTTGCTTCCGCTGCTTGTTAGAAATACATGGAACCCTAACGGGTCACGTTAACCAAACGATCGAATGCCAACAGTAGTAGATAATGGGATATTATTTTATGGTGGAAGGATTTGCGTTCCAGAGAACTCTGAGATACGAAGGATAATCATTGAAGAAGCTCACAATACACCATATGCTGCTCACCCTGGGACTACAAAGATGTATCAAGACTTGCGACGAATGTTTTGGTGGAGCGGAATGAAAAGAGATATTGCAGAATTTGTGGAGAGATGTCTGACGTGTCAACAAGTCAAGGCTGAACATCAAAGACCTTTTGGATTACTGAAGTCGCTCGAGATTCCAGAGTGGAAGTGGGAGAACATTACAATGGATTTTGTCACGGGATTACCAAGAACGGTAAAAGGGAATAATGCCGTATGGGTCATAGTTGATCGCCTGACCAGGTCTGCTCATTTCCTACCGATAAAGACAACATTCAAGATGGAACAACTTGCTCAAGTCTATGTTTGGGAGATAGTGAGGTTGCACGGGGTACCCATTTCTATTGTGTCGGACAGAGATCCACGATTCACTTCAGCATTTTGGAGAAGCTTACAAAGGGCGATGGGAACTAAGTTGTGTTTTAGTACGTCATTTCATCCTCAGAGTGATGGACAATCCGAGAGAACCATTCAAATTCTCGAGGATATATTAAGAGCATGCATGTTAGATATGGATGATGGATGGGAGAGCCAAATACCATTAATAGAGTTTGCTTACAACAATAGCTATCAATCAACAATTCAAATGGCTCCTTATGAAGCATTATACAGAAGAAAGTGCCGATCACCTTTGTATTGGGACGAGGTTGGAGAGAAGAAATTATTAGGCCCTGAGTTGATAAGAGAGACAGTAGCGAAGATTGAAGGGATACGAGAAAATATCAAGATGGCGCAGGATAGGCAGAAATCATACACCGACAAGCGAAGAAAAGACTTACACTTCGAAGTTGGTGATAACGTATTCCTCAAGGTTTCCCCGACAAAAGGAGTAGTGCGCTTCGGGAGGAAGGGCAAATTGAGACCCAGATATGTTGGGCCATTCGAGATTCTAGAGAAAATTGGAGATGCAGCCTACCGCTTAGCTCTACCACCGAAGTTTGCTCTAATACATGATGTATTTCACGTATCTATGCTGAGGAAGTATGTGCATGACCCGAGCCACGTCATCAACCACGAGAATCTTGAAGTCAACAAAAACATGACGTATGACGAGATTCCTATCTCTATTCTTGAAAGAAAGATCCATCGGCTACGAAATCGAGATGTTCCTCTAATTCGAGTGCAGTGGAGTAATCATGGACAAGATGAGGCCACATGGGAACGAGAAGAAGAGATACAAACGTTATACACAGACGCTGCTTTATGAGGTAAGTAGTAATATTTCGAGGACGAAATATAGTTTTAAGGAGGGTAGAGTGTAACACCCCGTAAATTTATTAATTATTATTATCGAGATAAAAAAAAAGAAAAGAATTCAAATCCTGCACGATCTCGGAGACAGTTGCACTGCCTCCCATCTTTTCCTCAAATCAAGTCGTTCCTTAAGCGGTTTTTCCATATTCGGCAGTTCTTCTATAGTTTATCAAGTTTTAGATAAAACTTTCTGCAGTTCTTCTTCAAAACTCTTTCTTTTCAATTTCTCATTTATTTTCTTTCTCCAATTTCTCCCTTCTGCTTAAACTTCATTCTATTAGATATTATCCTACGTTTACTCATCGAGATGATATGAATTGACTTCCTTCGTAAGTTTTGTAGGGTAGGACATCGTTTTGGTTATTTCTCCTCAAATGTCAATTACGTATATTCAATTATATTATATTGAATTCTTAATATTTGTGGTTTTAGGGTGTTCTGTGAGTGAAGGCGCATAATACTCTAAACTCCTACGTTGATTTTTATTGGATTAAAGGTGGGGTTACATGTTTACTCTTAAATCTTATGTGATGAATTTGATATTCTGCGATGTGTATGACATGAAACGATATGAGAATATACTATGTTCTGTGATATGCAATAAATGTTACAGTGCATAAAAATATGTTTCCGCGGGGACGACGGTCCTTTATGGGGTACTCCTCACCGTGCACAGATATTTAGTTGGCCAACGGCATGATACAAGTTAAAAGTTACATTAATAACAAACACTGAAAAGTTTGTACTGTTGTATGAATGTTCAAGTGAATTACATGACGTTTAATTGTGATACATGTTTCTTCACTGAGCGGTTGTAGTGCTCACCCCTTTCACATGTGATTTCAGGTTGATTGGAGATGCGTGGTGGTGGTGTGGTGGATCTGTAGGAAGTATTATTAATATTGGGAAACTAAGTATTAAGTTTAGGTGTTTTTACTTATGTTCTTATGTTTGATGCGTAAGGTGTAATGAACTTCTTTAGGTATGTTATTGGGTCGAACATGCGTATTATTTAGGAAAAATTATATGTATTTGAAGTATATGTGTTTATCCTCAAAAGATACGATGATTTAAGGTTATTAATGTTGAAATATTAAGATTTTCGTAAAATCAGTTTTAAGAAACTATTATACATTGTTTACGCATTTTTTTTCTAGTTTATTTTTGGGAAAATGAAATTTCGGGCCGTTACAGTTGGTATCAGAGCAGGTCGACGTTTCTGTAGACCTGCTAAAAAAAAGGTTTTTACTTGTTATTTTTTGTAAAATTGACGTTTTTTTAAAAAAAAAATATACATATAGCCTGGTTTATAAAATTGACAAATTTTTGTAAAAAGTGGATATTTTGTAAAATATAGATGTTTTATTTATAAGTTGTGGGTATTTTATTGATTAAAAAAAAGAATAATTATTAATAATATGATTTGAGTTGGAGAGTATTTGATACCCACCCACCATCCACGGAACTCCACAACAAGGTATACTCTATTTGTTTATGACATTTATTAAACATTACATGTGCAGTATATTTTATATGGTTTGTATATGTTCTTTCATGATGTATGGTATGATCTGATACATATTAGAAACTAAATATGAAAGCTTTATTAAATCTTATTTATTAGTGGTAGTGGTACTTATGGGTGCACGACGTACGGCAAGGATGTCTGTTGGAGGGAGTATTCCTACTAAGATTTTAGCTTCCAAGGATCACAAACGAATTGTTGATGAAGGGATTAATTTTCCTATTCAATTGATTTCAAAACTCCAAAATTGGAGAAATAAACGTGGACCTCCTGCACATGAAGATGAAGCAATACACCTAATAAGTTTGTTGCCAGAGAATTGGAAGGCTCGTGCTGACTCATTTTGGCTTGAGAAAATTGAAGCTAAAGAACCGTTTAATTATGCTGAGCTGGTAGCGGATTTAATGAATAGGTGGATTTTATACGGTGGTCCAGAAGAGGAAGAGGATCCTGAGGAGGAGGAAGAAAACGAAGAATTAAAGTCGATAGAATTGCCAGAAATAATTATTTTAACTGTAACTGAAGAGGGCTCAGGGTGGATTGAACCATTAACAAAGAAAAAGAAATCAACTACCAACGAACCCAGTAGAAGCTGCAAAGATGTGGAGTGATATGAAAGATTTGTAGTGCGATAGATTATTGATATTTGATATGTGTCTTTTAAATTTATATTTTATACTATTTTCATGGATTCACTCAATTTAAGAATTAAATATTATCCATTATTATTATTGATTATTGATTGAGAAAATATTTATGAAATTATTTATTTTTGTGATAAAAAAAATCAATATTATCTATATATTAAATTTTTTTTTTCATAGGAAATTTTAGGGCGTGGAAATGCAAATCAAGCACCCGTAGATTTTGATGAACGTATCTCACTGGCGGAACTGGTGAACATTCTCTGTGCACAACAACCGGATCAACAAGTCCCACAAAATCATATCACTCAACATGCTCAAGTGGTAGAACAATTCCACAAGTATCGGCCTTCGATATTTAACGGTCGAGAGGGACCCGCTTATGTTGAGGAGTGGATCGAAGCACTTGAAAGTATATTCGATCTCATAAGGTGCACTGATGGACAAAAGGTGATATGTGCTACATTTTAGTTGAAGGAAGATGCAAGGATTTGGTGGAATGGATACTGGCGGATGAGAACTACTGAAGAGCGCGCCAATCTAACATGGGTAGGATTCAAGGAAGTAGTGATGGGAAAATACTACCCACCATCATATCGTGCTCGCATGGAGACGGATTTTTTCAATCTGAAGCAAGGAGACATGACAGTTGCGGAGTATGAAAGAAAGTTAAGTCAAATGTGTCGCTTTGCCCCACACTTTGTCGACACTGAGGCAAAGAAGGCATTGAAATTTCGAAATGGCCTTCATCCTAGCATCCGTAATTTGATATCGGGACAAGGCATTGCGACTTTCGCTGAAGCATTTGAGAGGGCTGAAGATGTGGCTGCAAATCTAGAGATGGACATTCCCAAGCCAAAACCAGTGGAGAATTTTGGAAAAAGGAAGTGGGAGAACCAGAGTCAAAACAGAAATGAGAACTTCAACAAGCAAAACAGAGTTATTGGACCGGGGCCGAAAAACAATGCAGAGAGACCAACTTGTGTGAAGTGTGGAAAGAAACATTTTGGAGAATGCTTGATGGGTCAGAACCGTTGTTTCAGATGTAAGGAACCGGGTCATACTGCTTTGGATTGCCCAAGATCAAAAGTGTTGGGTGACAAGAACAAACTAACTCAAGGAGTAGGTGGAAGAGCTCGTATGTATGCAATCGCTGAAGTGAAGAATGAGGAAGAACCAGACACAATGACAGGTATGTTCAATGTCTCGAACGTACCAGCTTTAGCACTTTTTGATACCAGAGCCACGCACTTTTTCATATCTGCTTCATTCTATACTCGAATTGATGGTATGTGTACAAAAATAGAAAATCCCCTTGAAATTAGTATTCCATCTGGAAAGTCAGTTATTACTAATTCAGTCGTTCAGGGTGTGTGCATTGATGTGGATGGGAATAATTTAGGAATGGAGTTGTATAAGTTAGATATGAAGGATTTTGATATTATACTTGGGATGGATTGGCTTAGCAAGTATAGAGCCGATATAAAGTGTCGGGAAAGAGAGATAACCTTACACCTGCCAGGCAATGAAAAGATTATCGTCCATGGAGTAAGAACAAGAGCACCACTTCGGGTGATATCTGCTATGAAGGCAATAAAGATGTTGACCAAAGGAGGTTGCCAAGGTTATTTAGTTAACATAATGGGAAGCGAAAGTTCGAAGCTGACAGTTGCTCAAGTGCCTATTGTGCGAGAGTTTCCTGATGTTTTTCCAGACGATCTTCCTGGAATTCCACCGGAGAGACAAGTAGAGTTTGCAATTGACTTGTTGCCTGGAGCGACGCCAGTTTCTAAAACTCCTTACAGGATGGCCCCGAAAGAGTTACAGGAGTTAAAAGCCCAAATACAAGAATTATTGGATTTGGGTTTCATTAAACCCAGTGTTTCGCCATGGGGTGCACTGGTTCTTTTTGTGAAGAAGAAAGATGGTACACTAAGGATGTGTATTGATTATCGAGAACTGAATCGACTCACAATAAAAAACAAGTATCCACTGCCAAGGATTGATGATTTATTTGATCAATTAAGAGGTGCCGGTGTTTTCTCTAAAATTGATTTGAGATCGGGTTATCATCAATTAAGAGTTAAAGAGTCAGACATTCCAAAGACAGCATTCAGGACTCGCTACGGCCACTATGAATTTGTAGTGATGCCTTTTGGGTTGAGTAATGCGCCTGCAGTGTTTATGGATATGATAAACAGAGTGTTCCATCAATTTCTGGATCAGTTCGTCATAGTATTCATAGACGATATCCTTATTTATTCAAAGGATGAGGAGCAACACAAGGAACATTTGCGGATGGTGCTAGGAGTTCTTCAGAAAGAAAAGTTGTATGCCAAGTTTAAAAAGTGCGAGTTTTGGTTGGATAAAGTCGTATTTTTGGGACATGTAATTACAGCTAGTGGAATCGAAGTCGACCCATCTAAAGTCAAAACAATCAAGCAGTGGTGTGTACCTAAAAATGCGCACGAAGTGCGTAGTTTCCTTGGTTTAGCTGGCTATTATCGCAGATTCATTGAAGAGTTTTCTAGGATAGCGATGCCGCTAACACGATTGACAAGGAAAGGAAAAAATTTTGTGTGGAACGAAGAGTGTGATAGAAGCTTTGAAGAGCTTAAGAAGAGACTTACTGAATCACCAGTTTTGACGATTCCAGATCCCACACAAGACTTTGTTATCTACAGTGACGCTTCAAAGCAAGGTCTAGGATGCGTGCTAATGCAACAATGGAGAGTTGTGGCATATGCATCAAGACAATTAAAGTCTCATGAGTTGAACTACCCGACGCACGATTTGGAGTTAGCTGCAGTTGTGCATGCTTTGAAAATATGGAGGCACTATCTTTATGGAGGAAGGTGTGAGATATATTCAGACTATAAGAGTCTAAAATACCTTTTTACTCAAAAAGAGTTGAATATGAGACAAAGACGATGGTTGGAGTTAGTGAAGGATTATGATTGTACTATATACTACCACCCAGGAAAGGCTAACGTAGTAGTTGATGCTTTAAGCCGAAAAAGCAATCATGGAATGGCAAATTTCCTTACTGAGCAAAAGCAGCTGGAAAAAGAGTTTGAGAGAATGAGAATTGAGATGGTGGATGGGCCCAGAGACATAAAAGGAGTATTAGCAACTATGGTGGTACAACCTCCACTACGAGATGTAATCAAAGAACATCAAGGTGAAGATGTATATTTTAGGAAGTTGAAGGAGGAGGCTATTCTAGGAAGCAATAAAGGGTATGTTGTAGCAGATAATGGGACATTATTTTATGGTGGAAGGATTTGCGTTCCAGAGAACTCTGAGATACGAAGGATAATCATTGAAGAAGCTCACAATACACCATATGCTGCTCACCCTGGGACTACAAAGATGTATCAAGACTTGCGACGGATGTTTTGGTGGAGCGGAATGAAAAGAGATATTGCAGAATTTGTGGAGAGATATCTGACGTGTCAACAAGTCAAGGCTGAACATCAAAGACCTTTTGGATTACTGAAGTCGCTCGAGATTCCAGAGTGGAAGTGGGAGAACATTACAATGGATTTTGTCACGGGATTACCAAGAACGGTAAAAAGGAATAATGCCGTATGGGTCATAGTTGATCGCCTGACCAGGTCTGCTCATTTCCTACCGATAAAGACAACATTCAAGATGGAACAACTTGCTCAAGTCTATGTTCGGGAGATAGTGAGGTTGCACGGGGTACCCGTTTCTATTGTGTCGGACAGAGATCCACGATTCACTTCAGCATTTTGGAGAAGCTTACAAAGGGCGATGGGAACTAAGTTGTGTTTTAGTACGTCATTTCATCCTCAGAGTGATGGACAATCCGAGAGAACCATTCAAATTCTCGAGGATATGTTAAGAGCATGCATGTTAGATATGGATGATGGATGGGAGAGCCAAATACCATTAATAGAGTTTGCTTACAACAATAGCTATCAATCAACAATTCAAATGGCTCCTTATGAAGCATTATACGGAAGAAAGTGCCGATCACCTTTGTATTGGGACGAGGTTGGAGAGAAGAAATTATTAGGCCCTGAGTTGATAAGAGAGACAGTAGCGAAGATTGAAGGGATACGAGAAAATATCAAGATGGCGCAGGATAGGCAGAAATCATACACCGACAAGCGAAGAAAAGACTTACACTTCGAAGTTGGTGATAACGTATTCCTCAAGGTTTCCCCGACAAAAGGAGTAGTGCGCTTCGGGAGGAAGGGCAAATTGAGACCCAGATATGTTGGGCCATTCGAGATTCTGGAGAAAATTGGAGATGCAGCCTACCGCTTAGCTCTACCACCGAAGTTTGCTCTAATACATGATGTATTTCACGTATCTATGCTGAGGAAGTATGTGCATGACCCGAGCCACGTCATCAACCACGAGAATCTTGAAGTCAACAAAAACATGACGTATGACGAGATTCCTATCTCTATTCTTGAAAGAAAGATCCATCGGCTACGAAATCGAGATGTTCCTCTAATTCGAGTGCAGTGGAGTAATCATGGACAAGATGAGGCCACATGGGAACGAGAAGAAGAGATACAAACGTTATACACAGACGCTGCTTTATGAGGTAAGTAGTAATATTTCGAGGACGAAATATAGTTTTAAGGAGGGTAGAGTGTAACACCCCATAAATTTATTAATTATTATTATCGAGATAAAAAAAAAAGAAAAGAATTCAAATCCTGCACGATCTCGGAGACAGTTGCACTGCCTCCCATCTTTTCCTCAATGCAAGTCGTTCCTTAAGCGGTTTTTCCATATTCGGCAGTTCTTCTATAGTTTATCAAGTTTTAGATAAAACTTTCTGCAGTTCTTCTTCAAAACTCTTTCTTTTCAATTTCTCATTTATTTTCTTTCTCCAATTTCTCCCTTCTGCTTAAACTTCATTCTATTTGATATTATCCTACGTTTACTCATCGAGATGATATGAATTGACTTCCTTCGTAAGTTTTGTAGGGTAGGACATCGTTTTGGTTATTTCTCCTCAAATGTCAATTACGTATATTCAATTATATTATATTGAATTCTTAATATTTGTGGTTTTAGGGTGTTCTGTGAGTGAAGGCGCATAATACTCTTAAACTCCTACGTTGATTTTTATTGAATTAAAGGTGGGGTTACATGTTTACTCTTAAATCTTATGTGATGAATTTGATATTCTGCGATGTGTATGACATGAAACGATATGAGAATATACTATGTTCTGTGATATGCAATAAATGTTACAGTGCATAAAAATATATTTCCGCGGGGACGACGGTCCTTTATGGGGTACTCCTCACCGTGCACATATATTTAGTTGGCCAACGGCATGATACAAGTTAAAAGTTACATGAATAACAAACACTGAAAAGTTTGTACTGTTGTATGAATGTTCAAGTGAATTACATGACGTTTAATTGTGATACATGTTTCTTCACTGAGCGGTTGTAGTGTTCACCCCTTTCACACGTGATTTCAGGTTGATTGGAGATGCGTGGTGGTGGTGTGGTGGATCTGTAGGAAGTATTATTAATATTGGGAAACTAAGTATTAAGTTTAGGTGTTTTTACTTATGTTCTTATGTTTGATGCGTAAGGTGTAATAAACTTCTTTAGGTATGTTATTGGGTCGAACATGCGTATTATTTAGGAAAAATTATATGTATTTGAAGTATATGTGTTTATCCTCAAAAGATACGATGATTTAAGGTTGAAATATTAAGATTTTCGTAAAATCAGTTTTAAGAAACTATTATACATTGTCTATGCATTTTTTTTCTAGTTTATTTTTGGGAAAATGAAATTTCGGGCTGTTACAGATAATGTGTTCCAAATAAAAGTTTTCCCTGTTCTCTCGAATCCATAAAGAAAGAACATTCCTCCGTTATTGTTGGTTATTTTTTTCTTTAAAAAATAAAGGGGACACATCTTTATACTAAAGGGTATATAATTTAACACAAAATTCTAAAGGCGCACAGAGTGTTGTCCATGCACCCGGATACACACAATAAATTTCTTTAAAAAATAAAAGGTACACATCTTTATACTAAAGGGTATACAATTTAACATAAAATTCTAAAGGCGCACGGAATGTGGTCTGTGCGCCCGGGTGCACGCAAGCCTCACTCATTAAATTATTTAAAATAAAATATTAGTTATGTTATTAAAATTATAAATAAATAAGATAATATAAAAATTAATATTTAGAATAATAAATTATTTAAAATAAAATATTAATTATAAGATTAATGTGAGATTGCCACATGTACAAATTTTATTGTGGTTGTCATAATAAATTACTTAAAATAGAACATATTAAATAAAATAATATTGGAAATATTATATTAAATTACTTAAAATTAATGTTAATTGCAAGGTTAATAAAATATTAATTAAGTGCTTAATATTCGTTCCAAACCTGGAACCTTTTAGTTTTGCTATATAGTATTTGTTTCAATACAATACTCCTTTTTTTATCAATATTGTCCTATAAATTTTATTTTAATTATTAATTTTTACTTGTTGTAATTTTATCTCAAAATATTACTTTTTATCTCTATAAAACTCATAAATAAAATTGATAATTTTTAGGTTTAAATAACCATTTTAGAGAAACGTTAAAAGTTATGGTTTTATTTGTTGGTAAAATTAAAATTTTTTAGACTCTTTTGAATAAATTAATTTTGTATGAGACAATTTAGATTCTGAATTCTTATTCTTGTGGTGACGCATGTCTACTTGATATGGAAAATAGAGTTTGTAATGGTATTTATAAGCAATTAAAATTTACGGTCTAATTAAATGGCGACACGTGGATTTTCTTGATTAAATATCAATTATTAATTTATTTTAGAATTTAAATAAATTAATTCCTAAAAATAGATTAATAAATAATTGATAATTAATTTAAGCCCAAGAAATTAAATGGAGCTTAAATTAAATGAGGTCTGACCCAAGTCAAGTCTTAAGACAAACAAGCCCATATAAATTAAATCAGACCCAAATAAAATAGACCTTATTACAGCCCAAACAAGTGGAGGCCCAAGCCCGCAAAATATGGCCCAAATAGAGTGGATCAATCAGAATGCAAGGCATTTATGAGGGAGTCTTCACCTCTCACATATATAAAGGGGTCTCCTCCCTTCATTTGACACACATTCAAAGACCTGAAGACACAAACGCTCTGAAAAGATCAAGAACACGAGCAGTGCTCCCTTGAGATCTTCAAGCATCTTCAAGTCAAGAATGGCAAGCTATTCGGGATTAAGGTGCGGAGCCCCCCAAATCAAGCGTTCTTCATAAACTAAGTTCTTCGGTGTTCTTCGCGCCAAGAACGGCATACGACCCGGGATTAAGGTGCTAAGCCCCCCAGATCGAGTGTTCTTCGGATCAAGTACGTTTAATATCCAAACCAAGGCTCGACGCCTCTGGATTAACGTTATAAAATCCCAAATCTGAGTTCAGACAAGCTTCAACTGAAGATCCGACTCAACATACACAGTCAACGCGGTCAACGCGGTCAAGTCAACAAGTCAAAGTCAAAGGCCAAATTGGTTCGAGAGAAGAATCAGAGGATAGATAGAGATTGTTTCCTAAATTATCAAGTTCAATCCATCCGCATTATCTTTGTAATTCAACTTGTATTTATTTTATTATAAAAACAAAATATGTTGTTACAAATTTTGGCACGCCCAGTGGGACCATCTCTTCTCTCTACGACTTTGAAGATACAAAATGACTCCTGTCAAGATCACAGTGGGTAGGACACATGCTTCCAAGCTCTTCGATTCATTGAGTGAGCATGTTGCTGTTGTTACAAGGAGTATGTCAAAGAAAGCTCAGTCGGAGGCCTCCTCTGGATCAAACTCTTTGGTCGAAGTGGCTTCGAGAAAACAACCACCCGTTAAGGAGGATAGTGATGAGGACTCTGAATGCTCACACCCTCATTCATCTTCAAGCTCTTCGTCTGATTCAAGTGCAGCTCTAGTAATGATGGCAGTCACTACAACTATTGAGGAGCAACTAGCAAATATGATGAAAGCTATCGAAGGGCTCACAAAACACATAGAGGCCCAAGACACAAAGATCTCCCAACTGATGGAAAAAAGAGACATTGCGGAGACTAGCCGTGCAAATGGAAAAGGAGTTGTGGACGAGAGTGAGGTAGAAGAGTTCACAAAACGCCAAACTACTGAAAAAGAGCAAACTGAAAGGGGAGTGCAACTTTCGGCTGATGGAATGCTCCAAGTAGATCAACTGAAGGACATTATACTTGGAATGATAAAGGAGAGGTTTGAGGAGACTTCCAAGCCTACCATCACTTATATCAAGCCATACACAAAAAGAGTGAATAACTTAAAGATGCCAGCTGGCTACCAGCCTCCCAAGTTTCAACAATTTGATGGCAAAGGAAACCCAAGACAGTACGTAGCACACTTAATTGAGACATGCAATGATGCTGGTACTTATGAAAACCATATGGTGAGGCAATTCATTCGCTCTCTCAAAGGAAATGCCTTTGACTGGTATATAGACTTGCAGCCTGAATCCATTGACAGTTGGGCACAAATGGAGCATGAATTTCTCAATTGTTTCTACAGCAAGAGGAGAACCGTTAGCATGACTGAGCTAACTAATACTCCCCAACTGAAGGAAGAGCCCGTGATTGACTATATCAATAGATGGAGAAATTTGAGTTTATACTGCAAGGATCGATTATCCGGAGAGTCTACTATCGAAATGTGAATCCAAGGGATGGAGTGGAATTTACTCCACATACTCAAATGGATTCAGCCAAAAACTTTTGAGGAGTTGGCTATGAGAGCTCATGTCATGGAATTGAGCATGGCTGCCAGTGGAATCAAGCACTCGCCAATGTCGGATTCTTACAAGTCCAAAGATAGACAAGAAGCCAAGAAAGGGGGCAAGCCTTATGCCAGAAACTCCAATAAAGAATCAATGGCCACAAACGCCGCTACTGTTAAGGTTCGAAAGAAGGGGATGACAAGAAAGACAAAGGAAAACAAGTTGCTCAAGAGTGGGGGCAAAGAAGGTTAACCCTGAAGGAGATGCAAGAAAAAGAGTATCCATTTCTGAACTCTGATGTTTCTGGCATATTTGATGATCTGATGAAAGACACTCATTGAACTCCCTGAAATGAAGCGCCCAGAGGAAGCCAATCGAACCAATGACCCAAAATATTACAAGTACCATAGATTGGTGGGCCATCCCATTCATGATTGCTTCATCTTCAAGGAAAAGATCATGCAGCTGGCCAAGGTGGAGAAAATTGTGTTGGAGGATGAAGCAGCCGCAAACTTCACTTCCGTAAAGGAAATTCATGATGAAAGCTCGTGTCACGTGGTGAGTGAGGAGGGCAGTGAAGATGAATGAGTTGAGGATAAGGAAAATTCTCTATGAGGTGACCTTCACAGATGAAGACATGTTGTTGAGTTCACAGCCTCATAACCGAACTCTATTTGTAACCGATTATACGCAAGAGCAGCAAGTAAAGCGTACACTTGTTGACAGAGGCTCAGCAGTGAACATCCTATCTTTAAGGATGTTGAAGAAGTTAGAAATACCAATAGATGAACTCAACCATAACCGGTTGATGATCCAATGGTTTAACCATAAAGGGCAAAGAACTCTCGGCACGATTGTTCTTGATTTGACGATCGAGAAGATGAAATCAACAGTGCTATTCCATGTTACCGATGCAAAAACTTCATACAACATGCTCTTGGGGCGCCAATGGCTGCATGAGAATGGCGTGATCCCTTCTACATTACACCAGTGCTTCAAATATAGCGAAGGCAACAACGTGAAAAGGGTGTTCAGTGATGATAAGCCGTTTACTGAAGCTGAAGCTTACTTTGCAGATGCTAAGTATTTCTTCAAGAATACACAAGAAGTAAAGCGTGAAGAAGCCCCAACACAAGATGATGGGGGCAGTAAACAAGTAAAGGATGAAGGTAGCACATCATCCACCGCTCTCAAGAAGAATAAAGAGAAGTTTGAGGACTTGGAAGAGTTGACGTTGCCTTTAATAAAAATTGATGAAGGTAAGACTTCTTCTCCTTTACTCAAAGGATTCGTACGTCCTGTTGAAGGAGCAAAGACCGAACACGGTGAAGTATTTAAAATAGAAATAGCCAAGTCATATAGCCCACATGCTTTCAAACTCCTCCAGAAGGCTGGTTATGAACCGAAGGAGAAACCGATGACAAGCAAGTTGCCTCAAGAGACTATCAACCCATCTAAACATGGGCTCAATGCTACTTAGAAAATGTTGAAAAATAATGGCCACAGTGTCAAGAATGCTAAGCCAGGTTTGAGATATGTCCCTCAAAAGCCAGTCCGCATAGCAAGAGCAAATGCAAATTATATCACAGAGGGAGAAGCTTCATCCACAGAAGACATGTTTGATGAAGGAGGAAGGAAAATCAAGAAAAGCTCTATCTTCGAAAGGCTTGGAAGTATTTTTAAAAGGCTCGGACCGTGTGAAAAGAACAAGTGTAGGAAGAAAAGTAATTTCAAGTCTCCTAGCTTCCCAAAACTCCGAAGTCGAATCCCTTCTTGCATGAAGAGGAGAAATATCTTGACAGTCTCATGTGGAAGAGTGTTAAAGGCCAAGATGCAGACAATTGTCTTTACTAAAGAAGACAATGATGATGATAAAGAAAGTGTAGCTTCCACCAACCATATCACTGCTCTTGAGGATTCTCAAGTGGAGGAAGTGGATGCCGAGGATGCCCCTCCACAATTTGAGGAAGGTGTGAAAGCCACTTTTGTGAGTTGAAAGAAATCAACTTAGGTGACGAAAGCGACCCATGTCCTACCTACATAAGTGCTATGCTAAGTATTGAGAAAGAAGAACAATATATCAGCCTTTTGCGGGAATTCAGAGATGTCTTCACATGGTCGCATAAAGAAATGCTAGGTCTGGATCCGAAGATTGCAGTGCATCACCTGTCAATCAAGAAGGGAACTCGACCAGTTAAACAAATGCAATGGCGATTTCAACCAGAGTTGATTCCGTTGATTGAGGATGAAGTTAATAAGCTTCTTGAAGTAGGCAAGATCAGAGAAGTCAAGTATCCTACATGGATTTCTAACATTGTGCCGGCAAGAAAGAAAAATAGGCAGCTCAGAGTATGTATTGACTTCGAGATTTATTTATCGCATGTCCGAAGGATGACTTTCCATTGCCAATTGTTGTACTCATGATTGATGTAACAACGGGGAATAAGATCCTTTCATTTATGGATGGGTCATCTGGCTACAATCAAATTGGTCTGGCTCCTGAGGATCAAGATAAGACAACCTTTCGTACTCCAAATAGAATATATTGCTATAATGTCATGCCATTTGGCTTGAAGAATGCTGGTGCCACTTATCAATGAGCCATACAAAAGATATTTGATGATATGCTCCACAAAAATGTCGAACGATGATATTATGGTGAAATCAAAGGAAAAGAAAGATCATCTCCATGATCTAAGACAGGTGTTTAAGCGGTTAAGAGAACATCAACTCAAAATGAATCCACCCAAGTGTGCATTTGGAGTTACATCCAGAAAATTCCTTGGATTTATTATTCGTCGTTGAGGAATCGAGATTGAGAAAGCAAAGATTGATGCAATCATGAAGATGCATGTGCCTCGAAATATACACGAGCTCAAGAGTTTGCAAGGAAAGTTGGCATCCTTGAGAAGATTCATATTAAACTTAGCTGGTCGATGCCAACCGTTTAGTCATCTCATGAAGAAATGTAGCACATTCGAATGGGATGAAGCTTGCAATAATGCTTTCAATAGCATTAAGGAATACTTGATGAAGGCACCAGTGTTGTGTGCACCAATAACTGGACGTCCATTAATTCTCTACCTAGCTGCTCAAGAGCGTTCTGTCAGAGCTTTACTTGCACAAGAGAATGATGATGGCAAAGAAACTGCCCTTTACTATCTGAGTAGAACCATGACTCAAAATGAGTTGAAATATTCACCAATTGAGAAGATCTGCTTAGCCCTTATCTTCGTGATTCAGAAGTTGAAACATTACTTCCAAGCTCATACAGTTCGGCTAGTCTCAAAAGCAAACCCACTAAAATTTATCATGTTAAAGCCAGTACTCTCTGATCGGCTTGCAAGGTGGTATCTCCAACTCCAATAGTTTGAGATTGTATACGTCCCTCAGAAGGCCGTAAAAAGACAAGTGTTGGCAGATTTTCTAGTTGATCATCCAATGCCTGGTGAATGGGAATTATCTGATGAACTCCCTGATAAAGATGCTTTCGTTGTGGAGGTAGCTTCTCCTTGGAAAATGTACTTTGACGGAGCATCTCATAGAGAAGGAGCTGGTGCTGGAGTCGTGTTTGTAACATCCAGTGGTGAAGTTCTACCATATTCATTTTCCTTAACAGAAAATTACTCTAACAATATGGCCGAGTATCAAGCACTCATACTTAGTTTAGAGATGGACGTCGATATAAAGCAGTTACACCTTAGGGTGTATGGTGATTCGCTGCTTATGATAAACTAACTACTTGGAGTGTATGAAGTAAGGAAGCCTGAGTTACTCCCATACCACAAGTATGCTCAAAAGCTGATGGGTTGACTCGGTGATGTTGACATCGAACATCTGTCTAGAAGAGAGAATAAGCAAGCCGATGCCCTTGCTAAGCTAGCATCAACTATAGCTATGCCAGAGGCGCAAATTCAAATTTTGGTGTGTAAAAGTTGGGTTGTACCACCAATCTTCGAAGATGATGATTATGAAGAAGTTGAAAATCATGTGGTAGAAGTCTTCGAAATTGAAGAAGAGGATTGACGCCAACCACTAGTGGATTATTTGAAGTATGATAAGTTGCCCAGTGATCCACGCCAAAGGATTTATATTCGGCGTCGTGCACCTCATTTCATCTATTTCAAAGGGACACTTTATAGAAGATCTTTTGATGGAGTTTTCTTGAGATGTCTGAGTAAAGAAGAAGCTACTCAAGCAATGGAAGAAGCTTATTCCGGAATTTGCGGCGCCCATCAGTCTTGGTCGAAGTTGCATTTCAGAATCAAGAGAATGGGTTACTATTGGACCACAATGGTGAAAGATTGCATGGAGTATGCACAAAAATGTCAAGTCTGCCAGTTCCATGGGAATTTGATCCATCAACATCCAGAGCCTCTGCACCCAACGGTCGCTTCATGGCCTTTTGATGCGTGGGGATTAGATGTGGTGGGGCCTCTCACAAAATCTTCTGGTGGTCATCTCTACATCCTTGCTGCCACCGATTACTTTTCCAAATGGGCCAAAGCTGTACCTTTAAGGGAAGTGAAGAAAGAAAATATTGCTGAATTCATTCGAATCAACATTATTTACAGGTATGGTGTTCCTCGCTACATCATCATAGATAAAGGGAAGCCATTCAGCAACAGTTGGATCGATAAATTGTGCGAGAAGTTCGACTTCAAACAAAGGAAGTCGTCAATTTATAACGCAACTGCCAATGGTCTGGCCGAAGCATTCAACAAAGCCTTGTGCAATTTGTTAAAGAAAGTTATCTCCAAGTCGAAACGGGATTGACACGAAAGAATAAATGAAGCTTTATTGACGTACCGCACCACCTATAGAACGCCCACTCAGGCTACTCCGTATTATTTAGTTTATGGTGTTGAAGCTGTGGTACCTCTCGAAAAGCAGATCCCATCTTTAAGGATGGCCATACAAGAAGGCTTAACCGAAGAGGAAAATGCAAAGTTGCGCCTTCAAGAGTTAGAGGCATTAGATGAGAAGAGACTAGAGGCACAACAAAGACTCGAGTGCTATCAATCTCGTCTATCCAAAACGTTCAACAAAAGGGTGAAAGTACGTTCTTTTCAAGTTGGCGACTTGGTACTTGCCGTGAGGAGGCCTATTGTGGTCACACATCGAGTTGGGAATAAATTTCTACCCAAATTGGACGACCCTCATGTTGTGAAAGAAGCCTACATAAATGGTGCCTACAAACTGATCTCGAAAAATGGCGTGAACATTGGCCCCATAAATGGGAAATTCTTAAAACGCTACTACACGTAAATAAATACAAAGATGCACACTCCTTGACGTACAAGCCTAAACTGCATGTTACTCCAGGTCTGCATGAGTATAAACTGTGTATGATAAACTCCTGGTCCGCATAAGTATAAACTGTGTACGACACACTCATGGTCCGTATGAGTATAAACTGTGTACAAAAAACTCCTGGTCCGCATGAGTATAACTGTGTACGACACACTCCTGGTCCGCATGAGTATAAACTGTGCACGGCACCCCCCAATCAAAACCATGTTCCTTTGAACTACGTTATGACTTGATTCTCTTTAAAGAGATACGTAGGCAGCTTAACAATTTGTTAAGTTCAGTCATGTTTTGGTTTGTTCGCATCGAGTTTGTGAAGCAAGAAATAAATTAAAGTATGAAATCAGCAACTAAAAAAAATCAAAATGCAGTAAAGCAAACTACAAATGCAACAATGAAGAAGTAAGGAATAAGATGAACTTTATTGATAATGTCATTACTGTTCAGAAAAAAAAGAGACATTGAATTGAAATGGTTTCAATACAAGTTAAAGAAAAATATTTATAATGGATAGCTCCTCTCAAAGCGGCTTCCAAAGCTTGTGTAACACTCCTTAATTCATCAGCAATGGAATCTTCTAGGATGGGTGTTTTCTTTAGCATATTAATGTCCCTGGCAGCAGTTTGGGCTCCAAGCTTTACACTTTGAACAGACTCGCGAAGACGTTCAACCATTCGAGATACTGTTTCCTTCTCCTTCAACAGGGTCTCAATTTCTTCCTCAATCTGCTTCAACCTAGTTTCAGATTCTTGCAGTTGCTTGACATCTGCAGCTTCTTTGCCTTTGAGGTCATGAGCACGCTTCCTTGCATTGGTCAGACGCTTATTGACTTCTCTCCTGGATAGCCCATCGGCAAGTTTTATCTTCACGGCATCATACGCATCAGCTTTAGAAAATAAGAAATTAAATGATGCTTCTAAAATAGATCCGTCAATCTCCGGAGCGCTCTTAAAGTTATTCACCATTTTAGTCCCTCATTTCTTATAGAAGATAAGGAGCTGACGGAGTCCTCTTCAGTTTATCCTGAAAGCGTTTCCACACTTCCATGTTAACTAGTTTTCTAGCATCCATGATCTCGGCATCAAAGTTAAATGTTGTAATTTCTGAAGCTTCAGCCGTAGTAACTAAAGGATGAGATTAAGATATTATGGGAGAAACATGATCCGAGAAGCCATCATCAGCTAAGTCTTATGGGGCTGCAACAGAAGCTGATCCTTCTTCAAATTCACCATAATCAGAACCCAATACAGTATGCAAATGCTACAAGAAGAAAAGATGTTAGAAAGTAATTACAGGTATGGAAGTATGTAACTCATAATTAAAGGGTGATTGAAACCTCAGCTTGAGTTGTCAGAATAGGCACCGGAGATTTGGCTCTCTTAGTTCTCTTCTAGTTTCGGTCTGTGTTACTATCATTTGAATGAGATATATCACTCTTTCTCTTTTCTACTCAACCAGACGTCCCTACAATCACCTTTCGAGGAAGCGGGGCCTCTAACGATACAACTGCCTCATCAGCTTCGACATTATTAGAAGTGCCAATAATGTCAACTTCTTCTTCTACGACATGGCTTGGAACAATTTTGATTAGATCCGCCACATGGTCTATAAAATATGTGCCGTGAGTCTGAGAGAACCATTAATTATATTCTGATGAGCAGAAGTCTTTGAACTCTGAAGGGGCACATGGAAAAGTCGCTGTAGAGCGAGAATTACGTAAGATACATTATTTCCAATACTGGAACCCTTGCTCTAAAGTAGTTTCTCGAAGGTCCGGTTTCAGTCTCCCTGGAGTATCTGCTTGATAAAAGCCAAATTGGCGGATAAATCGATGTGAGCTGTAAGGTTCAATGAGAAATTCCTCATTCTGCCACAGGGTAAGATAATACGTACGAATAGCAATGAAGAAACTCCAGTCGCGCCAAAGTGCTTGGTTAGTGTCAACATACTTCACTGGGTCCAGTCTCCAGCGAACGTTGCAAAATAAGAAAGCATCATTTCCATTTTGAAGCTTCTTACGAGCATTAGCAAGAGTAAAATACTTGGCTTCATTCTCGCCCGAATACGTCACCATTAAAGGAACTTTCAAGTCATGAGGATTCGAATAATGAGTATTGAAATAGTGAGCCAACCATGTATAAACAAAATATATGGGAAATGTTAACTTCACTTCAGAGGGTCTAAGCTCGTTTGAAATCTTATTCAAACCTCTATAGATGCTTGTCAAAACTGGAATGACAAGTTCAACTAATTTTCCTGCAGCCATCAAACTCGCCACCTTAAAGGTACCAGGACGTATCAAATCTACTTCATCGGTAGGGAGTACGAAAGGGCAGAGCCAGCAAGCCAGATGAGCATCCAGATACGTCCCGTCTTGTTGCATAGCATCAATACCAAGCACTTTAAAGGGTTCTATCTCTACAGAGGTCCATTTCTTGTGATCACCAATGATCCCCTTGGGATTGTGTGTCCTCTTGCGACGGGACTTCCTACTCTTCTCTACACGTGCAGGGGGTTTCTTGTATGTTTTAGGCCGACAAAGCCAAAAGTCTACCCATTGAGTGAGTGAAACAAAACCACTACCGTCAAGACTACGAAGTTTATGGTAAGCATGCAGCAAATGCCGGCAGCCATTGAAGAGTTCGGGCTTGTCAGGCACAACTTCTTCATACAAGTGACTAGCAAGCGGTAATCCCGTCCAGTTATACAAATCCCATAGAGAAATCGACATTTCTCAAAAGGAAGTGAGTAAGGTATTGGTAACAGGGCACCATGCTTCACAAAAGGCTTTGATGAGTTCACGACTGCAGTCATACGTGAATAAAGATGCGAAAATAGGGTCATAAATCCTTATTTTTTCAAGATCGGAGCGATATCTGCTGAGGACAACTTCAGTCCACTTCCAATATCCGGGAGTGTAATTGAATTCCCCGAGAAAGTTACTGACTTGCCCCATGCCGCATCGCCGTTGATTATTTGGCGCCCTAATATCGGTAAAGGGACAATATTTCTTTTTTAATATGGTTGGCCGCCCTCAAAGCTGCAACTTTGGTTTCGCCCAAGTCCAGGTCTCTAGTTCAAGTCTCTAGACCAAATTCGCTACTCTCGCGAGGAAGTTTCTCGATAAGTGTACCCATCAGGGGTCTCTCATTCGGAAGATAAGTTGCTCCATCTGATGGTGAGTTCTTACTGTCAAGAATCACCAATTGACGCTTATTGGAGTTTATGACTATACTATCAAAGTAAACCATCTTGAAGTTGAACTGCAAGAAAATATATGGGAAAAAGTATCAGCAAAAGGAATTCAAATTAATTTATATTTTTTTGGATTTAATTAATTAAAAGGCCCAAAATAAATTCATGGGTCAATTAATTATTAAATCCCAAATTATAAATTAAAAGTATGATGAGGAGAGCCCAAAATATTAAAGGGGAGCAATTAAATTGATTCATGTTCAAAGTTTGATAAACTAAGCACAAGTACATGAATTAAATTTAAACTAAGCCATTAAGTGTTGGACCCAAATTATAACACTTTATGCAATGTTTTGATGGCCCAAATTCATGAATGTTGTTGCAAGCCTAAATTCACCAAGTTAAAATGGATCAAACTTTGAGGCCCAAATAATGAATTAATTTGGTCTTTGGTCAATTGGATTCCAAAAGGGAAAGTAAGCAATTAAATTGATGTGGGTTCAGCTATGGTGAAGATGCATGGCTTGCAAACATTTAATCCAAACCCAACTTTCTAAAAGCCCAAATTTAATCAAATGGGCCAAAGGAGTCTAAATTGACTTAGAAAGTCAAAATTAGATCACCCTCCTTTCACAGCATACAATACCCATTTGTAGAAAGCAATGGAGATCGAAGCCACCTCGAGGAATCGTGACCACGTCGCCGAGCAGCCGCTCTCACCGTTCATCACCAGTCTCGATCGAGGAGTCGCGCCCATTGCTGTTGTCGGAATCAGACTCCGTTCAGCGTTACTCGCACCTTGAAGCGGCCGCCACCACTCACCGTTTTGTCGCCAGCAAATTTCTCGACCGCGCTGCTGCCGCCGGGAGATCGCCGTGCCATCGCGCGCTGCAGCCGCCACCAGATCTCCACGCCGCCATCTCTCCGTCGTGCGCTGCTCCTCTCCAGTCACGGATCCGCCGCTCACCCAGCAGCTAACGCCACCGGAATCTCCATAGCCCCTCACAACCACTGCACACTGCCTCATGCTGCCAGTCGCGCCCTGCCAGCGCCCGCTGCCGCGCCGCCACGCCTGGATCAGTCGAGCACATCCTTCGGCATCACACGTGCCTCCAGCGTCCATCAGCCGCGTGGTCGAGGGGGCGGCTGATGCCGATCTCTGTCGAAGATTGCAAACGTGCAAACTGCATCGCCCGGCTTCGACCACCTGCTGCTCACCGTCGGTCCGTACTAAACCACCACTGGCCGCCGTTTGCTCCGAAGCCGAAAGTGGTGATGTCCATCGACCACTGTGCTCACCGCCAGAAGCTACCGATATTCCACAAAGTCCAGATGCTATCCCTCGATCGATCGCCGCGATTCAGCTGCAACCGCTGAGATCAAGCTACGCCGAGGTCCATCATCCATGCTGATCCCGCTCGCTCGCCAAGCTAATATTCGTCGCTGTAGATTGAGTCCGTGCCGCTGAGGTTCTCATCCATCCACGATACTGCCACGGATTGTGTTCCCTTGCCGAATCTTGACGACCTTGCAATCAAGGGACAATAATCCATTTCATTTAAAGGGACAATGAGGGACAATAATCCATTTCATCCATTTCATTTAAAGGGACAATAATCCATTTCATTTAAAGGGACAATCCAAGGACAACCTTAAAGGACTCGTGGGACATTCCTTCGAAATGGAAGAACGACGAGGTTGACAAAAAATCACAAATACAAATATACAGTTAAAAATAAGTGTACAGTAATAAAAATAGAATAAGGATGTGCATGTACTGAGCTATTCACATAAACAATGCTGTCATACTGAATTGTTCATACATTTTTTTTTTGATCAGGTAAAAGGATTTTATTAAAATAAATATAAAGGTAAGAGATTTACCTTGTACAGACTGAAAATAAAAATCTTGACAACTCACAATTCTAACATGTAATAGAAATACCCTCTCTCATCTACCTTAAGAAGCTTACATATTTGATACTATTATTACTCCAGCATAACCAATTTCAAGATAAGATTTTTACTTCTTCGATTGTGTCTCGAATATTCGGCTCAACATTCTGAAAGATCCGCCTGTTTCTATTTTTCCAAATTGTCCAAATTGTGCATGACCAAATCAACATCAACATCTTTTTTACCTTGCTGTTGTTCTGATGGAGATTAGTGAATATTATCATGTTCCTATTCAACTCATGAGGCAGAAGTCCATAAAAGCCAATCCACGCTAGAATACCTGCCCAGATTTCTTGTGCTTTAGGGCATTCAATGAATAGAAGTTGCACATTCTCCATTCCAATATTGCAGTTATTACAAGTCATTTCTGATCCTTCCTGCCAACATCCTCTTTGTAGCAAATTAGTCTTTGTTGGGATTCTATCCATGAGCGATCTCCAAACGTGGATTTGCACCTTACTTGGAATAGCCTTGTACCATGTAAGTCTAAGTGCCTCTTGCTCCATTTCATCTATCCTCGGTGCAGCTTTCCTGTTCATCAATATGAAATATATATCTCTCACTTTGTATCCATCTTTTGTGTTTAGTTTCCATTCCCATCTATCACAATGATTGTGAACTGGTGTGAACCTGTTAACATACTGCATAAAATCAGAAAATATGTCAAACTCAAGACCTCTCAAATGTCTCCTCCACCTAAATTCCCATTTTCCTTCTACCCAAGTCCCCAATTCAGCAATCACTTTCATTTTATCCAAACTGATGTTATACAATCTAGCATATTTATCTTTCAACATACCTCCATCTCCCCAGTTATTTTCCCAAAAAAAGTGTAGACTCACCATTTCCTACTTTTCTACCCAAACCCTCTTCGAACCACCCCCACTCTCGTCTGCCAAACTATTAAGAACTGTACTCCACCAACCCCTGATTTTTGTGACCCGGACACCCTCCCTTTGAAGACATTTCAACCCCAAACTTTCTCCCCATCTAGACTTAATAATCTTGACCCAAAGACTTTCTTTCTCAGATAAAGCCCTCTAGACTCATTTAGCAACCAACACAACACTAAAACAGCCCAAGTCTTTAACCCCAAGACCCCCAAATTTCTTAGGATGATATATAGTTTCCCATTTGATCCACGGAATGGGTCTCTCGCTCACCACCCCCCCAAAAGAAAGAAATTTGCATACTAGTAAGAGCTTTTAACACAATCGAAGGAGCTCGGTAGACAGAGAAAAGATAAATAGGTAGGGCATTAAGGATTGATTTTACTAACACCAAGCGACCTCCAATGGAAATTTTGGACCCCTTCCATCTTCTTATCCTACCTTTCACCTTTTCGAGAAGATATTTCCAATCTTCAGTTTTCCGATGTGAACATCCCACGTTGATCCCCAAGTACATAAATGGAAGTTTTTTTACCTGGAACTTCAAAATATGTGCATAATCAAGGAGGGAAGCGTCACTGGAATTGATTCCCATTATGCTGCATTTGTTCAGATTGTCTTTCAGTCCAGAAACCATTTCCACTAATACCATGAATTTCTTCAAAAATATTATGTTGGCTAGACTATCTTCACCAATAAATATAGTATCATCAGCATACTGTAGATGTGAGACTGGGCATTTTTTATTACCAATCAATACAGGGCAGAATAGTCTCTTGTTTACTGCATTTTCCATGAGAAGACTGATTTCTTGCGCTGCAATGAGGAATAAGAAAGAAGACAATGGATCACCCTGTCTTAATCATGTTTCTAAGCCAAAATCTGAGTTGGGGCTCCCGTTGATAAGTATTGAGGCTCTCGCTGTAGAAATACACTCCATTACCCATACAATCCATTTGTTGTAGTACTTGAATTTCCTCATCATGTCTTCTAGAAACCCCCAATCTACTGAATCGTATGCCTTTTCAAAATTAATTTTGTATATTAAACCACTCGAGCCTCTCATTTTCAGATCCTCAATGACAAGGTTGAGGGCCACGACACTATCTACCATTTGTCTCTTACCTACAAATGCCGACTACCATTAAAATAAAGAAGCAAGGAAAAGTGGGATTACTCTTGATGTAACATAGATTCTGGTGTCTTGGATGCAAGGATACGAAGTCCACTTGAGTCTTGACAAAATTGTCTCGAAAGAAGTCTGCAAGAAAAAAAAATGAAATTATGCTATGCTTTGAAAAAAATTGAAGAAAAAAAAGAAATCAGAACTGTAAGTGTCTTACATTCTGTTGATGGAGAAATCAAATGCACCGGGTCCTTCTTATATAGTGAAGAGGCTGCAACAAATTATGAAAATAATTTATATGATTGAAATCTCTCAAGATTTTAAGAGATTTCTTTTAATTTTGAGCAAGATTTGGAAAATCATCTTAATGAGCAAGAATCAAATATGTCCCTATTTCCTGTCTCCCATAAATCTTGAAATTAAGCAGGGAAGAAAGTTGATTTGGGCCTAAGAAGATAAATTGGGCCATTTGAGAAATAAATAAATTAGGCCACTTGAAAAAAAATAAAGGGTTGGGCCAAGGAAAAAATTATTACTTGGATAAAGTAATTTCTCAATTGTAAAAACCCAAATTACTAATGCTGAAAATAAAAGGAATTTTTGCGATTCCTTCATCTCAAGACATGACGTCCGTGAATAAATCACAAGGGGGAAATTGTAAGCAATTAAAATTTATGGTCTAATTAAATGGTGACACGTGGATTTTCTTGATTAAATATCAATTATTAATTTATTTTGGAATTTAAATAAATTAATTCCTAAAAATAGATTAATAAATAATTGATAATTAATTTAAGCCCTAGAAATTAAATGAAGCTTAAATTAAATGAGGTCTGACCCAAGTCAAGTAAACCCAAGTCAAATAAGGTATAACTTAAGCCAAATAAGCTCATATAAATTAAATCAGACCCAAATAAAATAGGCCTGATTACAGCCCAAACAAGTGGATGCCCAAACCCGCAAAATATAGCCCAAATAGAGTGGACCAATCAGAATGCAAGGCATTTATGAGGGAGTCTTCACCTCTCACCTATATAAAGGGTCTCATCCCTTCATTTGACACATATTCAAAGACCTGAAGATACAAATGCTCTGAAGAGATCAAGAACACGAGCAGTGCTCCCTTGAGATCTTCAAGCATCTTCAAGTCAAGAACGGCAAGTGATTCGGGATTAAGGTGCGGAGCCCCCCAAATCAAGCATTCTTCATAAACTAAGTTCTTAGGTGTTCTTCGCGTCAAGAATGTCATAAGACCCGGGATTAAGGTGCTAAGCCCCCAGATCGAGTGTTCTTCGGATCAAGTACATTTAATCCAAACAAATGCTCGACGTCTCTGGATTAACTTTATAAAATCCCAAATCCGAGTTCAGACAAGCTTCAACTGAAGATCCGACTCAACATACACAGTCAAAGCGGTCAAGTCAACAAGTCAAAGTCAAAGGCCAAATTGGTTCGAGAGAAGAATCAGAGGATATATAGAGATTGTTTCCTAAATTATTAAGTTCAATCCATCCGTATTATCTTTGTAATTCAACTTGTATTTATTTTATTATAAATACAAAATTTATTGTTAAGTATTGAAATAAACATTAATTCTTGATTTTAGAAAAGTTTGAAGGATAGAATTGATAATAGAATTAAAATAATCATTCATAGTTTCATAAAAATTATAATAATCTAAATCTGCAGTTATAATAAAATTTATGGATAAATCCTAAGTATTTCATGAAATAATAGGTTTTGTTTCTTAAGATTGATCATCTTCAAATTTTACTTGAATCATCCTTTTATTCGTGGCCGACATTTAAGTCTGATCCAGAGCATTATCTTCATCATCATCAATAGTCTCAAAGTCAATCAATTTATGCTTCCCTTTTGGAGTACTCATTTTATTTGAAAAACATCATTCATGGAGGATCCTAAAGGCTGTATGTAAACATAAAAATAACAGTATAATATAACGGTTAGAAAAGATGGAGCAAATCACCATAAATGCATTTTTTATTTTAAACTTCAATACCTTTTTCGCTTTTGATCTATTCGTTATAGTCTTGATCATAGTAGGATCTGAAGATACTTTCATCACAGTGTATACATTCCATTGACTACTTATATTTCTTTCAGAGATATGGAATCTAAAGATGAACTTCGAACCAATAAGAGTGTCAAGTTCTTTAGGAATTGTTCCAACCAAGTCCAGCTAATAAAAAAACAAAAAGAATTATAATAAAACATAGGATAGGTATAACAGGTATGTTGTATTTTGCAAACTAAATTCTAATTTATATCATATCTTTCAGTCATGTGAAAATTTGTAATATGTGAAATTTGATTAATGCAATTCTATTCTTTATAGATGTCAGTATATGAAAATTATAAAATACCTTCTCAAGATTTTCAATGAGTTCGACTACTGTTTTTTCAATGATTGGCCTAATTTCTCTATCAAATACTATAAATGAAGTACTCCCAATTTCATCGGTAACCTTGAGATGAATTTTATATCTGTTGAAATGAAAAATAACTTAATAAAATTTTATTTGTCATTTTCAAAAGAAAAAAGTAAATTTAAAAAAAATATGTTAAACTTTCAAAGAAAAAAATAAAACTTACTGTGCCACAAGTACTGGTATGTCCTGCTTACACTTCTCACAGTAAGGGATTCCAGATTTATCAATAACTTTCTTGGGGCATTTGTTACATCCATTATAGTACCATCCATATTGAGTTTGAATCCTTTGAGCATTTGCAACAACAATGCAATAGTCTTCCTAAAAATCCATGATGAAAATATAAATTAACATAAGTTATACAATAATTGTAATGCATTTTAATCTTTGTAACAAAAATATTTTAAAATAAAAAATTATAATGGAATATTTACATCCTTGATGTCTTGAATTTCTGCAAGATAGATCACTTCTACATCTGTTGTAAATTCTTCAAAGATGAAGCTTCTACCAATATGATTTATATGAGACTGTCCAGACAATCTATCATGGCTTATTAAACCCATGCTACATTTTCAAATGCATAAATATTAAAAATTATAGATGTACATATTTTTTTAAAAGAAAAAATCACTAAATGTTATGTATAGATTGAGCGCGTACCTCTTTCAGAAATTATGAACTTCTTTTATATCTTTATTAATTGTTATCCTTGTTGCATTCCAAGAATTTGATATGTTTTTTTCCTATATCATATTTCAAAGAAAGTATGATTTAAATTTTTATATAATAATAATAATTATTATTGTTAAAACATATCTAAGAAATTAGAGGACAAATAATATATGATTAATGGCTAAATATATTAGAATAAACATCTAATGACATCTAAATACATACAGAATTATACATAAATAAAATTAGTTATAAAAAATGTACCTCTATATTTATTATTGATTTTGGCATACTCAAGAACAATAATAAGTGTTTGGTTTGGATTGTTCCTCTTGTATTGCATCAATTGTCTTACATATTCTCCCCACAATGTACAATTCATGATTGTGTGCCTTAAATTGATGTTAAAATTTTAATTTAAAAAAACATTAAACATAAAAATTGAGTTAAAAAAATATGAATAAATATTTTAAAAGAAAGTTACCGTTCATCTTCAAGCTCAATATCAATTTTATCTGTAGGCTTGCCCTTTGCACTAACACAAATTATATCTCATGTTTTTACCACCAAAGCAATTATGTTGTGGATATTGTCATTGTAAGTAAAAATAGAATCAATTTTTTTTAAAAGTATAATTAGTTTCTATTAAAATAATAATAATAAACTTTTAAAACATACCTATGAGTACGGTATCTCTAGTGTTGTCTTGAGAATTGATTGTATCAAAATCAATAAAATTCAAGCCAGTTTTGTTAGTTTCCAATGGCGAAGTCAATCGCGCCAACGTGTAATTATGGATGTTCAACTTGAATTCATGATTTGTAATAAGGACCGACCCAATATTTTCAGCAACACGAAAATTTGATATAATATATGTTGCCCCATCACTTAACAATTTCTCAAATTTTGAGATGTCATTATGGCGAATTGGTGCTTGAATCTTCGAACCCTACACATATAATATAACAATAATTAAATAAAAAACCTTATCATGTTAATAATCTAAAAGTTGTGAAAATATAAAATATACCGTATACTTAAAGAATATTTAATCATTATAATCAATTAAAATTTACCTTTTCATCCATCATAATCATATCCAGGTATGTTTTTTCTGTATAATCAAGGTATGATATCCAAATTCTCAAGCATTTAACTTTAATTCGTCAAATCTCCTTTTGCATAGTAGTTTCAGACACATGATCATAAATTGATGACATGATTTAATAAATGAAAAAAAACAGTATAAGGACTGCAATGGAGGTAAAAAAAAATTCGTTATAGATGAATATTGATCGATTGTATTATGTCATATTGATGAGAGTGAAAATAAGCGTGTTTTATTATCCAATTTAACACCTTTTTGATGAGAATTATTGTCATATATTAGCACAATGGTCTTATATTCATTATATGTGATATGAAGGTGCACTTGAGGTGTTTTATTGTGTTTTAGGAGGAAAAAGGGATCAAAAGTGCCAAGTTGGAGAAGGTACAATTTGTGCGAGGATGCTCTGAAATGCACGTCCAACTTGTGTAATTATTCTGTGTTCTTGTGGAGATCAAAACTGGTAATGTGATATATGATTAGAAAGCCACTGAAGAGAGGGTCGTTTTGGCGTAAAGAACATCCCATTCGGAGGCCGAACGAGGAAGTTATGAGCAAAGTAGTGACGCCGCGCGAGCTGTGCCGAACAGAACAGATGTTCTACTTTCCATGGCTTGTTACAGATTCAATTCTTGGAGTTTTTGTGAGTTCTTTTGATGGATAGAAAGCCCAGGAAGAGAGAATCGTGTGAGCATAAAAATCACTCAATTCGGAGGTTGGATGTGAAAGTTATATGCAAAACGGCGAGACTGCGCAAATCGATTCGACCTAGGTTCGACCTGAGACATTCTGGTTCGACCTGTTGGGCTGGTCGAACCAAGCACCTGGGGCTTCCAGTAGGGTGGTTCGACCTGTGGTTCGACCTGTGCTTAGTGGTTCGACCTGTTTGCTGAGGTCGAACCAATGTTCGGGAAATTACCAAATCTGTCTTTTTGAGGCCTAAACGCGTGGGATAATTAAGGAAGCCCACTCCAAGCCTAGGAGACGTGATTACAAGTATAAAAGGAGGAACACAACACAAAATAAGATAGGAGAAGAGAGGCCACAATATACAACACCCCACAAGGGGGGATCACCCCCCAACCATCATCATTTTCTCCATCCATCCATCACTTTGAAGATTCGTTTGTGGAATCAAGAGGAGAACCAAGAGGAGGATTCAAGAGCGAGAAGGACGCGATGACGCCACATCTAGGGTTTTATTTGTTTCCTAATTTATCTTGTATTTTTCAGACATCCGGGTAAGATCTATCCAACACCCATGATTGTTCTTCGTAATATCATGAGCTAGAGCCTTTTTGGTAGAACTAGGGTTGTGAAGGTTTTACGAATTAATTGAACTTCCATGTGTATACTCCATACAACACTACTTGTGGTTTATTTTATATAAGATTGTGCCTTTTTAATCCATACTCATAGTCGTTTTGTGCATCAATAATCGTTGTGTAGAGTGTGAATACATAACATGGTTATTGGTTGAGTGCGTTCACTGTTGAGCAGGGTTTTAAGTTATAATTCTAAGTGAAGGGATTCCGAAGTCTTATTAGAACTATCTTATATGAATACTTATTAATTGAATTGAATTCGGGTTATTAAGTAGGATAAAGAGGGTAATTTTATAGTACCTATAAAGGGAGATCATATCGGGTTAGAGTACCAATCCTAGGGGGAAATAATTGATACTGATAGTACCTAGAAAGGGGGGTAAAATTACGTCTCTTGCTCCGAGGTTATTCACACGTGTTACACGCATGTTTACTTGTGTCTATAGAGTAGATATGCATGGTTTAGTGATGCGTCCATATTCCACAAGGCAGAGTCGGACATTGACACATGGAAGAGAAGTTAAGTAGTGAAACTGGATTATCCTAGAGCTTCCTATTCTCCTACTTGATCCACTTTCGTATTCTTCAAGTGATATTATTTTATTTGTTATTTTAATTACTTGTTTATTAGTTTAATCATCCTAAACCTCAAACTTAATTTCCAACTTGTCTTAATTAATTTATATAATAATTAAATTGATAATACGCCGTCCTTTGGGTTCGATATTCACTTGGTCGCTTGCTTAAGCTGCAATTGATATCCTTAATACTTAGGGATTAATTTTGCGTGCAAAAAAAACGCGTATCAAGTTCTTGGCGCCGTTGCCGGGGACGGCTGTTATTATTGATTTTATTATTTCTAGTTGATTAAGATTTTTTTCCTTTTTCTATTATTTGTGATTATTTATTTCTATCTAATCTTGAATTTTTCCGAGTTACTTGTGCGCTTGTAAAAGGAGAGGAAGGAAAAGAAGGAATAACACATTGATCTAAACATGACCGGAGCAAGGCAGAATCCGGATAATGTTGCCGTACGTGAAATTTTCACGAACTTTGGGAATGTCAACATGGGGTTGATAGGAGCAATGGGGGAAGATGATGATTTTGAGATAAATTCTGCTCTTATTAACATGGTAGAGAAGAATCCCTTTTCTGGAGGTTGTTTTGAAGATCCATATCAGCATCTCCAAAAATTTCTTGGTTATGCAAACACTCAGAAGGGAGCCGGAGCTAATGATAATGCTAGGCGGATCGCCTTATTCAAGTTCTCTTTGATTGATAAGGCGGAAGCTTGGTATGAGACTCTTGATGCCACAGATTGCACTACATGGGACCAACTGCAGCAGAAGTTCTTGGAGAGATACATGCCACCCTCAAGGATCTTAAGAATGAAGCAAGAGATCACTCGATTTGTTATGAATCAGGGTGAGAAATTTTATGAGGCGTGGGATAGGTTTAAAGACAGCTCAGGAGGTGTCCACAGCATGGAATGCCGAAGGCTGAATACATAAGCATCTTCTACTATGGATTGGATTGTGAGTCACGTGTTTTTATTGATGCATCATCAGGAGGAGCGCTGTCATCAAAGACAACACTTGAAGCGGAAAAGTTATTTGAAGACATCTCTATGAATTCACGTGACTGGCCAGTAAAGAGAGATAGAGGATCATATGTACTTGGCGAGGTAGCGCTGGTTCAACATTAAGTGGTGAAGCCGAATAGGGATGATGAGATCGTCTCTAGTTTAGCTAACATCGACAAGCTACTAGAGTTCCAGCAGAGGCAGATCACAGAGTTGACACTAAGGGGGCCTAGTATGAAGCAGCACGAAGTGAAGAGTGATGAAGATACCTTCAATCGATACATGGCTGAGAACAATGCAAGGGTTGACCACATCAAAGCTAGAATGAATGTTGATCATGCAGATTTATCTAAGCAAATGAAGGAGCTTACCTTGATTATGGGGTAGATGACCACGAAAGTGAATCAATTGACACAAAAATTGGAAGATAAAGCCATCACGTTAAGGTCTGGAACACAGTATGAAGGAATGACAAGGCCGAAATCAAATTTGGACATGACTAATCCTCGGTTCGACCAACACCCAGAAAGTTCGACCTGGCATTCAGGTCGAACCATGGTCGAACCTCATCATGCAGAGCACTCTATTTTTAAATATCCTCTGTTCAACCAACACCCAGAAGGTTCGACCTGTCATACAGGTCGAACCATGGTCGAACCTCTTCATCCGGAGTACTCTGTTTTATCGCAGCAACGGTTCGACCACGACGAACATGGTTCGACCTATCCAACAGGTCAAACCTTGGTCAAACTGGAGGATAGAAACTGTACAGTAGGTTGGTTCGACCTAGGTGCCCGTTGTTCGACCTACCAAGTAGGTCGAACCCAGGTTGAACCGGAGGATATAAACTATACAGAAGGTAGGTTCGACCATTACGTACCTGGTTCGACCTCTCAAACAGGTCGAACCCAGGTCGAACCTCAAATTCAAAAAGAGAGCCGTTGTCCAGAAGGTAGGTTCGACCAGTACGTGCCTGGTTCGACCTATTCCACAGGCCCTGGTCGAACCCCACCAGAAATTACCTGTTGCTACTCCGAACACTCTCGATGATGTTGATGCTATTTCAGTGATTCGGAATGAGCAGAATATTGAGCTTACAATGGAGAAGAAGTGGGAAAGAGCAAAGAGGTTGAGAGCGGAGAAGCTTAGACTGCAGATGGATAATGAAGATATGGTTTTCTCTCTTGATCATGCAATGAAGATGCCCATGGGGACTCAATCGTGCAAGAGCATTGATATGGTTTCTAACTTGTTTAATCTTGATTTTCTAAGACAGGTGATTCTGAATTTAAGTGGAAGATTGACAAGGAGGTGTCTAGACAGCCATGGGAGGAAGAAAATTCTGAAGATCATATTTTTGTGACCAAGAAATGTGAGGTGTTGAGTGTAGACAAGAAGAGGGAAAGAAAGTATTTGAAGGTGAGGATGCAAGAAGACCGTCCTCTACCGTCGTGACTCTACGACGTTAAACATGAGCGCCTGTTGGAGGCTTGCCTTTCCATTTTATTGCTTTATTTCTTTCGTGTAAGTAAGAAATTTTTATATTTAAGGTGCTTACTAATCGGCAATTACATCTCTTTTCAAACTTAGTTTCGACTTACGTTTTTACTAAGTTTGGGGGGTGTGATGTACTTACCTCATTGAAGCACCAAGAGTATAATCTTTTCTTTGTAATGTTTGCTAGGGGAGTTGATTTTTTGCGGTATATTGAAAATTTAATCGGTTTTGATATGTCGATTTTTTATAATTTGCCTAGTGTTCAGTGGTGTTTCTAGTGTGTGGAGTCGATTACATAGTCAATTAATTCTTTCTTATAGTTCTCCTATTTTATTATTGATGAATCCTGTGATGATGAGTTTGTTTGAGCTTTGATGATAGAAAAGGGTAACTAGGTGGCAAGACGAGTTCTACATTGAGGTTTTGACTCGAGGAGCTCGTGCATTCATTGAAGGAGAAATCAGGTGCCCTCGTTTCCTTTTTCTAATTTTTATATGTGCTTTTAATTCATGGAGTGGAAGGATTGAGTTTATGGTGGTGATCCATGTGAGATTATATTGTTAAAATTATCTTTGAAATTCATATGCTCTTGAAATTGATGAAGGAAGTGTACTTGAGTTATATTGTGATATGAAGTTCTATGTGTACTTGTGGGATATTACCTACCATGAAAAGTGCTCTGTTACTTGTTAAAAACCCATGTGAGATTTTGAGCCTCGTTGATCATATACATAATCACATGATATTTCTTTTCTGGTGAGTATCGTTCTTGTGTATGTATTCTAGAACTTGCCTCTTGTCTTATTTGAAACTACATGTGTGTTAGATGATGGGAGATGATCTAAGGCCATCCTTGAATTTATGAGTCACTTAGCCAAATAATTTCCTACCAAATAATTATATATCCGTAGTTAGCCCCGTTGAGCCTAAAAGCCTTATTTCTTTGGCAACCTACGAAGATAGCCACTTTGATATCCTATTTGAGCCTTAAATTCCTATATTTAGTGGAGAATTAAATGCTGTCAAAGTATGTTAATGGTGCTTGATAACAATTTGGGAAGGAATGAAATTGGTGTTGAAATTAATAGTGATGGATTATGATAATGCATCTAAGGAGAAGCATGGGGTAGTGCTTAAATCAAGTACTCCATGAAATCAAAAACCCTAGGGTAGTGCTTAAATCTAGTACCCTATGGAGGATGCGTGAGGTAGTGCCTGAAATTGGTGCCTCGAGAGAAAAAGGATGTGCTTGAGACAAGAAAAAGTATGATGAGCTTGAAGGAAAGGAGAGAAAAGAAAATTAGAAGAGCATGAAGCTGGATAGCCTTGAAGTGTAAAAATCTGCAGTACATAAGATCTCCAGTTTTAATTCTCTACTAATTGAGTCACTTTATCTATATATTTCTTACCCTTAACAAAGAGCCAACATTACATCCAAGAGAAAAGTCCTTTTTGATCCCATTGTCGAATCATACTTTTAGTGGTGAAGAGCTTGAGACGTTTGGCAAGCTTATGGTTACGCATGCACTTGAATTGAATTTGAGCGTAAACACTTTAACCCATAAGTGTACATCTTTTACACTTGAGTGCGAGTGATATATACTTTCCGTGAGAACATGTCAATGGAGCATTTGAATTGGTGGTGATTGTCTTAACTTGTATGCCATGAATTGATTATTACATGTAATGAGAATTACATGACCTAAATTGATGACAATTATATTTTGAATGGGGTATTGGTCATTGTCCTTGTTTCCCCGCTAATTTTCATACTCTCTCTCTCTTTTTATGTTATTTTGTTGCCTCGGGACGAGCAACGGGTAAGTTTGGGGGATTGATGAGAGTGAAAATAAGCGTGTTTTATTATCCAATTTAACACCTTTTTGATGAGAATTGTTGTCATATATTAGCACAATGGTCTTATATTCATTATATGTGATATGAAGGTGCACTTGAGGTGTTTTATTGTGTTTTAGGAGGAAAAAGGGATCAAAAGTGCCAAGTTGGAGAAAGGTGCAATTTGTGCGAGGATGCTCTGAAATGCACGTCCAAATTGTGTAATTATTCTGTGTTCTTATGGAGATCAAAACTGGTAATTTAATATATGGTTGGAAAGCCACTGAAGAGAGGGTCGTTTTGGCATAAAGAACATCCCATTCAGAGGCCGAACGAGGAAGTTATGAGCAAAGTAGTGACTCCGCGCGAGCTGTGCCGAACAGAACAGATGTTCTACATTCCATGGCTTGTTACAGATTCAATTCTTGGAGTTTTTGTGATTTCTTTGGATGGATAGAAAGCTCAGGAAGAGAGGATCGTGTGAGCACAAAAATAACTCAATTCGCAGGTTGGATGTGAAAGTTATACGTAAAACAGCAAGACTGCGCAAATCGGTTCGACCTAGGTTCGACCTGAGACATTCTGGTTCGACCTGTTGGGCTGGTCAAACCAAGCACCTGGGGCTTCCAGTAGGGTGGTTCGACCTGTGGTTCGACCTGTGCTTAGTGGTTCGACCTGTTTGCTGAGGTCGAACCAATGTTCGGGAAATTACCAAATCCGTCTTTTCGAGGCCTAAACGCGTGGGATAATTAAGGAAGCCCATTCCAAGCCTAGGAGACGTGATTACAAGTATAAAAGGAGGAACACAACACAAAACAAGAGAGGAGAAGAGAGGCCACAACATACAACACCCCACAAGGGGGGATCACCCCTCAACCATCATCCTTTTCTCCATCCATCCATCACTTTGAAAATTCGTTTGTGGAATCAAGAGGAGAACCGAGAGGAGGATTCAAGAGCGAGAAGGACGCGATGATGCCACATCTAGGGTTTTATTTGTTTCCTAATTTATCTTGTATTTTCCAGACATCCGGGTAAGATCTATCCAACACCCATGATTGTTCTTCGTAACATCATGGGCTAGAGCCTTTTTGGTAGGACTAGGGTTGTGAAGGTTTTACGAATTAATTGAACTTCCATGTGTATACTCCGTACAATACTACTTGTGGTTTATTTTATATAAGATTGTGCCTTTTTAATCCATACTCATAGTTGTTTTGTGCATCAATATTCGTTGTGTAGAGTGTGAATACATAACGTGGTTATTGGTTGAGTGCGTTCACTGTTGAGCAGGGTTTTAAGTTATAATTCTAAGTGAAGGGATTCCGAAGTCTTATTAGAACTATCTTATATGAATACTTATTAATTGAATTGAATTCGGGTTATTAAGTAGGATAAAGAGGGTAATTTTATAGTACCTATAAAGGGAGATCATATCGGGTTAGAGTACCAATCCTAGGGGGAAATAATTGATACTGATAGTACCTAGAAAGGGGGGTAAAATTACGTCTCTTGCTCCGAGGTTATTCACACGTGTTACACGCATGTTTACTTGTGTCTATAGAGTAGATATGCATGGTTTAGTGATGCATCCATATTCCACAAGGCAGAGTCGGACATTGACACATGGAAGAGAAGTTAAGTAGTGAAACTGGATTATCCTAGAGCTTCCTATTCTCCTACTTGATCCACTTTCGTATTCTTCAAGTGATATTATTTTATTTGTTATTTTAATTACTTGTTTATTAGTTTAATCATCCTAAACCTCAAACTTAATTGCCAACTTGTCTTAATTAATTTAGATAATAATTAAATTGATAATACACCGTCCTTTGGGTTCGATATTCACTTGGTCGCTTGCTTAAGCTGCAATTGATATCCTTAATACTTGGGGATTAATTTTGCGTGCAAAGAAAACGCGCATCACATATACTTATATACAATGAATTTATATGATAAATATGGTAATAAATAATTTAAAATCAACACCAAAATTACTTTAAAAATATTAAATTTAATAATATGCTCCATCTTTCCTAAAATTATTAAAACTTAATTTAAATAATCGAACAACAACAAAAGTTTTTTGTTTCTTTATAAATTTACCAAAATTTTATAACTTCGATTGTACTATGCCTTAATTAAAATTTATATGCTAAATATGAAAATAAATAATTTAAAATCCAATGAAAATAAATAATTTAAAATACACACAAAATTTACAGATTAAATCAAAAATATTTAAAGTATTAAATTTAATTACTTACAAAAACTTTTATAAGAAAATTACTTAAAATAATATTAAGAAAATTACTTAAAATAATATTATTACATAATACTATAAATTTACCAAAACTTTATAACTAATTGATTAGATTGTACTATGCCTTAATTAAAATTTATATGCTAAATATGGAATTAAATAATTTAAAATACACACTAAATTTACAGATTAAATCAAAAATATTTAAAGTATTAAATTTAACTACTTACATAAACTTTTATAAGAAAATTACTTAAAATAATATTAAGAAAATTACTTAAAATAATATTATTACATAATACTATATATTAACCAAAACTTTATAACGATTGTACCATACCTTAATTAAAATGTATATGCTAAATATGAAAATAAATAATTTAAAATCTAATGAAAACAAATAATTTACCAAAACCTTATAACTAATCGATTGTACCATACCTTAATTAAAATGTATATGCTAAATATGAAAATAAATAATTTAAAATCCAATGAAAATAAATAATTTAAAATTCACACAAAATTTATGGATTAAATAAAAAAATATTTAAAGTATTAAATTAAAGTACTTAAATAAACTTAAAATAATATTATTATGTATTAATGGTAGGATTATTAAATATTTAAATTAAGATGTATTAATGGTAGGATTATAAAATATTAATTATTTTAAATGAAATTAAATATAATAAATATTAATCGCGGGATCAACGTGGGAGTGCCACATACACAAAACTTTTCAAGGAGAAACGTGGCGCCGCCACCTCACAATTTTAAAAAAAAATTTGGCAAGCACTTGTAAATTATGAAAATAAATAAAATAATTTAAAATCCAATAAAAATAAATAATTTACCAAAAAATTATAACTAATCGATTGTACCATACCTTAATTAAAATGTATATGCTAAATATGAAAATAAATAATTTAAAATCCAATGAAATTAAATAATTTAAAATTCACACAAAATTTATGGATTAAATAAAAAAATATTTAAAGTATTAAATTAAATTACTTGTATAAACTTAAAATATTATTATTATTATGTATTAATGGTAGGATTATTAAATATTTAAATTAAGATGTATTAATGGTAGGATTACAAAATATTAATTATTTTAAATTAAATTAAATATAATAAACATTAATTGGGGGATCAACGTGGGAGCGCCACATACACAAAATTTTTCAAGGAGCAACGTGGAGCCGCCACATCACAATTCAAAAAAAAAATTTTTGGCAAGCATTTGTAAATTAATAGTATTAATGATGATTTTTTAAATAAATTATTAATAAAAACTAATGTTTCAATAATAAATAAATAAATAAATGATTTACTAATAAATCAAGCTAACAATTAAATATAACTAAAATTATATAATATAACAAAATATATTGCATCATGGTCAACAAATATATTCAATATGATACTTTGTAATTAAGAGCCCAAAATTCAATATTACTTCTGGACAAACAAATTATTCTCTTTATATTTAATTCACTAAAAAAAATTATTCATTTTGTATTAAATAATAATTTCGATAAAATAACGATTTCATAAGAGACAAACTTTTACTTCAAATATATAAAAATAGGCAAATACTTGTATAAGACCGTCTTAGCTTACGTGAGACGGTCAGAAAGTGATAACTTTTATAAAGGAAAGTTGTTATAAATTAATGAAAAGTGATAATGTTATTTCATGAACAATTTATAGTATAAATAAAAAAGTTATAACAACTTATAGCGAAAGTGATAACGTTTTATAGCGAAAGTGATAACTATTTTAAAAAGTGAAAAATGGTCTCACTTGAGACGGTCTCACGTGACCTACCCATAAAACTAACGATTTTTGTGTTTTTTAAATTAAAATATTTTTAGTCTTGTTTCTTAACTTATAGTTATTGTAAGCAATTAAATTTTATTGCCTAATAAATATAAATGCAAGGAAAAATATATTAAATATTGATTAAATATATAGTTATTAAGGAATTTAAATTAATTAATTTCTAAAATAAGTAAATAAATAATTGATAATTAATATAATTATTTGAGCCAAAATTCAAATCAAATGGGCTCAATTCAAGTCAAGTGGGCCTGATTTAAGTCAACAAGCCCAGCCAAGTCAAATCCAGCAAGCTTAATTAAATTAAATAGGCCCAAGTCAAATCCAGCAGGCCTAACTAAATTAAATATGCCCAGCAAATCAAGTCCAGCAGGCCTAATTAAATTAAATAGGCCCAAGTCAAATTCAACAGACTTATTTAAATTAAATAGCCCCGTATCCAGTACAACAGGCTTAATTAAAGGAGAAAAGCCCAACATATCTTTTAAATGAGAAAATATCTCTTAAGCGGTTATTTTTTCTACCTATAAATAAGGACCTTCAGTCCTCATTCCATTCATTCTAAAAATCTTGAAAGCCCGGAAAGCTTTGAAGGAACTTGGAATCTCTACGAAGATCAAAGTCATTCTTCGAAGATCAATCTAGAAACAGCATTCAATTTGAGATCAAGGTGCGGAGCCCCTCAGATTCATCATTTCTTCAAGTCAAGTTCATCCAGCAATATTCGTGAGGTCAATGGTGTTCTACCAAATTGAACAGCGTTCTTCACAGTAAATCTTCAAGTCAACGGTTGATCCAAACAAAGGCTCGATGCTCTGGATAAATGTTTTTAAAGCTTCAAGTTAAATCCGAGCTCGGACAAGCTTCATTCGAAGATCCGGCTCTGAAAGTTGATAAAGTCAAAGAAGTCAACTCAAGAGAGGAATTAGAGGACAGCTAGAGACTGTTCACTCAAATTCTCAAGTTCAATCCATCTTGGATTACCTTTATAATTTATTTTGTATTTATTATTTAATAAATATAAATTTTGGAACGCCCGGTGGAACAATTTCTACCTCTCATATCCTCTTCATATAAGCAAAGCAAGATGACTCCACTCAGAGTCACCAAGCCAGCTTCTATCTTCAAGTCGTCAAAATTACAAGTTGAAGATGTTAATGTTACAACTAGAAGCATGTCAAGGAAAGCTCGATTTGAAGCCTCTTCGGAGACAGATTCTTCAGTTGGAGTCATCCCCAAAGGAATACCTTATAATGATAGGGATGATAAAAATGAGGAGGGAAACCTTGATGGCTCAACTCCTTTATCTGAAGAAAGTTCATCGTCTGATTCATCCATAGCCTTAGCAATGACAACAAACACTTCGTCTGTCGAAGAGCAATTAGCAAGTTTAACTGAGTCCATTGCAACACTTGCAAAACAGAACCAAGAACAATGTACTTTGATTTTCAAACTAATGAAGAAGATGGCTGGTGCTGAAACTAGCCATGCAAACAAAAAACAAGTTGAGGACAATGAAAATAAAGTAAATGACTCCGCGAAACATCAGTCAACAGGTAAAAAAGTGATTGAAGAAGAATTGAATGTTTCCCATGATGGAATAGTTACTATCAGTCAGCTAAAAAGCATTATACTTGGCACAATGAAGGACCAATTTGAAGAGAGCTCCAAGCCTTCATTCATGTATGCTAAGCCTTTTACTAGGAGGGTTGACAACTTGAAGATGCCACCGAACTATCAACCCCCAAGTTCCAATAGTTTGATGGCAAAGGTAATCCAAGGCAACATATAACACATTTCATTGAAACGTGCAATGACGCTGGAACTGACGGAGATTATATGGTAAGACAATTCGTTCGTTCTCTAAAGGGAAATGCTTTTGAATGGTACACTGACTTGGAGGCCAATTCTATAGACAGTTGGGATCAGATAGAATATCAATTCCTTAATCGCTTCTACAGTACTAGGAGGACGATTAGCATGATAGAGTTGACTAACACCCGTCAGTTAAAAGAAGAGCCAGTAATTGAGTACATTAATCGATGGAGAAATTTGAGCTTAAATTGTAAAGATCGACTATCTGAAGTTTCTGTCATTGAGATTTGCACAGCAGGAATGCAGTGGACCCTTTGTTACATACTTCAAGGGATTAAGCCTAAAACCTTTTAAGATTTGGCCACAAGAGCTCACGATATGAAGCTGAGCATGGGGATAAGTGGAGTTGTAGAGCCACCGATTCCTGGATCCTACAAGTACAAAGAAAAGTAAGAGGTCAGGAAAGGGGGCAAACCCTACAACAAATCTTCTGAAAAAGAGTCCATGTCAACAAATGCATCAACCGCCAGGTTTCGAAGGAATGAGAATGAAAAAGATGATAAAGCAAAGAATGATTCCCAAGAAAGGGGGCAAAGAAGATTGACCTTGAAAGAAATGCAAGAAAGGAAGTACCCATTCCTTGATTCGGATGTCCCAGGCATATTTGATGATCTGCTCAATGATAAACTTATCGAGCTTCCTGAAATGAAGTGAGCAGAAGAAGCAGGACAAACGGACAATCGGAAATACTGTAAGTATCATAGACTGGTGGGTCATTCTATCAAAGATTGCTTTGTCTTTAAAGACAAAGTTATGCGATTGGTTAAGCAAGGGAAAATCTTTCTAGATAAAGATGCAACTGCAAACTCTACTTCTGCAGACGGTGGAAATAATTATTCATGTCATATGGCAAGCGAAGCTGTTGTGCCTGAAGTTGAAAGCAAGGCCCATGTTATGAAGATTACCTTCACAGAGGAAGACTTACTGCTTGGTTCACAAGCTCACAACCGACCCTTATTCATAGCTGGTTGCACTCAAGAGCAAAGGGTGAATCGAATATTGATTGATGGAGGTTCAGCAGTCAATATCTTACCTCAAATGATGTTGAAGAAGTTAGAAATTTCAACCAACGAACTCGACAGTAGCCAGTTGACAATTCATGGGTTCAATTAAGAAGGCCAGAGAACACTTGGTACGATAGTCTTGGACTTAATGATAGATGAGATGGTCTTAACAGTTTTATTTCATGTAATTGATACTAAAACATCATATAACATGCTCTTGGGGCGCCCATGGTTGCATGAAAATGGAGTGATTCCTTCTACGCTATATCAGTGCTTCAAATACTGCGATGGAGGTAACATAAAGAAGGTGCTTGGTGATGAAAAGCCATTTACAGAAGCCGAGTCATATTTTGCAGATGCCAGATATTTTCTAAAAAGTAGCAAGGACGTCAAGCAAGAAGAAAGTTCATTACAAGAGAAAAATAATGAAAAACTAGAAAAAGAAAGTACGGATAATGTTTCTTCTACACGGTCTGGTGTAAGTGTTTGGATATTTTTATAATATACTCACGAGCAAGAATACTCGATCGTTATAGTAGTATATCCCAAGAAATAAAATTATCAATCCACAAGGGAGTTAGGTATGAACTAGTAAAATACGTGAGCTCATGTTTATGTCACTTTTGTAAGGATGATCGAGGGTTTAGAGATTGATTATGAAATAAACAACTAAAACAAGAAACAAGAAAAAAAAATAGCAAAAACGATAAATGACAAGTAAAGATGAGTAATCTTAAAAGAGAATAGGTGCTAAAGTTCAAGTATGGAAAAACATGGGATTAGAAACATCCAAGCACACTCAATTCATATTATCATGCAAAAGGAATTCAAATCAATTGATGTAGATTAAGGGTGATTACGATTGTATCCTAAGCTCCCTTTCGGGTTACAAAGGTTGTTGATCCACTAAAGACTCCCAAAAGCACTTAAGATCAAAGCCCAACATTAACCTCTTCCATCTAGGTACTAATTAACTCTCAATTCTCCCTTAGAAGGTACTAATTAGAATTAACTCTCCCTTTTTGTATATTAAAGATAACGAATGGATTGGTTCCCCTAAACGAATTCAAATATCCTTTCGGTCAAACCCAAACTCGATGTCTATTCATACATTTCTAATACTTAAGAGGGTCGTTTCCGTCTCACTCCAAGCAATATACACATGAACATTGTAATAGCACTTAATTATCATAAATCATCCATTAAACCAACAATCATTTATGAAAAACAAACCATGCCATCACAACATCAAAACAATTAAAGCCCATGAATAGAAACCAACATCAATTAAATCAAAAATCAATTTAATACACATGATAATATAAACTTAATGTGCTCTTCATGTTCCTAATCCCACTAGATGGATTAGCCTAACATGATAATGGTAACAAAACACATGAATGATTCATTACACATACCCATAGTCTTAAATCCAAATGAAAAACAAAAGAGATGTAAATCTTCCCTAGCAATTCCTTGTAGAGAATCTTCAACACTCATTGATCTCCACCTCTAGCTCTTGAATTCTTGAGATCTCTAGTACCCAAATGGAAGGAATGAAGGATGGATGAAGATGGTGGTGAAAAATGGAAGAAATAATGTGTGATCTAGGTGTAGGAGTGAAACCCTTATATGGAATATCCAATCTCTCTCAAATGTTGAACTTGAGGCTATTTATACCCTCTCCAAGTTGGGCCACGAATTTAATCATCAACTGGGCTATTTACATACACTTACACACATTGGCAGGTGAAAATCTAAATTTTTGGCCCAAAATGACCTTACTCGAGTTAGCCTTCCCAACTCGAGTTAGCAGCTCGAGTCGTGTTGCATGTAATTCAACTCGAGCTGTCCAGCTCGACTCGTGTCGCCAACTCGAGCTCTCGCCTGTTCGGTCGTGTTGCGAGACTCTGAAACTAAAAATTGATTCTACACCCAGCTCGACTCGAGCTGCAACTTATAAGTCAAGTTGGCTCACTGGATATTTTCTTCACTTGCCCTGCTTTCAGCTCGACTCGAGTTGCAAGTCGAGTTGGACCTTGCAACTCGAGTAAGCTCTCTGGACAATTCTTGGACATCAACTCGACCTTCTCCTAACTCGAGTTGCAAGTTGAGTTGGACCATGCAACTCGAGTTGGGTCTCTGGACAATTCTGGACAACATTCGGGCCCCAACTCGACTCGAGTTGGCAACTCGAGTTGTACATTACAACTCGAGTTGAGTCCCGTCAGCTCGTTTCTTGCTCTTTTTAGCTCCCATTCTGTTTTTAATCCATTTTTACCTGTTTTACATACGTTTAAGCTTATTCACACTCATTTCCATGAAAACACATAACACAACCAAATAACACATAAAATATGGATAAAATAATACGAAAAAACATACAAAAATACACTAAAATCTTGGTGAAAATAGCGACAATCAAACCCCCCAAACTTAAAGTGTTGCTCGTCCTCGAGCAACAAAAATGACAAACCAAGAGGAGAAATTTTCACCTAGAAAAACACTTAACGAACATAAGCAATAACACATCTATAGCGATAATAACTACAAACTATGCTAAGTCATCCTACAACATTAAAATCATAACATGAGGAATTAACAAGTTCAATCACAAGAGAATAAAGTGTAATATAGTCCCTTTTTAGTCCAAGCCTCACATATGTTATCAATTTCACTCAACACTCTATGATGTAGGGTTAAGCAACACTCATCAATCGATTGGCTTGACTCGCTATAAGCTTGCTCGTGGACTACATTCACAAATCTCCAAAATTTCAATTAATGGTTAAAAAGGTCTTTAATTAAGGATGTAATGATAGACTCTTTGGTAGGGTAGGAAGTATATGGATAAAAGTGACTAATCATGCGTAAGTAATCGAAGAGATGACCAATTTTCTCAACTTCTTCACTTTCCTTTCTTCCTTTCTTATCTTTACAATCTCAAGCACTATTCATTAACTTTCCTTGGAGTTTCTTTTTATGCATGTTTCCTTTCTTTGAATTTTGTTTACTTGAGCATTTTTATGTTGCTTTGCTCCTTCTCTTGCTTTGGTTGCATGTGCATTCTTGTTGTTGCTCTTTTCATCCTTTTTCTTGCTTGTTTACCATGTCCTTTACTTCTTTTGCTAATCAATCAATCCTTCCTAGCTACCATCTCCTCAATCACCCATACAAAGGTATATATAAGCTTGAGTGGGTAATTAAGGCTTGTAATGTGCTAAATTCACAAGAAATAGGCTTATAGGCTCAAAGTGGTTGACTAGGGATGATGTTCAAGGAAGGGAAATATATGGTAATAACTTCAAATAACAAGGATGGCCTTAGATTATATCATTAATCTCTACTAATTGGGCTCGTTCCTATAGTCCTTGAGCAAGTTCTAGTTTATCAAACACAACCGATTCACTCATGAAGAAATACCATGTATGCACGGTTGAGGCTCAAATACTCACAAGCTTGTGCTCGAACCTTAAGGAACTTATTAGATCACATTCATCTCACAATTGAACAAGTTAAGTAAAACATGTCATAATTTGAAAGTGTAGAGATTCTTAATTATAATTTATCATCACTTATCACCACACATATCATTACTCACATTAAAAAATAACTCACAACATCCCAAAACAAACCACCAAACATCCCAAGACAAAAATGAAAATACACACAAAACATACAAGAAAGACACACCAAACAAGAAACGAAACAAAAATACATAACATGCAAAAACAACAATCACCTTCATTACAAAATGAAGCACATATTTAAATCATCCATAACAATGTAAGCTCACAATCATCCCCATCTTTAATTGAAAATTGAAATCCTAAATTACGAAAGTAAACCTCCCACAAACATAACAAATGAAGCAACATGCTAATCACATCAATCCAAATCCATAAAAATTTTGCTAAGCACATAGAAGTAGTAAGGTGTAGAGTGAACTCCCTCAATAGGCTTTTGGTTGTAGACGTTGTTAGCTCCAAACTTCATACATGCTTCCAATATCCTTCATTCATGCTCAAACACTCACAAACACCATTAGCTCAACAATGTCATTAAAAATTATGGATTATCATGCACTTCAACACAACCAATCGAACCAAAATCCTACCCAAACTCATGAGAAAAATTTTAAAATTGACCCAATTTTACAAGAATCATAATTCAAGTGGTGAGTCATACCACACTCTCCCCCAAACTTAAATCGAAACAAGAGTTGAGACTTAAGTTTGCAAAAAGTGGTGGGACTTACCCTTGTAGTTTTTATAGATGATCTTCTTGTGGAGAAGCATATGCATCCAAACGGATCAAGTTATGTCCACCACGCACTAGTCTTCCCCATACTTAATTCGAGATAAGAATCGAGAATTAAGTTTGCAACAAATGGTGCGACATCCTTACTCGAATCCATGAAGCACTTCTCTTTTTATCAATATACATTTTTCTCTATGAGCACGATCAACCTACAAGGCCAAAATAAAAAACAACAACAAAACCACAATCTTTATTGAAAACACTAAATAAAGTAATAAAGATAATAATGGGTTGCCTCCCATCTAGTACTGAGTTTAACGTCTTCAAGCTAGACGTAAAATTTCAAACTCATGGGAATGGCCATGGATAGCGGTCGTCCTTGCCACCATACTTTAATATTTGTGCTTCTTCATCTATTAAGTACTTGTGGCAAGTCGTTGGTACTCTTAAGATTGAGCTTGAAATCACCAACTATCCTTGCATGACATTTCATTTCCTCTCCATTCTAGCAAACCACTTATTCCTCCTTTCAATGAATATCCCCAAAGTTTCTTCCAACTCTCTTTTGTCCCTAAGAATTTGTGAGGTATCAAGAGGTAAAACAAAGTCAATAGAAATAATGTCAAGAAAATCATTGCAACTTAAAGAGTTTAAAGGTTTGGGGATGCTCTTTTACTCTTCAAGGCATCTTCATTTGCTTCTTGACTTTGCTTTTCATTTTCACTTTCTTTCGCCTCAATAGGCTCTTCTATCTTCTCACTAGATTCTTTTACCACCAATTTTTCTTCTTCTTCCAACCCTTCTTCAACCTTACGTTCCTCTTCCCTTTTATCCTCCATATGATCTTCCTCTTCAATTTGTTGACAATTGTTCAAAGCACTTACAAGTTGGCTCATTTGATACTCAAGGGAATCCATCCAATCATCCATCTTCTTCTCATTTTCATCGATTTTGGCTTCAATCTCGACATCTCTCCTTTCCATGTAAGCCCTTGTATCTTTCATGAATGCTAACAATTTATCCTCCAAAGATGACTTCTCTTGTCCATTAGATGGCTCGGCACTTGGATCAAAACCTTGATAGCCTCCTTGACAATTCTCTTGACTCGGTGGATAATTCCCTTGAAAACTTCCTTCATAGTTATTTTGAAAACTCCCTTGGAAATTACCCACTCCCATGAAAGGATAATCTTCTTCTTAAGGATTGATAGGACTCGATTGAGAATTTTGGCCTTTACTTCCTTGAGCACATCTTCTAAATAATTCAAGTAACGCATAATTTTGGAATGGAAGAGAAACTTTGGAATTCGGAGTGGAATAAGTGTATCCTTGTTATGGTTGGAATGTGTTTCCATTGTAAGCTTGTGGACATTCACCATATCTTCCTTGATTGTAGTATCAAGAGTGAACTTCATTCGTTTGACAATTATGACCATAGTAGCTCTCATTCATGTAACTTCTTTGTTGTGGAGGAGAAATTCTTGCATATTGATTTCCATTGTAACCTCTCATATAATTGTTCCATCCATCCATGTAATACTTTTCACCACAAAGTTTACTACAATCTTCCTTCAACTTTCTATTTTTGGGCTTTGTTCTTCCTCCCCTTCATTCAAGGTAGGAGTACCTATCAAAATGAATAAGCAAGAACAAAATTTTTCAAAGCAAATATAAGAAATAAAGCAAAATAAAAAGTATCCTTATCAAGAACAACTAAAACAATAACACAGTACTCCACTAATCCGTTAAACTCCCATTTGGCAATGGTGCCAATTTCTTGTTTGCATATTTTTATAATATACTCACGAGCAAGAATACTCGATCGTTGTAGTAGTATATCCCAAGAAATAAAATTATCAATCCACAAGGGAGTTAGGTTTGGAGTAGTAAAATATGTGAGCTCATGTTTATGTCACTTTTGTAAGAATGATCGAGGGTTTAGAGATTGATTATGAAATAAACAACTAAAATAAGAAACAAGTAAAGAAAATAGCAAAACGATAAATGACAAGTAAAGATGAGTAAACTTAAAAGAGAATAGGTGCTAAAGTTTAAGTATGGAAAAACATGGGATTAGAAACATCCAAGCACACTCAATTCATATTGTCATGCAAAAGGAATTCAAATCAATTGATGTAGATTAAGGGTGATCACGATTGTATCCTAAGCTCCCTTTCGGGTTACAAAGGTTGTTGATCCATTAAAGACTCCCAAAAGCACTTAAGATCAAAGCCCAACATTAACCTCTTCCATCTAGGTACTAATTAACTCCCAATTCTCCCTTAGAAGGTACTAATTAGAATTAACTCTCCCTATTTGTGTACTAAAGCTAACGAATGGATTGGTTTCCCTCATCGAATTCAAATATTCTTTTGGCCAAACCCAAACTCGATGTCTATTCATGCCTTTCTAATACTTAAGAGGGTCGTTTCCGTCTCATACCAAGCAATATACACATGAACATTGTAATAGCACTTAATTATCATAAATCATCCATTGATCAACAATCCATTAAACCAACAATCATTCATGAATAACAAACCATGTCATTACAACATCAAAACAATTAAAGCCCATGAATAGAAACCAACATCAATTAAATCAAAAACTAATTTAATCCACATGATAATATAAACCTAATGTGATCTTCATATTTCTAATCCCACTAGAGGGATTAGCCTAACATGATAATGGTAACAAAACACATGAATGATTCATTACATATACCCATAGTCTTAAATCCAAATGAAAAACAAAAGAGATGTAAATATTCCCTAGAAATTCCTTGTAGAGAATCTTCAACACTCATTGATCTCCACCTATAGCTCTTGAATTCTTAAGATCTCTAGCACCCAAATGGAAGGAATGAAGGATGGATGAAGATGGCGGTGAAAAATGGAAGAAATGGTGTGTGATCTAGGTGTAGGAGTGAAACCCTTGTGTGGAATATCCAATCACTTTCAAATGTTGAACTTGAGGCTATTTATACCCTATCAAAGTTGGGCCACGAATTTAATCATCAACTGGGCTTTTTACACACACTTACACACATTGGCAGGTGAAAATCTGGATTTTTGGCCCGAAATGACCTTACTCGAGTTAGCCTTCCCAACTCGAGTTAGCAGCTCGAGTCGTGTTGCATGTAATTCAACTCGAGCTGTCCAGCTCAACTTGTGTCGCCAACTCAAGCTCTCGCCTGTTCGTTCATATTGTGAGGTTCTGAAACTGAAAATTAATTCTGCACCCAGCTCGACTCGAGCTGCAACTTGTCAGTCGAGTTGGCTTACTGGATATTTTCTTCACTTGCCCTGCTTTTAGCTCGACTCGAGTTGCAAGTTGAGTTGGGCCTTGCAACTCGAGTATGCTCTCTGGATGATTCTTGGACCTCAACTTGACCTTTTCCCAACTCGAGTTGCAACTCGAGTTGGACCATGCAACTCGAGTTGGGTCTCTGGACAATTCTGGACAACATTCGGGCTCCAACTCGACTCAAGTTGGCAACTCGAGTTGCACATTACAACTCGAGTTAGGTCCCATCAGCTCTTTTCTTGCTCTTTTCAGCTCCCATTCCATTTTTAATCCATTTTCATTTGTTTTACATACGTTTAAGCTCATTCACACTCATTGCCATGAAAACACATAATACAACCAAATAACAGATAAAATATGGATAAAATAATACGAAAAGACATATAAAAATATACTAAAATCTAGGTGAAAATAGCGACAATCAGTAAGCAAGCAGTTTCTCGAGACACTAGGAGAGTTGACGCTACCCCTGACTAAGGTTGACATTGAGAAGCCCTCTTCTCCTCCACTAAAAGGGTTTACTCGCTCAGTTCATGGGGCTAAAACTAAGCATGGAGATGTATTTGAGGCGGCAGTTTCTAAATCATATAGCTCACAAGCTTACAAACTTCTTATAAAAGCTGGATATAACCCTCAAGAAAAAGCTGTGATAAGTGAATCGTCTCATCAGACTTCTAGTGGATTTAATACCACTCAAGATACATTGAAGAATAATGGTCGCACTTCCAAGTATACTAGAACAGGTTTGGGATACGTTTCACAAAAACCTGTTCGCATTGCGATCAAAAGGGCAAACACGAACTACATCACTGAAGATGAAATTCTTTCTGAAGAAGAAGAGTCTTATGAGGAAAATAGAAAGACAGAAAGAATCTAAGTTTTTGAAAGACTCAGACCAACAGTAATTGAAAATCACTAGAGATCCGAGACTACCAAGTTTCCAAGGTTCCCAAAAATACACTAGCATGAAAAGACGACATTTCCTGACTACATCATGTGACACAATATTGAAAGTAAAGAGGCAAACAGTAATCTTCACTCGAAATGAAGATGATGATCGTGAAAGTGTAGGCTCATCAGATGTTGTTCATTCCATTATCATGCAAACAGATCTACACAGTGCAGAAAGAGATCTACGAAACAAGATCGTCGAAATGAGGAGAGGTGGTTATGTAGTGGAGAACATTGTTAAAGTGGAAGAAAATGAACAAGGTAGATCGAATCCACATTTTCAAAGGCAAGAATTCCTAGAAGATGTTGCTGCGGTAAATCATGTCACTATACGAGAAGAGACCTCGACTGAAAAGGAAGATGCTGATGATGCTCCTCCCGAATTTGAAGAAGGTGTCAAAGCTACTGTTGACCAATTGAAGGAGATTAATTTGGGTAATGCTAATGACCCACGTCCAACCTATATAAGTGCTTTATTGACAGCGGATGAAGAAAAAACTTACATTGAGCTTCTTCAAGAGTTTAGAGACGTTTTTGCGCGGTCATTCAAGGAGATACCTGGATTAGATCCAAAAGTGGCAGTTCATCATTTAGCAGTAAAGGAAGGAGCCAAGCCAGTTAAGCAGATGCAACGTCGATTTCGACCAGAGCTAGTTCCATTGATTGAAGCTGAGGTTAATAAGCTCCTTGAGACGGGGAAATAAGAAAAGTTAAGTATCCCACTTGGGTCTCTAACATTGTACCAGTAAGGAAGACAAATGGGCAACTTAGAGTGTGTGTTGACTTTCGGGATTTGAACTTGGCATGCCCGAAAGATGATTTTTTGCTTCCAATTACTGAACTCATGATTGATGCAATAACTGGTCATGAAGTTCTTTCGTTCATGGATGGCTCATCCGGCTATAATCAAATTAGTCTTGCTCAAGAAGACCAAGAGAAAACAGCATTCCGCACTCCAAAAGGAATATTTTGCTACAATGTTATGCCGTTCGGCTTGAGAAATGCTGGAGCTACTTACCAACGAGCCATGCAAAAGATATTTGATGACATGCTCCATAAGAATGTCGAATGTTATGTTGATGACATCGTGGTGAAATAAAAGAAGAAAAAGGACCATCTCCAAGATTTAAGACAAATATTTGAGCGTCTTAGAAAATTTCAACTAAAGATGAACCCACTTAAGTGCGCATTCGGAGTCTCTTCTGGAAAGTTCCTTGGATTCTTTGTCCGACATCGTGGCATTGAGATTGACAAAGCAAAGATTGATGCAATCATAAAGATGCAGGTGCCTCGAAACATACTTGAACTCAAGAGTTTACAAGGAAAGCTGGCATACTTGAGGAGGTTCATATCAAACTTAGCCGGCCGGTGCCAACCATTCAGTGATCTTATGAAGAAAGGGAGCCCCTTTGAATGGAATGAAGCTTGCACTAATGCCTTTAACAACATTAAAGCATATTTGATGAAGCCGCCAGTGTTGGTTGCTCCAATAGCCGGACGTCCATTAATTCTCTACATATCTGATCAAGAAAGATCAGTTGGAGCCCTGCTTGCACAAAATAAAGATGAAGGAAAGGAGTGTACGTTGTACTATTGATGCGCGTTTTCTCAACACACAATTAATCTCCAAGTATGAAGGATATCAATTGTAGTCTCGAAAGGTGACCAAGTGAATATCGAACCCAAGGGATGTCGTATTATCAATTTAATTATTATCTAAATTAATTAAGACAAGGCAATAAGATTTAATGGTTATCTAACAACTAATATGCTGGAAATTAAATAACAAATAAAATAAACTATCACTCGAAGGATAAGAAAGTGGATCAAGTAGGAGAATAGGTAGCTCTAGAATAATCCAGTTTACTAATTAACTTCCCTTCCATGTGTCAATGTCTGACTCTGCCTTGTGGAATATGGACACATCACTAAACCATGCATATCAACTCTATAGACACAAGTAAACATGCGTGTAACACGTGTGAATAACCTCGGAGCAAGATATATAATTTCACCCCCTTTCTAGGTACTATCAGTATCAATTATTTTCCCCTAGGATTGGTACCCTAACCCGATATGATCTCCCTTTATAGGTACTATAAAATTATCCTCTTTATCCTACTTATTAACCCGAATTCAATTCAATTAATAAGTATTCATATAAGATAGTTCTAATAAGACTTCGGAATCCCTTCACTTAGAATTATAACTTAAAACCCTGCTCAACAGTGAATGCACTCAACCAATAACCATGTTATGTATCCAGACTCTACACAACGATTATTGATGCACAAAATGACTATGAGTATGGATTAAAAAGGCACAATCTTATATAAAATAAACCACAAGTAGTATTGTACGGAGTATACGCATGGAAGTTCAATTAACTAGATAAAACCTTCACAACCTTAGTTCTACCAAAAAGGCTCTAGCCCATGGTGTTGTAGGAAACACACATGGGTGTTGGATAGATCTTACCCGTATGTTCGGAAAATACAAGATAAATTAGGAAACGAATAAACCCTAGATGTGGCGTCATCGCGTCCTTCTTGCTCTTGAATTCTCCTCTTAGTTCTCCCCTTGATTCCACAAACAAATCTTCAAAGTGATGGATGGATGGAGAAAAGGATGATGGTTGGGGGTGATCCCCCCTTGTGGAGTGTTGTATGTTGTGGCCTCTCTTCTCCTCTCTTGTATTGTGTTGTGTTCCTCTCCTTTTTTTATGATGTGATCTACACCCCTTTTTATACTTGTGAGCTCTTCTTGTAGGTCTTGGAAAGGACCCAAATTTAGGCATATGTCAAATTTGGTAAGAGACATGCGTTAAATTTGGTAAAAGAGATCCGGATAAATAAGGTAGTTTTCGGAAATTCCAGAAATTCTCGTCTGACCTCCAATTTGAGTGTTTTTGCGCTCACATGATCCTCTTTTACTTGGCTTTCTCTGAGTATAAAGATATCACCAAAACTCCAAGAATTGAATCTATATCAAGCCATGGAAAGTAGGACATCAGTTCTGTTCGGCACAGCTCGTGCGATGTCACCACTTTGCTCATAACTTTCTCGTTCGAAATCTGATTGGGATGTTCTTTACACCAAAACGACCCTCTCTTCTGTAGCTTTCCAACCATATATCATAAATCCAATTCAGAGCTCCAAATCAATACAAAATAATTACACAAGTTGGACGTGCGTTTATCAACATTCTTGCACAAATTGCACCTTTTCTCAAACTTGGCTCTTTTGATCATTTTTCCACCTAAAACACAACAAAACACCTCAAGTGCACATAATTCTCACATATATCGAATATAAGACACTTGTGCTCATATAAGACTACAATATCAATCAAAAAGGTGTTAAATTGGATATTAAAACACACTTATTTTCACTCTCATCAATCCCCCAAACTTACCCGTTGCTCGTCTCGAGGCAACAAAATAAAGATAAAGAGAAAGAGTAAGAAAATTAGCGGGGAAACAAGGACTATGACCAATACCCCATTCAAAATACAATTGTCATCAACTTAGGTCATGCAATTCTTATCACGTGTAATAATCAATTCAAAGCTTACAAGTTAAGACAATCACCACCAATTTAAATGCTCCATTGACATGTTCTCACGGAAAGTATATATCACTCGCACTCAAGTGTAAAAGATGTACACTTATGGGTTAAGGTGTTTACGCTCAGATTCAATTCAAGTGCATGCGTAACCATAAGCTTGCCAAACGTCTCAGCTCTTCACCACTAAAAGTATGATTCGACAATGGGATCAAAAAGGACTTTTCTTTTGGATGTAATGTTGGCTCTTTGGTAAGGGTAGGAAACATATGGATAAAGTGACTCAATTAGTAGAGAATTAAAACCGGAGTTCTTATGTACTGCAGATTTTTACACTTCAAGACTATCCAGCTTCATGCACTTCTAATTTTCTTTTCTCTCCTTTCCTTCAAGCTCAACATACTTTTTTTTTCTTCAAGTACATCCTTTTTTTTCCCGAGGTACCAGTTTTGGGCACTACCTCTAACATCTTGGGGTACTAGTTTCGGGCTCTACCCCTAAGCAGCTTATTTTTAAGCTCATATTTTTGTTTTTCCACATAATCACTTGTACAGCTCCAAATATTTTATTCCTTCCAAACTCCATGAAAATCAATTCACACACTTTGACAGCATTTAATTCTCCACTAAATATAGGAATTTAAGGCTCAAATAGGATATCAAAGTGGCTATCTTCGTAGGTTGCCAAAGAAATAAGATTTTAGGCTCAACGGGGTTAACTACGGATATATAATTATTTGGTACGAAATTATTTGGCTAAGTGACTCATAAATTCAAGGATGACCTTAGATCATCTCCCATCATCTAACACACATGTAGTTTCAAGTAAGACAAGAGGCAAGTTCTAGAATACACACAAGAACGATACTCACCAGAAAAGAAAATATCATGTGATTATGTACATGATCAACGAGGCTCAAAATCTCACATGGGTTTTTAACAAGTAACAGAGCACTTTTCATGGTAGGTAATATCCCACAAGTACACATAGAACTTCATACCACAATATAACTCAAGTACACTTCCTTCATCAATTTCAAGAGCATATGAATTCCAAGACAATTTAAAAATAAGCTCACATGGATCACCACCATAAACACAATCCTTCCACTCCTATGAATTAAAAGCACATATAAAAATTAGAAAAAGGAAACGAGTGCACCTGATTTCTCCTTCAATGAATGCACGAGCTCCTCGAGTCGAAACCTCAATGTAGAACTCGTCTTGCCACCTAGTTACCCTTTTCTATCATCAAAGCTCAAGCATACTCATCATCACAGGATTCATCAATAATAAATAGGAGAACTATAAGAAAGAATTAATTGACTATGTAATCGACTCCACACACTAGAAACACCACTGAACACTAGGCAAATTGCAAAAAATCGATACATCAAAACCGATTAAAGTTTCAATATACCGCAAAAAATCAACTCCCCTAGCAAACATTACAAAGAAAATATTATATTCTTGGTGATTCAATGAGGTAATAACATCACACCCCCCAAACTTAGTAAAAACATAAGTCGAAACTAAGTTTGAAAAGAGATGTAATTGCCGATTAGTAAGCACCTTAAATATAAAAATTTCTTACTCACACGAAAGAAATAAAGCAATAAAACGGAAGGGCAAGCCCCAACAGGCGCTCATGTTTAACGTCATAGAATCACGACGGTAGAGGACGGTCTTCTCGCATCCTCATCTTCAAATACCTTCTTTTCCTCTTCTTGTCTACACTCAACACCTCACCTTTCTTGGTCACAAAAATATGATCATTGAAATTTCCTTCCTCCCATGGCTGTCTAGACTCCTCCTTGTCAACCTTCCACTTAAATTCAGAATCACCTGTCTTAGAAAAATCAAGAATAAACAAGTTAGAAACCATATCAATGCTCTTGCACGATTGAGTCTCCATAGGCATCTTCATTGCATGATCAAAAGAGAAAACCACATCTTCATTATCCATCTGCAGTCTAAGCTTCTCCGCTCTCAAATTCTTTGCTCTTTCCCACTTCTTCTCCATTGTAAGCTCAGTATTCTGCTCATGTAATGGTACTGGAGTAACATCAACATCATAGGGAGCATTCGGCGCAACAAAGGCATGTTTCGGATCGGTTCGACTAGGGTTTGACCTATTGGAGAGGTCGAACCAGGCACGTAGTGGTCGAACCGATCATCTGGAAGGTTGTTCTCACTTTGAAGTCATGGTTCGACCTGGGTTCGACCTTCAGGACAGGTCAAACCATTTTTCCTCAGGTCGAACCGGCTTACTGTACTATTTCTGCCTCCCAGTTCGACCAAGGTTCGACCAGATGGTTTGGTCGAACCATGTCCATCGTGGTCGAACCATTGTTGCGACCAAACAGGGTGCTCCGGACATTGAGGTTCGATGTGGGTTCGACCTTCAGAACAGGTCGAACCACCCTTGCTTTGGTCGAACCGATAATCTGGAAAAATAGAGTGCTCCGCATGGTATGGTTCGACCATGGTTCGACCTGTAGGCCAGGTCAAACTAGAGGCTAGTTGGTCGAATTGCTGCCTGGATATGTCCGTTTTTGATTTCGGCCTCATCGGTCCTTCGTACTGTGTTCCAGACCTCAATGTGATGGCATTATTCTCCAATGTTTGTGTCAATTGATTCACATTCGCGGTTATCTGCCCCATCATCAAGGTAAGGTCCTTCAACTGCTTAGACAAATCTGCACGATCAACATTCATGGTATCTTCAAGATGATCAATCCTTGCATCATTCTCAGCCATGTATCGATGGAAGGTATCTTCAACACTCTTCACTTCTTGCTGCTTCATATTAGGCCCCCTTTGTGTCAACTCTGTGATCTGCCTCTGCTGGAACTCTAGTAGCTTGTTGATGTTAGCTACACTAGAGACGATCTCATCATCCCTATTCGGCTTCACCACTTGATGTTCAACCTGCGCTACCTCGCCAAGTACATATGATCCTCTATCTCTCTATATTGGCCAGTCACGTGAATTCATAGAGATGTCTTCAAACAACTTTTTCGCTTCAAGTGCTGTCTTTGATAACAGCGCTCCTCCTGATGATGCATCAATAAAAATACGCGACTCACAATCCAATCCATAGTAGAAGATGCTTATGTATTCAGCCTTCGGCATTTCATGCTGTGGACACCTCCTGAGCATGTCTTTAAACCTGTCCCACGCCTCATAAAATTTCTCACCCTGATTCATAACAAATTGAGTGATCTCTTGCTTCATTCTTAAGATCCTTGAGGGTGGCATGTATCTCTCCAAGAACTTCTGCTGCAGTTGGTCCCATGTATTGTAATCGGCTGGATCAAGGGTCTCATACCAAGCTTCCGCCTTATTAATTAAAGAGAACTTGAATAAGGCGATCCGCCTAGCATTATCATTCTCTCCACTGCCCTTTTGAGTGTTTGCATAACCAAGAAATCTTCAGAGATGCTGATATGGATCTTCAAAACAACCTCCAGAAAAGGGATTCTTCTCTACCATGTTAATAAGAGCGGGATGTATCTCAAAATCATCATCTTCCCCCTTGCTCCTATCAACCCCATGTTGACATTCCCAAAGTTCATGAAAATTTCACGAATAGAAACATTATACGGATTCTGCCTTGCTTCGGCCATGTTCACCTCAATGTGTTATTTGCTCCTTTCCTTCCTCTCCTTTTTTCAAGCGCACAAGTAACTCGGAAAAATTCAAGGTTAGATAGAAATAAATAATCACAAATAAAAGAAAAAGAAAAAAAATCTTAATCAACTAGAAATAATAAAATCAATAATAACAGCCGTCCCGGGCAATGGCGCCAAGAACTTGATGCGCGTTTTCTCAACACACAATTAATCCCCAAGTATGAAGGATATCAATTGTAGTCTCGAAAGGTGACCAAGTGAATATCGAACCCAAGGGACGGCGTATTATCAATTTAATTATTATCTAAATTAATTAAGTCAAGGCAATAAGATTTAATGGTTATCTAAAAACTAATATGCTGGAAATTAAATAACAAATAAAATAAACTATCACTCGAAGGATACGAAAGTGGATCAAGTAGGTGAATAGGTAGCTCTAGGATAATTCAGTTTCACTAATTAACTTCCATTCCATGTGTCAATGTCCGTCTCTACCTTGTGGAATATGGATTCATCACTAAACCATACATATCTACTCTATAGACATAAGTAAACATGCGTGTAACACGTGTGAATAACCTCGGAGCAAGAGATATAATTTCACCCCCCTTTCTAGGTACTATCAGTATCAATTATTTCCCCCTAGGATTGGTACTCTAACCCGATATGATCTCCCTTTATAGGTACTATAAAATTATCCTCTTTATCCTACTTATTAACCCGAATTCAATTCAATTAATAAGTATTCATATAAGATAGTTCTAATAAGACTTCGGAATTCCTTCACTTAGAATTATAACTTAAAACCCTGCTCAACAGTGAACGCACTCAACCAATAACCATGTTATGTATTCAGACTCTACACAACGATTATTGATGCACAAAACGACTATGAGTATGGATTAAAAAGGCACAATCTTATATAAAATAAATCACAAGTAGTGTTGTACGGAGTATACGCATGGAAGTTCAATTAACTAGATAAAACCTTCACAACCCTAGTTCTACCAAAAAGGCTCTAGCCCATGGTGTTGTAGGAAACATACATGGGTGTTGGATAGATCTTACCCGTATGTCCGGAAAATACAAGATAAATTAGGAAACGAATAAACCCTAGATGTGGCGTCATCGCATCCTTCTTACTCTTGAATTCTTCTCTTAGTTCTCCCCTTGATTCCATAAACGAATCTTCAAAGTGATGGATGGATGGAGAAAAGGATGATGGTTGGGGGGTGATCCCCCATTGTGGAGTGTTGTATGTTGTGGCCTCTCTTCTCCTCTCTTGTATTGTGTTGTGTTCCTCTCCTTTTTTTATGATGTGATCTACACCCCTTTTTATACTTGTGAGCTCTCCTTGTAGGTCTTGAAAAGGACCCAAATTTAGGCATATGTCAAATTTGGTAAGAGACATGCGTTAAATTTGGTAAAAGAGATCCGGATAAATAAGGTAGTTTTCGGAAATTCCAGAAATTCTCACCAATAGCTGCGCGACTTCACGATTCTGAGCATAACTTCCTCGTCCGACCTCTAATTTGAGTGATTTTTGTGCTCACATGATCCTATTTTACTTGGATTTCTGTGAGTATAAAGATATCACCAAAACTCCAAGAATTGAATCTATAACAAGCCATGGAAAGTAGGACATCAGTTCTATTCGGCACAGCTCGCGCGACGTCACCACTTTGCTCATAACTTTCTCGTTCAGAATCTGATTGGGATGTTCTTTACACCAAAACGATCTTCTCTTCTGTAGCTTTCCAACCATATATCAAAAATCCAATTCAGAGCTCCACATCAATACAAAATAATTACACAAGTTGGACGTACGTTTATCAGCATTCTTGCACAAATTGTACCTTTTCTCAAACTTGGCTCTTTTGATCCTTTTTCCACCTAAAACAAAACAAAACACCTCAAGTGCACATAATTCTCACATATATCAAATATAAGACACTTGTGCTCATATAAGACTACAATATCAATCAAAAAGTGTTAAATTGGATATTAAAACACGTTTATTTTCACTCTCATCAACTATCTAAGTAGGAAAATGACCACAAATGAGTTAAAGTACTCACCAATTGAAAAGATATGTCTTGCTCTCATCTTTGTAATTCAGAAATTAAGACACTACTTTCAATCTCATACTGTTTACTTGGTATCAAAGGCCAACCCATTAAAGTTTGTTTTGTCAATGCCAGTGCTCTCTGATAGGCTTGCAAGATGGTATCTCCAACTATAGCAATTTGAAATAATCTACGTCCCTCAAAAGGCAATGAAAGGGCAAGTATTGACAGATTTCTTAGCTGATCATCCTATACCTGCCGAATGGGAGTTGTCAGATGATCTCCTTGATAAAGATATATTGGCTATTGAAATCAGTCCTCCTTGGAAGATGTATTTCAATAGAGCTGCTCATAGAGAAGAAGCCGGTGCCGGAGTAGTATTTGTGACCTCAGACGGAGGAGCTTTGCCATATTCATTCAGTCTAACCGAGAATTGTTCTAATAATGTAGCCAAATTTCAAGCTCTTATACTTGGTCTGGAGATGGCAGTAGATGTTAAGCAACGACATCTTAAGGTATACGGAGATTCGTTGTTGATAATCAACCAGTTGCTTGGCTTATATGAGGTTAAGAAGCCCGAGCTAATCCCATACTATAACTATGCTCAAAGGCTTATGAATTGGCTTGGAGATGTAGAGATTAAACATTTACCAAGGAGCAAGAGCAAGCAAGACGATACTTTGGCAAAGCTAGCATCAACCTTAGCAAAGCCCGAAGCACGTTTTCAAATACTGATCTGCAAAAGTTGGGTGGTGCCTCCCTTCCTCGAAAAGGAAGATGATGAAGAAGTTGAGTATTGTACCATAGAGGTGTTTGATATTGAGAAGGAAGATTGACGACAACCGTTCGTTGATTACATGAAATATGATAAGCTTCCCAATAATCCACATCTAAGGATTGATGTCTGACGTAGAGCACCGCGATTCTTCTATTATAAAGATACACTCTATGGAAGATCATTTGATGGTGTTCTCTTGAGATGCTTAAGTGATGAAGAAGCTCTTCGGGCTATGGAGGAATCTCTTCAGGCTATAGAGGATGGGATATTACTGGCCTTCTATAGTGAAGGATTACATATATTATGCACAAAGATGTCAGCCATGCCAGTTCATGCAAATCTCATTCATCAACTTCCCGAACCGTTGCATCCAACAGTGTCTTCATGGCCATTTGATGCATGGGGCTTGGATATAGTGGGATCGTTAACGAAGTTTTCTGGAGGCCATCTTTATATTCTGGCTGACACTGATTACTTTTTTAAGTGGGCGGAAGTTGTACCCTTGAGAGAAGTGAAGAAAGAAAATATGGCTAATTTCATCCGCATCAACATCATATATAGATATGGAGTGCCTCGGTACATCATCATCGATAATGGGAGGCCATTCAGCAACTCTCTGTTTGACAAACTTTGTGAGAAGTTTGACTTCAAGCAAAGAAAATCTTATATGTACAATGCAACAGCTAATGGGCTCGCGGAAGCCTTCAACAAGATGCTATGTAATCTGTTGAAGAAGGTAGTCTCGAAGTCAAAACGAGACTGGCATGAAAGGATTTATGAAGCTTTATGGGCATACCGAATCACTTACAGAACGCCTACTCAAGCTACTCCGTATTCTCTTGTATATGGGGTTGAAGCTGTGGTGCCCCTTGAAAAGCAAATCCCATCTTTGAGAATAGCCATACAAGAAGTTTTGACTAAAGAAGAGAATGCACGACTGCATCTCGAAGAATTAGAGGCACTTGATGAAAAGAGGTTGGAAGAACAACAAAGACTTGAGTGCTATCAAGCTCGCCTCTCCAGAATGTTTAACAAGAAAATGAAGATACGTTCTTTTCAAGTCGGGGACTTAGTCCTTGCTGTGAGAAGGACTATTGTCATCACTCACCGAGTTGAAAATAAATTATTGCCCAAGTGGGATGGCCCACATGTTGTGAAAGAAGTGTATACAAATGGTGCATACAAGTTGATATCTGAAGATGGAGTGGGAATTGGCCCCATAAATGGCAAATTCCTGAAATGCTACTATGCGTAATCCAGTAAAACCAAGGAACGCTCCATGACGTACGAGCCTAAACTGCATGTTACTCTTGGTCCGCATGAGTATAAACTGTGTACGACGAACTCCTGGTCCGCACGAGTATAAATTGTGTACGACACCCACCAAAGGTAATTATATGTGGATAAACTATTAATTCACCCCAGTCAGGTATTTTAAGTGGTTAAAGCATTAAATACCCTACTTTGTCTAGAGTAGTTAAAGAATAGTCACTCCTGGCCCGCATGAGTATAAACTGTGTACGGCACCCCCCATTCAAACCAAATCATGTTCCTTTGAACTAGTTATGACTTGATCCTCCATAAAGAGGTATGTAGGCAACTTAGAACTTTACTAAGTTCAGTCATAAAGTCTGTGAGGTATGCAATAAATTGAAACATGAAGAAGTCGAGAAGCTAAAAATATGATCAGGAAAAGACGGTGGTTGAGCGCAAATTCAGATGAAGAGATCTAAAAGTTATGGTGGTTGGGGAAATCCAAGCTCTTACTATGTCAGAGGAAATCCAAAATATTTTGGAGCATCTTGAGAGTCATGGAGATAAAAAAAACTGGACTGTAAATTGTTAAATTAAGAAATGTTGATTGAATTATTATTTAATTCACCCAAAATTTTCTTAATTTAGCCTAAGATGATAGGCTTACTTTATGGGGTATAAAGTGGATGTGATCATAGCGCAAAGAATATTAAAATCTTGAATTCAAGTCTCATTCCAAGGAACAAATGACTGATCTACAAGTAATTAAATCTAAATTTTACTGAAGCCCAAGTACAAATAATTTCAGTACAATGAGCCCAGTACAAATAAGGAAGAAATAACTTGGGTCCATTAATTAAAGCCCAAATTAAAAGTTCCATGAGTCTCAAATGGAAAGTCAAGATCTATGAGTCTCATATGGAAAGTCAAGATTCACATCTCCTCCGAGAAAGAAAAACACGTGAACTGATGCCCCCGACATCTCCAAATTAAACTTTCTCTCTCCAAAAGTAGGAAAATTGAGAATGTGTTTTCTCTCTAGAAGGAAGCATGTTCTTCTCAAAAAAATATCTGCCAAAATTGTGGGAATCTGCGCACGCTGCCCATCTCTACCATCGCAGTCCCAAGAACTTTGCCAGAAATCGCAAACACCACCGCGCCATTGCAGATTTGTTTCTCCACTGCCATATTCGCTTCCCGTCCCCAAGAACGCTGTCATCGCCGTTGGGACTTGCATCAGTCGTTGCTCGACCGCCACCATCACCGTCTCCACACGTAAACATAACTCGCGAGTTGTTGGGATATGCTGAAATAGCCACCAACGGTCGCCACTTTATTGCATCACTCAGTGCGCTGAAAATCGAGCCACCATGGGTGGTCTCGTAAAAAGTACTGCCGGAGGCATGAGCTCGATAAGTAGCCACCATAGGTGGTCTGCCATCGACCACTCTCCCGCTCTTCACATCAATGCTGCCGGAGGCATGAGCTCGATAAGCAGCCACCATAGGTGGTCTGCCATCGACCACTCTCCCGCTCTTCATATCAACACTGCTGGGGGCACGAATCCAACGAGCAACCATGGGTGGTCCACCGTTTGACTACTCTCCATCCCAACGTCATCGGAGATGTGAGCCCAACAAGCAACTACCATGGGTAGTCTACCGTTGACTGCTCCCCACCTCACGATGCGAGCCCGACAAGCAATCACCATGGGTGGTCCGACGTCGACTGCTCTCCACCTCAATGAGTTGGTCCAACATAAGCTGTCAAAGTTACGGGTTGAAACATTGGACTCACATCGGGCTCGCCGCGACCTCCGACTGGAATAAATCCCTAGTCACCAGGAATGCACGGTGCTGGTCTCGACGGACCGTATCATCTTCAAAGAAAAAGCTTGTACATTAAATCTCTTATCTTCTCTTCTCTTCTCTTCGTGTAGAAAGAAAGAAAGAAAAACAAGGAAAAAGATGGGAAAGATACAGAAGTAAACATGAGAACACGAGTGGCCTCGAAGCTTACCTTGACGGTGATTACGTGAAAGCAGTTAAAAAAGAGATAAAACAAACAAGAAAAGAATCCGATTATGCAGAAGTAAAGGAAAAAAAGAACAGATACATGCGGAAATAAGAGGTAGTAAGCATGAAGAAAAAAGGTTGTATGCAGAGAAAGAAAAGTTAAAAAAGAGAAGTAATATTACAATGTTGATGGTTATTACGCGCAAGTGTTTTTTTTATCAAGCAAATTCAAAATGCATTCATTAGAGTACAAGGGGTGCCCCAATCTCAAATATTACAATGAAAGATGAAATGAGTTCAAAAATTTAATAATACATCAATTTTAGTGAAAAACAAAATTATAACAACCATATCAATACCACCTGAGGTTATAAGCCTTGTACATACTAAACTCCTTGACAACATCAACCATGTAGACATGCACGAATATTATTACTCTACACTCGAAATGAAGATATTCCTCAATCCTTTTGTGCTGTCGATATCCATGACCACAATCTCGCCTCCACCTCTTCTACTGCTTTATCAACACTCGAATTGCAATTGTTAAATATCGCATCATTTTTCATTTTCCATATTACCCAAATCGATCGAACTCATAATGACTGAGCAATTCGTTTATCACTCCCTTTTCGGCCCAATATCTCATCATGTTGCAAAAAGTGTGCAATAGGTTCAATATGTGGCACCATACTTATATTAATCCAATTATAAATTCTACTCCAAATTCTCCAAAAAAACCACATCTAAAAAACAAGTGCTTAATAGTCTCATCTTCCTCAAAACATAAAGAACATAAAATATCAGAGTTTGGATTAATGAAACCTATTTTCTGAAGGGCTGTTTTTGTTGGCATTCTTTGTCGAAGCACTTTCCATACAATTGCTTGAGCTTTTCTTGGAGCTATCATTTTCCACAAGTTCTTGAAGGTTTTTTTCTTTCTGGATTGTAGGAGTTCAGGTGCTCATCATGTTCTTTCTTGTATGCTTCGGCTGTGGAAAATTCAACATTCTTTGAGATAATCCAAAACATGTAATCTTCTTTATGTTGTTTTACCTTCTCCCTGCAAATGAAACATAACAATTCGTTAACCATATCTACCTCTCTCGTTCTCAAGCTACGACACCACACTAGATTCCACTTCCATACTCCATCTACCCAACTGCCCATACTCTCAACCTTAGCCTCCTTACAACTGCTAATTCTATACAATCTATAAAATTTCTCACAAAGCACCCCTCCCTCACACTACCAATCAGTCCAAAATAAGGTGTTGCTTCCATTTCCTATGCATATATTCACTTCTTTTACCATACCTAACTCATCACTATTCCCCCAATATAAGTTACTAATCTCTTTCCACCATCCCTATACCGACCCCCAATTATACCCATTTGACTCCATCAACCCCAAGGTTGGTTTCCCTCTCCCTCTGTTTCTCAAAAAACCCCCATATCTAGCTTTGATGACCCTGACCCATAGTCTCTTTGGTTCATTCAAAAATCTCCACACCCATTTTTTAAGTAAGGCTATGTTGAAACTCCCAAAATCTTTCAATCCCGTTGGGGTTGTTCTTCCCCAAATAGATGTCTTCCCATTTTACCCAAGGAATTTTGAAATTTGTATCACAACCCCCCATAGGAATTTCCTTTGGATTTGAGAAATCACCCCAATGGTTTTTTCGGAATCTTGTATACTGACAGATAATAGATAGGAATCAAAGAAAGAACAGATTGAAATAATGTAGCCCGGCCTCCTAAAGAGATGTGTTTATCATTTCAAATTGCCAATCTATGTTTAACTTTCTCCACAAGATTGATCCAAGATGCTGATTTTTTATGGTTTATACCCACATGTAAGCCCAAGTATGAGAAGGCATGTTTTCCTACTTCACAACCCATCATGTCCGCCAAATTTTGCACCATATTTTCCTCCATATTCAGCCCCATAAGACTACATTTATTGAAGTTTACCTTTAAACCAGACACCATTTCGAAGTTTCGAAGAATGTGCTTGATAATTCTTACATTCTTGGCTTTTCCGAGCATGTGAAGATAGTATCATCAGCATATTATAGGTGAGACACTGACATTCCATCCCGTTCAATTTTTGCAGCTTCAATTAAACCAGTTTCTGTAGCTTTATTCATCAATAAACTCAATCCCTCAACAGCAATAAGGAATAAGAAATGTGATATAGGATCGCCTTGTCTCAATCCTCTTTCTAGCTTAAATTCTTCCGACGGAGCACCGTTGATTAGTACTGAAGCTGTGGCTGTAGAGATGTATTTTTTAATTCATTTACACCATTTCATGTTGAAGTTCATCTTTTTCATCATATGTTCAAGGTACTCCCACTCTATCGAATCGTAAGCCTAGGCAAAATCTACCTTGAAAATGATTCTGCTTAATTTTTTCCTCTTAGCTTCATCCATGATCTCATTTAGTAAGACAATCCATCTAAGATTTGTCGCCCTCCCACAAATGCTGACTGATTTTCTGAGATTAAGCCATCCAACACTTTTGACAACCTAGAATAAGAATCTTGGAGATTATTTTATATATACTACCAATGAGGGATGGTAGTCTTCGAGTTTTCTGCATTCATTTTTCTTCTTAATCAGTACTATAAAAGAAGGATTACTTCCTCTCACTAATTTTTCATTTCTATAAAATTCATTCACTATTGTCATAATCTCAGGTTTGACCACTTCCCAACTGCATTTAAAGAAAGCAAATGAAAAGCCATCTGGTCCTGAACTTTTGTTTGCATCACAATTCCAAATAACTTATTTCGCCTCATCTTCAGTAAAATTTGCCACCAAGAAAGCATTATCACAATCATCAATTTTTTTCTCAAATAAATGCTCTGACAATAGTGGCCTGCTCAACTTTCTTGAACTAAAGTGATGTTTAAAATGATTGAAAGCAGCTTCTTTTATCTGATCAACTGACTCCATCCATCTATTGTTGTGTATAACCCCCAATATCTCATTCTGATTTGCTCTTCTATTTATCCACTTGTGAAAAAAGATTGAATTAGCATCTCCCTCTCGTATCCACCGCAAGTGTTGATGTTGTAATTGTGCTAAAACCTTGGAAGGAAAAAACTACAGAAAGAAAAAGTAAATAGAGAATCAGAAACTGTAGAATAGTACAGTGGGAAGAGAAATCCAAGGCGAGTCCTATTATATACTGTTGAATTCCTTGATGGATAAGTCTGGTAAGATTCGGATCTATATCGAAAATGGTTGATTCATTGATTATCGTCTCCAAAAAATATTTATGTTGAAAGATCTGTTGGATAATTCCTCTTGTGATAAATTGCTGAAAATTTGATTTGGGTGTATCTACGTTGAGTTCAAGATTTCATTCTCCTGCTGAGATTATCATCTTGTGTCAAGTTTGAGGTAGGAGTAGGAAACCAATATGGAGTATGGTTTTATTTGTTGGAAATCTCGTGAGAACTCTCAGTAAATATTGGGATTTCCCTTATTAAAGATTGCATGATATTTGAAGTTCCACTCTAAAAATTGGATATTAAATGTGCAGAGTTGGAGATTATCTTCTTGAGATATATATGGACGAATATTTCCATCAAAATTTGAGGTTATTCCCTTGAATTATTTTGGTCTAATCAAAATTTCAGAATATCTCTAATCTTTGTTTAGGGAACATCTTAAAATTGAAATTCGTGGACAAGAAGGGAAAAATCTTTTGAGCCAAATTTATAGTTAATGGGCCAAAATAATTATATCCGCCAAGGAGAAGGGATGTGTGGAGCTTTCATATTGCTATTTGTCCACTTCAAATAATTTTCAGTGAACAAAATGCAAGGGGCATTTGTAGACAATTAAATTTTATTGCCTAATAAATATAAATGCAAAGAAAAATATATTAAATATTTATTAAATATTTATTTATTAAGGAATTTAAATTAATTAATTCCTAAATAAGTAAATAAATAATTGATAATTAATATAATTATTTGAGCCTAAATCCAAATCAAATGGGCTCAATTCAAGTAAAGTGGGTCTGATTTAAGTCAATAAGCCAGGCAAGTCAAATCCAACAGGCTTAATTAAATTAAATAGGCCCAAGTCAAATCCAGCGGTCCTAACTAAATTAAATAGGCCCAGCAAATCAAGTCCAACAGGCCTAATTAAATTAAATAGGCCTAAGTCAAATCCAGCAGGCTTATTTAAATTAAATAGCCCCGTATCCAGTCCAACAGGCTTAATTAAAGGAGAAAAGCCCAACATAACTTTTAAAGAGAAAAATATCTCTTAAGTGGTTATTTTCTCTACCTATAAATAAGGACCTTCAGTCCTCATTCCATTCATTCTGAAAATCCTGAAAGCCCGGAAAGTTTTGAAGGAACTTGGATACTCTACGAAGATCAAAGTCATTCTTCGAAGATCAATCTAGAAACAGCATTCAATCTGAGATCAAGGTGCAGAGCCCCTCAGATTCATCGTTTCTTCAAGTCAAGTTCATCCAGCAATATTCGTGAGGTCAACGGTATTCTACCAAATTGAACGGCATTCTTCACAGTAAATCTTCAAGTCAACGGTTGATCCAAATAAAGGCTCGACGCCTCTTGATAAATGTTTTTAAAGCTTCAAGTCAAATCCGAGCTCGAACAAGCTTCATCCAAAGATCCAGCTCCGAAAGTTGATAAAGTCAAAGAAGTCACCTCAAGAGAGGAATCAGAGGACATCTAGAGACTGTTCACTCAAATTCTCAAGTTCAATCCATTTTGGATTACCTTTGTAATTTATTTTGTATTTATTATTTAATAAATACAAATTTTGTTGTTACAGTTAGTATGATTAATTTTACTAAGTTATACATGAAATATCATGCTTGTTAATTAATTATAAGGTAGATTTTGTGTGACCGTTTCACGTGAAACTATTTTATATCTTTTCAAATAGTTATTACTTTCGATATAAAATATTTTCACGTCTTATAAAATTATTAATTTATTTTTAGTATATATTATGATTTTTTAATAAATATAGAGAATAATTATCATTTCATTAAAAAATAATTAAATATGATATTATTTTAGTTAATTATAATATTTTTTTTTGGCAAATTATACCTTTTAATATTATACTTTATAATTTCATATCCTGCGTTATTAGTAGGATTTGTATTACTCTATGTATATAATTATGTGAGATCGTTTTACTATAGGATCATTTAATAGTTTTATAATTAATTATTATTTTTTTATAAAAAATGTTATCACTTTTAAATGTCATTATTTTTTATAATTTCAATTATGGTGTAAAGTATTAATAAAATAATTCACAGTATCGTTATTATTTTTCATCAATTAAATTATCACTCATTATTCATTTCACAAAAGTCATGTTGTGAGACAATATCAGAAAAGTCTTTTACTTTTAGGTAATGTAATACACTAATTATTTGTTTTCTATTTAAAAAAGTTATATTGTGAATTTATATAAACATAAAAATATTGAAGATTAAAAATGTCACAATATATACCTTTTAATAAATATATATATATATATATATATATATATATATATATATATATATATATATATATATATATATATATATATATATATATATATATATATATTCAAGATCGTGTATTGTCTAAAATATTTAAGTCAAGAAAATTTGATAGGAATTATGTTGAAATCTTACATATTTCTATATTCTTATTGAAATATCCTATGAGTTGTCTCGTCAGGTTTGCATATAAATCTTATTTTCAAAAATTACTCTTTATTATATAAAAAATTACTCTTTGAAGAGTAATAATTTTTATACAGAAGAGTAATAATTCATGTTTCTAAAGAGTAATTTTTCATATACTAAAAAGTAATCGATAAATTAAGATTTACAAAAATTTGAAAAGTAATTTTTTTATTTAGAAGAGTAATAATTTATGTGTTAAAGAGTAATATTTTATGTATTAAAAAGTAACATGGTTTATATGTATGTAAAACCGATTTACACAAGTGTTTGTCATATCTTATTTTATGCTTAAAAAATTTAAGTTTTGTAATATTTAAATTAAAATCAATTTAACAACCGTATATATATAAGAGTTAGTCTCTTGTGAGACGGGTTATTGGTGAGACGGGTCAACCCGTCACTAAAATATCCTTATTTGTGGTTAAAGCGTGCTTATTTGTGGTTAAAGTATGTCGATAATAAATCAAATTATAACACACTAACATCATACTTTAATACATAATCCAACATACTTTAAAAAATATACATTAACAACTATTTAACATACTTTATTTAAATAATCGACATACTTTAACACGTCTCACAAACCGTCTCATGAAGGTAGCGTCTCACAAGAGACTTTGTCTATATATAAAGCTTCATTTATAGAAAAATTAAATATAATTATTGAATACAAAATATTTAAAGAAACAGCATCTCTAATATTAAGTAATGTAAACAAAATTATCGTAACAAAATTATATAATTCATTAAATGTGAATAAGTATAAAACAATTATAAAATTAATTTAAAGAGATAGTTACGCCATTAATACTCATTAATGGTTTTTAGACGTGCAGAGAAATAATTAATGATTTGACTTTGAAAAATGTTCTAAAGTTAAGTAAGAAGGGAGGGTACTTTTGTAACTCTAAAATTAATTAACCCTCTTTATTCACTAAAACTATCAAAATACCTAATTCTATCTTGCTAGATTCTAGCTTTTTAGCACTTTTCATAATTTAATAGTAATATTTTAATGAAATTAGAGATTAATAATTATTAGTACTATATTATTTATTTCTCCTGTGTTTTGAAAGAAAGATGTGCAACTTTTCTCAAATAAGTTTTAAGTTTTAATATATTTATGTATTTATTAAGATGGGGTTTAGATTCATTTATCATTACTCATGTTTCTGCCACAGTCAAAACCCTTCTTCTCCATCAGTGACTGCATCACCGCCACCCATGGCCGTGTGCAGCGTCGCCATAGCAAATTATCTAGGTAATCTAGACAGTAAGACAGAAATCTTCAAAATGAAGGAATTAGAAAGACGGAAATCTTCAAAATTAAGGAATTAGAAAGACAGAAATCCTCAAAATTAAGGGATTGATGATGGCACCGGCACAGCATTTGTAGCGCTATAGCGAGAAGGAAAGAAATATTTTTTTTATAAAAAAAAAATCATATATGATTCAAATAAGATCCAAAATAAAATTAGTATGGTAAAAAATCATATATGATTCAAATATAAGATCTAAAATTAAAATAGTATAAATATTATTGAAAAAGGAAAATAAAAATAGAAAAAATCACATGTATCATTTAGTTGATTGAAATAAGTTTCAATAATACAGAATATGTATAATCTTCATGAAGAAAAAAGAAAAGAAAAAAAATATTATTGTAAGAAAAAGATAAGAAAAATAAAATAAAAGGATCATATATATATATATATATATATATATATTATTTTGATTTAAATAATAAGTTTCAATATAATACTTTAATATTCAAAGAAGAAAAAATCAAAAACTAATTTTTTTAAAAAAACAAATAAAATCAAAAACTATTTTTTTAAATAAACAAATAAAATATGTGTTGATTTGAGAAATGCAAAGATATAAAAATAAACAAGTAATATAATTGTGAAATTAATTAAAATTGTAGGTTAAAATTATAGGGTGAAATTTAAGAGATAAAATAAAAAGGAAGGGACATCAGGTGATTTTAAGAATATGTTAATTTGATGCAAGTATTTGCGTAAATTAAATTCAGTATAAACCGTGTGGTCCACCCTTCAAATTCTATTAGTATATTGTTAGGTATTTAAATTAAAATGAACAATAGAATTTATAAAGAGAATTATAGGTTTACAATGTAAATATTAAGCTACTAATATTGTTAGGTATTTAAATTAAAATGAACAATAGAATTTATAAAGAGAATTATAGGTTTACAATGTAAATATTAAGCTAATTCTAAAGAGAAATTCTCTCGTGAGACGGGTGTGAAATGGGTCAATCCATTATTAAAGTATGCTTATTGTAGAGATAAAAGTATACTTATTTGTAGTTAAAGTATGTCAATAATAAATTATATTATAACACGCTGAAATTATACTTTAGAAAACATACTTTAACAACCATTAAACATACTTTTATCTAAATAATAGACATACTTTAACATGTCTCACAAACCGTCTCACATAAATAGCGTCTCAATTTATCAATTCTAAATTGATAGCATGATCATCACTACTACTATTTTCCAAACAATTTCTTTTACATAAACAAAATATTCATTATTATTCTGTACAATTATTATTTTTATTTCTATTCCAATTTCTATTATAAATAGAACACCTGTTAATATCTAACCAAATAAGTAATTTTTCCCCAAAATTTTTAAAAAATATTTATTATAATAATATAATATTTAATATTAAAAAGTTCATAGTGCCAAAAAAATTTATCCAACTAAATAATTAATCACTTAATTTGATTTAATATTACACAAACCAATTTGATTTAATATTACACAAACCATCTGAAATTGATGTTTAAAGTGAATATTTAATTTATTTTTTATTTAATTACATCAGTATTTATATTTGAATAATTATATATATATATATATATATATATATATATATATATATATATATTTAATATACTAAAGGAGAGTTTAATTTTGATAAGGTGTTGTCATCAGAATTAATCTCAATTATTTTAATTATTTATAAACAATTTTAATTAAAATTAAAAATCACAATTATTTTAATTATTAATTAAAATTTAATGTAGATAAATACATGTATTTATTTTAATATTTGAATATAATATTATCGGATCAAATTAATTACTATTAAATAAAATTTAATATAGATAAATATATATATATATATTTACTTTTAAGATTTAAAAATTTTATCTCCTCCCCAATTATAAATAAGACTCTTTATTCATTTGTTCTGCACACATAATTTATTCATCATGACAAACAAAAGTTTTTTTCAAATTTTAAAGAAATGTATTTTTTTATTATTATTGTTGATTAATTTTTGTTGTTTCTTTTATATTTTTAATTTTTTTTGTTGTTATTTAATTTTTTTTAGTTCTGTTTTGTTATTTAATTTCTTTTGTTAAACGTTTAGTTATTTTAGTATGTAATTTATAATCTTTAATTAATTTTGTTTTCATGGTTAATTTTATAATTTTTTTAACTAACTTATTTATGATTAGATAGAACATATTATTTTTCGAAACATAATTCAATTTAAAAACAAAAACAATTTAAGATTGAAGTTACACTAAATCATAATGAGTGAGGCTTGCGTGCGCCCGGGCGCACGGGAACACATTCCGTGCGCCTTTAGAAATTTAGTATTATGGGTAAGGGTACATTGCTTTGGTCTAAAGGGTATACACTTTAATTAATAAAAGGTACACCATTTTGTTCTAAAGGGTATACACTTTTCATTAATATTTTTTTTTCTTTAGAAAATAAAGGGTACACATTTTTATACTAAAGGGTATACAATTTAACACAAAATTCTAAAGGCGCACGGAGTGTTGTCCATGCGCCCAGATACACACAATAATTTTATTTAGAAAATAAATGGTACACATTTGTATACTAAAGGGTATACAATTTAACACAAATTTCTAAAGGCGCACGGAATGTGGTCCGTGCGCCCGGGTGCACAGGAGTTTTTGCCAATCATAATTTATGGGAATGATTTGGTATTAAAGTTCGAAATACTAAATTATCTTATCGACACTCATATGATTTTTTTCCCTTATATATTCTAATAATTTATATTTTATCGACACTCAGATAAATTTTTTCCTTATATATTCTAATAATTTATATTTTATTTGTATATATTGTGTCTTAATATGTATATTATTTATATATATTTAAAACTTTAATTTTATATGTTAAATCGTGATTATTATGAATTATGAATTATATATACTCTACAAATTTAAAAAAATTGATCTATATATGAAAATAAGTTACTGGAAATTAAATATATAACATATACTATTATGTATTTAAATTAGAATAATAATCACCCAAATAATAAAGTTCTTAATTATTGTAATTAATCCTATTGATTTGAATTTTACTCTTTGGAATGGAATTTAACTTTACTAATGGTTTGGGACGAGTATTATATTTTAGAGTCACACTGGAGTGCAGCCGGTGCACCGGTGCATCTGAATAATCTAAATAGTAAGATCAAATTTTTATTTAATCCTAACCATTAAATAAAATAAAATAATTAAAAAAAATACTATAACTACGTATCCACTACACCCTAATTTTTACCCTAGGTGAATCGATGCACCCTAGAATAACCCTATATTTTAATATAGTTAATCAATAAATTTTCAATTTTAAAATACCATGGATTACGTAAATTTTTTATTTTATTTTATTTTTTAAAATTATGAAATTAAAGTATATCAAAATTAGATTATAAACCTATGAATTTAATTATAAAAATTAAATAATTATATTTTTATAATATGTACATTTTAAAAAAAATTAACTTTGCATTCCACGTAATACTCGAGTTTTGTACTAGAATATATATTTTGTAAAAAAAATCAAATGCGATAACTAATTAATAAATCAGTCTCTCCATGAAACAACTTTAGACAAACTGTCTGTATTAATATATTAACATTGAAATAAAATAATATATAGTATATTAGTTCAAACTCAAATTAACTACTTCAACAAGTCCTATATATAGTTGTCAGGTCATTGCATTTTTTTTCAATAATATCACTTTTCAGTTAAAATTATTATTATCATACGAATTATTTATGAAATTATTTAATTGAATAAATTTCAAATATTATTTTTTATTAAAAGGTAATTGCACTTTATTCTTTTATGAATTATCTACACAAATATTTTTATGTTACATTTTTAATATTAAATACAATATTATATTTTAATGAAAATTTTATATTATATGCACGGGTGTTTTACGATTGCAGATCTTCTGTTACATTTGGTGTTACATCTCCTGTTACAAGTTATTGGATGATTGACATGTAGGATAGACTAATCTATACCCTAACAATCAACCCTAAGGGAAAAGGTTGAGATTATTCTCTCCGCACACGTGTCACTCATCTAACGCGTGTAACAAGAGATGTAACACCAAAATGTAACAGGACATCCAACGTCGTGTTTTACTAGTATCATAAAAGGGGAGCAACTTGAGAAACATTTATTCCCATATTTTCCCTACCTATTTTCTCTTTTTACCCCTTTATCCTCATTTAACCTTATGTACTTATTCATTCATTGGTTAAAGTATGTTCTATTCCAGTATTTCTCCTAATGCAAACGTTAATTAATTAATTACCATGTATGAGGTAATTTAATACACGTCCTTTCACACTGATCTTCTGTGCCATTTTTGTGCACCATCTTCTGTGGTACACGTTAAGTAATTAACAACAGTGTGACATAGGAGATGATGTATCAAATGGCGGCTAGGATTCTATGTGCCATTTGTTACACCATCTCCTGTGCCACATGGCCCACACCATTAGATTGACGACACGTAGAAGAGAGAAACTAAGTCCTAATCCTTAAACCTTAGGGGCAATGGTTGGATTTGTTTCCCCATCTTATGTGTCAATCACATAAGGTGTAACACAAAAGATGATGCACAAAAATGGCGCAGAAGATCCGGTATGATCAAATGGCATAAAGAATTAGTAGCGTCTTTTCAATTCACCATCTAATGGTCAATTCCTTCCAAAAATTCTTTCTTACTCTACATACAATGCTCTCATTGGCTGTATCCATTTCTCTTCCGCACTCTCTCCCGCAGCAACTTACGAATAATTTAGTTTTGTTGGAGACTCTGAAAATCGCATCGGAAGGACTAGATGGTAATGAAGTTGGCTCTCCTGCTGTTATTTTTTGAAAAGTACCAATAACAATAATCAAATTCAGGAGTGATTAAAGCCCCTCCACCACCGAGTCTTAGTGTAAAGGAGAAAAAAATTTAGCTTCGTATGCACACAGTTGGGAAACATTAAGTGGGGAAATCAAGCGTCATTGATACTTTCATCTGTAGAAGTTTCTTATTTTCTCTTATATATTCTTCAAAAGAATAATTTATTTTCACTATTTATGTATTATTATGTAGTTCTAGCTTATGAAGATGGAACATAAAATCAACAATTATAAATTATCAACTCAAGATCATATTTTGAATTGAACTATGTCAATAAGGTACACGCGTGCTCCTATTTTAGTATGCGGTTACAAATTCTACTATCTCATCTGATTTGTCTTTTGCTGACAAATTGTAGGTCTCTCCAAAACCCAATGGAAGAATCATCTGTTGACTGTGAAAAAAATTCCTTCTGCCAATTGTTTCCTTCAGTACTATTGGTGGCAAAGTTTTTGATCTCTCTCCACAAGAGTTAAGCATTGAATAATTAATTATGCTTTTTATTTTTTATTTTTGTCTCCTTTTTAGATATGGTGCATTTTTTTATCACCATGGTTCAATCGTCTTTGTCATCGACGATGATCCGATGCCACATAAAGACAAGACTTTGTCGTTGGATCAACATCCTCCACCACTTCGTCGTTCGTAGCCGAGACGCTCAAATATTCTTTATACAAGTAGGTTCACTTTAAAAATTGTATTTAATTAATTAAGTGCTGATATGAATTGTGTTCTGTAATCAGAATTCATATCTTGCATGATTTGAATATAAATGTTTTTGTTTGTAATTTACACCATTTGCTGCTCAATTTACTAATAATACATTGATTAAAGTAAAAGCTATTTAATATAGGGCAATATAAGTTACACTCCATTAAGCGTGTCAAAATAAGATACCAACATGAATACTATATTGTTACATGTAAAAATAACTGCTACTAGCTGTTTAAGTGATGCCTCCTGCCCAATTTTCGAATCAGTGAAGCTCGATGAATCTGTTGATTCGTTTGAAGAGACTGGCATTTCTCTCATTCATATTGACCAAAGTGGTAGATTTTTGTTTAATTATAACTTCCATCATTTTAATTGTCATCATTCTTCTATACTATCTATAATGAACAGTTAAAATAAAAATTTATAATTACGGCCATAAAGAAAATACTCCCTCTCAACCAATACCATCCCCAAATGTTACTAATTTGATGGAGAAGGTCATGCTTTTGCTTATTCATTTGCAACAATTTTCTCTTGGAATGTATAGTCTAAAATACAAAATCCCACTTTGTAGTTCGAAAGAGCAAAACAATCTCTAGATACATGTGTGAAGATAAAATGTGGTGCTTTTTGGGAGTGTAATGGAGATGAAGTCTTGAAGGTAGAAGCTGGTGCAAAGGTTTAGAAATAGATTGAGTGGGCTCTTAAATGAACAAGTTTCGATTCTCAATGCCAAGGAAACAAGGATCTAATGGGCCGTAACTTAATTACCAATTGAGATCCAACTACAGTTATCTGTTTTCAAGACCTTCATAAATCTTGCACACAACCATCTCAGTGGAAAGAATTTTACAAAAGCATTTGACGCTGCTTGCTGCCAACTTACCTATTCAATCATTGATTAAAGTATGTCCAGTATTCCTCCAAATGCAAACGTTAATTAATTAAGTAATGGAGTATTTATTACTAACTTTATATTCCATGTATGAGGTAAGAGTTAGCATTTTGTCAAATTTGAAACGTCTTATTATCAATATCAAATTTGAAATGCCTTATTGTCAATTGTTAAAGAAGAATAGAGTTCGTGGTTGTGGTGTAGGTTTCAGAGTAGATTCTGCCATAGAGATGTAGATGACGCTTTAGTTTCTTTGTACGCTTCAATTATCTTCAATTTCAGGTGAATAAGTCAGCTGTCTATTGGCTGGTTCTTCCCCATTCCCACTTACTTCATTGGAGTTACTACATTCTTGCTACCAAAATTTTAGCTGTCACGGATCTATTTATCCAATTCGCTTGGTATGTTACTGATCTTTAGTTCTATGACAAAGTTTTATTGTTTTGATTTCATATATTTTGTAGCTTTGTTGATGTTGCTAAAAATAATTGAATTTGACAATCGCAAGGAGAATGTATTGAGAGAAAAAAATGAAGTTTGGCTAGGCGTTGGATGTCCTGTTACACTTTGGTGTTACATCTCTTGTTACACGCGTTAGATGAGTGACACGTGTGCGGAGAGAATAATCTCAACCTTTTCCCTTAGGGTTGATTGTTAGGGTATAGATTAGTCTATCCTACGTGTCAATCATCCAACGGCTTGTAACAGGAGATGTAACACCAAATGTAACAGAAGATCTGCAATCGTTTGGCTATTGCATTGGTCTTCGATTGAAAACTCAAGGAGGCACGTGAAGTTCTTTAGCGCTCCCAACTTTCATTTTCCTTCTACTTTTAAATTTTATAGAGAACTAAGGAATATATGTTTCCTATTTTGTAGATGAGCAGACACATCCAAGGTCCTATATATGGATACTAGATGTGTGTTCCACATAACAGCTCTCCATGATTATAAGCCCCCTTACAAACCCAAGCATAGAAAACCCTACAATTCTATCTTCTTGCTTTGAGAAAAACAAATTAAATAATGTGTCCACAGAGTTTTGAAAACGAGACCTCCTTAAAAAAATCAAGTCATACCTCCTCACTTTTTAATTTAAATATCAGATTAATCAAATATTGATACTCCACATTTTAGGATACTATTTAAATGAAATGTATTTTGCATTAATAGTATAAAAAATTATGTAAAAAAAATAAAATTTTTGGAAAAAAAACGCCATAAAATTACATCACAAAGTATGATGTGCATGCAACGTGCAACACACGTCTATATAAGTTGTTGAAGGATTCCGCTAAAAAAAATTAAATTTTTTTTTGAATTATGTATTTGAAATTCTTTCAAAGATCCATGATTTATCCAAACAGTGGAATTTAAATGAATTGATTTAAAATCCGATAAATTTAAAATCCACTCATTTTCAAATCCATTGAATTTAAAATGACTTAATCCAAATACAACCTAAATGTATTCTAGTAAGAAAAATATAATTATTGTGAGAAATATAATGGATGAGGGCGATGTGACAGTCCAAGGATAGTAAAATTATTGTTAAAGGGTATGTTAAGACTTATTAAATTGCTATGGTAATTTTCTAGGATCAAGTTATTAAGAACACCCACTAAAATTTATCCTTCAACTCTAAATATATTTTAGATGAGGCATATTAAAAGATGAAATAAATTTTATTGTTGAAGGATAAATTTTAGTGAGTGTTTTTAATATATATATATATATATATATATATATATATATATATATATATAATAAAAATAATAAAATTTTATAATAATAAATATTAAAATCTAAAATTTTATTAAAAATAACTTTTTTTGAGAGAGAACTCTACCACCTAGCGTACCCCCTATCCACTCCACCCATCCAAAAAAAAAATTTAATAAAATTTTAAATTTTTAATATTTAAATAATAAAAATATTACCACCCATCCCTATGCCCCTATCCTCCTTAACCACCCAAAATCAACCCTCACCCTAATTTTTTTTTAAAAACTTAAGATTTTAATATTTAAATAATAAAAATATTACCACACAGTCATACCACTATATCCATCCACCCACTCCACCCCCACACGCTAATTTTTTTTAAAAAAAATTAAATTTTAATATTTAAAATATAAAATATAAAATTTTATTTAAAATTTTTTTGGGTGGGGTGGGGTGGTGGCAGGGGATGGGTTGGGGTGAGTAGGATTGGGTGGTAATATTTTTATTATTTAAATATTAAAATATAAAAAATTAAAAAAATTGATGGTTGGCTGGGGGTGGATGGGTAGGAGATAGGGCTGAGTGGTAATATTTCTATTATAAAATTGTAAAGTTTTATAAAAAAAAATTTATTGGGGGGGGGGGGGGGTTGGGGGTGGGGTAGGTGGTAGAGTTTTTTTTTTATAAAAAAAAAATATATATATATATATTATTAATTTATTAATTTTGTATATTATTTTTATATATTAATATATCAATTACACACCAATGGAAGGATTTCAAATGACATGATTTTAGTGAAGATTTGAAATTCATTAAAAAACAACAAAAAAAAGAAATTCAAAATCAAATCATGATTTGAAATCCATTAATTTAAAATTCTTGAATTTATAAATTCATTGATTTCAAGTGTTACCCAAACATGAGAGAGGGATTTAATCCCTTCTCAAATCCAAACACAACCTTAATATCGATATTTTTTATGAATTGATATTAAAACTTGGTTACTCATAACTATTACTATAGTATACTTACGTTATGCAGTATGATTGAGCATAATTCCCAATATACTTAGTAATTTGACATCTCCCATGAATTTAATATTAAAACTCGGTTAATCGTAACTACTCCTATATAATACTCTTATCACCTATCAAATTAATCAATCTAGATTTTGGTTGAAAGGTTTTTTTATGTTCAACTTCTCCTTTCTCATTTACTTATAGCGATGGTCTCTTGTGTTTTCGGATGCACAAGGTATTTAAAAATATAACATTTTATTTTAAAGGGTATACATTTTAATTAATAAGGATATATATATATATATATATATATATTTAAAAAGATCGGTGAAATATAAATAATATAAATGTTTCTTAAAAAAAATTCCAAATAAATAAAGAGTACACGTCCCTATACAAAGAATATACCATTCAAGGGTATGACTTTAAAAAAACGCAGAATTTGAGGTCACGATGTCCGGAAGCAACCAAGTTTTAACCTTACATATAATTAAAGTCTTACGATAAATTAATATTAGTAATTTTTATGTGTTTATGCAATGTTGAATATTTGATATCAATATTTTTTTTTTAAAATTTAGCACCTATCTAATTGTTTTGTAGATTTAATTTTCACATACACCATTATCATTTGCGACTTGTGTGAGCACTTACGTGAAATGGTCACAAATGATAACTTTTATAATGAAAAGTGATACAAAATTAATGAAAAGTGATAATGTAATTTCATGAACAATTTATAGTATAAATAAAATGTGATAATATTTTATAGCGAAAATGATAGCGTTTTATAGCGAAAGTGATAACTATTTTAAAAAGTGTAAAATAGTCTCATGTGAGATGGTCTCATGCAAGATCTACCCTTATCATTTTTATTAAATTGAAATTTAAAAGTATCACTTATTTTAATTTAACTTATTTTTTTTTTATTATTATTATTATTATTATTATTATAATTATAATTATTATTTTATTTCCATATATATATATATATATTAATCTGAAATTTAAAAGTATCACTTATTTTAATTTAATTTACTATATATATATATATATAAATTTTTTTAATGAATTAAAATAGTTTTAGGGACTCCCTCAAGAGAAGGATTTGTATGAGACGCACAATGAAACGGGTCAATCCATGATTAAAATATAATCATTATATATAAAGTATATTTATTAGTAGTTAAAGTATGTTTAGAGTTAATCATATATTATAACGTTTTAAAAATATACTTTAATTCATCATTTATCATACTTTATAAAAATATACTTTGAATATAAATTAACATACCTTACATATATAATAAACATACTTTACCAACGGGTCAACCTATCTCACGTAATTACCTTCTCAAAGAGTTTGTCTAGTTTTAGTGGGTGAGATTTGGAGATGAATTAAACTAATTTTTTGGTCGGAGATAGATTTGTAATTGAATTAGAATACTCCCTCCGTCCCACCAAAAGGTCCCAATTTTACTATATTTGAGCGTCCCATGTTATATTGGGCATCCCATTCAAAGATTTACATTTCTCATTTTAATAAAAAGAGCACATCAGTACCCATCACATCACTCTAATACAACTACCCAATACACATAAAATAATAATACTCACAACTACCCAATACACATAAAATAATAATGACAAAAGCTCATGCGCCCGCGAGACATGCCGTGTCTCCATGTAAACACAACCCTCCCCCTCCATACTCCATTTAAACCTATGTATTTTTAGGGAGTTTAAATCGCAAAGAGTGACAAGAGCCTCACTCAATAATAATATTAATTAATTCAAATGCAAAAAGTAAAGATCATGTTTGCCGCGACGGAGGAAATAAATTTTTGTGGGAGATAAAATTTAATTTTGTCGTCATTACTAATGATTAATTTGGGTAAATTTTTTTATTTTAATTAAAACTTGTTGCGTCACATAAAATTAATAAAAAGCAGGTATTAATTTGGGTAAAAAAAAATTTAATTACTATTTGTTGCACTAAAGAATAAAAAGGATAATTTTAACAGACAGTAGTAAGATATTTGATAAAAAAAGTGAAATTTTAAAAATCTGTCAACACATGCACTAAATTAAATTATAGAGCTAGACACCTAACTTTCCCTAAATTATATTATGGAACATGGAACTACTCTTTAGCTAAAGAAACTGTCAGCTAAAGAAACTATGTTGATCAATTAAGCCTTTTCTTGATGTCTTCAGCGTGATTGGTGGCGTCGACTTGCATTTTCGCCACCTGAAGATCAGCGTAAGTGGCCTCTTCCTCTGATTTGGCAGTGAGTTTCTTCGCTAGACCCACCGCTGCCGCTTTCACATATCCAAACCCTTCTCCTATTGACGCTGCCGCTGAAAGACATACTTTCTTAATAGGGTGGAGTACCGGCGTTTGTTTCTTCCTCTTCTTGCTCGTTTCTTTCTTCCTCTTGCTCTCTGTTAAAGGTGGTCGTAGTTCTTCCATTTTCGATTAACTTCTCGACTAATTGTTGGTGATATATAATTGAATTATTAAAGATTAGAATTTAAGAGAAAATATTTGATGACATGTCTATAGCTAGTTAAACCACGTTTTTACGTACGTGTCGATTTCCTTCCCTCTACACCTTATACCCCTCTACACCCAGCACGTGGTCCATTTAAAGGAATTTGCTCGGTTTGTTTTCGTAAATTTTTGGTATAATAATTGGCAAAATTTTTATTTTTTTAATTACTGATATTTTTTAGAGAAAAAATTAGAAAAGACTGGGGTGAGATCGTGTCACGGATCCTAATTCATGAGACGGATCATCCACTAACTCAATTAATTTTTTTGTAAGGGCCCTGTTTGGTGCAACTAATTTAGAAAATTGAATAATTAGTTTTGGAAAAAAGTTAATTATGCCTTAATATATATATATATATATATATATATATATATATATATATAATATTTTTTTTATTTAATCTATATAATTTTATTATCTTAAAATGTAATAATTTAAAAAAAAATATTTTTATTTAAATATTAAATTTATAAAATGTGATAACGAAAAGAGATAATATCATTAATGAAAAGTGATAACGTTATTGTAAACTATTTCATATTAAATAAAAAAGTGATAATATTTTAAAAGAAAAGTGATAACATTTTTAATAAAAAGTGATAACTAATTACAAAAATGTATTTCACGAACAATATATTAAATGAATAAAATGTGATAATTTGTTTAATAAAAAGTGATTATAATCAAAGTAAAGTAATATTCGTCTAATTTAATTATTTCACTAATAATTAACTGAAATAATAAAAAATAATAATATTATTAATAAAAAGTGATACACGATAAATAAAAAGTGACAAGAATTTATTTTAAAATTGTATGAATAATTCTTAGAATAAATAAAAAGTGATAACATATTTAATATAAAGTAGAGTGCATATTAGGTGCACACAGTTTCTTAATTTCATTTGTGCATCGGGTCGGACCCATTTTAAAATGGGTCATATAAAACCTAAAACTAAGCATAAAAAATTATTCTAAATCAGCCTATTCTCTCCATTCAATTCCTGCGATTATCTCCCATGGTGATTTCTCCTATGGCGATTCTCAATCCACCGCGATTTTGCGGCCATGATTCTCAATCCACCACACGATTCTCAATCCACACGCCACTGCTGTTCATTCCTTACAGTTTCGCCTCCAGGATTTCGCCGCCGTTTCTGTTGATTTTTTGTCAGGATTCTGCCGCCGTGTCTGCTGATTTCGCCGCTGTGTTCTGCTAATTTCAGTGCCAGATTTCGCCGCCGTGTTCTACCTGATTCTGCCGTTGTGTTTTTTCGATTCAACTGCAGCTATTGTGTAGTTCTGCATATTTCACCGCTGTTGAAGTTTCATTCTAAAATTAGGTAAAGTTCATCTTATCTTCAATTATAGTTTCTGATTTCAAATAATATTGTTAGATTTTTTCTTCTAGTCAATCCAATTTGTTGTTTATGCTGCGTTAAATAAGTATTGGTGTTGTATATATTTTATCTGTTAATTGTATAAAGGTATGTTATGAATTGTACATGGTTATGTATGGTCCGTATTGTATAGCCACTTATGAGTTGTGTATATGTATGGTCTGTATTGTACATGGTTATGATTTGTATGTTGGATTAGTTTAATTGTATATGTTATCTCTGTCAATTGTATATAGGTATGGTATGAGTTGTATGTTATCTATATTTCTCTGTTAACTGTACATACGTATGTTCTGAATTGTACATATGTATGGTCTGAATTGTATATAGGTATGTTCTGAATTGTATGTGGTCATGATAGTCATCTTAGTAGCATTATGCATTTGATGTGATGGAATTTTCTTTACTGTATATGTTTTCTCTGTTAACTGTACATAAGTAAGGTTTGAATTGTGCATAAGCATGATTTGTATGTTGGATTATTTTAACTGTATATGTTTTCTCCGTTAAGTGTATATAGGTATGTTTTGAATTGTATGTGGTCATGATAGGCATCTTGGTAATTATGCATTCGATGTGATGGATTTTTCTTTACTGTATATTTTTTCTCTGTTAACTGTACATTAGTATTGTCTGAATTGTGCATAAGCATAATTTGTATTTTGGATTATTTTAACTGTATATGTTTTCTCCGTTAAGTGTATATAGGTATGTTCTGAATTGTATGTGGTCATGATAGGCATCTTGGTAGCATTATGCATTCGATGTGATAGATTTTTCTTTACTGTATATTTTTTCTCTGTTAACTGTACATAAGTATGGTCTGAATTGTGCATAAGCATGATTTGTATGTTAGATTATTTTAACTGTATATGTTTTCTCCATTAAGTGTATATAGGTATGTTCTGAATTGTATGTGGTCATGATAGGCATCTTGGTAGCATTATGTATGTTTTCTCTTTTAACTGTACATAGGTATTGTCTGAATTGTGTATGGGCATGATTTGTATGTTGGATTATTTTAATTTTATATGTTTTCTCCATTAATTGTTTATTTTTATTAAATCACAGGGTATCTTTCAATATACTTCAAGTGTGAATCTATTGTTCATATATCTAAAGATGGACATTATAGAAAATCAAAACATGACTACTCTACCTAAGATTTTATTTACACTTTACACCTGCCATTGATTTTATTTAATATTTAGACTACATAAATAATGAGTTCATGGTATGCAGACATCCAATGTTTCTCATCAGCTGAAGATGATGTATTAGATTTCAGTTGCCTATTTGAAGTACATGATAGCGAAATAAATGATGAATTTTTCAATAATAACAAAAGTAACATGTCAATAGAAAATACAGGTATATATGCTCTTGACTTTGTACGATATAATCTATCATATGTAAAAACTATTTTATTCTAATATCATATTGAATTTTATTTTCTTTGTACACGTAGATACAATTTTTATGTTGTGTACAATTGAGCAAGAGGGAGACAAGGAAGGCAACAATACCACAGAATTGGAGAACGGAGTTATTTTTGAAAAATATGGAGGTTTATTGTGCAACAACACAGAAGGAGTGGAGACAGAAGGTGTTCTCTTTACTGTATATTACTGTACATCAGCATGATTTATATGTTAGATTATTTTAATTATATATTTTAATTTGTATGGTGGATTATTTTAATTGTATATGTTTTCCCCTTAATTGTGTATATATATAAAATCTGAATTGTATGTGGGCATGATATGCATGGATTTTTCTTTACTGTATATGTTTTCTCTTTTAATTGTATATAAGTGTGGTCCGAATTGTACGAGGACATGATTTGAATGACTGATTATTTAATTGTATATGTTTTCCCCATTAATTGAGTATATGAAAGGTCTGAATTGTATGTGGGCATGATAGATTTTTTTATTGTATATATTTTCTCCTATAATTGTATATAGGTATGGTCTGAATTTAAACCCTAAACCCTTAAAAATACTAAACCCTAAACCCCTAAACCGTAAACCCTAAACCACCTAAACCGTAAACCCTGAATCCCTAAACCCAAACCCATAATCCCTAAACCCTAAACCCCTATACCATAAACCCTAAACCCCTAAACCCTAAATCCCTATACCCTAAACCCTAAACCCTAAACCCCCTAAACCCTAAACCCCTAAACTCTAAATCCCTATAACCTAAACCCTAAAAACTAACCCCTAACCCCTAAACCCTAAACCCCTAATCGTAAAACCCTAAATCCCTAAACCCTAAACCTTAAACTCCTATACCCTAAACCCTAAAACCTAACCCCTAAACCCTAAACCCCTAACTGTTTAACCCTAAATCCCTAACTGTAAAACCCTAAACCACAAACCCCTAAATCGTAAACCCTAAACCCTTAAACCGTAACCCTAAACCCTAAAACCCTAAACCCTAAACCCCTGGACCCCTAAATCCTAAGTTGCATATCGATATGTTTTGAATTGTACATGGGCGATTAGCATGTTAGTAGCATTGTGCATTCGAAGTGATGGATTTTTCTTTATTGTATATGTATTCATCATTAATAGTATAGAAATAACCAATTATGTTTGTTATATGCAGATTTTATTCAAATTTTATGCTCTAGTGAAGATGAGGAAAGTAGGGAATATGAGAGAGTAATAGATTCACTAGTTGGATTAAAAAGAGACACACTTGAAGAGATGCACAAATTGTATTGTAAGAATGAAAGAGAATTAGGATTTAGTATACGTAAGTCCACCACTAGAATTTCAAGTAAATCAGTTGAGATAGGAAAAACTTATGTATGCTCATATGCTGGAAAGAGAAAGAAAATTGCTGATGAAAGAAAAAAGAAAGTTAGTAATACAAGGACTGATTGTAAGGCACTTATGAGAGTAAAAAGGATGGATGAAGGGATGTTTGAGGTGATAGTTCATGAGATGACCCATAATCATCCACTGACTAGAAGAGAATGGAGTTATCTCCATCGTTCGGAGTGACAAATATCCAATGATAAGGGTGATGCTATAATAGACATGATATCTTCAGGAATTGGAGCTATTGATTCTTATAGATATATGCTACATACTGCTGATGGAGAAGAATATGTAGGGCATACAATGAGAGATCATATAAATTTTGTAAATCAATGGAAAATGAATAGGATATGAGGTGGGGATGCTCAAACACTAATATCACTAATGGAAAAATAGGAAGAAGAAGAGGAAAGTTATTATTATAAGGTGATGTTGGGTGAGGGAGGAAGATTGCGTAATATTTTTTGGAGAGATTCCATGATGAAAGAAGATTTTAACACTTATGGGGATGTGTTGGTGTTCGACATCACATACACAACAAATAAGTATAACTTAATTTGTGCCCCATTTGTTGGGATAAACAATCGTAGGAAGAATGTGATATTTGCTTGTGCTTTCATTAGTGATGAGACAACCAAATCATTCGAGTGGTTATTTGAAAAATTCAAGAAATCTATGGGAGGCAAAAGTCCAGTAACAATTTTTACAGACCAAGATCATGCTATTACAAGTGCTCTAGAGAAAGTAAATATCTTATAAAATTACTATATTAAATTAATACATTGAACTGTATGTTATTTCTATGCTGCAGGTTTTTCTAAATACAAGGCATAGGTTGTGCCTGTGGCTCTGCATATGAATGCTGTTAAAAGTTATGCCAAACTGAAATCATATGATTCATTTAAGGAGAGTTTCAACAAGTGCTTATCTAACTTTGCCAACGAAGAGGAGTTTGAAGACTGTTGGAATCATATGATATCAACCTATGCATTGCAGGACAAAGATTGGTTTGAGAGATTGTATACTTTAAAAGATAGGTGGTGCACAGCACTTAGCAAGGACTTCTTTTCAGTTGGAGTCTTATATTCACAAAGAAGTGAGAGCACCAATCAGGCTTTTGGATTTCAAGCATATAAAAAAAACAAGTTTGACTGAATTCTATAGTATGTTACTTAACTGAAATACTATAAATATAGCAGATGATTTTATGTTTTATTGATAATAAATGTAAAACAGCCGTGTGTAGATTTTTATCTAGTCATGTACCATTGAAAACAGTATATCTGTAAAAGTTATCATTTTGAACTACTATTTTAATTATATATATGGTTTCTTTGTTAATTGTATATAGGTATGGTCTGAATTGTACATGGGCATGATGAGTCTGGTGGATTATTTTAATTGTATATGTATTCTTCGTTAATTGTATATAGGTATGGTCTGAATTGTACTTGGACATGATTTGTAAGGTGGATTATTTTAATTGTATATATTTTCTCCGTTAATTGTATCTATGAATGGTCTGAATTGTATATAGGCATGATTTGTTTGGTGGATTATTTTAATTGTACATGTATTCCCCGTTAATTGTATATAGGTATGGTTTGAATTGTATATGTATTATATATAGATATGAATAAAAATATATACACTTATTATCAATAATATTGTTCTTGTTTAAAGGTATTTTTTTCTAGGGTAGTAAAATAATGGAGGAGTAATGAACAGGCTGATGAATTTAAATGCTTAAGAACAATTGTGGAAAGTGCTCTGCCTTTTGCAGATATTTTAAAACATGCCTCCGAGGTATACACGCTATCTCTCTTTTCATATTTTGAGGATGAATTTAGAAAGTGTATCATGACTCGGTCTACACTCAAAGGAGTTCATGACACGACTATGATTTTTGAGGTCTTATCTGTTGATAATGATGGAAAAAAGATAATGTCGTGTTTGATATTCATATGAATCTAATTCAATGCATATGTAAGAAATTTAAGTGTGTGGGATCTTGTGCTATCACTGTTTAAGAGTGCTTCACATAAATTATGTGCAAAGAATTCCTGAGAGCTACATACAGAAAAGATGGAAAAAATTTGCAAAGTCTGAAATATGGGATAAATTCAGTGGGAGAAATCTAAGTATTGGGAGTAGTGTACCATGGAGACATGAAGCAGCTAGGAATTACTATAATCTGTTACTAAAATGTGGAGAGAATGAAGAAGCTAGAAAGATTATATATGAAGGCTACAAAAGAGATTTGATGGCTATTGAAGCCTTGGAGAAGTCAGCAAAATCTTCGCCAAGGAAAGAACCAGTTGATTTGTCAAATACTGTACTTGATCCCATCATGCAATTACAAAAGGTAGAAAGAAGAGAGTTAAAGGTCATTTTGAAAAGAGTAAAGGAGCAAAAAGAAAAAAAAATCAGATTTATTAAAAGAATTTGGATCTAAAAGTCCAAATGTTCGTTTGTTTTAGTGATGTATCAATAATTGGAATTTTGTTAATTGCTAGTACATTTGTCATTCTTTCATGTTATATAAATTTGTTCTTTAATGAGATATTCATCATTGTTTGAACTTATTATTTTTTATAATATAGAATTCTCACATAAAAAAACTAGCATTGCCCATATTTGCTTTATACTCAAAAAGCAAATATCTTTTTAATTGTATATATTTTCTCTGTTAAGTGTATATAGGTATGTTCTGAATTGTATGTGGGCACGATGGGATGGATTTTTCTTAACTGTATATGTTTTTTTCCGTTAATTGTGTATAGGTGTGGTCTGAATTGTACATGAGCATGATTTTTATGGTGGATTATTTTAATTGTATATGTTTTCCCCGTTAACTGTATATAGGTATGGTTTGAATTGTACATACACATGATTTGTATGGTGGATTATTTTAATTATATATTTTTCTCCATTTTTACTTTTTACTCGAAGCAAATCTCTTTTTATGGCTTTTATGCTTCATTTTAATTTGTCAAACAAGTCTTTCTTTTTTCTTTCTTCAAATATGATGTTGGACATTGATAAGCAAAGTCTTTTTTTACATATTAATCTATATTAACCTAACAATTATGAAATGATTTATTAAATAAACTATCAATCAACCTAACAATTATGAAAGGATCTATTAATTAAACTATCAATCAGTAAATGAAAGAATTATTTAATCACAAATCCAAAATTTAAAAAATTAGTCAACGTAAAAGAAACCTTAAACTCCTTTGATATTAACTAATCAAATACAAATTCACTATTTATCAAGTAACTTAAGTACACGTACATTATTACATACAAGGTAAACATCATTCAAAACGATGAAGTTTCATCACTTGAAGAACTAGATTGCTGCCTTTCACTAAATCTAGGAAAAGTCTCATACAGTAGTCATTGAACGTCTCAAACATTATCTCACCACCTATTCAAGAATCTTTGGTGCAGTTAATAGACTCTTAATCTTACTACATTATCATGACATATAACACATAGTTTGAATATAACTACCATAGTTTTAAAATACATGATCATGACCACAATCAAAGACCATATCACAAATCCCAGATTGTTGTAACTATTTGCTACCATAGTTTCAAAACCAGCAAAATACATCCAAAAAAACCCAAAAAATTTTGCTGGTTACATTTCCCATATAAATAAAGTATCATCACTATTCAACAATTGTTATATTACTTCTTTCCCTTCTTCCCACTGCTCATAACTTCCTCGTTCGAACTTCAATGATGGTGTTCTTTACGCCAGAATGACTCTCTCTTCAGTGGCTTTCCAACCATATATCACACCAACAGTTTTGAGCTCCACAACAATACAGAATAATTATGAAAGTTAGATGCGCGTTTTCAGCATTCTTGCACAAATTGCACCTTTTCTCCAACTTTGCACTTTTCATCATTTTCCACCTAAAACGCAACAAAACACCTCAAGTGCACATAATTCTCACATATATCGAATATAAGACACTTGTGCTCATATAAGACTACAATATCAATCAAAAAGGTGTTAAATTGGATATTAAAACACGCTTATTTTCACTCTCATCACCCACCAATATCCCTTTTCCCTAGGTCAGCTTTATTGATTTCTTCAAGCATTTGTGCAGCAACTTTTTTCTTTTCCTCAAGAGTCTTTGCAGCCTTCTCTTTCTTTTGCTCAGCTAACATCTTTAGCAATCTAGGCTTCTCATGATAAAATTTTATAGTTTCCTTTATCACATATCCTCTCATTTCATTGTGATTTGATAATAACATTGTGGCTAAGATATCAGCTTTTAGCAAAACACGATTGTCAGCCTGGAATAAAATACAAATTATCAATACAGATGACATTCAAAACTTATACAATATTAACCAATAATATATACACTAAGTTAGGAACCTATGCACCATAAAGCAAAAACATAAACACTTAGACAGATACATATACAGTTGGTTTCAAATACATGTACATTACAAACAAATATTGCACACAATTATAAATGAAATCATGCATAAGAAAATATTCAAGAAAATAAATCTAATAAACCCATACACTTGACATGAACAACATAAATATCAAGGCAAAAATCTACATTTAAACTAGTCCCATCATAATACAAGTGTCGACCATATCAAAAAAGTTTCCAAGAAATATAGCAAACACAGGAATTACATAAATTATGATTAAAAGCATACTAAAAACATACATTTCAAATTATATGTAAATAAAATAGTATTACCTTACACAATTCGGGACATGTGTAAATGCTACCATTGAAATACTTCAAATGATGCATCAAATACATGCCACAATCATTGTTCAGTTTCTTAGTCTGCCATTTGAAAGAAACATTCTCAAATTCATAGTTCTCAATTTTCAGAACTTTCAGCATGGCCCTTTTTTGTTAAAAAATCAATCATTATTTCAACCTACATAAGATTATAAAAAAACTGAATAAATATAACTTATAAAAAGGTCATACAATTAAGCATAACAAGTAATACACTTAATAGTTTAAAAGTATACATTAAAAATGATAAATTAAATTATTCTTAAAAAGAACGCTAACAAATGCTTCTCATGCCCCTTCGAAGTAATCCTTCTTCCTATCTTCAACATATTTTAGATTATCCAAATATTGAATCTTTTTATCAACAAAGTTGATTGCAATAGCAGCCAAATAATTTCTTAAAACAAATGGTAGAAAAATCTATATGTAATAGAAAATAATCAAAGTTCCAATATATATATATATATACAAAGTAATAAAATTGTATAAACATTACCAATTCACTAGACAAGAGAGTATCTCCGGTAAGGTCCAACCATCTACTCCAAATATCCATAACTTTCTAAAAATCTTTAACTTTAGCATTGCTATTATCACCTTCTTTATAATTTAATAAGCTTTCAAGAATATCCTAACAAGGAAAAAAAAGAGTAAAATGACAAATTAATAAAAATATAAAAAAAAATTGATTAAGTTAACTAGAATACTTACACTGTGCTCTAAGTTGATAACATAGCGGGAGCAACTCTTAGCAGTAGATGCAGTTCTATTTATCTCGAGGCACCATACGTCAACAATTCGTAAAAAAATTTCTTCATTTGGACACATTGATAAAATATTTGAATTTTCAATGTACAGCTGCAGCCCATGTCTATAGAATGATTTTCTAATAAGAAATTAGGAAAAAAATAAATTAAAAAATAATTATAAAAAACAGTAGATAAATAAGTCTAGAAACAAGTATACTTACGCTGAATGTCCACCTTCAGCATCACAAAAGCAGTAATCCAATAGTTCAACATGACATCTTCCAAGTTTTGATAAGACCTTTTTATTCTTCAATACAAACTTTGAGACATACCCAATCTCACCACTGATATTTCAGAATTTATCCCCAACATCTTTACCAACATACCTATCCTTGGTTCCAGTAGAATTTAATGCATTACTGAATTCTTCTTCGGAAATATTATGATCATCTTCATCTACTTCAAGATCATCTTCATAGTCATGAACTTGGGCATATGGAGTTGGTGAATCATCAGAATCTATCAACTTGAATTGTGGAATATCATCAACAACCTGTCTTGTTGCTTTATAACTTCTCACCACATCGTCAGTGTACTTTAACACTCTTTCATCCTTTAAAAACTGATCTGAATCTGAAACATAAGGTGAAGAACTTGTTCCTTCACCATCATTCTTTTTCAAGATAGTCTGATTTTTCAGAATTTTCTCCAGTTTGATCATGTACTTTTCTGATAATGCCACAGTCTCCTTTTTCATCTCCAAAAGAAGAAGATCTAGTTCCTAATGAAAATATAAAAAAATACAATAATTAGTTTAGTTCATAAAATGAAAATAGTATACAAATATTCATAAAACCTATATAATTACATGTCATATATTATACAGTATTGATAGTTTAACTAAAAAAATAAAGAATTTTTTTCTAAAAAATAAAATTAGAAAGTTAAATACCTATTCAGATGGAACAGATGTGGAGTTGCTCTCGAAAGGAATATACGAAACTTCATCAAATTTTCTCAAACGGCCATTGATAGATATATGAAAATATTGGTCAAACAGCTTCCCAATACCATAAGCACCAGCAGCTACCTCTTCATCACACCGCAAATCTATGCTCTCATTTATCCAATGTCGCATAAGAGGTAGCGTGTGTGGTAAGTGTCTACCCTTTCAAAGAAGCTTGTGCATGTAGACAAGTTGTAAAATCAACAAACAACTACTAATATTCTTGGCATTTTTTTCCTTATATGAGCTAATGCTATCACACAAATCCTTCAAAACATGCTCACACCAATCAAAATTTTTAATCTCATCTATATTCTCTAAAGATTTAAACACCCCAGTTCTTAGTGCACGATTAGGGACGGGGGTCAGAAAATAAATCAAACTGAAAATCACAAAAACTCTTTTAAAATCTTCATCACCGTCTGTTAATTTGTTAAGCAGCAAATTGGATAACATATGCAATGGGGATAAAGGCTTGATGACATAATCAGATTGAAGACTAAGAAAAAGAGCATGATTTTCTTTTTTGTAATATTTCAAAACAGGTCGACTACTGTTTCTTGGAAGACAAAACATGTCATAAACATCATCAGCTGTGACATGAAAACTTCTGTACTCATCAATAACAAACAGCCTAGCAACTGGATTAAAATTTTTCACTAACCAATCAAGCATCTCATGGTTTGAGAACCTTTCAAATTTCACAAAAAACAACCCACCAAATCCTATACTTTGAACAACATTTCTTTGCCTATCATTCAGATTTGCCATTACTTTGCCCAATCCACATGGATTACACTGACTAGTGAACAAGCTGAAAAACACATAAAAATGCATAAATATAATATTCTGACATCAAATTTACAAATATAAATTTAGTTAACACATATACACTATAAGTTAAAACGTATACAATTTTAGGCAAATATGTATACAAGAAACAGAGCACAACATAAAATTTTATAACATACCCATACTTCAAGAGCTGCATAGGGAGATAATGAGTATCATAGGTGAGAATAATTTATGCAAGTACTTGATTGTGAATAGCATACTTTTTTTCTCCAATAATGATCAGTTTACGTACTACAATTTGAAGATCATGCAAACTTTTGTGCACAAATGAATTGATGAAAATTAAAAATAAAGTGTATAACATATAGACCAAGTAACACTAAAGACCATTTCTTATATTCAGACATCAATTCATTGATTTGCAAAGAAACCACATGAATCAAGTAACATACAAAACTACAAATGTAGGCAAAATATACATATACATATTAAAATAAAAAAAAAACATTTTTTTCTTCTTAGCTCTGATCTGAACATCTTGATCCTCAACAATCCTCTCTTCATCAATATGATCATCACTTTCATCAGATTCAACCTGCTCACCCTCAACTTCAAAATCGCCATCAGATTCAATCTCCTCAAGATCCTCATTGGAAGATTTTTTTGGGGCAGCTTTCTTAGGTGGGGGTTTTCTAGGAGAAGATTTACTAGTAGAAGGAACTTGAGCAGATTTAAAGGACACGGTTTTAGATGAAGGCTTTTTGGGAATGACTTTTGCAGTTGAGGGATCTTTGGATGAAGGCTTTTCAGAAATAAGGACCTCAGAGGCCTGTTTTTTCTTCTTTTTTACACTTGGATCAGCCCTATCTGACTGTTTTCTTTTAAAAGGAGCCACTATAGGCTCATCTTCAACGAAATCTGATAATAAACGGCTGTCTAGCACTTCATAAGGAACTTGTGTTCCAATAGGCTCTTTTATCTTGCCTTTTCGTCCTTTGGATGTAGAAGCAATATTCTTACTCTTCTTCATTATAGATGCCTAAACATCCAAACATAAAACGTTAATAGAGAATAATCAATTTCCATATGTTAAGAAAAATACATACAGAAGAACCACATTTCCACTACAGTACAATAAGAGTAAAAATAAAGAATACTTATTATTATATTTGCAAGTCACGGAGCAACGAATTTTGTCTGCAAGTCTCACCCAAAACACAATAGATCTAGTTCAGAAACATACAATTGGAGGAGTAGTAGATGTAAACATAGAGAACATAATCAAGAAGCACCGACAAAAGGACCCATAAGAAGATATATAAAGAAATGCCCTTGAGCAGAATGATGATTTTTAAGCTAGAGCACACGAGTATTGGGGGTGAGCAATGTGAATACAAGGAGATTGAGTAGACTATGTGTGCATTTGTATGAAATAAAACTCATACTAGAAACAATTAAAAATTTTTTGTAGTTCTTTCTAAATTAGATTAAATTGTACAAGCAGTTTTTGTAATTAAACATAGAATTATTACGAATTTAAGGGCTATGGCTTGTTTAACATGATCCAATCTAAAATCAGAAATGTTTATACCACAAAATAAATAAATTTATTTCAGTAAAAGATAAATCTAATAGGATTATAATGGAAACAATATCACTTATTGTATTTACTGAGAGTATGATACTGATTGGTGGAACTAGCCTTTGGAGAGCTGACCACAGAAGGTACAGCAGTTTAGTCAGTACAACATTAACTTCTAAGCAAATATAGCAAACAACAATACAAAAATCAGCAATGATAAAAATACTATATGCATGCATGAGCAATTGAACATATATTTCAGTGAAAACATGAACTCTGCCACAGTGAAATGTGTAAGTATAGAGCCTTTTCTTTTCTATCTTCCAATGGCCTTATTAGCACATTGAAGAGATAAGGAGATATTTTTCACTTATAAAGCACAACTTATAACAAATAATAGAGCGAATGAATTACTCAAGGATTGCATTATTGATCTGTAAACCAGAAACTCAAGAAAAAGGAGATGATGTCATAATCTTTTAAATCCAATTTTCAGAAGGAGAAAATGATACACTGTGTAGGGGAGACCATTGAAGACAGATTAATATAAAAAGTTTGGATAGTCGATATAAGCAAAGTGAGTCATGGAACCAATGTCTGGTAACCATATATTACATAAGTCAAATACTTCAAAATATCACACATTACATCAACATCTCAATGAAATAGTTTGTCAATCCACGCTATACAAATTAAATCACAATTACAGCAAGAGAAAATACTCTAAACCATATTCAAAAGCAACAAATCTGAAGTCCTCACTTCACAGTTCTTCATAATCAACACAAATAAACTTAACATAAAACAGGGTGCTTTCTCAATCATTATTAATAACTAAAAATCTTACTAATGCAAAAGACACACTCGTGTGACAGAAAACACAGACAGGTATAGAAACCAACAAAATAAAATCCGCCAGCACTTAGCTTTTTATAGACAGTAGCTTGTAAGAGCAATAAATCACCAAATTCACAAAGCAAATGAGGCAAAAAGAACAATTCAATTGCCAACAAACAACAATCTAAGAATCAGCTACACAATTTGTGTATCTTGTACATCTTCATGAATCAACTACACAAACTGGGCTTTGTTTCAACAGATTCATGAACCTCTCAATAGAAATACAAAATCAGCAGTCACATAAAATCAGCAGTCAAACAAAAAAGGAAAACACAAAAGCACATCATCAAGTCACAAAATCAGCCAAAAATTACCAATGAAAATCAGCAGAAGAAGCACAGAAAATGTGAGAACATATATACCTTACACAAAATAGGGATAGAGGGTTTAACCACATACGAACACACTGGAGTGGAAAAAATATATATAATCACCGCGATAATCACCGATTGAACAAAAAACAGAAAATCAAACAGAAAGTGAAACTCGAAAAAAAAGATAAATATTTACCGCGGATAATCGAAGAACAAAATGAGACAGAAATACTTCAATTGCAATTCGTACAGGAGATAGAGATGAAGAGAGAAATAGAGAGAGCGGGAGGAGGCTAGGGTTACCATAAAGAAAGAAAGGAAGAAGAATGAGAGTGGAGTGAGGAGCTAGGGTTTCAGAGAGGAAAATGGACACGGGATGAAACATGAGTTTGGTGACGGATCTGAAGAATGAAAATGGGTTAAAAATAGTATATATATAACGGATCAGGAAAATAGGTCGGATCCGGGTGCAACCTTGCACCCAGTTGCACCCAATAAATTGCCTATAAAGTAATAATATAAAGTGATAATAAAATAGTTAAATAAAAATAATAATTAAAATAAAATAAAATGAACTGTGCAGTGTGCACAATTAATTTAATTCGAATAGTCGCTTGTTCTAGGAGTAGGACGTATCAAGAATAAGGCTAACCTTCTTTTATTTGTGTTTACCAAACATGGCCTGTCTTTTTTATTTTAAAATTTTAAGTATAATTTAAAATATATTTAAATTGGGTCAAATATAGCCCGTCTTATGTAAGGGGATTCGTGAGACGGTTTCACCCAAGACCTACCCTAAAAATTTATGTTTTTAATTGTTTTAAAAATAATTTTTTAAATCAAATATTATTACTCTTTATATTTCAACAATATTTTTAATAAAAATATAATATATTTATAAATTAGAATGAGAGTTGATATTCTGTGCATCCAAATACATATACATGTACCCATATATGTATAGATTTTTATCAAAAGTATATATATATTTTTTCAATAATGTATATTATTTTTATACTATAGACTTATGTAAGTGTGTGCATGATGCACACAGAACTAGCCATAGAATGGAGACTTTATTAGCTAGTTGAAATATTTAAATGACAATTTAATTCATTTTGTTACATATTTATTATTAATAAAATTTATATTAAATTATTTTTTTTTCAAAATTTTTAATTGCTAACCATATCAATAAATATTCTGTAAAAAAAAGTTATATAATAAATATTTTTAATTAAATGTTGTTATTATATTAATAAACTTAGACAAGTACTTTTTGTTTGATCGTTTCACAAATTTTAAATCCATGAGATGGAGCTTCATAAATCCGTGAACTATCCTTCGATATTCATGAAGAATATTTATTATTATGTTTAGATTTATATATAAATTATTTTTTATTTCAATTATTTATAATGTTAAATCATATTCAATTTTAAAAATTTTAAATTATAGTAATTAAATATTAAAATCAAATTATTTATTTTTTCAAAAATTTTAATGGATACCATATCAACTATATAATAAATATTTTTAATTGAATTTTATTATTATATCAATAAACAATATATATATATATATATATATATATATATATATATATATATATATATATATATATATAAAGTATTAGATGTCGCGATGTGATTAATTGTCGTATATTTTTTATTTTTTCATTTTCATATAACATATATAATCTTTCTACTTTTATTTATTTTTATTTTTATTTTTATTTTTATTTTTACTTTATTATTATTATTATTAATATTATTATTATTATCATCATTATTATTCATGTATATCTTTAAATCATATAAATTTATAAAATAAAGACCACCTTTAATCATATTTTTGATGAGTGGGGCTCTTGTGCCCCGAGGACACCGTGCCTCTTTGCAATTTAAACCCCTAGCAATACATAGGTTTATATATGGAGGGGGAGGATTGTGTTCCCATGGGGCACGGTGTGTTCTCGGGGGCACAGGAGCTTTTGCCTTTTTGATTGGATAAGAATAAATAATCAATAAAAGAGTTAAAAGTTTTTTATTTTTTTATTCCATAACTATTTAAAACTTTAGATTTTATCCCAAAAAAGATATTTGTATCTAACTATGAGTTTTATTTCGATTTTGCCAAATTTTCGCCAAAACCCTCAATTTTTGCTAAAAATTAATCTCGTGCGTTGCACGTGACGTATGAATTTGGGAGTTCCGGCAAATTGAGAATTTCGGCAAAAATTGGATAAAATCAAAATAAAACTCTAGTTATGGGATAAAATCGATACAAATATCTCCTGTAAACTGCCATCTTCATTATCATTCCTCTTTTCTATATTTTACGTTGAAGACTTTGTAAGACTCCTACGGGAGATATTTTTCTACTTTAATCTACGTATTATTATGGATTGCTAAATCCTTCGTCTAGCCGGATAATTGGAAGCGTGGTTTAACTAATCATGTGAGATTTAACTAGTTTTAATTCTCTTTCACATAGCATCATTTGTATAATCTCTGTGCTCGATTATATTGTTTGGTAAGTTGGTTAACCTGATCAATTAATCAATTTATGAAAATGATATGTGCCAATTAGAACGTTAAATCCGTAATTGTTTAATTGTTTCTAATGTATATGGAAAGTAATATAATTGATTGCACCTCACTTTCGATTATTGTTATATGGGATATGCAACCTAGTCTAAATGAACCTATATGTGCATTTGTTGGCTAGAATTGGGTCTTTCCAGGTTGCATGCAGTTGGTAAATTAAATCTTGCGGTCGTATCTAGGATTGTTTATTTAGCTAGGGATTAATTAGAGGTCGTACCCTAATTGTCTACCATTATGGAAAGTTGTCTACTATTATGGAAAGATTAGGTTGTTAGGACGTACCAATAAATATAATCAATTTAGTGTTAACGTGAAAAAGTCATATTTGCATCCGTGATTTTGTATGTTGAAACCATTTCGAAAGTTGTCTTGGCTAGATATTTAATTTCATCACTTCACTTAATTTCTTATCTTCTGCAAATTTTAGTTAAAGTATAAAACTCAACTCCCCATCTTTGTTTTATTAATTTTGTTGAATCAATCTATTTTACCAATATCTGTGGATTCGACTCTGCTTAATTATCACTATCTCTAGTAGTATTTTAGTAGGTTATTATTTATTGATTTCGACATCCACCAATTAAAGAATATAAAATGGGTGGGTCTTGTCCGAGACCGTCTCACAAATCTATTATTGCCGCCTGTAACCACCTGATTATCGCCTAATTTTGTTAATGAATATTAAAGCGGTGCACTTAGCTTCATTACCTGCCATTTTAATTCCTTTTCATAATAAAATTTTAAAAAATAATTAGTACTTTAAATTATGAAAGATAATATATACTATATTATTTTATTTATTATAAAAATATTTTACTTTTTATTTTTCTACATATTATTTACTATAAAATTATTTATTTAAATGATTATTAGTTTTCATTAATCATGAATCACTTTTAGTTACAAATAAATTTTTATTTTCTATCTGTTCTATTAATTATTCATTAAATAATTCAATTGGTTAACTATCACTTTTCATTGATTATGTATCATTTTGTTAAAAATGTTATCACATTTTATTTGTCCCATTATTTTTTCATGAAATATATTTAAATTAATTGATTATCACTTCTCTTAACTAAATATCACATTTTTATTAAAGATGTTATCACTTTTATTTATCCTATTATTTTTAATGAAATATTATATTTCAATTAATCGATTATCGATCACTTTTCATTGACTATGTATCACATTTTTGTATAAATATTATCACTTTTTATCTGTCATATAATTAGTTTTTCATGAAATTGTTTAATTGGTCGATTATTATTTTTAATTTACTAGAATTCACTTTTTAAAAAAAAAATATTGTCACTTTTTATCTATATTTTTAATTATCATGAAATAATTTAATTAGTTGATTATCATTTTTTATTGATTATGGGTCACTTTATATTAAAAACGTAATCACTTTAAGTTTAAAAATATAAGTTAATTTGATGGTTAACACTTTTTTTTTAATTTAAATTGTTTTTCATTAAAAGTGTTACTAACTTAAAAATAATGAATAATAAAATTTATATTAAGAAGAAAAAAACAATTTCATTTAAAAAAAATTACATATATGTAGCATTTTTATTAATGATAATAATAATAAAATAACTACTATTAAATAATTTTTTATCTTTTTAAGTAAAAAATATTGATTTACTTAGGTGATATTTGGTTTGGGATTATGTGGGATTTGAAAACCATAATTAGTGTGTTTGTTTTGGGTTTTGAGTAGGGTAGATTTTAACTTTATGTCAAATCAATGTATTAATTTATTTAAAAAAGTTAAATGAGAGAGGAGAGATAAAGAGAGAAATTGTATTAATTGAAAAGAGATAATGCAATAGGTATATATAGGGGAGATTTTTAAAATTTGAATGTGGGTTTTGGAAAACCAAAACCTGGATTTAAAATCCGATGCATTTATTTAGGAAATTGTACGGCTAGAAAGTGATAACTTTTATAAAGGAAAGTGATAATAAATTAATGAATAGTGATAATGTTATTTCATGAACAATTTATAGTATAAATAAAAAGTGATAACATTTTATAGTAAAAGTGATAATAATTTATAGCGAAAATGAAAATTATTTTAAAAAATAAAAAAGTGATATCATTTGAGATGGTCTCACCGAATGCCTATCCTTAATTTAATAACATCCATACACATAACCATTTTACCATACAATAACATACAGTTAAGATTGACGAAAGATATTGAACAAGTTTAGCACGCCTGGTAATGAATCTTTATTTTTTTTATAAAATCTACATAAAAAATTATTTTTAAATATTTTTTATTTAAAAGAGTAATTGTTCATTTTTCTAAAAAGCAATTTTTATGTATTAAAAAATAATTGATAAATTAAGGTGTGGAGTAATTTTTTATTTAAAAGAATATTAATTTATTTCTTTAACGAGTAATTTTTTTTATATATTAAGAAAATGTTATAATCGATAAAATATTCTCGTTATTCTCTTCCAAAATAAGAACTTGTTGAAACTCAATTCGCTAATATTCAATCAAAATCCAGTATATCAAAATCGTACAAATTCCGCTAATATTCAGTTCAATTCCAGTACATCAAATCAAGGTGCTGTTCAAATTTCATAATTCACAACCTCCCTCTTAAACATTTTCAAATTAGAATGTGTTGGTAATTTAAAGAAATAGATGTGTAAGTGGCGTGTGGTTAATGGATAAGTGGAGTTGGATTTTTAATATGTTAATATTTGAAAGAGTAGTGATCAATATGTTTAGTGGAGGGCCTTGTGGTTTTAAAGGAGTGAATTAGACAAATGTTATAGTAAAAGTGGGGCAGAGATTTAGAAATATGGACTCTAGAGTTTTAATATTCTAATGTCATTGTACAAGCTCTCAAATCACATATTTATAGCCATCCAGGTCGGTTTGTGTAATACTCTCGAGTATTCTATATCAACGGCCGCCCTTGCTGACCATTATCTGTACTCTAATAATTTTCCTACTTAATGACTAAGAAAACTATTATTTTCTAGAATTCTACAAATAATATTTTTGGGAAGTATAGAGCAGCTTCTCGTTGCTTCTTAAATTCTTTAGAAATATGCATTAATATTTTAACACTCCTCCTTGATGCGTATTTGGATGATCCCGAGCTTATGTTGTCTTGAAATTTGTTCTCTTTCGCCATGCCTTTTTGTTGATGATGGCCTCAAGATTTTTCGATTCTATAGTTGAGTGATTGCACGTCTCGTAGATTTCTCTTAACGTCCTTACCTTTCTTGCTGTTTCATCTAGGGTCGGTCCTTCTTGAACTTGAGGTGCTGGAGACTCAGGACTTTGAGGTAGTGGAGACACTTCTGGAGTTTTTGGTTCTTCTTCTTCAACTTCTTGATGCTTTTTAGGTAGTCGTATTTGTGGCATCATGATATTTTGCTTTTCGACTTTTTCTTCATCCCAATTCCATGAGGCATTCTCATCGAACTCAACGTCTCAATTGATGATTAGCTTCTTTGTCTTGAGACTGTAGAGTCGATAGCCTTTAGACTGAGTGCTATATCCGAGAAATATGCATTTCTCGATTTTCTCCTCCAACTTATGTCTCTTCTCTTTTGGGATGTGCGCATAGCAAATGCTCCCAAAGACTCTTAGATGTTTTGCTTATGGCTTTCGTCCACTCCAGGCTTCAACTGGTGTTTTATTTTGTACTGTCTTTGTTGGACACCTATTCAGCAAGTAGACTACAGTGTAGATAGCTTCTGCCCAAAATACTTTGGGCATGCCTTTCTCTGCTAGCATTGTTCTTGCCATCTCCATTACGATCATATTCTTTCTCTCTGAGACATCATTTTATTCTGGAGCGTATCCAATTGTTAGTTGATGGTTGACTCCTTCTTCTTCACAGAACTTGTTGAACTCCTTGGATGTATACTCTATCCCTCTATCACTGCATAGGACCTTGATTTTCTTGCCGCTTTGGTTCTCCGCTAGAGTCTTGAACTTCTTGAAGATAGAGAAGACTTCTGATCTTTCTTTCATGAAGTACACCCAAGTCATTCTTGTATAGTCGTCAATAAAGAGAATGAAGTACCTGTTCTTCTCGAATGTTGGCATCCTCATTGGCGCGCATACGTCTGTATGAACCAGCTCCAAAGCTTGTTTAGCTCTCCATGCTTGTCCTGATGGGAATGGCTTCCTGTGTTGCTTGCCTTCCATGCATTTTTCGCATATATCCTCCTTTTGTTGGGTTGGTAGAAGATCTCTCATCATATTCTTTTGGTGAAGTAGTTTTAGACCGTAGAAGTTGAAGTGCCCAAACCTCCGGTGCTATAGCCATGATTGATCTTCTTGGGCATTTAGTGCTGTCTCCACATAGCTCCATTGGATTAGAAAGTTCCTTTGATGCTGCATTTTGACTTCAGCGATCACTTGATTTTTATTCTTTTTATCGTAGATGGTGCATGAGTCACCTTTGAATACTAAAGAGTATCATTTCTCTATCATTTGACCCACGCTTAGCAGATTAGTGCGTAGTTTTGGTACCAATAGCACATTATAGATGTACTGCGTACCTCTCCTTGTGTTGACAGCTATTATGCCTTTTCCTTCAACTTCCACAGGTCTCCGTTGCCCAGCTTCACTTGAGATTTGATATTTTTGTCAACGTTTTGAAAGATCTTCTCATCTCCAGTCATGTGGTTACTACACCCACTGTCTACGTACCACGTATCGTTTATTACTTCTGATGCGACATGGTTTGCATAGAAGAGATTATCTCCATTTTTTTTCTTCAGAGTAGTTGGCCTGGTGACCTTTCTTGGAGCGATAATTTTTCTCCAGATGTCCAAATCTCCCACAACTTTTGCATTTTAGTTTACCTCGGTACCAACAATCCTTTTCAAGATGATTGGTCCTTTTACAAACTCCACATGGAGGATATTTTCTTTTCTATTATTGTTATTTTCTCCAATTTTTCTCCCCCCGATTTTAGAATTCTGAGACCGTATTTTTAGTTTAGACTGAAAAGCATTTTCCACATTTTCATCTTCATTTATGCTCAATCTTTTCTCATATGCTCCTAAAGAACCCAATAAATCTGTCACTGCCAATTTTTCTATATCTTTAGTCTCTTCTATAGTAGTGACTATTGGGTTGTATTTAATAAGGAGAGAAATTAAAATCTTTTCTACTATTTTCTTATCTGTAATATCTTCCCCATAAGATTTTAGTTGAATTACTACTTCTCGTAATTGAGTGTAGTAATCTTTAACGGTCTCAAATTCTTTCATTTTCATATTCACGAAATCTCTCTTAAGAGTTTGGAGTTTTAGATTTCGTACCTTGTCGCTCCCTTGGTACTCCTCCTTTAGTATATCCCAGGCTTCCTTGGATGTCTTCGCTCTACTGATCCTTGGAAATAGAGACTTCGCCACAGCCATCTGTAGTATGTATGTGCTAAGTTGTCCTTCTCTGTGCTTTTTTCTAATTTTTCTTTGTCTGTACTAGACAAAGATGATATATTTGTTGTGATAGTGTACCCCTTGTCGACGATCTCTCATAGGCCTTGAGACATAAAATATGTCTTCATTTTAATGGCCCAATAGTTGTATCTTTCACCTGAAAAGGTTGGGATTGGGATTTGGTGGGTATTGACTTGAGAGGACATTTTTTGGGGTTTAGTAAAGGTTTGGGTAGTGTAGTTTGCGGAAACTTATTTTAACCCACTTAATAATCTAACTGGGCTCTGATACCACGATTGATAATTTAAAGAAATAGATGTGTAAGTGGCATGTGGTTAATGGATAAGTGGAGTTGTATTTTAATATGTTAATATTTGAAAGAGTAGTGATCAATATGTTTAGTGGTGGGCCCGTATGGTTTTAAAGGAGTGAATTAGACAAATGCTATAGTAAAAGTGGGATAGAGATTTAGAAATATGGACTCTGGATTTTTAATATTCTAATGTCGTTGTACAAGCTCTCAAATCACATATTTATAGCCATCTAGGTTGGTTTGTGTAATACTTTTCTGTATTCTAGATCAACTGTCGCCCTTGCTGACTACTCTAATAATTTTCCTACTTAATGAATAAGAAAACAACTTCCTTCGTCCCATAATTTTTTGCACAATTCCTTTGTAAACACTTTCTTTGTAAATTACAAAGGAAGTGTGCAAAAAATTATAAGATGGAGAGAGTATTATTTTCTAGAATTCTACAAATAATATTCTTGGGAAGTATAGAGCATCTTCTCGTTGCTTCTTGAATTCTTAAAAAATGTGCATCAATATTTTAACAGAATGCTACACCAAAAGAAAAATATCATACTCAGTGTTTTTCACACTTTTTATTAATTAGAATGCTACACCAAAAGAAAAATCATACTCCAGTGTATTTCACACTTTTTATTTCTAAAAATAATAATAAAACATAATATTATCATCTTCACACTACCACAATATTATAATGGAAGCCAACATTACTACAGTGTTGCACAAAACAAGCTCAAATATACAATAAGGCCAAACAAAATAAGTTAGAATTCAACTCTGACTCGATTCGACTCATTAACACAGGGCCAAACAACTCTAGCTAAACTGTTACTGCAAGTACCATTAAACGGAAAAGGTAGTAGGAGAGATAACGAAGCAGCCAGTTTTTCGATGTAAGCGAGGTGTACAACAGAAGGACAAGGATAAAGACGAGGAACAAGAAAGTGGCACCCATGGTGAGAGCAACAGTGGCGAGCCACTTGCATCTGCTCACAACGACGAATATCCCAGCTGTGAAAGCTATTGTCATGGTACCAAGAGCAAACCCAAGTAGAGGAATAGCCACAGTGATGACATTTATAGCTAATGCAACATCACCCAATTGAGCCCAAATGAGCATGGCAGAAACCACAATGGAGGTCAACATTGCTATAGCGTCACACAAAACAAATATTTGGAATCCCTTCTCTTTCAACAGCATGGCCATCCCTAAGCTATTGTATCCGCCGGGCATAGTGAAGCCAGCTGCAAAAGTTACTGTGACTACTAGAATGGATACTAGTAGAAGAGTGTTTACTCTTTCTTTGTAATTATTTGTGTTGAAACTCTTCTTCCTATTTGAAGTTTTAGCAGATTGATATCGAGGGGTTCCCGCAGATTCCAGTGCAGCCCAGGTTAAACGCTGATAGAACAAAGAAACATTTTCATGTTATGTTTATTAGTAGCACTCTCCAAAATTGAGACAGTTAAGATTTATCAGTAGCATCCCATAGATGGATGGTTAAGGTTGAATAGACATATTTCATCCGTGCCATAATAATAGTGACACAATTTTATTTCAGACATTCCACTTCAATAATTACGTTTTTCTTTTTGGTAAATGAGGCCACACGAAATAATTAATATATCTTTATGGGCCCATACACAACACTAATACAACTACCAACTTTGCATCAAAATATTATTTCTCTCACACCACTACACATTATTAAAATATTATATTTCTTAATACTTGTGCAAAAATCAAATATAACTATTACTCCCTCTGTCTCATTCCAGATGACACTTTTCATTTTAATTTGATTGCCCCACAAAAGTTTGCACCTTCCTAAAAAAGAAAAAAAGTCAAATACAATCACCCTTCCTCATACACTTTATTTACAAAAAAATCACCCCTACTTAACAAACCTAACATACTTTATCATTTATTTATTAAAAAAAAATATCATAATAATACCCCTAAAAGTTATCAATTTTTCTTAATCTCCGTACCAGAGGCGGGTGCAAACATTTGTGGGACGGAGGGAGTATATTATTTCAGGACGAAGGGAGTACCTCATAGAAAGGAGATATATTGGACATGTTTTGCTCAGCAACATCTAGAGCTGACAATCCATCATCATTGACAACCTTGACATTCACTCTCTTATCCCATGTCAATGTGTGGACTATCTCGGGATGCCAATACATGGTGGCCAAATGAAGGGGAGTATTTCCATATTTATCTTTCATGTTTATGTAGACCTCAAGGGCAGGATTCTTAAGAACCAAGCTAACAACATTAGATCTTCCTTTCTTAGCAGCATTGTGTAAGATATTGAGACCTTCCCTGTCGAGCAGTTCGCTTGGGTCGGGGAAATCTTTAAGTAAAAGACGAATAACACCAACGTGGCCCTTCATAGCTGCCAGATGAATAGGTAATGAACCGCTCTTGTCTCTCTGAAATGTACTTGCAGGGAATTCCTCTTCCAAAAAGGGAACGAATTCATAATAACCTAATGATGCTGCATAGTGAAGGGGGGTCCTCCCTTTGCCATCCCTCGATTCAAAGAAAATTCGTTTTTTATGGAAAATGTAATGCAAAACACCTGTCGAAGTAAACATCAAGAATGAGACATAAAATCATTAAAGTTGTTTTTGGATTGAGGGATTTTTATCCCTCATAAATTTCTTCCTCAATGCAGCATGAAATCTTACTACAAAAAAACTGTTTTTTAACAACGGAATATTACGTTGCTAAAAACCTTAATTCCATTGTTAAATTGGCTTATCAACGGATTAGCAACGGAATCCGTTGGTAAAATTTTGTTGGTAAATTGGTGGTTGGTAAATTTTTAGCAATGAAAAATCAATTCCGCTGGTAAATAATTCTGTTGGTAATCCGTTGCTAATAATTTCGTTGGTAATTTATATAATAATCCCCTTGCTAATTCATTGCCAAAATAGAGAATAAATTCGTTGGCATTCCGTTGCTAATTTTAAAATGTCATTTTGGTTGCTAATCCATTGCTAATTACCAACGGATTGAATTTTATTGGTAAATTCCATTGCTAAAAAATATTTTTTTTAGTGTAACGGATTTATAAATTCATAATTTTAAATAAATAGATTTCGAATCATAAATTTAAATTTGATATTTTTTAAGTTGCTTTGAAAGGATTTTCGAATCCTTCGTCAAACCTTATACTCCATCTGTCCCCTTGATATATATCATTTTTTTCATTTTGGTCCATCCGATTATAAAGTATCAATTTTCCTTTTTGGATTGATGTGACCTTCAACCACTACACATGGACCCACGCTCAACACTAATACAACTATCCACTACACATTAAAATATTATTTCTCTCACCTTAATATACATTAAATTATTATACTCCTTAATCCACGTGCAAAAAGTAAACGAATACCTTTCAAGGGGACTTAGGGAGTAAGTATTTGAAATACTTCTGATAAACAAAAATATATTTTTATATTATAAAATCAATAAATTAAAATTAAAAAATATATTTATAATTTATGAAAATTAAATATTCAACGATTTCATTTTTAAATATTACCACCCCTAAATATCCCCCACCCAATGTTCACCGTACACATCCTAATATAGTTTAGTAATTTAAAAAATATAATTATCAGATGTGTATAAAAAAATATTTTTGTATAATAAAATAAAATAAATTTAATTATTTATTGATCATTAAAAAGCATTTTATTTGTAAAAATATAGAACAAAAAAATATATATATCAATGAACTTGAAATCTATTAATTTGAAAATTCTCTTATAAATCCATATATAAATATCCAAACTCATTATTTGTAATGAGTTCATTTAAAATCTAAAGATCTCTAAAGTCTAAAGATACACTATGAGACGAGGGGTACAATTGTACCCCAAAATAACAATTTTTAGTTATTTACCATGCATGTAAAAATTATAATAAGAAAATAATAATTTGCATCCCTAATTACTAAATATTGTCACAAGTTTATACTTCACTCACTATCATTATTATTATAAATTTATGATAATATATTTTAAATTACTTATTTAACTTGCTATGTATAATTATAATTTATAAATGTTGATATTTTATATTATTTAAATAAAAAAAATTAAATAATAATATCTTAATAATGATGTTGCACCCCGTATTTTAAATCGTGAAATTTCAAATAACTCCATCCAAACCCAATATTTGTCTATCTTAATCAAATTTATGTAAGCAGATTATTCCATCAAGTAGAGGTACCACATTTCAAGATAAATACGTACTTGTACGCTGCCACTTGATAGCTGCATTAAAGGGAGATTTCTTCATCTTGAGCATCTCATTTAGGCGATTTTCATCTGTCGATAAACTAAGAATCAAAGTAACACAGTTATAATTACCATCTTTAGCTGATAGATACAGAGCAGATTCCCCATTCTTGTTTAGATAATAGGCTAGCTCCGGATCTTCTCGAATCAAACATTCAGAAATGGGATTCCACTTTGGACCATTCAAGAGTGCTTCGTGTAAGGCCGTATTTCCTCTGTCGTTCTGTACCCTTAACAGATTATTCTCATCCCCTTCATTCTCACGAGTAAGGTCCCAACGAATCTTCAGCAGGGCTTTCACCATCGATTCGTCGCCAGATTTTACAGCAAGATGAAGAGCTGTTTCTCCATTGAAATTCTTGGATAAAACCAGAGATGGTTTGGTGGAAGCTATGAATTTGACTATATCTTTATTTCCATGCTTGGATGCTACGTGAACCAATGTATTTCCAGTTGGACTCAATATGCTGAAAACATCAGTATCAACAGCTTCTTCAAGACACCTTTTTAAACGATCAAGATTGCCGTCTATCGTAGCTAGATACATACTATATTTGATGTTGAACATCTCTGTCACATGATCCTCATAAGGTTCACTCGAATCACAGTCGTCACTCCATTCATCTTCTTGGATTCTGCTTTTTTTAAAGATCACAATATCAAGCCTGCCCATTGGGAAATCTTAGAAATATATCAGTGGGAAAGAATGAAATGGATATCAAGGTGAGTCTTTTTTAACATAAATGGATATCAAAGTTGTGAGTCTTCTTTTAATATTAATATGAAAGATGAATAGACGCAGAGTTTTACAATTAAATATAAGTAACTATTCAAAGTCCATGAGACTATGCTGTCCCGGTCAGAAGTTTAAGGTGTGTCAGATTGAGATGCCTTGACATTTACTCGACTTGTCTAAAGATTTTAGGGATGTATTTTGATGATGCTTTGGTGTGATATTTTTTTATGTCATTCCTTTGATGAGTGATACGCAGGAGAATGGAAGAAAATTATATCTTAAGTCAATACTCCCTCCGTCGTAGTTTTTGTTTTTTGCACGTGCATTAAGGAATATTATTATTTAATGTGTAGTGGATAGTTGTATTAATGTGAGTGCGAGTCTCATATTTTAATTATATTAGTGGGTATGTGTGAGCCCAATGTGTGTAAAAAATAAAAGTGAGCTTTTTGGGTGGAATACCCAAAATGAAAAAAAAAAACTTTGAGTGAGATGGACGGAGTATATAAACTTTAAGGGCAAGGCTTTGTCAAGTATCAATTTATAAATAGATGTCACAATATATATCATATCAAAATGTCACGAAATATATTTGTACTATTAAAGTGAGGCTGGTTTACACTACAAAAAAATATTTTTTAGCAATCGACTTTAGCAACGGAATTCAATCCGTTGGTAATTAGCAATGGATTAGCAAAAAAAATGACATTTTTGTTTTAGCAATGTAATGCCAATGGATTTATTCTCTATTAGCAACAGAATTCAATCCGTTGGTAATTACCAACGGATTACTAAGGGAATCATTATATAAATTACCAACAGAATTATTAGCAACGGATTACCAACGGAATTGATTTTTCGTTGCTAAAAATTTACCAACCACTACTTTACCAACGGATTCCATTGCTAATCCGTTGGTAAGTCAATTTAACAATGGAATTAAGGTTTTTAGCAACGAAATATTCCGTTGTTAAATAACAATTTTTTTTGTAGTGTTAGGGTCACTCAGATTCTCCATTACACGTTACTATTACATATGCTTTTAGGGCGACGGCGGAGCCCCATATGTTGACAAACACTTATGTTAAATCGCTTCATGAATCTCATTATATTTGACGAAATTCCAGCACTGATATGCTATCAATTTATTATATTTTGTATGATCAATGAATTGTATATACTCCTTCCGTCCAATTTTAATCTTTATATATTTTCAATTTGGGCGTCCAATTTCAATCTTTACATTTCCCTTTTTAGTAAATATGATCGTGTACATAAATTAATATTTTTTCTCTCCATGAGCCCACACATCACACTATATACCTACCCACTTTATAATAAAATATTATTTCTCTCACCTCACTACACATTAATGTTGGTTTATAGATACACCAATCAATCACTATTATAATAATTGAGGTAGAAATGTAGAAGGAAGATTCTAAATTGAGAAATACAAAAAACAAAGAGAGTAGAAGTAGAGGATCTTCTATCTTTACTTACAGATCTAGGGTCTTGATCTTGGATCTTGAACGTCTTGAGGGATGGACGAAGTCGAGTCGAGCAGAACTCTTTCCGCAAGAAGAAACACGCCCCGGTAGTGCTCCGATCTTGGCAGATCTTCCCCAAAGGTGAAACGACTTCTCATTTTCGGCGAAGCAGCACCGCTATCTCAGGAACTCCGGCGAACTAAGGAGAATGGAGAACTAGATTGCTGCTAGATGTAAATGCTTTTTAAATGAAGATGCTTAGTGTTTTTGGTGTGATTAGAATGAATGCAGATGACCCTATTTATAGGTGCCAGGGACCACTCTACATGTGATAGGATTTACACAGATCTGTGTTCACACACCCAGATCTGCATTCACATACATAGATCTATGTTCACACACATAGATCTGCGATCACACACAGAACTGTCGATCAGATACAATGTATCACATGTCGTATCTGTTAGAGAGGATCCCAATTTATAATATTTGATTCTCTCCACATGTGAGACTGATTTCATTCACATTGAGACTGATTTCACTTACATTAATTATTATTTAATTGGTGATCAATTTATTAATTAATCCTTACTAGCCAATTAAATTCTCCAACAATCCCCCACATGAGTGGAATTTGGCTCCTATATCATGCAGACACACAATCCAATCCTCGTAAAATATTAATGTATTTGGATAGGTAGCTTAGGACTTTGAACCTTCTGTAGTCCAACACTATCGAGTATACCGGTGGCTTAGTAGACATGATGTCTTTGAACTACTCCTTAGCGTATACTTAGACAATAGTGCAAACGCATCAATGTCTCGCATTCTCCTTGTTCTCACGTTTTGATCCATTTCGGCCATGGACCCCCTTTGGATTCGTAAGTGTTTTACTTTGTAGCGGTCACTCACTTCACACTTACATATGTGATCTCCTATCTTGAGTACCCCGTTATACTCAAACAACCATTACTTCACTTTTTAGGAATCATTTAACGTCAAAAGACGTAACCTCACCACAATACGGGTTCTATACTTGGTAGAATTGCTCTACTAAGGAATGGTAGGTACCAAATTTCACTTGAACCTTTACAGTTTCATTGTCCCTTTGAACCAAGTTCTTGGGATCTCCAATCATCATGGTTGAGTTTCCGCTATTTTGGCTCATTATTTTGTGGATTTTAGTCACATTCCTCCTATATCATGCAGACACACAATCCAACCCTCGTAAAATATTAATGTATTTGGATAGGTAGCTTAGGACTTTGAACCTTCCGTAGTCCAACACTATCGAGTATACCGGTGGCTTAGTAGACATGATGTCTTTGAACTACTCCTTAGCGTATACTTAGACAATAGTACAAACGCATCAATGTCTCGCATTCTCCTTGTTCTCACGTTTTGATCCATTTCGGCCATGGACCCCCTTTGGATTCGTAAGTGTTTTATTTTGTAGCGGTCACTAACTACACACTTACATATGTGATCTCCTATCTTGAGTACCCCGTTATACTCAAAAAACCATTACTTCACTTTTTAGGAATCATTTAACGTCAAAAGACGTAACCTCACCACAATACGGGTTCTATACTTGGTAGAATTGCTCTACTAAGGAATGGTAGGTACCAAATTTTACTTGAACCTTTACAATTTCATTGTCCCTTTGAACCAAGTTCTTGGGATCTCCAATCATCATGGTTGAGTTTACGCTTTTTTGGCTCATTATTTTGTGGATTTTAGTCCCATTCCTTCTAGGAATTTATTCATTTGATGCGGATCCACTTCTTTTGTAAGTGGATCCGCTATGTTGTCTTTTGACTTCACATAGTCAATTGACATTACACCACACGAGATCAATTGTCTCACCATGTTGTGTCGCCTACGGATATGTCTTGACTTTTCATTGTACATATCATTAAGAGCTCTTCCAATTGTAGCTTGACTGTCACAATGTACCATCACCGTAGGGACCGGTTTGTTCCAACATGGAATGTCCTCAAGGAAATTATGAAGCCATTCTGCTTCTTCCCCGGCATTATCTAGAGCTATAAACTCAGATTGTATTGTGGAACGGGCTATACAAGTCTGTTTTGTAGACCTCCATGACACTGTTCCGCCTCCGATAGTGAATACGTATCCACTCATGGAGAACGAGCCTTTTATATCAGATATCCAGTTGGTATCACTGTACCCTTCAAGTACTGCTGGATACTTAGAGTAGTGTAGCCCCACATCAAGAGTGTATTTCAGGTATTTCAACACTCTTCTTAAAGCTTTCCAGTGCTCATTGCTTGGATTACTCATATATCTACTCAGTTTGTTAACTGAGCACGCTATGTCAGGACGCGTACAATTGGTTATGTACATTATGATACCTATAACCCTTGCATACTCAGATTGAGCCACTAATTCACCTTTATTCTTACTAAGGTGTACACTTGGATCCATGGGTGTATTAACTGGTGAATCATCAAATGCATTGAATTTCTTCAACACTTTCTCAATGTAATGAGATTGTGACAATGCAATTCCATCAGATGTTCTTTGAATTTTGATTTCAAGTATCACATCCACTATACCCATGTCCTTCGTGTCAAAGTTTCGATTCAACATCCATTTAGTATCAATAATTATATCATTACTGCTTCCCATGATAAGCATATCATCTACATAGAGGCAGACAATAACAAATCCCTTGAGTGTATTTTTCACATACACGCATTTGTCACACTCATTGATTCAGAAACCATTTGACATCATTGTATTGTCAAATTTCACATGCCATTGTTTTGGAGCTTATTCAAGTCCATACAATGATCGCACGAGTTTGCCTTTTTCTCATTACTAGGTGCTATAAAGCCTTCTGGTTGATCCATGTATATTTCTTCATCTAACTCTCCATTTAGAAAGGCCGTTTTTACATCCATTTGATGTATTTTTAGATTGTGCAATGCAGCAATTGCTATAATCACATGAATAGACGTGATTCATGTTACTGGTGAGTAGGTATCGAAGAAATCATACCCTTCCTTTTGTCTAAAGCATTTCGCCACCAACCGGGCTTTATATTTGTTTATTGACCTATCAGCTTTGTATTTTATTTTAAGGATCCATTTGCATCCTAAGGTCTTGCAACCCTTTGGTAAATCTACAAATTCCCATGTATGATTTTACATAATGGAATCAATCTCGCTATCTATAGCTTCTTTCCAGAATGGAGCATCTGGACGAGATAGAGCTTCATATACGGATTTGGGCTCATCTTCAACTGCGTAGGTGAAGAAGTCTTGACCAAAGTCCTTTTCTACTCTAGCTCTCTTACTGCATCTTGGTTCTACATTTTCTTGTGTAGATTGAACCGCAGTAGCATCTACAAGTGGTCTCTTATAAGATATCACTTGTTCATTTCCTTTGTTAGGAAATATTTCTTCAAAGAATATTGCATTCCTTGATTCTATCATAGTGCCTTCAGTCATGTCAGGTACGTCCGATTTATGAATCAAAAATCTGTAAGCCCTGCTGTTAAGTGCGTACCCTACAAATATACAATCAACTATTTTAGATTCGATTCTTACTTATTTAGGTAGACGCACTTCAACCTTAGCCAAACACCCCCACACTTTGAGGTATTTATATGACGGTTTACGTCCCTTCTACATTTCATAAGGAGTGTGATCCTTAGATTTATGTGGAATCTTGTTCAGAATGTGGTTAGCTGACAGAATAGCTTCCCCCCACAAGTTCTGAGGTAACCCTGAACTGATTAACATTGCGTTTATCATTTCCGTCAAAGTTCTATTCTTGCGCTTAGCAATGCCATTTGATTGAGGTGAATAAGGAGCCGTTGTTTGATGTATGATGCCAGATTTGGCACATATTTGTTCAAATGGTGCTACGTATTCGCCACCTCTATCACTCCGTACTACTTTAATTCGAGAGTTAAGTTGATTTTCAACTTCATTCTTGTAGCGTTTGAATGCTTCTAAGGCTTCATCTTTGCTTCTCAAGAGATACACATAACAGAATCTTGTGCAGTCGTCAATAAAAGTACTTGTGGTTGGGCTTGCCACAGTTATAGCAATCCCCATTGAACTTGAACTTTTGCATCAGCTTCTTGCCCTTGTCGTCAGACATCTTCCTCTTTTTGGAGGGTCCCGCATGATGTTCAGTTAAGTTTGCCTTTGCCTTAATTGAGGATTGGTCAAACTTCCCATCCATCTTCTTGTTGTCCTCTTCGATTCTCAATTTTACAATTAAGTCTTCTAGAGACATCTCCTTTCGCTTGTGTTTGAGATAGCATTTGAAGTCCTTCCACATTGGAGGCAACTTCTTAATCACTGATGAGAGTGCAAATTCATGTACTTTGAGGCCAATTTGATACCTCTTTGAGGGTATGAATGATATTATTTGCACAAAACTTATTACTTCTATTTATTATCGACTAAAAGGTGCTTAAAAGGTATTTTGTTGTGTTTTGATAGGAAAAAGAATTGAAAATGTAAAGTTGAAATGAAAAGTAAATTGGTGCAATATACAAGAAAACAACGGACAATGTTCTATAATTTTTCTGTATTTTTGTGGAAATTGAAAATGATCTTGTGAGATATGGTTGAAAAGCCACGGAAGAGAGGAACGCGTGGTCGCAAAAATCACCTTAATCGGAGTTCAGATGAAGAAGTTGTGATCAAAACGGTAACGTCACGCGGCTGCCGATGGGATTTTCGAAACCTCTCGAATTTTGGCCATAAAGAACACTTTGATGCCACGTGACTAACTTCATTGAATAAGTCAAGTCTGATCAATAAGTGGGCATACATCCAAAGATTTCTAATTGAGTTGAGAGTCAACAAAGGCTACGTCATGGATGATCAAATAATACAAACTAGTCTTATGTGGGCCATGTAGGTAGAGAAAAGATATGCCCAGATATGAAAATAAAACCCAATGCATCCGACGACTACAAAATATAAAAAGGGAAAAATTTCTGCATTAAAGGAAGAGCTTCTTCTCGCCCAAGAACAGCACCGAGACTACCATACACCCTTCTCTTGTCTTAAATCACTCACCACCATTCATCCATCCATCGGAGACGGAGATCTCAACGAAGATCGTAATTGAAGTGACGAAGTCCTCAAAAAGGGTTCTTTATTTTTAGTTATTTATTTTTATTATTTAGCATAATGGTTAGGGTTAATTACATCTCTGTGATTTGCCCTTGTAAATCCATGGGCTAAGTTTATTTGTTGGTAATGTTAGAGCTTTAAACAGTTTTGACTATGTGATTTGATTGCCCTAGACTTGGATTTTATTATTCTGCAGAATGTTTATTTCCTAATTGAAGATGATATTTTGAGACTTCATATTATTCTGTTTCTGTGTTTTGATTTTCTTTAATTATTCATGATGGTATCACTGATTGATAGTTAATAGAATTCTTTATTTCTGCATGATAGTTGTTGTTTCCTGTGACAGTCCTAGGGGATTGACCTATAACACCTAAGCGTGTTAGAAAATCAATTTGGAATATTAATTACTTGGTAAAATATCATTATTAAGTAATTGGTAAGGAGACAAAAGGGTTAACAATCGCGTACTTAGAAAGAGAAGTCTAGTGCTCTAGCCTTTAATGAAATTTAGCATGAAGTACCTATAGGGAGAGAGGGAGTTAATTTCTTATTGATCCTAGGACTTTCAACTCATTATAAGTGTTAGATCCTACCTGATCAAGGTGGTTTAACTAGGCTTAGTGATCCTCTTATAAATGTCTGTAGGTAATTAATTCGGGTCTAGATAAATTAGTCACATAGTCAAGCTGTTTGCTCGAGCATTACCAATTCTCCATTTTTGAAATATTAAATCATTTTCTCTGCGTGATTTATTTATTTGCTTAGTTTAATTATTTTAATTCAGTTTTATAAGTTTAATTAATCATTCCTTCAAAAACTCTCCAGATTTGTCTTACATTGGAATTATCATATAGTATTACTTATTAAATTTATAACTATCTCGTGGGAATGATATTTTACTTGGTCACGCGCACTACAATCGATCCCTTACACTTGAGGGTGAAAGAAAATAGCGATCAAGTTCTTGGCGCCGCCTTCTAGGAATAGTTTATAGATTTAAATTTAATTCTTTAGTGATTTATTTTCTTGTAGGACGTTAAACTTTACATGCTTTATTTTATTTTATTTGTGATCCAAACAATTATGATCTTTTGAGTGAGAACAGGTGTATGATCACTAGGTCGGTGGACGAGCAATCGAGCTATTAAATCTATAGCTTGAAGCACTTGTTAGAGAGAACAGAAGGAAAAGAAAGCAGCCAGCTACACCTATTCCTAGCTCAAGTTCGGATAGTTTTTATTTGTCAAAAGAAGAGGAGGTTGAAAGACTTTCGCAGAAATTAGACGAAGTGGATTTAGTTGAGAAGACTGAGACTAGAGAGATGGCTGAAGGACAGGGCCCGACCCATATGCGGGACCAGTATAAATTAAAGCACACCACTAATAATGGGTTGAATGGACCTGCGATCACTGCAGAGAGTTTTGAGCTGCCTTTCGGATTGATCCGGATGGTGGAAAGACAGCAGTTTAGTGGAAATCCTTTGGAGAATCCTAGTGAGCATCTGCAATTATTTGATGAATATGCTAGGACGCAGAAGCACAGGAATATTTTGAAGGATGCTATCAGAATACGGATTTTACCATTCTCACTTACGGGGAAAGCCAAGGAGTGGTACAACAACCTTTCCCAAGGATGTTGTACTAATTGGGTGCAACTTGCAGATAAATTCCTGAACAAATACTTTCTTCCATCCAAGAGTTTCTTGATAAAGAAAAAGATAACACAATTCAAACAAGGAACCTTGGAGAGTTTTTATGAGGCATGGGAAAGATTCAAGGAGCTGTTGCGGAGCTGTCCCAAACACGGATTTTCAAAGGATACTTACTTAGGATTTTTCTATCAAGGCCTTAGAAGAGATTCAAGAGTGTTGGTGGATGCAAGATCGGATGGATCTATATTCAAGTAGTCCGCAGAGGCAGCAAAAGAGATATTTGAGGAGATGGCATCAAACACTTATGATTGGCAGGCAGAGAGAGCAGATGGAGATGCTTCTTTTGACAAAGTGGCGAAGATAGAGATACAAGCTGGAAAGAATGAAGTGTCAGCTATCCATGATTGACTTGATGAACTGTATAAAAAGTTGGACCACCTCACTAAAGGAAACAGAGAGGAAGTAATGATGGCTAGAGTTGAGGAGCAGTTTGAGGATGCAAACTACGCTAAGGGACAGAGCTTTCAAGGGGAATACAGAAATAGGCAGAATTTTAGACTGAATGATCAGTTTGGGGGAGAAACGAACAAGGGAACAACCGTCAATTTTAGCAAGGTTGGAACCAAGGAAATTCAAACTTCAACAATCATAGAAGGGATGAGAATCTGTCTTACTCAAATCCTAATAGCGCAGTTGCACCACCTCTGGGATATGAGCCAGCTCAAAAAAATACTGAAGGGAAATCATCAATGGAAGATAAAATGGATTTGATGCTCAAGTTAATGGTCATAAATAAAAAAATAGCTGAAGTAAGACATAAGGAGGCTGAAGCAAGGTACAAGGAAGCAGAAAGAAAACAGAAAGAAACAGACCTTGCTATCAGTCAATTGAATGCTACAGTTGGTAAATTGCAACATCAAGGAAAATTTCCTGCTCAGACTGAGTTGAATCCGAAAGAACATCAGTGCTATGCTATTACTTTGAGAAGTGGTAGACAGTATGAGGGACCGAGGATGCCGAATGATGAGCAGCTGCCATGTGCCCCTCTCGGTGCAATGCTTGGTCCGAGAACACACGTGCAGCACTGGGGACATATACCCATCCACAAATGTGTGACTCTGACTCTGTCCAGAATGGTTCTATTCCTCAGCATCGTGATACTATGGACTTTCACAAGGATACTGAGCAGCTTGTTGTCATTGAAAAGAAGTGGGAAAGAGCTAAGAGAGAAAGGAATAAAAAGGATGAAATTGAGAGAAATAGCTTGGGGATTCCGAAGATGAAATATCCTATTCCTTTTCCCTCTCGGCAGTTGAAGAAGGGACTTGATGAGAAATTTCAGAAGTTCGTGAACATCTTCAAGCAGATCCAGATCAACATGCCCTTTGCTGAAGCACTTGAGCAGATGCCACACTATATGAAGTTTCTTAAGGAGATCATGTCCAAGAAGCAGAGTTTAGTGGATAAAGAGACAGTGAATTTGACTGAAGAGTGAAGTGCCATCATTCAGAGGAAGTTGCCACCTAAAGTAAAGGATCCAGGTCACCATCCCAATTCAAATTGAAAAGAATGCTACTTGTAGAGCTTTGTGTGATTTGGGGGCTAGTGTAAATTTTATGCCCTTAAGTATGTTCAAGAGTCTTGGTTTTGGGGAGTTGAAGCCTACTTCGGTTACACTGCATCTAGCCAATAGGTCTATTACGCACCCTGGAGGAGTTGTTGAGGATGTACTTGTGAAGGTGGATAAGTTCTTCTTCCCTGTTGATTTCCTAGTGCTTGATATGGAATAGGACAGTAATGTGCCCCTGATTTTTGGTAGACCGTTCCTAGCCACTGCTAGAGCTCTGATTGATGTTGAAGATGGAAAGTTGAAGCTTAGATTGGGGGATGAAGAAATCATGTTCTCACTTGATGCTTTGAAACATCATTCTGAAGAGTCAAGCTGCAAGTCCATTGATGAGAGCGTAGAGGAGAAGCTGCCATTGATTCCGACTGAGTACTGAGTATCAATTGAAAGCCTACATCATCAAAAGTCCTTCTTTCCCTACTCATATTATTAATTTTGAATCTGATTTTTCATATGATATTTTATCTAACGAACTAACAGATTGTTTGAGTGTTGTTAATGCTTGCAGGAAGGAGAAAAGAGAGGTGTCATGGATTGAAAGAGGAACATGGAAATAAATTCTACCAGTCCCTCCGGATATATGTGGCTCTTATTTGTCTGATCTTGATGTTGATAGGAAGAAAGTTGTAACAACAAATTTTGTATTTATGATAAAATAAACACAAAAGAATTACAATAATAATCCAGACGGACTAAACTTGATAATTTAGGAAACAATCTCTATCTATCCTCTGATTCTTCTCTCGAACCAATTTGGACTTTGACTTGTTGACTTGACCGCATTGACCGCGTTGTTTTGAGTCGGATCTTCAGCTGAAGCTTGTTCGGACTCAAATTTTGGGCTTTATAGCCTTTATCCAGAGGCGTCGAGCCTTTGTTTGGATTAAACATACTTGATGCGAAAAAACACTCGATCTGGGGGGCTTAGCACCTTAATCCCGGGTCGTATGTTGTTCTTGGCGCGAAGAACACCGAAGAACTTAGTGTATAAAGAACGCTTGATTTGGGGGCTACGCACATTAATCCCAAATAATTTTTCATTCTTGACTTGAAGATGCTTGAAGATCTTGTGGAGCGCTGCTCGTGTTTCAATCTCTTCAGAGCGTTTGTATCTTCAGGTTTTTGAATGTGTCTCTGGAATGATTGGAGGAGGGCTCTTTATATAGGTGAAGGGTGAGGGCGTCCCATAAATAACTCGCAGTCTGATTGGTTCAGACTGATTTGACCTGATTCTGCAGGCTTGGGCCTTTCACTTGCTTAGGCTTTAAGTCAGACTTATTTGACTGGATCTGACCTAATTATCAATTATTTACTCATTTATTTTAGGAATGGATTTACTTAAGTCCCTTAATAAATAAATAATTAATTGATAATTATTGCATTAATTTGCCACATATTTTCCTTTAATAGGAAATAAAATTCAAGTGCATACAAATGCCCCCTCGCATTTTGTTCATGGACGCCTTTGTGTTGAAGTGAACAAATTGCGAAAATCTGCTCTTGATCAACATGATTGAATTTTATTACTTGCTTCACCAACTTAATATGAATATCCTAAATTATGACTGAACTTAGTGAAGTACTAAGCTGCCTACGTACCTCTTTGAAGAGGATCAAGTCATAACGTAGTTCAAAGGAACATGATTTGGTTTGAATGGGGGGTATCGTACACATTTTATACTCATGCGGGCCAGGAGTAACATGCAGTTTAGGCTCGTGCGTCACGGAGCGTTGAACTTGAATTTACTGACAATTTATACTCGTGTCAAAGTGTCTTGAATTTGAACTTGTAGACAGTTTATACTCTTATCAAGGAGCCTTGTGTGGACATTTTTCACTCATGTCGAGGAGCTTTGTATGTAGAGAGTTTATTCTCTTTCCAAGAAGTTTTGATTTGATGTGTAAACAGTTTAAACTCATATCAAGGAGCATTGTGTGTAGATAGTTTTAGCTCATATCAAGGAGCGTAACTTAAGGATTTTAGATAGTTTAAACTCGTATCAAGGAGTATAACTTGTAGATAGTTTTAGCTCGTGTCAAGGAGCTTTATGTGTGGGTAGTTTAAGCTCGTATCAAGGAGCGTCATATGTAGATAGTTTTAGCTCGTATCAAGGAGTATTGTGTGGATAGTTTTTGCTCGTGTCGAGGAACTTTGCATTTGATTTGGTTAATAGTTTATTTCCCCCAATCTTGAGATGCGCCACTTTCTCTTGCTTCCACTTTATTTTTATGAATCTTTATGGAAATTGCAGTCTATGTTTGTGGTTCCTCTTCCACAAGCTCATCAGAAGGCATGTCTTCAAAATCGTATGAGTCTTGATTAGAGGGCCATTCGATGTCATTTCATGTCAAGCTCAACTCCATGTCGTGAGCTCTTGTAGCCAATTATTCAAAAATTTTAGGCCGAATTCCTTGAAGTATGTAGCTAAGATTCCATTGCATCCCTTGAATGCACATTTCTATAGCTGAAGTTTTTGATAGCTTTTCTTTGCAGTTGAGACTTAGGCTGCTCCATCTATTAATGTAGTCGATGACATATTCTTCATCTCTTTGATAAGTATTTGTTAGCTCCATCATGCTAACAGTTCTTCGTGTGCTATAGAAACGATTGAAGAATTCTTTTTCCATCTGCCCCCAACTATCAATGGAGTTAGGTTCCAAGTCGATGTACCAATTGAAGGCATTTTCTTTTAGAGATCGGACAAATTGTCTCACCATGTGATCTTCGTTGGTCCCAGCATCATTGCATGTCTCAACAAAATGTGCCACATGTTGTCTTGGGTTGCCCTTGCCATCGAATTGTTGAAACTTTGGAGGTTGGTAGTCAGTTGGCATCCTCAAGTTATCAATCCTCTTTGTATATGGCTTGGCGTAGGTTGAAGACGATTTGGAGCTCTTTTCAAACTTGTCTTTTATCGTTTCTAAAATGATATTCTTCAGTTGGTTCACAGGAAGCATTTTGTCAACTGAAACTTGCATTTCTTCTTCAACTGTTTTCTTTTCAAAAGGATGGTGTTTCGATAAGTCTTCTTCCTCACGATCATCCTCAACTTGCTTCTCATTTGCATGACTTGTCTCCACATTCTCCATTTTCTTTATTAGTTGGGAGATCTTCATGTCTTGAGCTTCCATATGCTTGTTGAGTCCTTCAATGGCTCTCATCATACTTGCGAGTTGTTCCTCAATAGTTATAACACTCTTCATCATCACTACAGTTGCAGTTGAGGCAGATGGCGAGCTTGGCGTTGAACAAGGAATTGAGCAAGCAATATTTTCACCACTCTCATCTCCGTGCAATGGCTTGTTGAGGGTAATCCCTACCATATGGTTTGCCTCTACGGAGCTTTCAGTAATACTTCTTGAAACGACTCCAACCTTTTTAGTTTGCAACTCTGGAGGCTTTGATACAGTAGGCCTTCGTATTGCAATCTTGAGTGGAGTTATCTTTTGAATCTCTTCAGTTTGCAGCTCTGAATGCTTCAAGGTAGAAGGTCTTCTTATTGCAATCTTGAGAGGAGTCATGCTTTGTATCTTCGAACTTGTAGAGAGAAGAGATGAGAGGTAGAGACTGTCCCACCGGGCATGTCAAAATTTGTAACAACAAATTTTGTATTTATAATAAAATAAACACAAAAGAATTAAAATAATAATCCAGACGGACTAAACTTGATAATTTAGGAAACAATCTCTATCTATCCTCTGATTCTTCTCTCGAACCAATTTGGACTTTGACTTGTTGACTTGACCGCATTGACCGCATTGTTTTGAGTCGGATCTTCAGTTGAAGCTTGTTCGGACTCGAATTTGGGGCTTTATAACGTTTATCCAGAGGCGTCGAGCCTTTGTTTGGATTAAACGTACTTGATGCGAAAAACACTCGATCTGGGGGGCTTAACACCTTAATCTCAGGTCGTATGTTGTTCTTGGCGCGAAGAACACCGAATAACTTAGTGTATAAAGAACGCTTAATTTGGGGGGCTCCGCACCTTAATCCCAAATCGTTTGTCGTTCTTGACTTGAAGATGCTTGAAGATCTTTAGGAGCGCTGCTCGTGTTTCAATCTCTTCAGAGCGTTTGTATCTTCGGATCTTTGAATGTGTGTCTGGAATGAATGGAGGAGGGCTCTTTATATAGGTGAAGGGTGAGGACGTCCCATAAATAACTTGCAATCTGACTGGTCCAGGCTGATTTGACCTGATTCTGAAGGCTTGGGCCTTTCACTTGCTTAGGCTTTAAGTCGGACTTATTTGACTGGATCTGGCCTAATTAATGCATGAGTTCGAAAATCTCTGAGCCTGCATTCTGTCGAGCTCCTCGATGTTAAACAAGAGCACTTGGTGGGAGGCAACCCACCGATTTATTGCTTTTATTTTATTTTGTTTATTTTGTCTTGTGCTAGGTGAATTATACTCAAGGTGCATGCTTACACATAAGGTAATAACATCCTTTTAAACTTAGATTCAACTCACTTTTTCATCTAAGTTTGGGGGGGTGTAATGTTCTTCCCTTGTTCCATCCACACCCAGGTATATTTACTCTACATTGTTTTAGTGTCTGTGTGCTTGGAGGTCGATTTTTTTAGAATTTTCGAATTTTATTTGATCTTTCAAATTTTTTTTGCGACTGTCCAGGTGTCTTGTGTGTTTTTATTCATTTTTGTGTGTCCCTTGGTGCTCTATCATTGATTTTCGTCTTTTTGATATTTTATTTCTCCTTTGATGATGAATTTTGTGTTGCGCTTTTATTATGAGAAGGTATTAAAGGTGATGAAGTGAACTTGCAAGATGTGAAGGAGATTGAAATCATGTTACTTCGTTCCTTATTCTAAACTTTTCTGTGATTTTTGAATTCTTATGAGTAAGGAGCATGAGTTTAAATTCTATAACCTGAATTTCATGGGGATCTTTGAGCTATTATTTTTCTGCCTATGATGTTGATTATGATTAACAAGGGGAACATGCTTTAATTCTTAAGTGCTTGAAGTTCTTGATGTGCTTGTTATGATGTATGCATAGCCTTGAAAAGTGCTCGTTCATTCTATGAAAAAGCCAAGTGAGATATGATCCTTTAAATCATGTTACATTATGCATGATATTTTTATTCTTGAGCGTATCGTTCTTGTGCGTGTATTCTAGAACTTGCCTTGAGTCTCCTTGAATATTCGAGAATAGTCTAGTGGATTATAGAAATGATATTAGGCCATCTTTGATTTTAGTCCATCTTTTCCCATATACTTTACCTGAATTCATAAAATCCCTAGTCAGCCCATTGAGCCTTTTTAAATCCATTCTTTTGGTAACCAATAAAGCTTAATTGAAGAGAGTGGTGATTTGTGGGTTGAGAAGGATAATGAAAAAAGGATTAAAAGAAAGAAAAAACTCATGGAGTAGTGCTTAAATCTAGTACTCCACGGAAACAAACACCCTAAGGTAGTGCTTGAATCTAGTACCCTATGGAGGATGAGAGAGGTAGTGCCCGAAACTGGTACCTCGAGAAAATAAAAAGGGTGAGGAAAGGAAAATGATGGAGTTGAAAAGTATAAGAATTAAAAAGAAGATGGTTGTTATTCCTATGAAGATGTGGAAGAATTGTCCAGTAATGAAAGTGATGAGGAAGAATGAAAGATCAAGATGGACTGCAGCTTGATTGATCTGAGTTTTGAGTCACTTATCCATATTTTTCCTACCTTGACCAAAGAGCCTACGTTACAACCCAATAGAAAGACCTTTTTAATTCATGATTTGCTAGCTACAAGTAAAAGGAGAGTTGAGACAATAGGCAAGCTTATGGTTACGCATGCACTTGAATTGAATTTGAGAGCACACATATATATAACCCTAAAGGTGTACACTTTATACACCATGAGCATGAGAGTTACACTATATATATCCTGTGAGCATAGATGAATTGAGCATTTGGATTGGTGAAGTAAGTATCTTAACTTGCATGTTTCGAATAAATTGATACTTTTGAATTTGAAGTTATGTGAACTGAGTTAAGATTAATTATATCTTTTGAAGGCTTAATTGATATTTTAATCTTTCCTTGGAACATAACTTTTCATCTCATTATTTCTCTTGGTTTGTCGTTTCATTGTTCGAGGATGAACAACACCTTAAGTTTGGGAGATTTGATGAGAGTGGAAATTCATGTACTTTTGAGTCTAATTTAATACATCTTTGAGTGTATAAATGATATTATTTGCACAAATCTTATTACTTCTATTTATTATTGACTAAAAGGTGCTTAAAAAGTATTTTGTTGTGTTTTGATAGGAAAAATGATTGAAAATGCAAAGTTGGAATGAAAAGTGAATTGGTGCAATATGCAAGAAAACAACAGATCAAGTTTTATAATTTTTCTATGTTTTTGTGGAAGTCAAAAATGGTTGTGTGAGATTTGGTTGAAAATCCATGGAAGAGAGGAATGCGTGGACGTAAAAATCACCTTAATAGGAGGTCAGATGAAGAAGTTGTGATCAAAACGGTGACGTCACGCGGCTGCCGATGGGATTTTCGAAATCTCTCGAATTTGGGCCATAAAGAACACTTTGATGCCACGTGACTAACTTCATGGAATAAGTCAAGTCTGATCAATAAGTGGGCATACATCCAAAGATTTCTAATTGAGTTGAGAGTCAACAAAGGTTACGTCATGGGTGATCAAATAATACAAACTAGTCTTATGTGGGCCATGTAGGTAGAGAAAAGATATGCCCAGATATTAAAATAAAACCCATTGCATCCGACGACTACAGAATATAAAAAGGGGAAATTTTTGCATTAAAGGAAGAGCTTCTTCTCGCCCAAGAACAGCACCGAGACTACCATACACCCTTATCTTATCTTAAATCACTCACCACCATTCATCCACCCATCGGAGACGGAGATCCTAAGAAAGGTCATTTTGACATAAAGAACACCCCAATCGGATTCTAAACGAGAATGTTATGATCAAAGTGCTAACGTTGCGCATGCTGCACCGAGCAGCCACTTTGCATGACTTTTTACATATATAAATGTTATTGTTTCTATGATTTTTTATATGGACAAAAATACAATGAAGAGAGGAACGCGTGAGTGCAAAAATCACGTAATTCGGAGTTTGTATGAGGAATTTATGCTCAAAATGGTGAGATCGCGCAGTGCAGTCTCTGCAACTCAGGAAGCCGCTCGGCCCAGCTGGGGTCCCATGGAGTCTACACGACGTCCCCGTTCCAGCCATATGCCACTCGGCACCTTTTAGGAACAGCTCGGCTCGATCTAGGTGCCGAGCGGGGTCAAATTGTGCCGAGTGGGGTCCCACCAGGACCTCAGTGATGTGGCAAGCCAGATAAAAGCCGCTCGGCTGGGTTAAGGCCCAGCTCGAGCCGAGCTGGGTGCCGAGCGGCCAAGTTCAAAGCCCAGACGGGGCCTGTTCGATACAGCAGCGTATATATACATCCAGATCGCGTTTCTGAAGTAGTTTCGATCGCGAAAAAGCTCTGCATCAGTCCTAGAAACAATTAGGGAGATCAAAACACAAATTGGAGAGAACCCATCCATAATTCATAATCAATTCACACCTCCAATCCTTCCATATCAGATTGACAACCTGATTTCACCATCCATCCACTTTCAAGAGGGTTCCAAGTGCTAATTGAGGGAGAATCGAGCAATTGGAGAGACAGAGAAGGAACGCGAGACTACGCTGATGAGTGTGTAAATTCACAAGTTTAACATCATGTTTTGTGCTAGTTTTGGAGAGTTTTGAAGGTGAAATGGGTAGGAAACCTATGTATATTGTGAATTAGCATGAATCAGGTGTTAGTGGAGCTCTTTGAGTGGTTTTAATAGCAAAATTGGAGTGGAAGTGCCAAGAATTGAAGAGACGGAGTTGAAGCCATGCGAACCGCCCAAGAAATGGTGGGGTTCGACCTGATTGGAGAAGGGTTCGACCTCTCCAACAAGTTGAACCAGCGATGGGGAACGAACAGGAGGAGAGTTCGACCAGGACCAAGGGGTTTGACCTGTTCAACAGGTCGAACCATGGTCGAACCAGTTCGCGAGAAGAAGGGTTCGGCTACGACGTTGGGGTTCGACCTGCCAGTTGGTCGAACAAGGAGTAGAAATTGTCCAGTGGTGCGGTTCGACCTGTGATTTGACCAAATGGGATATGGTTCGACCTGTACAAGAAGTCGAACCGTGTGCAAAATGCCTCCAGATGCAGGGTTCGACCTGAGGTTTGACCTGCAGCCCGTGGTTCGACCTGTTTGCTGAGGTCGAACCAAGACACGGGAACTTACCTTATCCAGATTTTCGATGCCTAAACGCATGAGATCACTTGAAAAGCCCATTCCAAGACCTAAAGACGTGATTAAAAGTATAAAAAGAGGCTCATGTAGTCCAGAAAAGAGAGCTTTTGATCGAGAATAATAAGAAGACAAGGAGACGGAGATTGGTGTAGTTCTCACCATCTGGAGGGGCTGTGACAGAGGTTCAGCTAGAGGTCTAAGTAAGATCGGTCCATCTAACCATGATTGTTCATAGATCAATCATGGGCTAGAGCCGCTTCGGTAGTTCTAGGGTTCTGAAAGTTTCATGAGTTAATTTATCTTTCATGTATACACTCCGTATAACACTACCTGTGATTTATTTTATATAAGATTGTGCGTTTTTAATCCATACTCAAAGTTGTTTTGTGCATCAATAATCGTTGTGTAGAGTCTGAATGCATAACATGGTTATTGGTTGAGTGCGTTCACTGTTAAGCAGGGTTTTATGTTATAATTCTGAGTGAAGGGATTCCAAAGTCTTATTAGAACTATCTTATATGAATACTTGTTAGTTGAATCATATTCGGGTTAATAAGTACGATAAAGAGTATAACTTTATAGTACCTATAAAGGGAGATCAAATCGGGTTAGAGTACTAAGTGCACGGGAAATAATTGATTCTGATAGTACCTAGAAAGGGAGGTAAAGTATACATCTTGCTCCGAGGATACTCACATGTGTCAAATGAATATTTACTTGTGTCTATAGAGTAGATTTGCATGGTCTAGTGATGCGTCCATAAACCACAAGATAGAGTCGGACATCGACACAGGAAAGTATGAATTAATAAGTGAAACTGGATGACGTGACGAACTACCTACTATCTTACTTGATCACAACACTTATCTCTTGTTCTTGTTATTTTACTTGTTATTTCAATTATTAGTTGTTACTTACTCTTCAAATCAAAACCATTATATTTTCCAACATAGTCATAATTTACTAGAACATAATTAAATTGATATTTATCCATCCCGTGGATTCAATATTTAACTTGGTCACTTTCGAAACTACAATTGATATCCTTCATACTTGGGGATTAAATTGTGTGTTGAGAAAATACCCATCAAGTTTCTGGCACCGTTGCCGGGGACGGCTTAAAATATCTTTTTGTTATTTCTAGTTTATTAGGGCTATTTTCTTGTTTTGTTGTTTTAATTCTCTTTCTTTTCAGGTGTATGCTCACTAGATCGAAGAAAGGTAAACTTGAACCCTATAATCCTGAGATCGGAGCATCATCGAAAAAGAGGAAGAAGAAGAAGAGTAAGGCAAAGACTATTGATCCAACTGAAACTCTGAATTTTGGAGTTGAAGTTGACGAGCAGATTTCGCAAACGACTGAAGCTACAACCGAACTGAATTTGGGAGTAGAGGCAGTCAATATGGCAGCGAACGCGGATAATCTAGCCATCTGTGAAGTCTTCAAATATAATGGGGCTGGACACTTTGGGCTTCTAGGAGCGAGAGGGGCTAATGTGGATTTCGATCTTCACCCTGCTCTTATTAGCATCATAGAAAGGAACTCCTTTTCAGGAGGCTCTTTCGAGGATCCGCAGCAGCATCTAAACAAGTTCTTGGGCTATGCAAGTACTCAAAAAGACGCAGGAGAACATGAAGATGCTAAGAAGATCCTTTTATTCAAATTCTCGCTATCTGAAAAGGCGAGAGATTGGTACGACACTATAAATGCAGCTGAGTGCACCACTTGGGAGCAGTTGAAGTTAAGGTTCTTGGAGAGGTACATGTCACCGTCGAAGGTGTTTAAGATTAAGCAAGAGATTAACTAATTTGTTATCGGTGGAGAAGAGAAGTTTCATGAAGCGTGGGATAGATTCAAGGACATATTTCGCAAGTGTCCTCAACATGGCCTATCTAAAGCTCAATATATCAGCATATTCTACAATGGATTGGACTGTGATTCACGTGTGCTATTGGATGCTTCTTCTAATGGAGTATTGCTTACTAAGTCATCCGTAGAGGCTGAGAAGTTATTTGAAGATATTTCGATGAATTCGAGGGATTGGCCAACTGATAGAGTTCGAGGTACTTACGTCCTTGGAAAGGTAGCTAAGGTTGAACATGCTATGGTGAAAACAAGTAGAGAAGATGAGATTGTCTCTAGCTTGTCAAATATCAACAAGCTACTTGAGTCCCAGCAAAAGCAAATCAGCGATATATCTCAGCGCGTACCGATCATGCAGCAGGAAGTTATGAATGAGGGGCCTATCCAAGAGGATATGGAGAAAGCAAACTATGCCATGGGTCAAAGTATTCAATGAACTAATACCCTAATCAAGGAAACTGGAATTATCAGGGGAACTGCAAAAACCGTGGTCCCCGGGTAATTATCAGCAGCCTAGGAGGCTGGAGTTTTCATGGAGCAATCCGAACAATGCAGTACAACCTCCAATGGGTGTTGATCCAAGTGCGAAAGTGGAAAAAGGGAAGTCGGGTTTCGAGGATACTGTGAACAGGTACATGGCAAGGAATGATGAAAGAGTGAACCGCCTTGAGGCCAAACTTGAGAAGAAGATCGATGATCATCACAAGGATTTGTCTACTCAAGTTAAAGAACTTACGTTGTTGATGGGAACAATAGCAGAGAATGTGAATACGTTGACTCAATCTGCAGCGAAGGGAAAGCTTCCTTCTCAGAGTATTGAGAATCCAAAGTCGTGTAATGCCATCACACTGAGGTCAGGAAAGCAGTACAAGGGACCGATGAGGCCGGAATCAAAGGTAGACATGTCGAGGGCACAATTCGACCATGGTTCGACCAACACAGAAGGTCAAACCATATAGGTGAAGTCGAACCAATGCACTGGACATGATCAGGAGGTATTGCAGCATCGGTTCGACCAACATACAGGTGGTTCGACCTGGCCTACAGGTCGAACCAAGGTCGAACCACACCATGCGGAGCACTCTATTTTTCCAGATGATCGGTTCGACCAAAGAAAAGGTGGTTCGACCTATTCACCAGGTCGAACCCGCATCGAACCTCACAACTTGGAGCACTCTATTTTGTCGCAACAACGGTTCGACCACGACAAACATAGTTCGACCTATCTAATTGTTTGAACCTTGGTCGAATCAAAGGGCAGAGAGAGTACAGTATGGCGGTTCGACCTTGGTGGAAGTGGTTCGACCTACCAGTCAGGTCGAACCCATGTCGAACCTCTACTACAGAATGAAAGCAGTCTTCCAGATGACCGGTTCGACCATTACGTACCTGGTTTGACCTGTTTAACAGGTCGAACCCAGGACAAATCTGTCCGAAATATGCCTATTGTTATACCGAATGCTATCTATGATGTGGATGCTACTCCAGTGGTACAGAATGAACAAAATACAGAAATTATAGCTGAGAAAAAGTGGGAGAGAGCCAAGCGATTGAGAGCCGAAAAGGATAAAGCGGAGAAGGTTAAACGTGATGAATGGGGTATTCCCAAAATAAAGATACCTCCGTCGTTTCCTTATAAGCTTGTGAAGAAGGGATTGAAAGAGAAGTTTAAGAAGTTTTCAGAGATTATGAACAAGATAAGCTTGAGCATTCCTTTCTCGGAAGCAATAATGGAGATGCCATACTATGCTCGATTTCTTAAGGACATATTATTGAAGAAGAGAAGCTTGAACAGAGTTGAAACAGTGAATTTATCAGAGAATTGCAGCTCGATCATTTGGAGAAAGTTACCCCAGAAGATGAAGGATTCGGGAAGGTTCACTATCTTGTGTGAAATTGGGAAAGGGCCGGCACGATGAGCTTTATGCGATTTAGGGGCAAGCATCAATTTGATGCCATTGTCTATCTTTCAGAGACTTGGTTTGGGAGAGTTAACTCCATAACAGTTGCTCTACAATTGGCAGACAGGTCGATGATGTTTCCGAAAGGAATCATTGAAGACGTACTCATCAAAGTGGAGAAGTTGGTCTTTCCTGTGGATTTACTTGTGCTAGAGATGGATGATGACAAGGATAATATTCCTTTAATCTTGGGGAGACCTTTCCTTGCTACTGCTGGAGCTATGATTAATGTTAAAAAAGGGGAGCTCAGGTTGCGGATGGATAAAGAAGAGGTTTTATTCAACCTTGACAAATCAATGAAGATGCTCATGGAGTGTCAATGTCATAGCATTAACGTGGTGGAGGAGATTGTGAAGGAAGATATGTCTTTGATCCTGTCTAAGGATCCTCTTGGGACATGCTTGATGGAGACTCCTACTTATTCCACTACGGAGCTTGATGGTCTATCCAATGATGAGTGTATTGAATATCTTGAGCACTTACTTGCTTTGGGTAATGCCCGGTATGCATTGGAGAAGTCTAAAGTTGAGACGAAGGATGTAGACAAAGAAGGAGAAGATGATGCCTACTTGAAGCCTCCTAACTTACCACTGGATACCCACAAATTTGAAAGTCCTTTCTCTCGTTCTTTATTTTATGATCAATTTTATCCTGACTTTGATTTTGATGGTGATAGGAGTGATTTTGATATTGAGTGAAAGATTGACAGGAATGAGATGAGAAAGCTTGGGAAAGGAGATTCGACTAATCGTATGGTGCCTAAGAAAGGTAATGTGGTAGGTGTGGACGATAAGAGGGGGAGAAAGTATTGGAAGGTAAGGATGCGACAAGACCGTCCTCTGATCAAGTAGTCTTCGAAGTGGTACCATCGTGACTCTCCGACGTTAAACATGAGCGCCTGTTCGGGGTTTTTTCCTCCCGTTTTATTGCTTTATTTCTTTAGTGTGCGTAAGAAATTTTTATATTTGAAGTACTTACTTATTGGCAAATACATCTCTTTTCAAACTTAGTTTTGCCTATAGTTTCTACTAAGTTTGGGGGGTGTGATGTACTTACCTCATTAAGCACCGATAGTATAATCTTTTTTTTGTGACGTTTGTTAGGGGAGTTAATTTTTTGCGGCATATTTAAAACTTTAATAAGTTTTTATGTGTCGATTTTATGTAACTTGCCTAATGTTTAGTGGTGTTTTGTTCCGTGTTACAGAGTTACTCATGAATGTTAAGTTTCAGGATTGAATTTTGACGAAGTTATGCTCTATTTTGGTACTCAATTCTGAAGTTTCAGGGGGTTGGTTCGACCAAGCCAGGAGGTCGAACCCAACAAGAGGAGGCCGAATCAATGGCATGAAAATAGAAGGGTGGTTCGACCTAGGTCGATCTGGTTTGACCTGGTCAGTAGGTCGAACCCAAGTCGAACCAAGCCAGGAAAGTGTGTTCTTAATCCCGTCTTTCTATGTGCATGAGTTGGGGTTGTTGAGGAGCTTGTATGATTGATTTGGTATATGGGCTGGTGAATTTCTGTGCATTCATATGTTCCATGTGTGCTTTGATTTATGAAAACTTGTATAATTGTTTAGCATGTGGAATTCGTGTGGAATTAATCTTGATTATGTTCTATGAGGAGTACTAGGATTCTATTACCTATGTGAGGATTTGAGCCTTTGTCATGCTTGATCATGATTGTTTTATTCTTGAGAGGATCATCCATATGAACGTATTCTAGAACTTGGCTTGGAGTCTTGTGTGAGGCTTTTGATTGATTAATTGCTAGGACATGATCTTTGGCCATTTTTGCTTTGATTAAGTTACTTAGCCAAATTTTATCTTCCCAATGATCATATAAACCTTTGGTTGCACCGTTGAGCCATTAAAAACCTTTTCTTTGGTAGCCGAAGTAAATAGCCTTATGAACCTTTACTTGAGCCTGGTTTATCCTATTCATTGGCAGAGAGTGGAGGAGATTAAGTATTTTAAGAGGAAGGATGATAGAATGTGGTTGAACGAAGAGAGAGTGAAAAGTATGATTAAATCTTGTTTAGGGGTAGTGTCCGAAACTGGTACCCCGATTGCTTATAACATGGAGCTTGAAGCTTAAAAAAGCAGCTGATTGCTGAAGAGAAAAGGGTAGTGCCTTAAACCGGTACCCAAATTGTCTAAAGAAGATGATGTTGATGCCATGAGAAGAAGGAAATTCAGGAATTTTACAAGTCAAGAGACGAAAGTGGAGGAGATATGAAGCTTACGAATGAAAGAAGAATTTCCAAGGTAACTCTCTACTAGTGTCTTAAGTCACATTACCTAAAATTTCCTACCTTTTCCAAAGAGCCAACATTATAACCCGAAAACAAGTCCTTTGTGATCCTAGTAATAGTTTAATTGTTAGTTGATTTTTGAGACCTTTGCCAAGCTTATGGTGACGCGTGAATATGGATTGATATGAGTGATATACTAGCCTATGAAGTGCCTCACGCACTTGAGTGAGAGAGTAAATATTTATCTTGTGAGCTAGATTACTTAGTACTCCAAATGGTGTGTGATTGGATTGGTTTTACATGGGTGATATATGTGATTCAATTAATACTTGTTTGATTTAATAAAGTGGCATGTGTAATATATGTTGTACTGGAGCTTGTTGAATTATACACGACTCCTATGGGATGAGCAACATATAAGTTTGGGGGTTTGATGAGTGTGTAAATTCACAAGTTTAGCATCATGTTTTGTGCTAGTTTTGGAGAGTTTTGAAGGTGAAATAGGTGGGAAACCTATGTATATTGTGAATTAGCTTGAATCAAGTGTTAGTGGAACTCTTTGAGTGGTTTTAATAGCGAAATCGGAGTGGAAGTGCCAAGAATTGAAGAGACGGAGTTGAAGCCATGCGAACCGCCCAAGAAATGGTGGGGTTTGACCTAATTGGAGGAGGGTTCGACCTCTCCAACAGGTCGAACCAGCGACTTGGAACAAACAGGGGGAGAGTTCGACCAGGACCAAGGGGTTCAACCTATTCAACAGGTCGAACCATGGTCGAACTAGTTCGCGAGAAGAAGGGTTCGACCACGACGTTGGGGTTCGACCTGCCAGTTGGTCGAACAAGGAGTAGAAATTATCAAGTGGTATGGTTAGACCTGTGATTCGACCAAAGGGGATGTGGTTCGACCTGTACAAGAAGTCGAACCATGTGCAGAATGCCTCCAGATGCAGGGTTCGACCTATGGCCCGTGGTTCGACCTGTTTGCTGAGGTCGAACCAAGGCACGAAAACTTACCTTATCTGAATTTTCGAGGCCTAGACGCATGAGATCACTTGAAAAGCCCATTCCAAACCCTAGAGATGTGATTAAAAGTATAAAAGGAGGCTCATGCAGTCCAGAAAAGAGAGCTTTTGATCGAGAATCATAAGAAGACAAGGAGACGGAGATTAGTGTAGTTCTCACCATCCGGGGGGGCTGTGACAGAGGTTCAGCTGGAGGTCCAAGTAAGATCGATCCATCTAACCATGATTGTTCGTAGATCAATCATGGGCTAGAGCCGCTTCGGTAGTTTTAGGGTTATGAAAGTTTCATGAGTTAATTTATCTTTCGTGTATACACTCCGTACAATACTACTTGTGGTTTATTTTATATAAGATTGTGCATTTTTAATCCATACTCAAAGTCGTTTTGTGCATCAATAATCGTTGTGTAGAGTCTGAATGCATAACATGGTTATTGGTTGTGTGCGTTCACTGTTGAGCTGGGTTTTATGTTATAATTCTGAGTGAAGGGATTCCAAAGTCTTATTAGAACTATCTTATATGAGTACTTTTTAACTGAATCATATTCAGGTTAATAAGTAGGATAAAGAGTATAACTTTATAGTACTTATAAAGGGAGATCAAATAGGGTTAGAGTACTAAGTGCACGGGAAATAATTGATTCTGATAGTACCTAGAAAGGGGGTAAAGTATACATCTTGCTCCAAGGATACTCACACATGTCAAATGAATATTTACTTATGTCTATAGAGTAGATTTGCATGGTCTAGTGATGCGTCCATAAACCACAAGGCAGAGTCGGACATCGATACACGAAAGTATGAATTAATAAGTGAAACTGGATGACCTGACGAACTACCTACTATCTTACTTGATCACAACACTTATCTCTTGTTCTTGTTATTTTTCTTGTTATTTCAATTATTAGTTGTTACTTACTCTTCAAATTAAACCATTATATTTTCCAACATAGTCATAATTTACTAGAACATAATTAAATTGATATTTATCCGTCCCGTGTATTCGATATTTAACTTGGTCACCTTCGAAACAACAATTGATATCCTTCATACTTGGGGATTAAATTGTGTGTTGAGAAAATGCCCATCATACGCCTATGCTAGGGTTTCATAATTCTTATCTTTCTTTTTCTTTTACTTTGATTTTTGGTATGAATTGCTTAGCAATGAGTGTTGCTTGTGACCTCATGGGCTAATTTTATATACAGTTCTAGGGTTTGATGGATTGATTTAATTGATTTGGGGATTTAGACCAAAGATTGGGATTTTATACAGTTGACCTTTTGATTTTACTTATTTTATTCGGACTTACTTATCTACTTCGTAATGTCTTCATAGTATATTCATGACATCCGCTATAATGCTTGGATTATTGTGTTAGCTTGTGTGCGTTCATGATTAGTATTGTCTATCTGTTAGGGATTGAAGTAGTTCCGCTATAAACACTTTAATTCCATGAACTGGTAAATCAAATACTTGATTAATTCAGTGGAACAATGCAATTAGACAATCAAGTAGGAAGTGAATAGAACTTTGTAGTAATTTCAGAAAATATCTTGTTAGTCAGGCTTACCATCCGGAGGTATTGTTGCTTGCTTTGATTAGTATCTAGGAATAAGGCTTGATAATATTTGCGCACATTAGGATTTAAACCAGATTAGACTGTTAGCTTTGAATCGAATCATATTCGGTGGGATAACAGGGATATGTGGTGTATTTTCAGTGAAACTGCATGAATGAGCAATCGTAAGTTTAATAACCCAAATTAATTAGTCAATATCTGATTCCTTAGAACTGTTTGTCATCTCTTGATTAGAAACTTGCTTTTATTTTTCCTTGCTTTTAATTAATTTAGTTATTTATTATTCCTTTAATTAGATAATTAATTCGCAAAATCACTTTGAAAATCGGTTACTCAATTCTGATTAATTAGTAATTCATAGTAAAATAAATAATTAACTTTCTCAGTGGGATTGATAACTTAACTTGGGTGCTCGCTGCTACAATTGATATCCTTATACTTGAGGATTAAATTAGAGTGCGCAGAAAAAGTCTATCAAGTTTATGGCACCATTGCCGGGAACAGTTTTAATTGTTTATTTATCTTTTATTACTTATTTAATTAGAATATTTTTCTTGAGATTTAATTGTGTTCTACTTGAATTTTTCTTGAGTTACATGCTCACTAGGTCAAAGAAGGGAACGCAAGATCTCAAATTTGATCCGGAAGTTGAAGCGTCTGCAAGGAAAAGGAAATGAGCAGTTAAGAATCTCAAAGCACCTTCCACTGCTACTAAGGTTCCATTTCCGAAGAAGAAAATGGAGATACAGAATCCTAAAGTAGTCGTTGAGGAGGAAAAAGAGCAGATAGAAGATCAGGTTAACCCAAAAAATGCTGAATCAGAATCCGAATCAGAATCAGAAACAGCAAGTATGGGGGATAGAACTGATGAGGATGACATCGTCATCCGAGATACATTCAAGTCCACCAATCTAGGAGGATCAGGCGTAGTTGGAGTAATTCAAGCAAATGAAGAGAATGACATAAGGTCAGCCCTGATTAATATGGTGGAGGGAAATCCCTTCACCGGAGGCATTTTTGATGAGCACTATAGTCATCTTAAACGTTTCAACAGCTACATAGATACAGTGAAAGCTGCTGATGCTACTAATGATAGATGGGAGATGAGGCTTTTTCAGTTTTCATTGGTTGATAAGGCAATGGAGTGGTATGATAATCTGAAGGAAGACAATTTCTCAAATTGGACTGAGTTGTAGCAGTTATTTGTGGATCGATTTATGCCACCGGGTAAGGTTCTTTTATTGAAACAGGAGATCAATCAATTTAAGCAGAGGAGAGATGAGTCGTTTGGAGAGGCTTGGGAAAGGTTTACTGATGCGTTGAGAAGATGCCCACAGAATAGATTTAAAAAGTCTCAACTCATCAGTGTCTTTTATAATGGCTTTGACAATGAATCGAGAGTGTTGGTTGATGCTTCTGCGGGAGGACCAATTTTTGGCTAAACATCCAATACCGTAGAGAAATTGTTTGATGATATCTCTTTGAACTCAAGGGATTGGCCATCTGAGAGGATCCGAGGGACTTACATACTTGGTAAAGTTGCAAAGGTTGAAAAGAAATTTTCTAAAGCTTATAAGAATGATAAGGTTTTCGCTTAATTGGAACAGATGAATAAAAACCTAATTACTCTGATATAGGTAATAATGGGGGAGGCAACCGAGGGCCTGCAAGTGATGATGTGGTGATGAACCTTCAGGAGGTCGAGGATGTTAATTGGGCTATGGGGCAGAGTCTTCAAGGTTCGAGAGCTCCTCAGAATTGGCAAGGAAATAGGTACCCTCAAGGTAATTCAAATCAAATGAATAACCAAGGGGGAGGTCCTAATAATCATGGAGGCAATTGGCAAAATCAGAGGCATGAGAACTTCTCTTATTCAAATCCGAGTAATGAAATTTCATATCCTCCTAATTTTGACCATGGTGCTAAGACTGAAGAAGGGAAGTCCAGTATTGACGATGTGTTGGCAAGATACATGAAGAAGAATAATGCTGACAAAAATAAGATCAATAACTGTATTTTTCTCATGGACTCAAATATGACCAAACAGAATGAGGAAGTGAACAAGCAGTTGAAGAATTTGTCATATACCATAGGACAAATCTCCACTACAGTAAATCAGCAGTAGGTGCAGTTTCAGAAAGGGAAGTTTCCTTCGGATATAGAAATCAACCCGAAGGAGAGTGCAAATGCGATCACTTTGAGATCTGGGAAGCAGTGTAAAGGTACAAAACTGATGCAGGACGTCACAGAACTGATGCATAATGATACAGAACAGAAGCAGGACGAAACAGGGATAGAACAGATGCAATCAGACGCAGCTCGGACACCAGCTCGGGCCAAGCCAGGTCATGCCGGTGCCGAGTCACCACTGAGTGGGGTACCGAAAGGTTCAGACATGCCCTCCGGTTCGGCTGGAACCCAGCTCGGCTCAGTTACCCCTCAGCTCCAGCCGAGCGAGCCGTCGAGCCACCCTCTGCAATTTCCTGCACGTCCAAATTTTGTATCGAGTCAAACTAATCAGGCAATTGCTGATAAAAAGTGGCAGAGAGCTAAGAAACTGAGAGAAACGGAAGTGGTATTCGAGAGAGACAGTTTGGAACTTCCGATAACAAAGGTACCAATTCCTTTTCCTTAGAGATTCTTATCGAAGAGCCTTGATGAGAAGTTTTGAAAGTTCGCTGATGTTATGAGGGACGTCCAAGTCACTATTCCTTTCTCAGAAGCATTAGAAGAGATGCCACATTACGCAAGGTTCATCAAGGAAGTCATCTTCAAGAAGAGGAAGCTTAACAGTGTGGAAACAGTGAATTTGACAGAGAATTTAGCTCCATTATTCAGAAGAAGCTTTCAGAAAAATTGAAGGATCCAGGGGGCTTCATTATTCCCTGTGAGATAGGAAAAGGACAATCTAGAAGAGCACTTTGTGATCTAGGAGCTAGTATAAATTTGATGTCCTTCTCAGTGTTCAAGAAGCTTTGTTTGGGGAAGTTGATGCCTACGTCTGTTGCCCTACATTTAGCAGATTGGTCGTTGACATACCCTGAAGGAGTTATTGAAGATGTGCTTGTGAAGGTGTCCAATTTGACTTTTCCTGTGGATTTTTTTATTCTAGATATGGAGGATGACAAGGATGGAGCACCTCTGATCTTAGGGCGTCCATTCCTTGCTACTGGAAGAGCTCTAATAGATGTGTTCAAAGGAGAGTTGAGGCTGAGGGCTAATGATAAGGAGGTAATCTTTTCTTTGAATAAGGAGATGCAGTGGCCTACAGATCAGCAGCACTGCAAGTCTGTGGAAGTAGTAGAGGACTTCACCCTACCTGATGCAGAGTTTGAGAGTTTATCTAACGATGCATGTATTGACTATCTTGAGAAGTTGCTTGCATTAGGTGATGCCAGGGATGAACAGATAAGGAAGACTACTGCTGACATGGTGAATCAGAATAAGAAGTCTACTATTAAAGAGGAGATGAAGCCTGCTGCTAAGGAAGAGAAGCATGACAGCCAAAGAGTTGAAGTGGTAGAGGAGATCGCAGGACCAAGCGTATCTCTTACTTTTCGTACTACTAACTCTAATATGATATTTGATAATCTTTTGGTTGCAGGAAAGATGGATGATCCATATCTGAAGCCTCCGAACATACCTCCAGATTTTTTATTCTTATATTGGTGTTGAAAATTCTAACTTGTTTGATCCTTATTTTGCTACGCAGGTTGAGGCTACAATTGAGTGGAGGATTGACAAGAAGGAATCAAGCCAGTCATGGGAGGAAAGGAATTCAAAGAGTTCTGTTTTAGTGATAAAGGAATGTGAGGTGGTCGGAGTAGAGAATAAGAGAGGGAAGAAGTACTGGAAGGTAAGAATGCAAGAGGACTTCCCTCAGATCTAGTAGTCAAGAAGAGGTATCCCGTCGTGACTCTCCGACGTTAAACATGAGCGCCTGTGGGGGTTGTCCCTTCCATTTTATTGCTTTTATATGTCTGTGTTGGTGTAGGAATTTTATTAGATGTTGCTTGACTACGGTATATAATTCTTTGCAAACTTAGTTTCTCACTTTGTTTGATCTAAGTTTGGGGGGAGGTTACGTACATACCTTGTCTTGTAGTACCGAAGTAAAAATTTTGCATTGTGTTGTTGCTTGGAGGGTTGATTTTTTGCAGATTTTTAATATTTTCAATTTATTTGATGATGTTGAGGGTTCGATTTTTTGTGATTTTCCAGGTTTCGTGTTGTTTTTGTTTGTGTTTATTTGTTTTGTGTTAATCCTAGTGTCGGTATAGTTGATTTTTGGTTCTCTAGGATGATTTTTTTATTTTTCTTAGCACTTGATTATATGATTGTGTTTGAGAAACAATTTGATATTGTGCTTTGATATTGGGATGCTTGAAATTTGATTATGTGCAAGGAAGATTAGCTATGTAGCTTTATTAGGAGTGCTCGTTCATTCCTATAGCCATGTGAGATTTTGAGCCTTTTGAAATCATGACTAGTTGCATGATTCAATTTATTCTTGTGAGTGTCGTTCATACACACGTATTCTAGAACTTGGCTTTGTATCTTACTTGAAGCTATGTGTTTGATTAGACAATAGAAAATGATCTTAGGCCATCTTTGTTGTCTATTAGTCACTAGCCATATTATTTTCCTACCTAATGAAGTTATCCGTAGTTAACTCTTTTGAGCCTAAGAGCCTTATTTGTTGGAAGCCTACGTGATTAGCCAATACATCCATTTGCTAGCCTTTAAAAATCCCTACCTAGTAGAGAGTTGAAGGAGTCAATTTGATGTCTTGTGAAGAAACATAAAAGGAGAATAAGTTGGAAGTGATGAAAATTGTTGAAAAGAGTGGTTAAATTGTTGCATAAAGGGGTAGTTCCCGAAACTGGTACCCCATGAAAAGGGTAGTGTCTGAAACTGGTACCCTTATTTGAAAAAGAAAAAAAAGAAAAGAAAAGAGGGAAGAAAAAAATTTCAAGTAAGGATGTTGTGTTCAAAAGTGAAGGAGGAATCAAATTGCAAGAAGCATTGAAGAGCGTTGAAGAAGAAAGAAGAAAGTAAAGCTGTTTGTTGAAAAGCAGTAAGTCTCCTTTGATTCTCTACTAGTGATTGAGTCACGATATCCATATATTTCCTACCTTTACCAAAGAGCCAACATTACAACCTAATGCAAGACCTTTGTGATCCTATTGTTGAAATTATTCCTTTAGTCGAGAGTTGAGATGATTGCCAAGCTTAGGGTTACGCGTGTGTTTGAATTGACTTTGCGTGTAAATACCTTACCTAAGTGTATATCTCACACTTGAGTGATGAGCGTAAATACTACCCGTGAGAATGGGTGAATGAGCTTCCGAAAAAGTGAAGTGGTTGATTTGAATTGTATATTCTTAGATGAATGGTTATCTTAGTATTTGAAGTATAATTTTTGAATTGTTATATTGTCTTGGATGTGTTAAACTGTGAAATTTTCCTCTCAATTAATCTATTGGTTTTCTATGTCGTTGCCTCGGGACGAGCAACATGTAAGTTTGGGGGTTTGTTGAGAGTGGAATTTCACGTATTTTAGGTCTCACATTACACTGTTTTTGATAGAATTTGAGCATGATTTTGTATAGAATGGCTTGGTTTTCATATCTTGCATAACTAAGATGCTACTAAGGTGTTTTGTTGAGTTTTGAAGGGTAAAACATGATCAAAAGTTCAAAGTTGGAATGAGGAGTGAAAGTGAGAAGGAATACTGAAAAATAAAGTCCACATTGCAAAAATTTTCTGTATTCTTGTAGAAGTCCAAATTGATAAAGAGATGGTCATTTTGACATAAAGAACACCCCAATCTGATTCTAAACGAGAATGTTATGATCAAAGTGCTAACGTTGCGCATGATGTACCGAGCAGCCACTTTGCATGACTTTTTACATATACAAATATTAGTGTTTCTAAGGATTCTTTATATGGATAGAAAGCCAATGAAGAGAGAAACGTGTGAGCACAAAAATCACATAATTCAGAGTTTGTATGAGGAAGTTATGCTCAAAACGGTGAGATCGCGTAGTGCAGTCTCTGCAAGTTGGGAAGCCGCTCGGCTCGAGCGGGACCCACTTTAGTCGACTTTTTAGCCGAGCTGGGGTCCCTTGGAGCCTACACAACGTCCCCGTTCCAGCCATATGCCACTCGGCACCTTTCAGGAAAAGCTCAGCTCGAGCTACGTGCCGAACGGGGTCAAATTGTGCCGAGTAGGGTCCCACCTGGACCCCAGTGATGTGGCAAGCTAGATGGAAGGCCACTCGGATGGGTTCAGGCCCAGCTCGAGCCGAGCTAGGTATCGAGCGGCCCAGTTCAGAGCCTAGACAGGGCCTGTTCGATGCAGCAGCGTATATATACATCCAGATCGCGTTTCTGAAGTAGTTTCGATCGCAAAAAAGCCTGCATCAGTCCTAGAAACAATTAGGGAGATCAAAACACAAATTGGAGAGAACCCATCCATAATTCATCATCAATTCATACCTCCAATCCTTCCATATCAGATTGACAACCTGATTTCACCATCCATCCACTTTCAAGAGGGTTCCAAGTGCTAATTGAGGGAGAATCGAGCAATTGGAGAGACGGAGAAGGAACACGAGACTACGCCTACGCTAGGGTTTCATAATTCTTATCTTTTTCTTTCTTTTACTTTGATTTTTGGTATGAATTGCTAAGCCATGAGTGTTGCTTGTGACCTCATGGGCTAATTATATATACAGTTCTAGGGTTTGATGGATTGATTTAATTGATTTGGGGATTTAGACCAAAGATTGAGATTTTATGCAGTTGACCTTTTAATTTTACTTATTTTATTCAGACTTGCTCATCTGCTTCGTAACGTCTTCATAGTATATTCATGACATCCGCTATAATGCTTGGATTATTGTGTTAGCTTGTGTGCGTTCATGATTAGTATTGTCTATCTGTTAGGGATTGAAGTAGTTCCGCTATAAACACTTTAATTCCATGAACTGGTAAATCAAATACTTGATTAGTTTAGTGGAACAATGCAATTAGACAATCAAGTAGGAAGTGAATAGAACCTTATAGTAATTCCAGAAAATATCTTGTTAGTCAGGCTTACCATCCGGAGGTATTGTTGCTTGCTTTGATTAGTATCTAGGAATAAGGCTTGGTAATATTTGCAAACCATAGGATTTAAACCAGATTAGGATGTTAGCTTTGAATCGAATCATATTCGGTGGGATAACAGGGATATGTGGTGTATTTTTAGTGATACTGCATGAATGAGCAATCGTAAGTTTAATAACCCAAATTAATTAGTCAATACTTGATTCCTTATAACTGTTTGCCATCTCTTGATTAGAAACTTGCTTTTATTTTTCCTTGCTTTTAATTAATTTAGTTATTTATTATTCCGTTAATTAGATAATTAATTCGCAAAATCACTTTGAAAATTGGTTACTCAATTCTGATTAATTAGTAATTCATAGTAAAATAAATAACTATCTGTCTCAATTGGATCGATAATTTAACTTGGGTGCTCGCGGTTACAATTGATATCCTTATACTTGAGGATTAAATTGGAGTGCGCAGAAAAAGCATATCAATCCCTATTGGAGGATACATCCTTTGGGATTCATACATGATGAGTGTGTAAATTCACAAGTTTAGCACTTGGTTTTGTGCTAGTTTTGGAGAGTTTAAAGTAGAAATAGGTGAAAAACCTATACATATTGTGAATTAGCATGAATCAGGTGTTAGTGGAGCTATTTGAGTGTTTTACTAGCGAAATCGGAGCATAAGTGTCAAGAATTGAAGAGACGGAGTCGAGGCCAGGTGAACCGCCAAGGAAAGTTGTGGGTTCGACCTGTTAGAGGAGGGTTCGACCTCTCCTACAGGTCAAAGCAGCATTACGAAGGCTACAGAAGGTGGGTTCGACTTGGACCAAAGGGTTCGACCTGCTCAACAGGTCGAACCATGGTCGAACCAGTTCGCGAGAAGAGGGGTTCGACCATGACGATAGTGTTCGACCTGTTTAACAGGTCGAACCACGGGCGAACTAGTGCCGAATTCATCCAGTAGCATGGTTTGACCTGCAGTTCGACCTGGGAAGAGTGGTTCGACCTGTTTGCTGGGTCGAACCAAGACACGGAAACTTACCTTATCCGGATTTTCGAGGCCTAAACGCGTGAGATCACTTGAAAAGCCCATTTCAAGCCCTAAAGACGTGATTACAAGTATAAAAGGAGGCTCATACAGTCCAGAAAAGAGAGCTTTTGATCGAGAATCAAGACGTGGAAACGTAGAGTTGGGAGGAGAGCGATCTTCCACCATCCGGAGGGCTGTGATAGAGTTCCGCTGGAGAGTCAAGTAAGATCGGTCCATCTAACCATGATTGCTCGTAGATCAATCATGGGCTAGAGCCGCTTCGGTAGTTCTAGGGTTATGAAGGTTTCATGAGTTAATTTATCTTTCGTGTATACACTCCGTACAACACTACTTGTGGTTTATTTTATATAAGATTGTGCATTTTTAATCCATACTCAAAGTCATTTTGTGCATCGATAATCGTTGTGTAGAGTCTGAATACATAACATGGTTATTGGTTGAGTACGTTCACTGTTGAGCAGGGTTTTATGTTATAATTCTAAGTGAAGGGATTCCGAAGTCTTATTAGAACTATCTTATATAAATATTTATTAATTGAATCTTATTCGGGTTAATAAGTAGGATAAAGAGTATAACTTTATAGTACCTATAAAGGGAGATCAAATCGGGTTAGAGTACTAAGTGCACGGGAAATAATTAATTCTGATAGTACCTAGAAAGGGGGGTGAAGTATACATCTTGCTCCGAGGATACTCACACGTGTCAAACGCATATTTACTTGTTTCTATAGAGTAGATTTGCATGGTCTAGTGATGCGTCCATAAACCACAAGGTAGAGTCGGACATCGACACACGAAAGTATGAATTAATAAGTGAAATTGGATGACCTGACTAACTACCTATTATCATACTTGATCACAACACTTATCTCTTGTTCTTGTTATTTTTACTTGATATTTTCATTATTAGTTACTTACTCTTCAAATCAAAACTATTATATTACCCACATAGTCATAATTAACTAGAACATAATTAAATTGATATTTATCCGTCCCTTGGGTTTGATATTTAACTTGATCACCTTCGAAACTACATTGATATCCTTCATACTTGAGGATTAATTGTGTGTTGAGAAAACGCCCATCAAGTTTTTGGCGCCGTTGCCGGGGACGGCTTAAAATATCTTTTTGTTATTTCTAGTTTATTAGGGCTATTTTTATTGTTTTAGTGTTTTAGCTCTTATTCTTTTCAGGTGTATGCTCACGATATCAAAGAAAGGTGAATTAGAACCATATAATCCTGAGATCGGAGCATCATCGAGGAAGAAGAAGAAGAAGAAGAGTAAGAATAAGAAAGAAGAATCAACTACAGCTCTGAATTTTGGATTTGAAGTGAACGAACCGAACTCGAAAGCGACTGAAACAGTGTTTGATCTTAACACAGCAGCAGAGAAAGTCGACATGGCCAACGAAAGGGCCAATCCGGATAATCTGGCCATCCGTGAAGTTTTCAAGAATAACGGGGCTGGACACTGGGCTTCTAAGAGCGAGGGGGGCTAATGCGGATTTTGATCTTCACCCAGCTCTTATTAGCATGATAGAAAGGAACTCCATTTCAGGAGGGTCTTTCGAGGATCCGCAGCAGCATCTAAATAAGTTCTTGGGCTATGCAAGTACTCAAAAAGACGCAGGAGAACATGAAGATGCTAGGAATATCCTTTTGCTTAAATTTTCGCTTACTGAAAAAACGAGAGATTGGTACGATACTATAAACGCAGCTGAGTGCACCACTTGGGAGCAATTGAAGTTAAGGTTCTTGGAGAGATACATGCCACCTTCAAAAGTGTTCAAGATGAAGCAAGACATTAACCAATTTGCTATCGGTGGAGGTGAGAAGTTTCATAAAGCGTGGCACAGATTCAAGGACATGCTTCGTAAGTGTCCTCAACATGGGCTATCTAAAGCTCAATATATTAGCATATTCTACAATGGAATGGACTGTGATTCACGTGTGTTATTGGATGCTTCTTCTAATGGAGCATTGCTTACTAAGTCATCCGTAGAGGCCGAGAAGTTGTTTGAAGATATTTCGATGAATTCAAGGGATTGGTCAACTGATAGAGTTCAAGGTACTTACGTCCTTGGAAAGGTAGCTAAGGTTGAACATGCTATGGTGAAAACAAGTAGAGAAGATGAGATCGTCTCTAGCTTGTCGAATATCAACAAGCTACTTAAGTCCCAGCAAAAGCAAATCAGTGATATATCTCAGCGCGTACCAATCATGCAGCAGGAAGTTATGAATGAGGGGCCGATCCAAGAGGAGTTGGAAGAGGCAAACTATGCCATGGGTTAAAGTATTCAAGGAACTAGGTACCCTAATCAAGAAAACTGGAACTATCAGGGGAACTACAGCAATCGTGGTCCCCCGGGTAACTATCAACAGCCTAGGAGGCCGGAGTTTTCATGGAGCAATCCGAACAATGCAGTACAACCTCCGGTGGGTGTTGATCGGGTACGAAAATAGAAGAATAGAAGCCGGGTTTCGAGAATACTGTGAACAGGTACATAGCAAGGAACGATGAAAGAGTGAACCGCCTTGAGGCCAAACTTGAGAAGAAGATAGATGATCATCACAATGATTTGTCTACTCAAGTTAAAGATCTTACATTGTTGATGGGAACAATAGCAGAGAAAGTGAATACGTTGACTCAATCTGTAGCGAAGGGAAAGCTTCCGTCTCTGAGTATTGAGAATCCAAAGTCGTGTAATGCCATCACACTGAGGACAGGGAAGCAATACGAGGGACCGATGTGGCCGAAATCAAAGGCGGACATCTCGAGGGCACGATTCGACTATGGTTCGACCAACACAGAAGGTCAAACCATACAGGGGAAGTCGAACCAACGCACTGGACATGATCAGGAGGTATCGCAGCATCGGTTCGATCAACATACAGGTGGTTTGACCTAGCCTACAGGTCGAACCACACCATTCGGAGCACTCTATTTTTCCAGATGATCGGTTCGACCAAAGAAAGGATGGTTCGACCTGTTCACCAGGTCGAACCCACATCGAATCACACAACTTGGAGCACCCTGTTTTGTCACAGCAATGGTTCGACCACGACGGACATGGTTTGACCTACCTAACTGGTCGAACCTTGGTCGAACCGGAGAGCAGAATGAGTACAGTAGGATGGTTCGACCTAGGAGACAATGGTTCGACCTATCAAACAGGTCAAACCCATATTGAACCTCAAAATAAACACCGAACGCTCTCTCTGATGAGGATGCTACTCCAGTGGTACAGAATAAACAAAATACAGAGATCATAGTTGAGAAAAAGTGGGAGAGAACCAAGCAATTGAGAGCCGAAAAGGATAAACCGGAGAAGGTAGAGCGTGATGAATGGGGCATTCCCAAAACGAAGATAACTCCACCGTTTTCCTATAGGTTTGTGAAGAAGGGATTGGAAGAGAAGTTCAAGAATTTTTCAGAGATCATGAATAAGATAAGCTTGAGCATTCCTTTCTCGAAAGCAATAATGGAGATGCCATACTATGCCCGATTTCTTAAGGACATATTGTTGAAGAAGAGGAGTTTGAATAGAGTTGAAACGGTGAATTCATCTGAAAATTGTAGCTCGATCATCCAAAAGAAGTTGTCACAAAAGATGAAGGATCCGGGAAGCTTCACTATCTTATGTGAGATTGGAAAAGGACCGGCACGAAGAGCTTTGTGCGATCTAGGGGCAAGCATCAATTTGATGCCATTGTCTATCTTTCAGAGGCTTGGTTTGGGGGAGTTAACTCCTACAACAGTTTCTCTGCAATTGGCGGACAGGTTGATGATGTTTTCGAAAGGTATCATCGAAGACGTACTCGTCAAAGTGGACAAGTTGGTCTTTTCTGTGGATTTTCTTATGCTAGAGATGGATGATGACAAGGATAATATCCCTCTTATCTTGGGGAGACCTTTCCTTGCCACTGCTGGGTCCATGATTGATGTTCAAAAAGGGGAGCTCAGGTTGCGGATGGATAAAGAGGAAGTTCTATTCAACCTTGACAAAGCAATGAAGATTCCCATGGAGTCTCAGTGTCATAGTATTGACGTGGTGGAGGAGATTGTGAAAGAAGATATGTCTTTGATCCTATCTAAGGATCCTCTTGAGACATGTTTGATGGAGTCTCTTACTTATCCCACTACGGAGCTTGACGGTCTCTCCAATGAGGTATTATTGAATTTCTTGAAAATTTACGTGCTTTGGGTGATGACAGATATGATTTAGAAAGAACTAAGGTTGAAGAAGTCAAGTGGACTAGGAAGTATTTGTCATTGGATCGAGAGAGCACTCCGATGGAAGAAAAGAAAGAGGAGCGGAAACCGTTACCGGAACACTTGAAGTATGCCTTTCTTGGCGACAATGAAAAATATCCGGTAATAGTATTTTCTTCTCTTGATGATGATCAACTTGAGGAGTTATTAGAGGTTCTTAGGAAGTACAAGCCTGCGATTGGATGGTCTCTAGATGATTTGAAAGGTATAAGTCCTTTGTATTGCATGCATAGAATAAGATTGTTAGATGAAGCCAAAGCAAGTGTTCAAAATTAGCGGAGGGTGAATCCCGCGATTCAGGAAGTGATTAGGAAGAAAATCCTAGTGTAGTTAGATGCCGGTATTATATATCCTATTAGTGATAGTCCCCATGTGAGTCTATTGCATGTTGTTGCTAAGAATGGGGGCATGACTATTAAGAAAACTGAGGATGGAGAAACAATAGCCACTAGGATTCCTACAGGTTGGCCTGTGTGTACGGATTATAGGAAGTTGAATGAGAATACATGCAAAGACCATTTTCCTCTTCCTTTCATGGATCAAATGCTTGATCGTCTCGCAGGGTATGAGTTCTATTATTTCTTGTATGGGTACTCGGGGTACAATCAAATCATGATTGCCCCAGAGGATCAGGAAAAGACGACCTTTACTTGCCCGTACGAGACTTTTGCTTTTAGAAAAATGTCATTTGGATTGTGTAATGCGCCTGCTACTTTTCAGAGATGCATGATGGCAATTTTTGATGGGTTGATAGAGAAGATCATGGGGGTGTTCATGGATGATTTTTCTATTTTTGGTTCCTCCTTTGATGTTTTCTTATCCAACCTTGTTACTGTTTTGAAAAGATGTCAAGAAACTAATCTTGTCTTGAATTGGGAGAAGTGTCACTTCATGGTGAGAGATGGGATTGTTCTTGGGCATCATGCTTCTGCCAAGGGATTGCAGGTTGATTGAGCTAAAGTGGTGGCAATTGAGAAGCTTCCACCACCGACCAATGAAAGAGGAGTGCGGTCCTTCCTTGGACACGCCAGATTTTATAGAAGATTTATCAAAGACTTCTCGAAATACTCCAAGCCCTTATCTCACTTACTTGAAAAGGTTGTTCCTTTTGTTTTTGATGATGAATGTCTAATAGCTTTTCAGATTTTGAATGAGGCGCTTACTACTGCACCTATCTTGATCACACCGGATTGGACTTAACCGTTTGTACTTATGTGTGATGCAAGTGATGTAGCACTTGGAGTGATGCTCGAGCAGCTGAGGGAGAAAAAGTACTGCGCCATTTACTATGTGAGTAAGACTTTTGATGCAGGATAAAAGAATTACACGGTGACTGAAAAGGAGTTTTTGGCTGTTGTGTGCGCTTTTGACAAGTTTCGTCAGTATTTGATTGGCATGAAGACTATTGTGCACATGGATCATTCAGCGATTCGATACTTGATGGAAAAGAAGGAGACGAAGCCTAGGATCAAAAGGTGGATTCTTCTACTTCAAGAGTTTGACTTGGAGATCCAAGATAAGAAAGGTACTGAAAATGTGTTGGCGGATCACCTTTCAAGGTTAGAGTCTCGGGAGCATTGTGATAATTCTTTCGAGTATATTGAGGAGATGTTCCCAGATGATAAGATTATGGTTGTGTTCGTTGAAGGGGCTGAGCAAGCATGTGTGGTTGCCGCACAAGGAGTGGATCCGTGGTATACGGATTATGTCAATTACATTGCCGTGGAAGAAATTCCAAGAGATCTCAATCGATATCAACTTGCTAAATTCAAGAGGGATGTTGAGACTTTTATATGGTATGATCCGTTTGTTTATAGGATATGCACGGATTCTATCATACGTAGGTGTGTGCCTGAGTTGGAGATGGAGAGTGTTATCGAGTTTTGCCATGCACAACCTAACGTGGGGCACTTCGGAGCTCAAAAGACGGCAGTCAAGGTACTTCAATCCGCTTTTTATTGGCCTACTTTGTTTAATGATTGTGAATCATATGTGGCGTCCTGTGATAGATGTCAACGGATGGGGAATATAAGTAGGAGAGACGAGATGTCGCGTCAGCCGAGCATTGTTGTGGAGATATTTGATGTGTGGGGTATCGACTTTATGGGGCCTTTTCCCCCATCTAATGGATTTCTCTACATCCTTCTAGCCGTGGATTATGTTTCCAAGTGGGTGGAAGCGATTCCTACTCGCTTGAATGATTCAAAGATTGTCATATCTTTCTTGAAGAAGCATATATTTGCCTGTTATGGAGTTCCTAGAGCATTAGTTAGTGATGGAGGTTCTCACTTCATCAATAAGTTTCTTGAGAAAGTGTTTAAGGATTATGGTGTTAAGCATAGGGTTACTACACCCTATCATCCTCAAGCGAATGTGCAAGCGGAGGTCTCTAACCGTCAAGTCAAACAGATTTTGGAGAAAGTGGTAGGAACCAATAGAGAGAATTGGGCTATGAAGCTTGATGATGTCTTATGGGGGTTCCGGACTGCGTACAAGATGGTGTTGGATATGTCACCGTATCAAGTTGTCTATGGGAAGCCGTGCCACTTACCTGTAGAAATTCAACACAAAGAATTTTGGGCTTTGCGAAGCTTGAATTTGACTCTTAAGGATGTGAAGGAGTTGAGGATGACTCATATTAATCAACTTGATGAGTTTAGGAGTCGTGCTTACAAGAATTCAGAGATTTATAAGGAAAGGATGAAGAGGTGGCATGATTCTAAGATCTCATACAAGGAGTTCAAACAAGGAGACGAGGTATTACTCTTTAACTCTCGTTTGAAGCTTTTCGCAGGAAAATTAAAGTCGAAGTGGACAGGACCGTTCATGATTCATAGAGTCTATGGAGGGGGGAGTTTTGAGCTTATTGACAAGGATAGAGACATTATCGCGGCGAATGGGCATCGCTTGAAGCATTTTAGGTCGCCGGATGATGTTTGCGTCATTTTTGAAGATACCTTGATCTGATTTGGTACCGTCGTGACTCTCCAACGTTAAACATGAGCACCTGTTGGGGGCTTTTCCCTCCCGTTTATTGCTTTACTTCTTTTGTGTGAGTAAGAAATTTTTATATTTGAAGTGCTTACTTATCAGCAATTACATCTCTTTGCAAACTTAGTTTTGACTACAGTTTCTACTAAGTTTGGGGGGTGTGATGTACATACCTCATTAAGCACCGATAGTATAATCTTTTCTTTGTGACGTTTGTTAGGGGAGTTAATTTTTTGTGGCATATTTAAAACTTTAACCAGTTTTTATGTGTCGATTTTTTATAACTTGCCTAATGTTTAGTGGTGATTTGTTGTTCCATGTTGTGTTTTCTACGAAATTACTCATGAATGCTATTTTTAAGGAATAATTTTTGATGAAGTTGTGCTCTAGTTGGTACCTAATGATTCATTTTGAAGTTTGAAGTGTGTAGGGATTGAAGAACACTCGGTTTTGGAGCTTCCATGGGTAGGTTCGATCAGTGCCAGGAGGTCGAACCTAGCTAAAGAAGTCGAACCGTAGTGTGAAATTATCCAGTGAGGTGGTTCAACCTCGTGCAAGATGGTTCAACCAGATCATAAGGTCGAACCAAGGTCGAACCAGTGCTAGCATTATGCGATTCGACCACGACATTTTTGGTTTGACCTGTTCCAGAAGTCGAACCAAGGTCGAACCAGTAAGCTGAAATATACAGTAGGTTGGTTCAACCTCAGGCGTTTTGGTTCGACCTGTTCCACATGTCGAACCGAAGTCGAACCGGGAAGAGCACTTGTCCAGAAGGATAGTTCAAACTCGACATCCATGGTTCGACCTGTTAAACAGCTCGAACCGAGGTCGAACCAAGACAGGTAAGTACGTTTTAAGTTTAATTTTGGAATGGTTCGATCACTTTTCACTTCACCCTTACTCGAACTCTTCTCAAATCGACAAACCCTTGCACCAAATTACACTCAATTTCGCACCGATTACACCATACTACACCTTTAACTCTCGATTTGGTCGCGAATTTGGGCGAGTTTCATCGCAAGTTAGGGTTCCAATCGTAATTTTTGGTAGTCTTGTGTGTTCGATCGATTGTTCGCCATGGGAAAGACTAAAGTATGTTTTCTCAATTCAATTACTCTAAGATTGAAGCTTAATGTATGCAATTATCATGGGTAAGTAGATTGAAGTTGATTTTGGTTGAATTTCATGGTTATGGTTGATGTTCTTGAATTGATTCATATGAATTCTGTTTATTGATGTGGAATTGAGTAATTCTTGATGGAATCTTGAGTTTCATGTGAACTGTTTCAAGAATTAGGGAGTGTGATTGATGAGCATGTTGATTTGGTTTGAAATTGATGAATGGAAGTAGTTCATGGAGAAAACTTGTTTAGTTGATTGTTGAATTGCTTGAATAGATTGATGCGTGCTTGTTAGTTGTACTTGAATGGTTAAAGAGGGTGTGATTGAGGTAGCTTTGGGCATTTCGAGAAGCAAGTGGTGTTTGTTGGTGGTAGAGAGTATATGATTATGTATGGAGGCTTGAAGTCTTGAGTAGAGCGTATGAAGTGCTAGTTATTCGCTTGTTGTCTTGTCTTTTTGGTTGTATTGAAGTATTGTTTTCAGGGACAGGACAAGGAACAAGTAAAGGAAAAGGGAAGGAAGCGGAAGTGAGATCGAAAAAGAGGCAAGATAGGCCCTCAAACGTGGACAATGTGACAAAGAAGCTGAGGCTACAGGAATGTTTACCTGAAAACTTTAAAATTCAGATGCATGAATGGAACGAGATCAAAGAAAAATGGACAGAAGTCTCAGACAAGATAGCTCGGACAAGATACCAAGATGATGATGCTATGAGGACAATGCGTATCCGTGATGATATTTTCTGGATGTTCGACCAAGTGGGGATCCACAGGCTTATGGAGTTGAAGAGACCGACTTACTTCCACGTTACAGTGGAAGCGGTTTGCTCTTTTTAGAAAGAGAAGGACCCGTTTGAGTACCCTTATCAGTGTTGGTTCCAGCTCGGTGGTGTTAGGAGGAGATGGACTGCTGAGGATTTTAATGAGCTGTTTCAGACACCGCTGGAGATTTCTCGTGTGGACAATGGATACTTCAATGCCAATAGGTTTTGGAGGGAGATCTCCGAGGAGATTGGAGACTATAAGATCAAACAAGCTCGTGCGTCCTCGATCAAGAATCCAGTCTTGAGGTATATGGACCATGTCCTTAGCGACACGTTGCTGAGTGATCGTGTTGACTACTTGGATAGGCACATTGGTGATCTGCACCGGATTGTGGAGAGGAGGCTAGATGAGACGAGTGAGGATGATGATAAGGATGATGATGCTCCGGAAAAGTAGATGTTCAGGTTTTCTTTTGGTTCTTTGATTCATAGCATCCCCATTCCTCTTTTTATCTTTACAGGATTTGGCGTTTGCGTGAGTGGCATGTACTATACTTGATATTGGTGTGAATTTGTAGGATAGATTGATTCATGAGTTGATAAAAACTTATATGATTGATTCGTATAGGTTTGTACATTCGTATATTCATGTGTTAATTTCCATTGATGAGAGCATGTATAGTTGTTGAGCATGTTGAATTCTTGTAGAGTTGATCTTGATTATGTGCTATGAGGAGTACTAGGATTCTATTTACCTATGTGAGGATTTGAACCTTTTTATCATGCTTGATCATGATTATTTATTCTTGAGAGAATCATCCATATGAACGTATTCTAGAACTTGGTTTGGAGTCTTGTGTGAAACTTATAATTGATGAATTGTTAGGACATGATCTTAGGTCATTATTATGTAATTAAGTTACTTAGCCAAATTTTATCTTTCCAATGATCTTATAAACCTTTGGTTGCACCGTTGAGCCATTAAAAACCTTTTCTTTTGTAGCCGAAGTAAATAGCCTTATGAACCTTTACTTAAGCCTTGTTTATCCTATTCATTGGTAGAGACTTGAGGAGATTAAGTGTTTTAAGAGGAAGAAGGATGATAGAATGTGGTTGAATGAAGAAAGAGTGAAAAGTATGGTTAAATCTTGTTTAGGGGTAGTGCCTGAAACTGGTACCCCGATTGCTTGTAACATGGAGCTTGAAGAGAAAAAGGATAGTGCCTAAAATTGGTACCCGAATTTTCTAAAGAAGATGATGTTGATGCCATGAGAAGAAGAAAATTCAAAAATTTTACAAGTTCAAGAAACTAAAGTGGAGGAGATATGATGAAGCTAATGAATAAAAGAAGAATTTCCAAGGTAATTCTCTAATAGTGTCTTAAGTCACATTACCTAAATTTTCCTACCTTTTCCAAAGAGCCAACATTACAACACAAAAACAAGTCTTTTATGATCCTAGTGATGATTCGATTGTGAGTTGATTTTTGAGACCCTTGCCAAGCTTATGGTGACGCGTGAATATGGACTGAATATGAGTGTTTATACTAGCCTATGAAGTGCCTTACGCACTTGAGTGAGAGAGTAAACACTTATCTTATGAGCTAGATTACTTAGTACTCCGAATGGTGTGTGATTGGATTGATTTTGCATGAATGATATGTATGATACAATTAATACCTGTTTTGATTTAATGAAGTGGCATGTGTTATATGTGTTGTGCTTAATCTGGGTGAATTATACATGACTCCTGTGGTTTGATTGCGTTGTCTCGGGACGAGCAACATGTAAGTTTGGGAGTTTGATGAGTGTGTAAATTCACAAGTTTAGCTCTTGGTTTTGTGCTAGTTTTGGAGAGTTTGAAGGTGGAAATAGGTGAAAAATCTATACATATTGTGAATTAGCATGAATCAGGTGTTAGTGGAGCTATTTGAGTGTTTTACTAGTGAAATCGGAGCATAAGTGTCAAGAATTGAAGAGACAGAGTCGAGGCCAGGTGAACCGCCAAGGAAAGAGGTGGGTTCGACCTGTTAGAGGAGGGTTTGACCTCTCCTACAGGTCGAACCAGCATTACGAAGGCTACAGAAGATGGGTTCGACTTGGACCAAAGGGTTCGACCTGCTCAACAGATCGAACCATGGTAGAACCAGTTCGCGAGAAGAGGGGTTCGACCACGACGTTGGGGTTCGACCTATTTAACAGGTCGAACCATGGGCGAACCAGTGCCGAATTCATCCAGTAGCATGGTTCGACCTGCAGTTCGACCTGGGAAGAGTGGTTCGACCTGTTTGCTGAGGTCGAACCAAGACACGGAAACTTACCTTATCCAGATTTTCGAGGCCTAAACGCGTGAGATCACTTGAAAAGCCCATTACAAGCCCTAAAGATGTGATTACAAGTATAAAAGGAGGCTCATGCAGTCAAGAAAAAAGAGCTTTTGATCGAGAATCAAGACGTGGAGACATCGAGTTAGGAGAAGAGCGATCTTCCACCATCCGGAGGGCTGTGACAGAGTTCCGCTGGAGAGTCAAGTAAGATCGGTCCATCTAACCATGATTGCTCGTAGATCAATCATGGGCTAGAGCCGCTTCGGTAGTTCTAGGGTTATGAAGGTTTCATGAGTTAATTTATCTTTCGTGTATACACTCCGTACAACACTACTTGTGGTTTATTTTATATAAGATTGTGCGTTTTTAATCCATACTCAAAGTCATTTTGTGCATCGATAATCGTTGTGTAGAGTCTAAATACATAACATGGTTATTAGTTGAGTGCATTCACTGTTGAGCAGAGTTTTATGTTATAATTCTAAGTGAAGAGATTTCGAAGTCTTATTAGAACTATCTTATATAAATGTTTGTTAATTGAATCCTATTCGGGTTAATAAGTAGGATAAAGAGTATAACTTTATAGTACCTATAAAGGGAGATCAAATCGGGTTAGAGTACTAAGTGCACGGGAAATAATTGATTCTGATAGTACCTAGAAAGGGGGGTGAAGTATACATCTTGCTCCAAGGATACTCACACGTGTCAAACGCATATTTACTTGTGTCTATAGAGTAGATTTGCATGGTCTAGTGATGCGTCCATAAACTACAAGGCAGAGTCGGACATCGACACACGAAAGTATGAATTAATAAGTGAAATTGGATGACCTGACGAACTACCTATTATCTTACTTGATCACAACACTTATCTCTTATTCTTATTATTTTCATTATTAGTTACTTACTCTTTAAATCAAAACTATTATATTACCCACATAGTCATAATTAACTAGAACATAATTAAATTGATATTTATCCGTCCCTTGGGTTCGATATTTAACTTGGTCACCTTCAAAACTACGATTGATATCCTTCATACTTGAGGATTAATTATGTGTTGAGAAAACGTCTATCAATACCCAACAGGATTTACAGTTACCCTTTGGGAATCTGTCCCAACAGAGTCCCTATTGACATTGGAGGTTTCACCCACTTTTGGGATCGATGCTCCATCAATATCCATATCAGTTGTCATGGTGATTGATGGGTGCAGAGGCTAGATGTTTCTTCTTTCGATTGTTGGTTTATGGACACACCAATCAATCACTATTACAATAGTTGGGGTTAGTTGGGGTAGAAATGTAGAAGGAAGATTCTAAATTGAGAAATACAAAAAATAAAGAGAGTAGAAGCAAAGGATCTTCTATCTCTACTTATAGATCTAGGGTCTTGATCTTGAATCTTGAATGTCTTGAGGGATGGACGAAGTTGAGTCGAGCAGAACTCTTCCCGCAAGAAGAAACACGCCCCGATAGAGCTCCGGTCTTGCGGATCTTTCCCAAAGGCGAAACGACTTCTCATTTTCGGTGAAGCAGCACCGCTATCACAAGAACTCCGGTGAACTAAGCAGAATGGAGAACTAGATTGCTACTAGATGCAAATGATTTTTAAATGCAGATGCTTTGTGTTTTTGGTGTGATTAGAATGAATGCAAATCACCCTTTTTATAGGTTCCAGGGACCACTCCACATATGGTAGGATTTGCACAGATCTGTGTTCACACACCCAGATCTGCATTCACATACATAGATCTGTGTTCACACACATAGATCTGCGTTCATACATAGAACTGTCGATCAGATACAATGTATCACATGTCGTATCTGTTGGAAAGGATATCAATTTATTATATTTGATTCTCTCCACATGTGAGACTGATTTCATTCACATTGAAACTGATTTCACTCATATTAATTATTATTTAATTGGTGATTAATTTATTAATTAATCCTTACTAACCAATTAAATTCCCCAATAATTAAAATACTACATTCCTTAATCTACGTGCAAAAAGTAAATATAAAGTTTAAAATAGGATAGAGGGAATATATTCGAGTGCTATAAAAAAAGTGATAATCATTCCTTGAAGTATTTCAAGCATGAATAATTTATAGGATTGATGAAAAGTTATATTCTTTTATCATATTTATAAAATACTCTATTTGTCTCCTTGATAAGTGTTCGTTTACTTTTTGTACGTGGATTTAAGAGTATAACCTTTTAAAGTGTAATGAGGTGAGAGAAATAATATTTTATTATATAATGGGTAGTTATATTAGTGTTGAGTGTGGCCCCATGTATAGTGGGTAGAGTAAAATAATATTATTGTGTGTCACATCAACTCAAAAATTAAATTGACACTTTGTAATAGGACGGACCAAAATGATAAAATGACACTTATCAGAGGGACGGAGGGAGTACTAAATAAGTCAAAACAACTAATCTTCCGCTTGTACAAATGAAATCACATTTTTCATTCTATATTTCATCTCGTATTTCATCTATTATATTCTTGTCACGTGTCGTAATCAATGCCTAAATTTTCGTCATAGTATTTTAATAGAAAATAAGTTATGGAATAGAAAGTGGAATAGGAGATTCAGACCACCTCTTATACTATATTTAAAAAAGTGCACCGCTACATAATAAACCTAACTTAATTTATTATTTATAAATTACCAAAAAAAACCATAATATATCTTTGAAAGTAACATCGTCTGTATAAATCTACGAACAAAAAAATGTGAAGGTTGCTTTTTTCGGAATACATAGAGTAATATTTATAATAAAAAGTAGGCAACGGATATGTACACCTCTTCTTTTACTTCATACTCCCACTTTCTCTTTATTTATGAAAATACCAACACTAAATATCCCAAAATATCCTTAATGAACCTCACACTCCCATTCTAATTTAATAATTAAACATCTAATACGCCCACCACATAATACATCCCCAACTTAAAAAAAATATAATCTTATACACCTCTCAACCTTTCTCTTCCATTCACGCCCTCTATTTTATTTTGCAAGAGTGAGAGAAGTGAGAGTGAACCCCTCCAATCCCTTCCAACTCAAAAAATAAATAAAAAAAGTATAATGTCGGATGAATGAAGCAGCAAAGAAGTTTAAGATGCGTTATTTTAAATATTTTCATCGTTTTAAATGTTTATAAAGTATTTTTATTAAACTAACGTCGAGAATATTTCGACCAATCAGAGACGAAAGTTACAAGATGGTTTGACCAGCACTGGACGAATGTACCCAGATCGTTCGACAAGCACTGGACGAATAAAGCAAGATCTATCGTCCAATATTGGTTTACACTATGGAGATTATTCGTTCAGTCTTGGTTGAACAGAGCCATATTCGGCGTTCGACCAGGACCGAATAATTCATCGCGATTTCTAAAAATTATCATGCTAATCTCGATGACCCAACAACTAAAACATCCTATTTAGATAGAAAATAATGTACTCTATGTGATTAGATGAAAATTTAACAAATATAACTTCACAATTAAACTTATAAAATTTTATCAAGTGATTGAAGAAGAAAGATGGGTTGATGTGTTGTATAAAATTGGGCAAAAGTGAGAGTGGGTGTATTTAACTCAAGAATTTGCAAGATGTGTATATTGATTTTAGGGCAAAGGTTGTTTAAGTCTTTTAATATTTTGATTTTTATTTTAATGTGCAAAAATAGGTGTATTGAGTACAAATTTGAGTGTAGATATCCGTTGCCTAAAAAGTAATATTATAATAAATAAAAAGTGATAATCATCAAGTATTTCAAACATGAATAATTTATTGATATAAATTTTTAATAGAAAAATATATTTGATCAAGAGAAAGTTATATCTACTCAATTTAACTATATCATGAATAATTCATATTATAAATAAAAAGTGATAACATTTTTAATAAAAGAATGATACTTAATCTAAAAAAAGTGATAATTACCGTCAATTAAATTATTTCATTAGAAATTTATTTATAAGGCAAATAAAAAGTATTAATATTTTTTTTAAAAAAAAAAATGATCCATGATCCTAAAAAATGATAATTTTCCAATTAAGTTTAAGTATTTCATAAAAAATTCGTATGAAATAAAAAGTGATGATAATTTTAATTAAAAATTATACTCCCAATAAAAAATTGATATATATTTAATTGAATTAGAATTACTAAAAATGAGAGAATTGCCAAAAATATACAAAATAAATAGGCAAAAATAATTGTCATCCACAAAATAAATAGTATAACTTTCATAATCAATTATCCATTTTTGGACCAAAATATTCCCACCATTTCGAATGCTATGTCGGAGTTTCGACACCGAACCAATGATATCGAATTTGGTGTCGAAACTTCAATATAGCATTTCGACAGGGTGGTCGGATGTCGGATTCGTTGTCAGAATCCAGACATAGCATTCTGATAAAATGGGATTTGTAGGCACTTGAATTTTATTGCCTATTAAAGAAAAATATGTGGCAAATTAATGCAATAATTATCAATTATTATTAAGGAATTTAAATAAATTAATTCCTAAAATAAATGAGTAAATAATTGATAATTGGGAAAGATCCAGTCAAATAAGCTCAAGCCTGCAGAATCAGGTCAAATCAATATTGACCAATCAAATTATAAGGATGAAAAGACCCAAGCCCGTAGAATTAGGTCAAATCAGCCATTGACCAATCAGAATGCGAGTTATTTATGGAGCATCCTCACCCTTAACCTATATAAGGAGCCCTCTTCCATTCATTCTAGACACACTAAAATATCTGAAGACGTAGACGCTTCTGAAGAGATCAAGAATGCGAGTAGTGCTCTCTTGAAATCTTCAAGTGAGGAACAGCCTCCGATCAGAGATCAAGGTGCCAAGCCCCTCCGATCCGGTGTTCTTCCAGTCAACCGCCTTCGATCAGAGATCAAGGTGTCAAGCCCCTCCGATCCAGCGTTCTTCCAGCCAACAGCCTCTGATCAGAGATCAAGGTGTCAAGCCCCTCCGATCCGGCGTTCTTCTAGCCAACCGCCTCCGATCAGAGATCAAGGCGTCAAGCCCCTCCGATTCGGCATTCTTTCAGCCAACCGCGTCCATTCAGAGATCAATGTGCCAAGCCCTTCCGATCCAGCATTCTTCCAGTCAACAAGCTCCGATCAGAGATAAAGGTGTTAAGCCCCTCCGATCCGGCATTCTCTCTAATCAACGTTCAATCCAAATAAAGGCTTAACACCTCCGGATCAACGTCACAAGACTTCACATCCGAGCTCGAACAAGCTTCATCTGAAGATCCAGCTCAACACACGCTGTCAATATACAGTCAACACACACTCCAGCTAAAGTCAAGTCAAACATGTCAAAGTCAAGCCAAATTGGTTTGAGAGAAGAATCAGAGGATTGATTGGAGATTTGTAACCCGCTTATATACTCTTTCAAATTAAATCCATCTAAAACTGTCCTTGAACTCAATTTATATTTATTTTATTATAAATAAAAAATTTGTTGTTACAAATTTTGGCACGCCTAGTGGGACAATATCTATCTCTCATCTCTTCTCTCTACAAGCTCGAAGATATAAACATGACTCCTCTTAAGATTGCAATAAAAAGGTCATCTACCTCAAAGCCTTTAGAGCTGCAGACTGTGAAAATTCAAAGGAAAACTCCACTCAAGATTGCAATAAGAAGGTCTACTGCCTCAATGCCTTTAGAGTTGCAGACTAACGATAGTGAAGTCATTACAAGAAGTATGCCCGAAGGCTCCTCAGAGACAAACCATATGGTTGGGATTACTCTCAATAAATCATCGCACGACAACAAAGGTGGTGAAAATGTTTCTACCTACTCAACTCCTCACTCAATGCCAAGCTCACCATCTGCCTCAAATGCAGCTGCAGTGATACAACCAATACTAATACCATCGAGGAACAACTTGCAAGTATGATGAGAGCCATTGAAGAACTCAACAAGCACATGGAAGCTCAAGATGTAAAGATCTCCGTACTTATGAGGAAAATAGATAATGCGGAGACAAGCCATGCAAATAAAAAACAAGTTGAAGATGAGCATGAGGAGGAAGACTCGACGAAACATCATCTTTTTGAAGAGAGATCGGCTAAGGAAAATGTGCAAATTTCAATTGACGAAATACTTCCTACCAACCAACTAAAGGCAATTGTGTTGGAGATGATAAAAGATAAGTTTGAAGGGAGCTCCAAATCTTCTGTTTCATACAAAAAACCTTATACAAAGAAAAAATTAACAACTTAAGGATGCCAGCAGACTACCAACCTCCCAGGTTCCAACAATCCGATGGCAAAGGCAACCAAGACAACATGTGGCACACTTCGTCGAGACATGCAATGATGCTGGGACCTACGAAGATCACATGGTAAGGTAATTTGTTTGGTCTCTAAAAGAAAATGCCTTTGATTGGTACATCGACTTGAAAGCTAACTCCATCGACAGTTGGGGACAAATAGAAAAAGTATTCCTTAAATATTTCTATAGCACACGAAGAACTGTTAGCATGATGGAAATAAAAATACTTGTTAAAGAGAGGAAGAATACGCCATCGACTATATCAACAGATGGAGGAGCCTAAGCCTCAATTACAAAGAAAAGTTGTCAGAAACTTCAGCTATTGAAATGTGCATTCAAGGGATGCAGTGGAATCTTCGCTACATACTCCAAGGAATTTGGCCTAAAACTTTTGAAGAGCTGGCTACAAGAGCTCACGACATGGAGTTGAGCTTAACATCAAATGACATCGAATGACCCTCTAATCAAGACTCTTACGAGTTTGAAGACATGGCTTTTGATGAGTTCGTGGAAAAAGAACCACAAATAAAAATTGCGGTGTCTATAAATATCCATAGAAAGGAAGTTGAAATAATGGAAAATAATGTATCCCTAGATTGAGGGTGATGAATTGTTGATAAATCAAGTTATGCTCCTGACATGAGAAAAAACTGTCTGCATTACACTCCTTGATACGAGCTTAAACTATCTGAAATCTCTCAAGTCTACACGTTACGCTCCTTGATATGAGTTTAAACTATCTAAAATTTCTCAATTCAAAGCTCCTTGATATAAGCTAAAACTGTCTACATACTATACTCTTTGATATGAGTTTAAAACTATCTAAAAACCTCACATGTAATACTCCTTGATATGAGCTTAAACTATCTGAAATCGCCCAAGTCTACACAAAGCTCCTTGATATAAGCAAAAATTGTTTACATTACGCTTCTTCATATGAGCTTAAACTATCTAAAATCCTCAAGTCAAAATTCCTTGACATGAACGAAAATTGTCTACATTACGCTCCTTGATACGAGCTTAAAATATCTAAAACCTCAAGTTACGCTCCTTGATATGAGCTAAAACTATCTACAAGCTACGCTCCTTGATATAGCATAAACTAACTAAAATCCTTCAAGTCAAATCTCCCTGATTCGAGTCTAAACTATCAATCTCCACACAAAGCTCCTTAATATGAGCTAAAATTGTTTACATATTATGCTCCTTGATATGACCTAAAACTATCCAAAATCCTCACAAGTTACGCTCCTTGATATGAGTTTAAACTATCTATAATCCTCAAGTCAAAGCTCATTGATACGAGCGAAAACTGTTCACACTCTACTTCTTGATACGAGTGTAAACTGTCTACACATCAAATCTCCTTAGGAAGAGAAAAAACTCTCTACACATAGCTCATCGGCACGAGCGAAAAGTGTCCACACAATACTCAATACTCCTTGACATAAAATATCCACACAAGGCTCCCTGACACGAGTATAAACTGTCTACAAGTTCAAATTCAAAACTCATTTACACAAGTATAAACTGAAATTCAACGCTCATCGACGCGAGGGGGGCATTTGTAGGCACTTGAATTTTATTACCTATTAAAGGAAATATGTGGCAAATTAATGCAATAATTATCAATTATTTATTTATTAAGGAATTTAAATAAATTAATTCCTAAAATAAATGAGTAAATAATTGATAATTGGGAAAGATCTAGTCAAATAAGCCCAAGCCTACAGAATCAGGTCAAATCAATATTGACCAATCAAATTGCAAGGATGGAAAGGCCCAAGCCCATATAATTAGGTCAAATCAACCATTGACAAATCAGAATGCGAGTTATTTATGGAGCATCCTCACCCTTCACCTATATAAGGAGCTCTCCTCCATTCATTCTAGATACATTAAAATATCTGAAGACGCAGACGCTTCTGAAGAGATCAAGAATACGAGCAGTTCTCCCTTGAGATCTTCAAGCATCTTCAAGTTAAGAACAACATCCAACCAGAGATCAAGGTGCCATGCCCCTTCGATCCGGCGTTCTTCCAGCCAACCATCTCCGATCAGAGATCAAGGCGTCAAGCCCCTCCAATCCGATGTTCTTCCAACCAACAGCCTCCGATCAGAGATCAAGGTGTCAAGCCCCTCCGATCCGGTGTTCTTCTAGCGAATGCCTCCAATCAGAGATCAAGGCATTAAGCCCCTCCGATCCGGCGTTCTTCCAGCCAACCACCTCCAATCAGAGATCAAGGTGCCAAGCCCTTCCGATCTAGTGTTCTTCGAGTCAATAGCCTCCGATCAGAGATAAAGATGTCAAGCCCCTCTGTAACAACAAATTTTTGTATTTATAATAAAATAAACATAAAAGAATTACAATAATAATCCAGACAGATTAAACTTGAGAATTTAGGAAACAATTTCTATCTATCCTCTGATTCTTCTCTCGAACCAATTTGGACTTTGACTTGACTTTTGTTGACTGCGTTGACTTTGACTGGAGTGTGTTGAGTTGGATCTTCAGATGAAGCTTGTCCGAACTCGGCTTCGTGGATTTATAACGTTAATCCATAGGCGTCGAGCCTTTACTCGAATTAAACGTAGATCCTTGAAGATTTCCGATTAAGAACGTTGTTCAATATATTAGAACGCTGTTAATTTCACGAAGAACGTCGAAGAACTTAGCTTAAATCCTGGCGATTTAGCACCTGAGTCCCAGACTATAGGTCGTTCTTTGAAGAATACCAACTTGAGATGGCTTAAATCCTGGCGACTTAGATCCTGAGTCCCAAACTCTAGGCCGTTCACCGAAGAACTTGACTTAAGAATGCTTGTTCCTGGCGATTTAAAACCAAGTGGCTTAAAACTTGAATCCCAGACGTATTCCGTTCTTGAGTTGACTCTCGTTGAAGGAATCGAATAACTATTCAGACAACTCTGAAGTCTTTGACCTTCGTAGAGAATCGCTCTCGGTGTGTTTTTGAATGAAGGAGGGCTCCTTATGTAGGTGAAGGTAGAGGATGCCCCATAAATAACTCGCAATCTGATTGGTCAATGACAGATTTGACCTGATTCTGTGGGCTTGGGCCTTTCCATATATAACACAATTTGATTGGTCATTACTTGATTTGACCTGATTCTGGAACCTTCCAGGCTTTATTTGACTTTGGCTTGTTTGACTTGAGTCAGACTTTAATTTGTTGGGTATTAAATTAATTATCAATTATTTATTAATCTATTTTAGGAATTAATTTATTAAATCCCCAAATAAAATATTAAAATTGATATTTTAATCATGAAAATCCACGTGTCGCCTTTTTATTGGACTGTGAATTTTATTTGCTTACACCCTCCGATCCGGCATTCTCTCCAATCAACGTTCAATCCAAACAAAGGCTTAACGCCTCCGGATCAACGTCACAAGACTTTACATCTGAGCTCGGACAAGCTTCATCTGAAGATCCAGCTCAACACACGCTGTCAACATACAGTCAACACACTCCAGCTAAAGTCAAGTCAAACAAGTCAAAGTCAAGCCAAATTGGTTTGAGAGAATAATCAGATGATTGATTGGAGATTTGTAACCCGCTTATATACTCTTTCAAATTAAATACATCTGAAATTATCCATGTACTGTATTTATTTTATTATAAATACAAAATTTGTTGTTACAGGATTATTTTGATAAAAAAAATGAATAAATATGAAATGTATGCAAATTAATTAATGGATGACAATGATTTCCAACCTAAAAAATCGATTAAATGGACTAAATTTATGAAAATATACTATTATTAATTTAAAAAAATAATATTTATCAAAATAATAGATCCATCATTGTTTTTAATACTTAAGCACGTGTAAATTAAATGTTTAGGTATTAGGATTTTTAATGTTACAGGATTATTTTGATAAAAAAATGAATAATTGAATATGAAATGTATACAAATTAATTAATGAATGACAATGATTTCCAACCTAAAAAATCGATTAAATGGACTAAATTTAAAAAAATATACTATTATTAATTTGAAAAAAATAATATTTATCAAAATAATAGATCCATCATTGTTTTTAATATTTAAGCACGTGTAAATTAAATGTTTAGGTATTAGGATTTTTAATGTACAGTAAAACCTCTATAAATTAATATACTCGTAACCGAAGAATTTTATTAATTTAGAGAGATATTATATAATCAATAAATTAATAATTTATTATTTCATAGGGGTTATATCATAAGGAATATTTTGTGGACTTATATTATTAAGAATATGTTAATTAGGAGTATATAAGTACATAATTTAGGAGATTCAATTTACTCATTAAACATAAGTTAATTATTATATTTTTTGATTATCATAATTGAGAATATTGTAAGTTAATTATATTATTTGATTATTGAGAATATTTATAAATAAATATATTGATAGGAAGATGAAAAAGATATAATAAAAAATATAATTAAATATTTTCAATAAATATGTAAATTGTGAATTTCCTAAATTATGTAATCATATATTCCTATATTGTATTAAAATATTAAGTTGATAACAATTATATATATATATATATATATATATATATATATATATATATATATATATATATATATATATATATATAATATTTTTTTAATAATTATTAATTTATAATTGTGTTGGGATACTTTAGGATTTTCTAAAAAAGTATTATCTTATTATTTAATTGATTGGTACCTATATTTAAACTGGTCCCGAGTTGAGACCAGACAAATTATTAATTTTATCGAGGTTATTAATTTATCGAGTATTATCTTATGGAGGTTCTACCGTAATAAAAAGTTGAGAAGTAAACTTTCACTTGAAAATAATTGGGAATAATTGTCTGCCATTTAAATGAAATTACTTCCGGCGCACGTTTTATTTTTATTGGGTAGATTGGAGAATCCATCATCCAAGAATCCGTAAGACTACTTCGTATTTTTTCAGAAATTTTATTTTTCACTCTACTTTAATTGATATTTGTTTATAGAATAAGTTGAGATTGTTCCATATAAATCTTTTTTATTGTGAGAGTGAATGGGGTACAGTCAGGGTATTGAAACTCTTCTTAATTAATTTATACTCTTTCATTAATATTGTTTTTTATTTTATTTTTAAATTTGTTATATTTAAATGACTGTTATACCATAAACTCTAAATCCTAGGGATAAATTATACCATAAACCATAAGAGTTAAATTAGAAGTATACCCTAAACCCTAGGAATAAATTATATCCTAAATTATAAGGGTAAAATTATAATTGTACTCTAAACCCTAGGATAAATTATATCCTAAACCACAAGGTTAAAATTACAATTATACTCTAAACCCTAGGGATAAATTATATTCTAAACCACAAGGTTAAAATTACACTTATACTCTAAACTCTAAGGGTAGAATATACCCTAACCATAAAAATTAAATTATAATTATATATTCTAAAATTAAATAAAAAAAAAGAAAAAGAAAAAAAAGAGAAAGAGAAAAAAACAAAAAAGAAAAGATAAGGAAAACAGAAAAATAGTTCGGATGTGAAGGACATGCACACACACGAGCGTATGGACGGCGGTCTTGTATTCTAGTCATTGCCTTTTATTATAGAGAATATTATCGCTTTTTATCCGTCTCATGTAAGGGGCTTATGTGAGACGGTCTCACACAAGTCTTTGTCTTATTTATAAAATTCCTAATTTTACAAAAATACTTTGACTTATTAATGTCTCGATTAAAATAAATGATACGATTATGCATATGACTTGATTGTACATATTTATGATTAAGTTATACATTTTATAATTCGATTGTACATATTTATTACTTGATTAGAGCTTTTAAATCGAATTAAAAATCGAGTTAAAGATATTTTTATCATTTTGAATATTTAAACATGACAAAGACTTGTGTGAGACAATCTTACGTAAGGGCTTACATGAGACGGCCATAAAGTGATAACCATTATAAAAGAAGAGAGAGGCTCTTGTGTCCCAGGGGCACACCGTGCGCCTTTAGAATTTAGTATTATGGGTAAGGATATATTATTTTTTCTAAAGGGTATACACTTTAATTAATAAGGATACGTCATTTTATTGTAAAGGTATATACTTTTTATTAATATTTTTTTTCTTAAAAAATAAAAGGTACACATCTTTATACTAAAGGGTATACAATTTAACACAACATTCTAAAGGCGCACGGAGTGTGGTCCGCCCGGGTGCACACAAGTTTTTCCCATAAAAGAAAGTGATAATAAATTAATGAAAAATGATAATACTATTTCATGAACAATTTATAGTATAAATAAAAAGAGATAACATTTTATAGCGAAAGTGATAACGTTTTATAGCAAAAGTGATAACTATTTGAAAAAGTAAAAAACGGTCTTACATGTAATGACCTCACAGAAGACCTATCCTTTAAACATCTATCACTAAATATGAGACATTAAAATAACTATTAAATCCTCTAAGATAAATAAAAATCTGACCCTCCTTTCTTACTTTGGGAAATCTAGCTGCTTATACTTCCTCAAAAGTTTATACTTTGCCGAAAATCTTGCAGTTTATATTTCCCCTAAAAGTTTATACTTTGCTTTTTATATTACACATCATCTTTTATACTTTGGAAAATCTTCAGTTTATACTTCCTCTTAAAATTTATACTAAATCTTTTGGTATTGTGTGGGTATACTTTGTTAGAAATTAATCCATGAAACCTTAACCCTATTATGATTAACGAGATTTAAACTGTAAAGCGGAAGCGTACCTGATCCAATGAGTCTCTAGGCGAAACACGAACTCAGGATCAGTGGTTATATGGCCTTCCTCAACTAAGCCTCCTTATTCCTTTATGGGGACCGTAGTAATTCCTCCCGATGGGGAGAAGGGAAGATCATGTGCGGCTTAGTATATTGGGGGTCATAACCGGGTAATCTTTATATACTACTTGACTAGACCACTAATAATCACCTAATCATGTAGTATTGGGTATCTACTCATTTGGCCCATATTAATTATTATTATAGCCCATGGACTTTTAATCTTAATTGGATCACTTTGATTAAGTCCATAAAATAATTGAATAGCTAATATAATTGTATAATAATATATTGCCCACAATTAGATTATAATGGAAATTAATAATTTCCAACAATCTCCCACTTGGGCTATATATTTTCCGTTAGCAATTATATCAAGAGTCCTTAGTTGCGCAACTTTATGCTATTCCTCTTCAGGCTATACTTAACAATCTGGTCCATCTCACATACTAATATGGAACTACCGCGGCATTCACCATATTATAAATCGTAGTTAAACTCCGACAATTACCAATATCAATATACTCAATGACATAGATCAAATATGGTGAGTAGCATGAAAATTACATGTAAAATGTGATCAACATCATGTCTATTTCCAACTGGTCCTACTTTAATCCTTAGTGAGATCAATTCATAATGTAAAATATTACAAAATGAAAAATTAACTTAAGTGAATTCACAATGAATTCAAATCCATCAACTCAATTCTGCAGAAAACCGATTATCTAAAATCAAAGTGTCTTAAAACTTTAAAGAGTAATAAATATAGACTCCCACTGAACCAATGTATTCTAAAATCATATAACACCCACATGAGTAGCTAGCTCATAAAATTACAGGGCGTTGAATACATGATTAGCGGATCCGTATTTAGAGTCTATCATAGTATGCACTGCCAAAATTTATCCATAAGAACACTTTCTTTAACAACCAAGAATTCTATGTTAATATGCTTGACTTATAAGAACTCTTATTGCTAATACTTTACTGCGAACTAACTGTCACAATCAACTTTATGTGACTAAACTTCGCAACCTTTATTTCATGTTTGAATGCCCCTTAGTGTGCTACTGATTCTGTTGTCATGGTTAATGAGCTAAAGTGTTTGCTTAATACTTTTACTTGTATAGCTCTCCAAACCAACAGAAGATGTAGCCTGAAGTGGATCTTATATCGTATTGGCATCCAACAAACTCATAATCAGACTACTTTATGATCTCTTACTAATCTGATTATCTCTAATGTTAAAGCATGTTATCCTTAGTTCTCTGTAAAGATCCATACTAGAGTTACTTAAATGTTTACTTAATACACCAACAACAGAAGCCAAATTAAGTCTTGTAGAGACCTCATCATACAACAACTTCCAACAACCAATGAATATGGAATGTTTCTACATTTCTTAAATCTTTAATTTAACTTTAGGGCACCTGATTGAGACTTCACTTGTCTCCCTTAGTTTAACTTAAACATTCTCCCACTGAATCACATAATCATCTACATTTGTCTCAAAACCAAATGAGACACTTACTTCATGATGATACTTGTGATTCCTTTACGGAAAAGCTTTCTTTAATGCATAGATGGATTTTCTTTTAGTTCTTAAAATATTAAAATTGTTTCATCAATGTTACCATCATGAAACTTTATCTTTACATCCATCTAATGTGATTCAAGATCAAAATGTGATTCCAATGTCACGATTATCTTAAAAGAACATTTCTCAGTAACCGGATAGAAAATCCCTTAAAACAATACCTTCTTTTCCTTTTGAGTATAATCCATATCCAAGATGCAAACCTGATCATCTTGTATTGATTTAAACTCATAACTTATAGCATTAACCCACTTTCGAGTTTTGGACCTTACATGGCTTAATGAACATTGTTTGAATGTCCTACCATTAATTAATTCTATAGTGTCCTCATTATTTAGGAGAAAAACAACATAGTTATCCGAATTGTCTTTCTTCCAACTCTAGTGGTTTCCTTAGTGACATTAATTCTTGAGGTTGTTGAATTTGTTATTCCTTAAATATTATTCTTCCCCCCAAATCAACATCCTCAAAGAATACTGTATTACTCATCTCAAATATCATCCGATTAATTGGATTATAAGCTTTTATCTTTATTCATAACTAATAAAGTAGCTTGTATTTATATGAGTCCAATTTTCTTTAGTAGATTCCAATGATCCAGCCTTAGTTGGACATCAACATATGTGAAACTCAAAGAGTTCTCACAACTACTTTAGTTGGAACTTTATTGAGACCATAAGCTACAATCTTTAGTATTTCTCCAATTAGTAACCATATACTGTGGAATTCTATTTTGTCTTTTAGCTACACCATACACACCGAATAATCTTAATGTAGTGTATTATAAGGCAATTCCACAGGCCTTTAGGAGAAAACAAAAGGTTATACTTTAGTTGTCTTTAGCAGCTTTCTTAATGGGATTTCTTGTATTGCCCTTATACTTTATTGAGATTAAGTTTGACTTATTAGTCTCATCCTTATTGTGGAAATTCACTCATCAAGTATGATTTTGTTGTTGATATATGGAAAATTTAATTAGCAGACTTCTTAATTATACAGAGAATTAATGCAAAATAATTTTGCATGCTCGCATTAAACTTTATAATCTTTCAAAAAACTTTATAGTCTTTCAAAATTTAACTAAATTAGAATCATCTTGAAGATTCGAGCACAATATTAGTATCAAGTCTTTGGACAAAAAATACTAATTTAAATGATGCTCTCATGCAGTAGTCAAATACTGACAATAAAACTGTCAAGCAATTGCCTTCCTGTGGGCTGACTTATTACTCACATGTCAAACCAAATAATTATCACGTATTTACCACCACAGGTACTTGTGTATTTCTGCCAAATATTAATCTACCTGTGGGCCGATCAATACCCGCATGAAGATACACTCATACAACATTATTAATTGGGGACCCATCACAAGACACCTTGTGCAACATTAACCTCGTCTGTGGACAAAAATTAACTGCAGGGGTAATCTTGGTGTAACAATCAAGTATTGACAATAAGTTCTGTCAAACAAGAGTCTATCTGTGGACCGACTAATGTTACATGAACAATCCAAATAATTATCACATACTTATTATCACATGTATGTTATTATTCTGTCAAATGTGCCTACCTGTGGGCCGAACACAGAATACATGAATAATTACACACCCATCTATGTAAGTTCAATAAAGTCGCACTTCACACACAGATATTGCTGTGGCAACATGGTGCTTCGATTGACTAGATTGAAGGTTTACTAGACCAATTAAACAAATATTTAAAAAAAATATTACGTTTAAATGAACGACATTAAAAAATAATGTCTCCCCAATTTTATTAATATAATTCAATAAATTAAATGGAAACTTTAGATGATTCATACCATAATGAAAGATTTCTTAATTTAATTATTACATATCCTAATTAAGGATTCCAAATCCTTTACCCAAAATACAAACTAAATTGTGGTTCAAATTTTTAATAGCCACATAAATCAATTAACATGAAACAATAGCTCAATAGATTAAAATAAAATGAAATCATATATGCTATTGGATCCCAAAATTAAGTCGCGTTAATAGATTAAAAAGAAGCAATTTATTGAAATAAGCAATTTACTGCTATCAATCTCATGCGCTGCCGACATCCAAATACATGGAAATTATACTCAAAATACATGGCAATTATACTCAAAATTTTAATTAAGAGCAACTGCGCTAATCAAATTAGTGATTCCTTAAAGTCATAGTAGGAGATGAGGCATTACTAATTTCCTTATCGACAAATACAAATCTAAATTCGTCAATAAAACCATACTTCCAATTATTTCAATTAGCATAAGAAATAATTATATCTAGTGAAGTATGAGTAGACGACTATATATATCATCAAATTGATACAACATGCATGTTCAAAATTAATATGGCATAAAACTGATTATTATAGTCAGTACAAAAATTGATTTGGTGCAAAATTTGCATGTGCCACAATATAAAAATGGTAAAATCCATACTATTAATAACTCAATCATGTTACTATTAATAACTCAATCATGTTTCCCCACTGCACCAATCTAATTCCTTAATTCATTTAAACAATTGAAAATAATCATACCATAAAATTAATTTAATGATAATTAAATCATGGCATCTATTATTAAATCAACTCTTATTTCTTCCATTGATTGACAATAAATATTCAATTTAATACCTTTAATGATAGAATAATAGAAACCATTTTAATAATAGCAGCCACCCACTATTTAACATTAAATAAAAGTAATTGTTACAAAATTGAATTCCTTTCAATTACTATGATTTTACTTAAGATGCACATAAATCAAGACGAAAGTATAATGTGTCTTAATAGACATGAAAAGGAATCACATATCAAGTAAACCAAATTATGTACAGAACCCAAAAATAAAATAAAATAGATGGGTATAGATTTGAATGCATTCTAATGAATACCACATTCCCAATTAATAATTCCATCGATAATTGAAAGTAAATTCCCACATTACAGAATAAATTGATCCATGAAGTAAAATTAATGAATCAACTGAAATACAGACCGAATCACAATAATCTTGATATTAAAATAATTCAACCACCTAATATCCATTTATTTAGATGATAAAATACCACAAATTAATCACCACAGACTTCTCAAAATCCGAAGTTTGGATTCGTGTCATATTAAGCAAACTTATGACACTCCCATTTTAATTAATGCCGAAGGAAGGACTCAAGGATCAAATCGGTGGAGGTAAATCAAATTAAACTAAATGCTTCCATATTAGCAATAAGAGGGATAATAATCAAATCAACTAATGAACCAATGATTCGAGTCAAAACACCATTACAGAATACATGAATAGTAGATAATTTATTTCAAATGAAATACGCTAAGATTTAACATTAGAATTCCGAAACTGGAATGTGATATTAAACTGAATTGGAATGATTAATCCCAACTAAATATCAAATTAATAATCAAATATATATGATTAAAAAAAATTAATCTAATCAGATCTCAGATAATCATAAATAGGGTGGCTCTGATACCACTTGTTGGAAATTAATCCATGAAACCTTAACCCTATTATGATTAACGAGATTTAAACTGTAAAGTGGAAGCGTACCTGATCCAATGAGTCTCTAGGCGGAACACGAACTCAGGATCAGTGGTTATATGGCCTTCCTCAACTAAGCCTCCTAATTCCTTTATGGGGACCGTAGTAATCCCTCCCGATGGGGAGAAGGGAAGATCATGTGCGGCTTAGTATATTGGGGGTCATAACCGGGTAACCTTTATATACTACTTGACTAGACCACCCATAATCACCTAATCATGTAGTATTGGGTATCTACTCATTTGGCCCATATTAATTATTATTATAGCCCATGGACTTTTAATCTTAATTGGATCACTTTAATTAAGTCCATAAAATAATTGAATAGCTAATATAATTGTATAATAATATATTGCCCACAATTAGATTATAATGGAAATTAATAATTTCCAACATACTTTTCTTTTAAGGCACAACCACACATAACACAAATACTACAATTAGAAAGAATGAACAATTAATTAGAAAAAAATTAGCCTTAGTCTATTACGGTGAGCCCTAATAAGCTACCAGCTAATCAAGTATGTTAAAAAGATATACTCAAGTGAATTTCAATTCATGTGAAGTCTAATGGTATAATCTTATTATACCGTTAGGTTATGTTTGGATTGAATCATTTCAAATCCAATGAATTTGAAAATGAGTGGATTTTAAATTCCTTGAATTTAAATCAATTAATTTCAATTTTGCTGTTTGGATAAATTATGGGTTTTTAAAAGGATTTCAAATCTATAATTCAACAATTATTTTTAAAATATTATTTTATATATGATAAATAAAAATAATAGTAAAATTTTATTATATTAAATATTAAAATTTAAAATTTTATTATAATGACAAAGTCTCTTGTGAGACGGGTTATTCATGAGACGGGTCGACCCATCACTAAAGTATGTTTATTGTATAAATAAAGTATGTTAAATGGTTGTTAAAGTGTATTTTTTAAAGTATGTTGAATTAGACATTAAAGTATGATTTAAATATTTTATAATATGATTTATTATTAACATACTTTAACTACAAATAAACAAAGTTTAACTGAATCGTCTCACATCCGTCTCACAAATAATCCGTCTCATAAGAGAATCTCTCTTTATTAAAAATATTTTTTTTTTGGAATTCTGCCACCTAGCCTACCCCTTACCCACTCCCACCACCCCCACCAAAAAAAAAAATTCTTTTGTAAAATTTTAGATTTTAATATTTAAATAATAAAAATATCACCACCCACCCCTATCCCCTATCCACCCCCACCCCCACCCCCCACACCCTCGGCCACCCAGCAAATTTTTTTTTTAAAATTAAGATTGTAATATTTAAGTAATAAAAAGATTATCACTCAGCCCTACTCAACCCCACCCTCCCACCACCTCACCACCCACTAAAATTTTTTTTTCTTTAAAAATTAGATTTTAATATTTAAATAATAAAAATATTATAACACAACCCTGCCCCCTATCCAACCCCACCACCCGCCACACAATTTTTTTTAAAGAAAATTTTAATATTTTAATAATAAAAATATTACTACTCAACTCCACCCACCCACCCCACCCCCTGCCATCACCCCACAGATGGATAGGGTAGACTGGGTGGTAATATTTTTATTAATCTAATATTAAAATCTAATTTTTTTAAAAAAAAAATTGGAGGGAGGGGGGTGGCAGGGGTGGGGTGGGGTGGGTGGATAGGAAGGGTAGGGTTAGTGGTAATATTTTTATTATTTAAATAATATTAAAATTTAAAATTTTATTTAAATAAAAAATTAGGGGGTAGGATTGGGTGGTAATATTTTTATTATTTAAATATTGAAATCTAAAATTAAAAAAATAAATTACGGGGGCGGGGTGAGTGGTTGGATAGGGGTAAGGGGCGGGGTAATATTTTTATTATTTAAATATTAAAATCTAAAGTTTTATGTAAAAAAGGTGGTTGTTTGAGTGGGGATGGGTAGGGGTGGTAGGGTTTATACTTAAAAATTATATTTTATATATTTTTTAATTAATTTATTAATTTTATATAATATTTTTATATATTAATATATCAATTACACAAGGGAAGGATTTCAAATGACACGGTTTGGGTAAGGTTTTGAAATTCATTCAAAAATAATTAAAAAATTCAAAATCAAATTCATGATTTGAAATTCATTGATCTAAAATCTTTTATTTATAAATTCATTTATTTCAATGGCATCCAAACATGAAGGAGGGATTTAATAAATCCCTCCCCAAATCCTTCCATCCAAACACAACCTTAGATTTAATGATTATTCTTAAGTATAAAATTTTTAAGGGTATAATTATTTATACTTTATACAATTTTTAAATAAAAAGGTACACATAAAACATAAAGCATGATTCACAAAAAAACTCTACTCCCTCTGTCCCACCAAAAGAGTCCATTTTTTCCATTTTGAGCGTCTCATTTAAGATTATTATGGCCTAGTGCCATTAATAATTAAATATATAAGATATTTATTATGATTAAATATCTTAAATAAAGATATGGTTTAAATAAGTAATATATATATGAGATAAATAAGGTCATGGATAACAATCACATTGATAGAATGTGATTTGATAAAGATTTAATATTCTAATCTGGTCCTCTCTCCACCTATAGCAGAGACACAGTTTTATGAATTCTATATCACATAAAGTGTTACGTACTGTGCCATAAATAAAGGGGTAATGAGAGATAAATCAGTTCCCGGCGCAATTCGTAGAAATGTATCAAATGAGAATCATCATTCATGGCGTCCCAAGGTATGACTTCTAATTGTTATTAAGAGATGTAAAAACCATGAAGATCTAATTAATAAATTAATTGATTATGTTGAATTCATGCTTACATGTGGTATCACAGCATGGTTTTGGATCTCATTATCTTTCGTATAAATTTTTAGTATGTTTATGAATCCTATAATTGAAAAATCATATAATAATATTTATTATGTATTTTAATTTGAAATTAATTAACCCTCGGCATGTTATTTCAAAATTCCATAATTGATACTTATACAAATCAAGATTATGTTTATGATTTAGTTGATTAGGTTTATGAAATTAGTTGATTTGATTCTTATGTATCATAATAATTATTCTTTCAGGGAATTAATTAAGCACTATCCCATCAGAAATATTCTAATAATGATTACGTTACTTTCATCATATTTGTTGAATAATAATAATACTTCCATATGGGTTAGTTAGAATATAATGATTACGTATTTTAAAGAATTTTAGCATCAATTAACAGTATTTCTTACTTAATAAGTTTAATTTTAATTATGATGATGTGCTGTGAATTTATTTAAGTAATATGTATTAATATATAAAAAATCATAGATTAAATATTATACGTAATTGAGGATATTTCTCATTATTAATCGATGACTTTGATGGAATTGCAATTTAAAATATTCCGTCATTAGTGAAGAATTACGGTTAGAGATTAATTATTATTTAAATAAGGCGATGTTCAATTGCCAGCATTAAGTGCATGTCTAATATAATAATATTATGTCTATGAACATTTGTTGTTGATTGTGATAAAATTTAATGATGATTATTATAATTGTAATCTTAATGTCCATAGAATTAATATAATAGTATTGTTAAATACAAACTCATTTTTATTAAATACACACCCCTTATTAAATACACACCTTCTTTATTCATTTAATTTTTAATTTTATTGTATACACACCCCTTTAAATTTCAAAACTACCCTTTTTAAATTAAAAGTATACACACCCCCTAAAACCCTAAATTAAAAATAAATTCCCAAATCACTCTTATTAAAATAGAAAGAAAAATATATAAATTTAAACAATCACAAAAAATTGTAAAATTTTTAAATTTTGTAATGATATATTCAGAATAAATTATTTCTTCCATGATTGTTTGTGCACTGGATACCACGAAACAAGATTAAAATTGGTTGATATTGAATACAGAGAATGAATCCAAGCAATCGTACAATAAAATGATGATTCATGGACTGAGTATTAAACGAAAAAAAAAAAGAATGACTTCCAATTTTTAAGAGAAAATTGTTGGCGAGAACAAAGTAGATAAGAGAAGATTAAATGACCGATCAATGAAATTTGTATTTTTGTTGCTTCATTTCATTTTCGTAATTTTAAATTTGGGGAATTATTGAATGTGTATGGGATGAGAGCTATAAATCAGAATCCATTGCTGTGATTTTAGAAGAATGATTTTTAAAATCTAATGCAGAATTTAGGGTTTTTAAGATCAGGTTTATAAACGTGTTAATTAATTTACCATTTATTAGATTAATTAATATAGAGTATTAAGGATGTATTTAATAAATTAAGGATAATTTAGACTTTTTAAAAATACATATTTTAATTATATATTAATATGGTGTGTATTTAATAAAAAGGGGTGTGTATTTAAAAAGACCCTTAATATAATTATGTCCATTCTATGGAATAATTATAATTATGTGTGATGAAGTAATTTGAAATATTATTCATGAATAATTAATAGGATATTTATGAAATCTTATGAAGTAACTACATCATTGATTATTATTCATCTTACTTTTGAATATAATCTATTATGAGAATCTTTGATAAAATTATAATGGATGATTTTAAGATTTTAATTTATTTAATGTTGGTCTGTTAATCATCAAAGTGATCTGACCTGAAAGAATAATAAAGATAAATCATATGATTAAATTTTAATTTTTCATATTTGTATGTTGCTTAATAAAGAAAATTATTATATGGGTTATTAAAATTTTCATAATTATAAGACTTTAAATTCACCCAAAGGTGATAGCTAGTCTTTATAATTTATGAATATGAGTGTGATAAAATAATAATTAATACATTATGACAAACTATTTTGTATGTCCAAAGATGATAAAATAATTTTAAGAAAATATTTAATTATTAAATTATGTTAAATATGAAAGCATCATTATAATTATGATTGTATATTATTGTATCACCCAAAGGAGAACTTCAATATACATTTATTGCCTTCAATACCGAATCTATTTTTAAATTACTTAAGATATTTATAGGAATAAATTATATTACTCTTATTCTTAAAGTTACCTATATTATTTAGTCTCTATTCGCATGCTGCTTCTGTTTTATTACAAAATGGATTAAAGTAATTTAAATAGTGTGAATAAATATAATTTCACCAAAGTGTTTTGGATTTTATTTGTCACTTAAAGATAAATTGCTTATTTACTTGTACTAATAAAGCTTAGTAATTTGACTATATTAATGCTTGAGTTAGATCAAACAGACTGGGCCTAATGTTTATGTGAATGAACGTGACTAAGAAATTAAGTTTATAATACCTAAATTACTAATAAATCTCTTTACGAGACATTAATGACTATCTTTAACCACCATAAGTTTGATGGTTCTCATGACATACATGAACTTATCATTAAAGATGACAAATATTGTAGCAAGATTTAAGTCTTCCATAATGAATGTGATTGAAAACTTATTAGTATAGTTTACAAATTCACTACCTTCTAAATATGACCTATTCCTAATGAACCATAATACCATGAAAGACAAATGGAATGTGAATTAAATTCACGTAATGCTTAAATGAATGATGGTTCAAAAGGAAACAAGGTTTAAGAAAGAATTTAAAATCTAAACATTATGTTCGTTTAAAAATAATGAAGTTTGAACTAAACGTGGCTTTAATATTTAGGGTGACTTTCCAAAAGAATTATTCCAAAAAGATTAATTAAGAATAAAATATTACATGATATAGGCTTTTACTGATCTTGATATTTGTGTGAATTGCATTAAAGAAAAGCAAATAAAACACACAAAGAATAGTCACGATAACTACACAACTTCTTATAATACTTTACACCGCTAATTGTGCGTCTTATGATAATACCATTCTTAAAGGAATAATGATATTTCATCATTTTTAATTTTTAATTTAAATTTTTACATTATGGTTATGTTTATCTTTGCAAGAAAATTCTCATTCTATAAATGCTCGATAAACATTTATTAATAATGTTGAGAAAATTAGATAGAAAAGTGAAAATTATAAAGATTGGAAAAAGTGATGAATTTTATGGAAAGTGAGATGAATTATCATGCTCAATCACTTAATTATAAGAAAAACTGACATTAATACTAGATGTTGCACACCACAATAAATTGGTGTAGTAGAATGACATAATTGTACTTTATTGAATATGATTGGAAGCATGTTGAATGATTAATCTATACCCATATTTTGTGGATTTATGCACTTAAAACGGCCACTTACATGATGATCGAGTTTTTAGTGAAGCTGTTTTCACAACACCTTATGAACTGGTAGAAAACTCGATTTTAGGTAGTTGCATGTTTTAAATTGCTTGGCAGAAATTATGATTTACATCCACATGAAAAGAAATTGGATATAAGAAACTTAAGTTATTTCCTTATAAATTATCCTTAAAATCTTAAGGGTATGAATTTTATGGTCTTAACCATAGTAAGTACAAGAATTTTAAAAGTGGAATGTCAAATTCATTAAGAATTGTAAAATCAGTGGGAGTATGAAACCATGAAATGTGGTTATTAAAGAAGTTGGGTGGAGAATTTGATAATACATTTATCTAAACTTCTTCTAAAGTTGTTATATAGTTGTTGAATAGCCAAACAACTTTCAAGGACGACATATAAGTTATTCTACTCTCTTAAAGGATCCGATTTCACTAAATCAATTATCAATGAACTTTCATTAGATATATCACATCAAATAGCATTAAAAATATTTGAAGAACAATATATCCGCTGTTTCTAACGATTGCATATGTGGTATAATAAAATGAGCTAAAATTTGATATTATAATAATGCTAAAATTCCAGTTTTGGAATAAGTCATGGAAAGTACTAATTCTATTAAACAAGTAAATGCTATGAAAGACGAGTTGAAACCAATGGCTCATAATGAAGTTTATTTCTTATAAGAATTGCCAAAAAGTTACTCCATCCGTCCCCTTGATACGTATCCATTTTTTCATTTTGGTCCGTCCCATTTCAAAGTATCCATTTCTCTTTTTGGATTGATGTGACCCACAACCACTACACATGGCCCCACACTCAACACTAATACAACTACCCACTACACATTAAAATATTATTTCTCTCACCTTACTATACATTAAATTATTATACTCTTTAATCCACGTGCAAAAAGTCAACGGATACCTTTCTAGGGGACGGAGGGAGTATAAAAGAATTTGATACTGATATATCTTTATGATGGCAATATCGAAAGATATAAAACTAAAGTTGATGCTTAAGATTTTACTAAAAAAGATGGAATAATTGTAAAGAGATATAACGAGATATTTTTATACAAGACTCTATTAGAATTATCATGACTTTGATAACTCATTATGACTTAGAGTTGCACCAAATGAATGCTATGCTTGCTTTTTCAAATGGTGATTTGGTGGGAGATCAAGTTGAATGGATCAACTCAAGAGTTTTTCCATTGAAAGAAAATATCACATGACGTGTAAACTTAAAGAATCAACATACATACTTAAGTGTGGTTTCCTTTTATGATATTTTTGGATTTAAAAAAAAACATCATAAATCGGTGTACATATCTGAAAGTCAGTGGGGGCACATTAATTCTATATGTTGATGATAAACTTGCTTGCAACTGATGATCTTGGTTTATTATGTGAAACAATAAATTTCTCTCAAAGAACTTTTGGAATGAAACATATGAGGAGATAACTTATGTGATTGAGATAGAATTATTTCGATACATATCACAATAATATTAAAGATGTCTCCAAAAGTATATGTTATTAAAGTTCAATAGAGATTATGGATGGAAAGATGTTTGTAAAGTACGTTCCAATCCGGAAGGGAGATTATAAGTTCAACCTTATGTATTGTTCAATAATGAATTGAAACGTACTATAATATTCCTAATACATATGTTATTAATAGCTTATGATATACAAATTGTATAAAAATCAAATATCAGCCTTGCTGTTAGAATGCTTGGTCATTATTGAAGTGATTCATATATGGATGACCATAATATTGCATAAGGAAATATTATGGTGTATTTATATGAAATGAAGCACCCGTGCTTACTTATCGAAATTCTAATCAATTAGATGTAATTAAATATAATGCAAAGTCTAAGAGATTTCCTAAGTGAAGAAAACCTCTTGAAATCAAGTGCTTTCGTGAATATGTCAACAAGTTGTTTCTCAGTGGAAATATACTCCAACTTAACTACTTCTTTCTCAACTAAATCTCTAATGAAATGATGTCTTGTGCTAATATGTTTAGTAAGTGCGTGCTGCACATGATTTTTGGAAATGTCTATAGCACTCGTGCTATCACAAAAAATCGCTAAAGCATCTATCTCAAGCACATAATCATCTAACATCTTTTTCAACCAAAACAATTGTGTGCAACAACTTCCAGCAGCAATATATCCAGATTCAGCAACGGATTAGGATATACATTTTTGTTTTTTACTATGCCAAGAAACAAGATTATTACCCATATAGAAGCATCCACCACTTGTGCTCTTCCTGTCACCACAATCGCCTGCCCAATCAGCATCATTGTATCCAACCAGGGAGATGTTTGTATCCTTCGAAAACCATAATCCCATCTCACTTGTTCTAGCAACATATCGAATGATCCTCTTCACAGCTTTCATATGAGATTCGATTAAGATGATTATATGATGCAAGAAAGTTCACTTCGACTTTTATGTTTCTAAATCATAGATATTGTGTCATGCAAAAGTGTGAAGAAATTTTTGAAAACTACGTACGTTCACTATTAAAGTTAACTTGTGGCATGATTAGAGGCTACAATTTAAGAAAATTGAAAGTGGAACTTAATTTCAGGAATTGAAATAAGTTGACAAAAATGCCAAGTCGTTGAAAACTTATTATGATTATTCCGCTGCATTGTTCTTCTCTAAAACGATGGATATTCCAAAGTTGCTAAAACAAAAGGAATAAAAGTATTTGTCGTTAAGAAGAACTTTAGAAACAAAGATGCCAATTGAGCATACCAATCTTATGATTTCGGATCCGTTACGCAAATGATCTTCTATAAAGACATTCATTGAGCGTTACATGAATATGAGATCATTAAAAGGTTGTAACAAACTTATGATGAACAATTGACATTAAGTGCTCATTATGATTTGTTTCTAATTAATATATCTTGTTTTGTCATTAATTTCAGTATACATGAATGTTGACATTAATTAAACAAGATTTTATCTCAAATTTGAGATACTTATGTGGACCATTATTGATCTTTAGGTTTTATGAGTCACGAGTAGAAAACTAATATCATAGTACATGGATGGAACTATGTTGAGTAAATGATATAGAACCGCCATGACTTGTGTTAGTCTATACTTAATATTGATATTGTGAGTTCACCAATTAGTTTATTATATCGGCGCATTATGTAAATTATTTAAACACTCATTTTTTATGTTTGATTCTGTCACTCGGCCAAGTTGATGTTTGATTCTGTCACTCGACCAAGTGGGAGAATGTTAGATTATTATGGCCTAATGTCATTAATAATTAAATATATAAGATATTTATTATAATCAAATATCTTAAATAATGATATGGTTTAAATAAATAATATATATGAGATAAATAAAGTCATATATATTTATGGATAAGAATGTGATTTGATAAAGATTTAATATCCCAATCTGGTCCTCTTTCTCCACCTATAAAAGAGACACAGTTTTATGAATTATCTATCACATAAAGTCTTACGTACTATGCCATAAAGAAAGATATGAAGAGAGAGAAATCAGTTCCCGGTGCAATTCACAGGAATGTATCAAAGGAGGATCACCATTCATGGCGTCTCAAGGTATGTCTTCTAATTGTTATTAAGAGATGTAAAAATTATGAAGATTTAAGATTCATGTCAATTAATAAATTAATTGATTATGTCGAATTCATGCTTACATCCCACCCAAATAGTCTATTTTCCTTTTTTACACACATGAAACCCTCACACACCCACTAATGGGCCTACACTCCCACTAATACTTCTGTCCACTACACATTAAATAATAATACTTTCTTAATTCACATGTAAAAAGTAAAAACTACTCTTTCAGTGGGACGGAGGGAATATTCACTGTATAATAGACTTTTACAGTTCTTTTTTTCAAAATGGCCTCACAATAAATATAGAGTGAGGGAAGAGATCAGCGATTAATACGTTGCATTAAAGGCTAGTTCGAATCTGCACCTCTCCTTACACATAAAAAACCTAAGGCCAAAGCTTATATGCATCCAAATCCGACCCAATTCTTATGTAATATTATTGTTAATTTAATATAATACCCTTTAATATAAAAATTAATACTTTTGAATTTTTTTATTAAAAAAATATATTAATCAAAATATTCATACTTTTATATTTCAATTGACCATTTCAATAAAAAAAATACATCTATTAATTAGAATGAGCATCTTTTAAAATATAAAATACCCTTAAATATTTTGTGCGCCTGGCCGTACGAGAGACAACTCAAAATATAATTAGGTAATTTCTTATATTAAAGAATAGTACAAATGATAAGATAGGTTATTAAAAGGCAAGGGAAGAAGGTAACACTAATGAGGTCTCATGAAGAATCATATTTAAAATTAATTTGGGCAGTGCACTTAAGTATCAAAACCAAACAAGGTGCAATCGGATGCTGATTTAATTTAAAGGTATTGCTTTTGAAGATAGATCCACCATTAGAAGACTTGCAAGTGGGATAGAAGTAAGCAGACAAGGGACAAATGGATCAGACAAGAATAAATCAGGCCATACAAATTGCAATCAAAAACTAATTCAAAATAACAAGCTCCAAAAACTCAATTTTTATTTGGATGACGTAAATTATGACAGGTATGCTAACAAGCTTGTGTTTGATAAAGGCTAAAACTTGCACGTTCAGAGGACATAGTATCCTTAAATCTCACGCTTTCCAAATCTTATACCTTTTTATAAGAATTTATACCTTGATTTTTTAAGAAAAAAACTAAAATTTTTAAATCAAACATTTGTATTATTCATATTTCAACAAACTTTTTCAATGAACAAATTATCTCCTTATAAATAAAATGTACAGTATAACTCTAAACAAAATGTTATACCTTTATACATCTTGTGTACCCGAGAACATAAGAGCTAGAGCATAAGAGATAAATTCTTGATAAAATGCACAATGTAATGCATATTGATGTGAAATGTTTCTACTGAGTACACAAGCAGTGAGAGGTATTACACCGTGGCGAGAGAAGCATGTAGATAATGAAAATCTGAAGAAAAAAATAATAATAACACTCAGTAGTACTCCTACTTAATACTCCACTTTAAAATAAATTGCGAGGCTGAGTTATTCCATTAAATGAATTATTACAAATATCTGAATTACTTTCTCAAATATGACTAATAGAAAATCACTAGTCAGTATATAATCATGCAGTAATGCACGCTTTAATGTTGAATCCATCATGTGGTGCCAATATCATAATCATGCCCAGTCAAGTATCACTAGTCCATTGTAGCTTATAGAAAACACTACTATCATTTCATATTAGTTAGTTAGAAAGGTACTTGGGTAATATTTGGACGATCTTGAAACAGTAGATCTAATCTATGTCAACTTTCATGTTTCCTTCACTTGAACATGTAGTCTTAAGAATCAGTAGGAGGACCTTCGAGACGAATGTAGTCATACATAATGCCTTGGAAAGGGCTGCTGCTCTTCACTTGTGTCAAAAATATGGCATTCTCCCCATTTACGAGTTGATAAGCTGGTACGTCCACATTAAACAACCAATAGGTTCCATGGATTCCATGTCTAGCAATTGCATTGTCTGCCCCAATCACTCCAGTCGAATATAAGGGAGGATTTGCATCAACATCATTTACCCGCACCTGGAAATAGTTTGGTACCCCATAATCAGTGTGTGTTTGTTCAAAATCGAGGAAGGATCTAGTGTTTCCTTTTATAAATGCTCATAAGTCCCTTAAATTCTTGATGTTTTACAAATTTAAACCTGCAAATCAGAATTGTGGACTGATGCTAGTGCCAACTGTAGTTTGTAGGTTCCTCCTTTGTCCACATTGTCCACACTGAAGTTTATTTGCCACGTTGTGCTCTTGTATGCATTCTCCCCAGTTCTCCTGCACGACGAACAATAAAAAATGAGAGAGCGAGGGAGACAGAGAAACGAGAGGATATAACAAAGTGATGAATAAGCCATGCACCTTGTAACCTGAGCGTAAAACCAATCTTTTGTATAGTCACTGACACCTACTGTGTATACTAAATCTTTATCTGGATATAAATCATTATATCTTTCCTATAGTCCATATTGTCTAAACCTGTCCAGAGAAATACCCTCATATAAGTCATAATAGTTTAATAGTATGACAGGTATATGTCAAAGAAAGCACAGCTGGAGCAGCTGAAATTAAGTTAAATTTGACCTGTCTGGATGATCTACATAGAGTTTATTGATGTACTTTGGGTTGGGATCTGGAACATAAAATTCAGCTGCACTGCGATCTGGGATGCCGATTTCCCACAATGTGGGACCATCTCTTGGTGGCTCGAATGTAAGATCACCAACGTCAATGTCAGAGCCTACAATGGAAACATTTGCTGATTGTCAGTCAACTTGTTTGATCAATTTTTTAATGGAAATTGGTGTCAAAACCCAGTGTTGGAAACCTGAATCAAAATATTACTATTATGGACCCAGTGTTGGAAACCTGAATCAAAATATTACTATTATGGAAACTGGAGCAACATAAACTACCTGGGGTTAAGGTTAAGACATCATCATATTGGTATTCTCCGATAAATCCTGGCACCCATGCATACAAATTATAATCACCAGCTCGAACATTAGATATGCAAAAGCAACCATTCTCATTGGCAGTGGTCCAAAATTGATAACCCTGTATAATAAGTACACGTTAGATTTAGAACGGCAAGAGTGAAAACTTTTTGGTCTGTCTTCTAAATCGAGTGAAGAGAAAGAAATACTAATAACCTTGGATTCCCTTTGCCATGATCCCATATCTCCTGGAGGTGCCAACCCAACATAAGCTGCTTCTGCTGGTATCGAGTCTTGGCTAATATACCTGAACAAATTCAAATAACCGAGATCATTAAAGAGCAATTAAGTTATGTACGAGTGAAAAAGAAACTATTCAAAATAGATTTTCCATTTTATCTTATGGCTTATTTCTGAAAGTTAAAGTATCAGTCTGTTCACATCTTCTTGGCCTATATTAAAGGTCATCAAATGTACCAGGTAAACATTCTAAAGTTGAGTTCTTGGAAATATAAAATGATGCAGGGAACACAGCAACAATCAGAGTGAAACTGAGATTCAGAGACCTGTCATAAACAAGCATTTTACCCCTCACTGCTCCCCTCTGGTTAGACTTAGGAAATTCGTCTGAAGCAGGGAAATCGTACGGCCATGACTCCACTTCTTTTTTCATCTATAGATTGAATTACAACCAAATATTACTAAAGATGTTAAACTTTAAAAATAATAATCAAACAAGAACATTTAATAAATTGTGTACCCATTAAGTCATATTCAAGATATTGGTTAAAATACCTGTTCTTTGGCATCATTCCAAAGTATAAGAGCATCATTTCCATCTGACACGGAATTAAGATAGATAAAAACTGGGCCAAAAACTTTCTTCCATACTTCTCCATGCCTGAATTTCAGTACAAGATCCTCCCCAGCATAATGTGATGTCAAAAATATCTGGTACACAATATAGATAATTAAATTGTTTGATTCTTGACAATTAAAAGGCATGAATATTAATATAACGTTCTACTCATATAATGTAATAGTGGAACATAAAAAGAAGAAAATTATTTTTTTTGATTGTGACATAAAAGTTTCATGGAATTCTTTCCTGATTACCATTAGCATGTAATCTTTTTTCCTCTGGAATATAGTTACAGCTGTTATCTATATGGAAATAGAGAGAAGTATTCACTCACTGCAAGAGTGGTAGGGTTAACGTGGGAAGTCAGGTCCTGTTTGAAGGGTCCTCCATTTCGAAATTCATTGCTAGGGGTAATTTGCCAGAAACCAACCGGTGGGTCAAAACATATCCATCCATGCACTTTATCATCTATGTTCTCAATGGAGTACTGGTACTTATCATCCACCTGCACATGATAGACCAATAATGACTCGATCAGATGTTGAAGCATAATTATTCAGAAGTGTTTATGATAAATAGGCTATTATATTTTACTTCTCCTTTGAATTCGGGCTCAACAGGATTAACAAGGAGGACCGCTTCTGGGTAAGCCAACTGTTGACCTCTAGCTGGTAGCCGATCATCCGGCATGGGCATATACCTCTGCCTATTATCAGCTACAGCCATATTATGGAACCTGGTAACTTGAAGAAAAAAATATCATGTTTTTTGGGATCAAATTCTGTTTATCAAATTTGCAAGTCCTGTTTTTCCTACTCTGACATTGAATTTATTACATTGAACAGTTTCTTTAAAACTCCTGGTGCACTTGAATCAAGAAATCACAATTCCAATTTTAGATGGTTTACACTATGTAAATTATGCTGTTAAAAGAATCATAAAAATATCTGATCGTTGTCGAGTCCATTTTCTATGACAGGATAAAGAAAATCTTACTTGTCTTTTCTGAGCATGAAGGCAATCCTGGTAGTATTCAGGTTGAAACCAGGGAAATCCTCTGAATGTTCGAAAATGGCATAAGAGTAGAATCCTGGGCAATCACGAAGCATCACAAACCTGAAAGTGTTACAGGATCAGCAACAACTCTAAAGCAGAGAGATACATAGTAAATAATTAAATTCTACATAAGGGAAATAGATAAGCTAGCAAAGAGAACCTCCTGTCTATAATTAGAGGTGACTGCTTTCCTTCGACAGAAGGATCCCATGATCTTGTGAATGAGAGCTCTACTTGCTCTTCATTTTCCACTATGACTCTCAAGTTTGTACCTTCAATCCTACATAGAAATAAAGCCACTTAATTAGGGGGGGGTACTATAGTTGGTGAGACCCTAACTTTCACATCTTCATGTAAGATTATGTGGTTAAACTGTGAAATACACCGAGTATACAACTAAGAAGGAGGAATCATAGAAATACAAACTACATTTCCTCTAATCCTATGATCATAAACATATATAGTAGTACCAAACTATTCCATTTCACATCCAACTACAAAAAGAAGTTTGCCTTTGAGAGAGTTTAATAAACTTTTCAAGTCATATTTACTATTGCATCATGAGACATAATGAACAGCATATATTGTCCCCTACAAGACAAGAATATTGAGGCAATATTACAGACATACGTATCAAACTTCCCCCTTCTCTTCTCACTCCCTTCTTCACTCCAATTAAGGTCCCAGAACCTGTAAATACCACCACAATCAGAGGTCATCACATTCTCAGTTGAGGACGTGCTAATGTTTTTGGAAAAAAGAATATATAATTATGAATTGGATTGACAGGAAATTAAACTTTCTGATATGCTACCTTGAATATTAGATAAGCAAGAATGATAAATACGACTACAGTAATCATGTGTTGAATAAACAATGAATTTACTTTTGACTCTTGCTTCTGGTGATAAAGTGCAATGTATGCATACGTAAAGGAAATTCGAAAGGCAAGAGACATACCCGCCATTCAGGTCCTTGTTCTGAAGTTCAAGCAAATTGTCGATTCCATTATACTGTATGCCCTTGACAATTCCTCCTGGGTTGGACAGAGTGAGCTGGAGTACTCCGTTATCTATCACAACCTGAAATTTGGTATCATTGATAGAAAATTAGTATTCAGAAATACCATAAAATTTAAAATATGCATTTACTCATATTTTCAATATATAGTTTGAGAAACTAGGATAAAATAAATTTTAGATTGCTGATGAGAAATCTTGCAAGTTTGCAAATAGTTCACATCATGAAGTAAGGAAAAGTAGAATCTATGGAACACAATCTCACTTCACATATTCTTTCGAGTATTAATAACTTCTCCCTCGTTCACACTTTCTTCATTTCTTAGTCCAACACAACAGTTCATACCCAAAAGCAAGATAACACTTCAATCCAATGACATCAAATCACACCTTAATTTCAAAGTTGATTCTCAATTAACATGTAGCATGCTTTATTTAGTACCCAAAAAATGCAATAAAGTTAGTAACAAAAGTAAATTTCTTAAACAACAAGGAATAACAAACGTCAACGATTCTCCAAGACTGAGGGAGTATTATTTTTCCTTTAAAAATTCTGTATCCAAAAACAAGAACTCAAGTAAATTCACATCATTTGTACAAGCTTTATTCACCGAAATGCACATCATTCATACAAGCTTTGTCATGAATACCTTCGGTTTCAAATCTCATACAGAAAAAATGTATTCAGAGTATATGTTCATTATCGGGACACAAGATTGATTTTTAAACTAGAGACAGAATTCAGAATGCTACACACACAAAACTTGGTTATATAATCAAAATAAAAGCTGTACGATGAGCAAATCCGGAGTATGAATCCATGGAAAAAAAATGGGAAAAATTACCAAGTCTTGATTAGAAGTGAGAATGCGAATCGCCATTATTCAGAATGCATAATATTCCTAGATGCAGATTTAGCAACCTTTTGAATTGTCCACAAACTATTCGAAGAAACGCCTCGCAGAGATCAGTATAGTTTTATACTTGATTGGGTGAGAAAGAAAGCGGTTGGTTGAGTAGTCTACTCTTGCCCAAGGAGGGAAAATACTTTCGGATGTCCTGTCACTCTCTTACTCCCTCAATTTAAATTGGGTTAATTGCAACAAAAATTCTGAACTTTTGATGTATTACAAATTAATCCTAACTTTTACTCCCTCCGTCCCATTTTCATCTTCATATTTACTGTACGCACGCAAATTAAGAAAAATCACTTTTTGAGTAACTTTTGGGGGTAATTTGGTATTTTTGGGTAATAAATAAATGATAAAGTATGTTATGTGTGTTAAAAAGGTGATGGCAATTTTGAAATTAAAGTATGTTAGGGGGATATTATTTATGTACTTTTTCCTTTTATGGAAATATGAAGTTGAAATTGGGACGGACCAAAACGGAAAGTGTGAAGTTGAAGTTGGGACGGAGGGAGTATTAAATTGCAAACAAAACAATAGCCTTTTATGTTGGGTGCGAATCGCACCCGTAGGGCAGGCTTCAGGTGCCCGCATGAAACGACAACGTTTGGCTCATTACTAAATTAAACTCAAAATCCACGTAAGACCTTAAGCACCTGCTCCCCAAAATTCTCCAAAGTCCAAACTCAATCTATCAACTGTCCACACCATCGCCCTCACACTCATAGCTATCTCCGCCGTCTCCGACCGCCCTCGCAAGCCATGTCCCAAGCTTGTAGCAAGACTTGATGCCCTAACCTCTGGTCAACTCCACCACCACATAAATTGGATTCGTTTGTCTCATGAATCCCATTCCCTAAACCCACTCAATCCAAACCAATCTTCGTAAATCCCAATTTCCATAAAAGATCAACAGCAGCCACTTGTCGCTGATGAACCTTTGCCGCAGGAGGAAGCCAAGTGCGAGTGGGATTTCAATCTCTCCGTCGTAATCTCTTCGGGTGAAGATTGCAGCGGTTTTAGGGTTCTCGATTGCAGGAATCAAATTGGGGAGTTTTCACTGGGTCGGGTATGCGGGCTCCATCGAAAAATTAGGGTTCACGAAGTTCGTTTTTGGGGGAGTATTGCGGCGTTCTTACTTCTTACGCGAAATTGGCCTACTGTTTAGGGCTGTCTTCATTGAATTTGTGCGTGGTGATGTTGTGCGGGAATAGGGAAGATGAAGAGAGCGACTCTGGTTAAGTTCGCATTTTAATTTGGGAAGAGGCAGAAAATGAAACGATGACGTTTAAATGCCCACCTGGAGTCCTTATGCATCTTCAAAATGCCACGTCAGCAGTCGGGCAAGCTTCAGCTGCTGCCCGACGGGTGCGATTCGCACCAAACATAAAAGTTCATGGTTTTGTTTGCAATTTTATGAAAGTTGGGATTTATTTGCAATACTTCAAAAGTTCATGATTTTTTTGGCAATTAACCCATTTAAAATTCATAATTGACACACACACACACACAAAAATCAACTACTCCTATTAACTCAATCTCAATTCTCTCATTTGAGTCATATATTTATGTAAAAAATTGGAGTCCTTCGGTGCATCTGAATAATCTAAATCATTGGATTAAAATTTTATTTAATCCCTACCACATAATAAAATATAATAATTATAAATTAAATGGAATAACTATCCATTATCCGTTATTTTACCCTACAAATCCTCAGGTGCGCGGTGCACCAAAGAATAATCCAAAAAATTGACTCATATATTTGAATTTAATTAAGTAACTAATTGCAATTGAGTCAATAATTGAATTATGTTTTCACATTTTTTTAATTGGATCAGTGTACATGAATCAATTAGAATCATTTAAATAAAGGGTTCCACTAGATGCACACCCTTTTTATTAATACACATTCCATTAATATATAATTTAAAATGTCTAAATTATCTTTATTTTATTAAATACATCCCTTATATATTTTATACTAATTTAATCAATCCTAAATTAATAAACACGTGAATTATACTACTTCTTGAGAGGGAGAAAAAAAATGGAGAAAGATATTGAAAAAAGATAGAGAACATGTTGAGACAAATACAACAAAGCAAGTTACTGTAGATGGAGAGAAAAAGATGTAGAAAGATATTGAAAAAACGATAGAGAACATGTTGAGACAAATTCAGGAAAGCAAGTTACTGTAAATTAATTTACTCCCTCCGTCCCACGTATTTTTATCCACTTTTCATTTTGGGGTGTCCCACGTATTTTTATTCATTCCTTTTTTGCAAAAATACATAATATTTTATTACGTACTTTTTACAATCCTAACAACTTTAATTACTTTTTTACACTTTATCCATCAATAACTTTATTCATTTTTTCTTTTTAAATTACTAATTTATCCCTACTTTATCTTACATTATATAATAAAAAATAAAACGTCTTAATCTTCGTGCTCGTACAAACGGATAAAAATACCCGGGACGGAGGGAGTATTATTTTTATGAACAAGTTCATCAATTTCATGGTTGTATTATAAACCTTAATTATCAATTTTTAATTTAGTGTATTATTTAATACTCATATTTTATACTCCCTCCGTCCCTCCTTAAGAGGGTCATTTGCTTTTTGGTACGTAGATTAAGGAGTATTATTATTTAATGTGTAGTGGGTAGTTGTATTAGTAGGAGTGTGGGTCCTAACATTTAATTGTATTAGAGGGGATATGTGGGTCCCATGCGTGTAAAAAATGAAAGGGGACTCTTTATAAATATAAACAAAAACATATATAATTATGACCAAAAACGTATACAATTTAATTGTTAGTTTTTTTAATGAAAAATTGAGTGTGAAAAAATATACAATTATTAAAAATCATGTATACACTATTAAATAAAAAGTTATACACATATGAATGTTAGTTTTTTAATGAAAAACTTAGATGAAAAAAGTATACAATTATTATAAAACATGTATACAAAATAGAATAAAAAGTTATACATATATAGGTACACCCTTGTACCTGGCTACACCCAATTACACTCATTGAGAAATAAGGGGATTTTGAATGGAACAAGTTTATTTTAAATACGCAATTTATAGTGTGCACCCATATACAAATATAAATATAAACATATACAATTAAGAGAAAAAATGTATACAATTTAATTGTTAGTTTTTTTAATAAAAAATTGAGTGTAAAATAATATATGTTGTAACATTGTATGATGTGGCCATTACGAGTAAATAACTGCTCTCCTCTCCTGTAGGGAGTGGAGCAGTTCTATTGTAATGTATAAGGAATAGTTTACGATGATAATGAAATGCTCTCACTCGTTGATCGCTGTTCTATATTTTTCTCTCCAGTTTACATTTTCTACTTATCTTCTTTCATTCTCGCTTTCTTTCTTTCATGATTTCTCAACACGTTATCAGCACGATGTTCTTATCAACTGAGATTTTTTTAGATTCGACATTGCTTGCTCACATTGTTTATTCACAGGAGTTGAAGGTTTGTTGTTGACTCAAGAACGGGAGATCTACTGATCTACTTGAAATTTTTGACGTTGATGTTGCCTTAGGAAATAATCGTGTATTTCCTGAAAGTAATCAACCTATGGAGAACGAGGATACTTTATGCCTAGTAGACAGTGCTACTACTCACACAATATTTAAAGATAGAAAATTTTTCCAAACTTTAACTGAGAAAAAAGGGAGTGTCACTATTATTGCTAATGACAATATTTTAATAATGGGCTCCGGCAGAGCTTCAATTATACTCCCGATGGGTACGACACTAATCATTGAAGAAGCACCCTTATACCCACAATCTAAACGTACACTTCTCAGTTTTAAAGATATTCGAGTAAATGGTATTCATATTGAAACTGAAAAGGAAAACAACACTGAGTATCTCCTGATGACTCGGTTGAATGGATGTCGGAAACAAGTTATAGAAAAACTTCCTTCTTTCTCCTCGGGGTTGTATTACACTTATATCAAACCACATAATGATTATGTTGCAATGAGCTTAAAATTTAAGGACCCAAATTCTTTTAAATTGTGGCATGACCGATTGGGTCATCCAGGGCAAACTATGATGCGTCGGATAATTACTAATTCTTTTTGGCATGATATACAAAGCAAAAATATTCCTTTCCAACTTAATTTATTAGTGAAGCTTGTGTGAAAGGAAAACTCATAATCAAACCTTCTTGAACAAAAGTTGGAATTGAATCTCCTACTTTCCTACAAAGAATTCAAGGAGATATATGTGGACCTATTCATCCCTCTTCAGGGCCGTATCGATATTTCATGGTCCTGATTGATGCTTCTACTCGGTGGACATATGTGTGTTTATTATCCACTCGAAACAATGCTTTTGCAAAATTCATTGCTAAAATTATTGAATTGCGAGCCCAATTTCCTGATTATCCAATAAAGTCCATAAGAATGGACAATGCCGGTGAATTCCCATAATGCCAGATCTCAGACTGGTTATATTTTTCTCTGTGGTGGTACTGCTATCTCATGGAGATCTGTTAAACAAACAATGGTTACTACTTCCTCAAACTACTCAGAAATTATTGCTCTATATGAAGCATCACGAGAATGTGTATGGTTAAGATCATTGATAAATCATATTCATAGCTCATGTGGAATAGAAAATGATAATATCTCCCCTACAATCCTATATGAAGATAATGCAGCTTGCGTTGCACAAATGAGCGGTGAATATGTTAAAGGAAACCTAACAAATCATATATCACCAAAATTCTTTTATCCACATGAGCTCCAACAAAATGGTGAAATTACGATACAAAAGGTTCGATCTAGTGAAAATCTAGCAGATTTATTCACAAAATCTCTCCCCACATCAACTTTTGAAAGACTTGTCCATAATATTGGAATGCGAAGACTTGGGAAGTTATTATCTTCAAGGGGAGCAACAATTTCTAAACAATCCTGAAGATTGTGTCTTGAAGACCAATGCTGCACTCTTTTTTTTTCCTTAACTAAGTTTTTCCCACGTGGTTTTCTTAGTGTAAAAGGTTTTTAAGGCAGATTTAATTATTTGTGCTTAGGGGGAGCAACGATTTTTAACAACCTTGAGGATTGGGTCTTGAAGACCGATGCTGCACTCTTTTTTTTCTTAACTAAGTTTTTTCCACGAGGTTTTCTTAGTTTAAAAGGTTTTTAATGAGGCAGACTAAATTATCATCTTCAAGAAGAACGATAACTTTTTAACAATCCTGAAAATTGGATCCTGAAGATCAAGTTATACTCTTTTTTTCTTAACTAAGTTTTTCCCATAGGGTTTCTTAGTTGAAGGTTTTTAATGCGGTAGCTATAATATATGAAAATCATGACACATGTACTCTTTTCCTCAACTAGTTTTTCCCACAAGTTTTTCTAGTGAGGTTTTTAACGAGGCATGAACGACGTAATGTCCAAGGGGGAGTGTTGTAACATTGTATAATGCTGCTTATAACATGTTATCAGCACGATGCTCACGATGGGAGGGTTTGTTGTGAACCTGAAGTTCCCACATCGCTCGCACACGGGATTGTGTGCCTACTTATAAGCATGGCTTAAAGCATTTACTTGTAGAAGCGTTTTAAAGTCTTGTGGTCCTGAATTACCAAAGCGGACAATATCCACAGGTTGTTTATAACACGTTATCAGCACGATGCTCACGATGGGATGGTGTGTTTTGAACCTGATGTTCCCACATCGCTCGCACACGGGATTGTGTGCCTACTTATAAGCAGGGCTTGAAGCCTTTACTAGTGGACGTATTTTAAAGTCGTGAGGTCCTGAAGTACCAAAGCGGACAATGTCCACAGGCTGTTTATAACACATTATCAGCACGATGTTCACGATGGAAGGGTGTGTTGTGAACCTGAAGTTCCCACATTGCTCACACACGGGATTGTGTGCTACTTATAAGCAGGGCTTGAAGCCTTTACTTGTGGACGCGTTTTAAAGTCTTGAGGTCCTGAAGTACCAAAGCGGACAATATCCACAAGCTGTTTATAAGTCATTAGGTCCTGAAGTACCAAAGCGGACAATATCCATAGGCTGTTTATAACACGTTATTAGCACGATGCTCACGATGGGAGGGTGTGTTGTGAACCTGAAGTTTCCTCATCGCTCCCACACGGTATTGTGGCATACTTATAAGCAGGGCTTGAAGCCTTTACTTGTGAACGCATTTTAAAGTCGTGAGGTCCTGAAGTACCAAAGCGGACAATATCCACAGGATGTTTATAACACGTTATTAGCATGATGCTCACGATGGGAGGGTGTGTTGTGAACCTGAAGTTCCCACATCGCTCGCACATGGGATTGTGTGCCTACTTATAAGCAGGGCTTGAAGCCTTTACTTGTGGACGCGTTTTAAAGTCGTGAGGTCCTGAAGTATCAAAGCGGACAATATCCACAGGCTGTTTATAACAATATATAATTATTAAAAAAACATGCATACATTATTGAATAAAAAGTTATACACATACGAATGTTAGTTTTTTTAATGAAAAAATATATAATTAATACAAAACACGTATACAAAATAGAATAACATGTATACAAAATGAAATAGTAAAAAGTTATACACATATGGATGCACCCTTGCATCCGGATGCACCCAATGTACACTCTTTTAAATATTACAAATTCATTAAATTTAGCAATGAATTTCATCATTCCAGGACTCCAGATCGTTGCGGGCAGTGGTCTTGAGTTCTTCTTCTTATTCCAAAATCTAGAATCAAACAAAATTTTTTATCACGGTGTACAGTGTGTATGAAGGGTGTATATAAATTATAAAATTAAAGATATTATTGAGGAGAAATAACAATTTTAAAATTAAAAATGGTATTTTTGAGTTTTTAAGGGGTGTGTATATAATAAAATTAAGATTTAACCCATTAAAATAGGAGTGTGTATTAAAAGAGGGTGTGTATTCAATAAAAATGGGTGTGTATTTAACAACACTCATAAATATAAATAAATTAGGATGTCAAAAGAGATATTCCTAAAAATTTAACAAACCGTAAATAGTACTTCATATTTAGTACTATTATTATTATTATTTTTGCTAGAATGCCAATTTTATCCGTCGAGTAATTTTATTCGTCAAACACTCGAGTGATGAATATGGGTAGGAGTAAAATATTACCCAAACTTAAAAAGAAAACCAGTGAGTAAGAATAGAGTATAGGTTTTCCATTTATAATTGTTTATATATATATATATATATATATATATATATATATATATATATATATATATATATATATATATATATATATATATATATATATATATATATATATAAATGAAAAGTGATAATATCGTTAATAATATTAATAATTATTTAAGAAACGTAAAAATGGTCTTACGCTAATATTCTCTCTGTCCCACACTTAACTTCATCAGTAGTGTAGATATGCAGTTAAAAAAAAAGACATACACTAGCATGTGCTAGCCTGTTATACTTTTTTTCTTAAATTCATGGAACTAAACTTTTTAACTAAAAATGGGTTCAAGTATTCATAGTCGAGTATAACCGTTTTGAACACAAGCCATTCACTGCTAGAAGACGGAGATGCGGGTTTGGGCGTGAATTCATTGGTCGTGGACACTGCCACCATACCATGATAGTGAAGCTCGTGAAACTCGACGATGGCATCAAGATCTGCAACCACCCTGTCAAGGCAATCGTCGAAATTTTTATCTAATTTTTGAACCCAAACACCAAATTTCTGGTAGAATCAACCGCATAAAAAAGCAAGAGGCGAACAACATGCTGATGATGATTTTGGTGGGGATCAGCTACGTACGAATACATAGGCGCACAACGTGCGGAGGATAATGTCTTCTTCCTTCAAAAATAGAAAATTTCAGAAATAAAGATAAAAAATAAAGGAATTTTTTTACGAATAGGACCCTTTAATGATTTTGTTCATGAGGTCTTGGGCGTAATTATATCGGGCATTTAGAATCTAGGCTTTTGTTTGATGATGAAACTGGTTTTTCTTTTCTTTTAAGAATTTCTAAGTTGATAATTATTACTGTTACAGATAGCATGTACCAAACAAATTACTCACAAGTCGGCCTCATTTGGTTTCTGGAGCAGTGGCGCCATCTCTCTGCCGCCGTAGAGAGAGGAGCCAAACGTGTCGTGGGTAAACTCGTTGTTGAAAGATGTTGCAACGCCGATCAATGGAGTAGTGGCTCACTCTGCTGCTTGGGCCACACTTGGCCTTACTCAGCCTAACGACATCGGCCCAGCTAATGTTTGTTTTTTAATATTGTTGAATTTTGATTCTTTTTATCATTTATTTTGACTCTGTGCAGTTTAATCGACATGTTTAAATGTGTTTAATATTTAGAATTTAATTGAATCTCATTGACATTTTGAATTTAAATCGTGTTGTGGTTGAGAAAGTAATTTGTTCACAATCTGTGGACTTCATTGTGATTGATCAGTTTAAAGGAACATATGGAATTATTGTTTTGCACTTTTCACTAATCCTTGATCTATGTTGTAAGGTTATAATTATTTATTGAAAATGCATTTAGATATTTCTTCCCTCATTGTTCACTTTGTTATTGATTCTTGGATCATTAGTAACATAGGAGTAATATGTTTCTAAAATGTAATATGTTTCTAAAATGATATCAGATCTTGTTTGCTGCTAACGAAGTTGATTGGTTGAATGGAAATGAGACATTCTTGCTGTTGGGGTCACAGAAAAAGACTTGGTAAAAGATGAAAACTCCAAGTTTAAGAATGCAATTCTTCAGAAGCTAGATACAAAGTAGGTGGCTTATTATCTGAAGCCTCATCTGAGGAGGATTTTACTGGAAAGGCCAAACAATCGACAGTTCTTAGGCTTCCTAGTCTTGGTTCGAAAAGAGTTGCTTTAGTTGGTCTTGGGTTACTCTTTAATTTAAAACTCTGATTTTTCTGAAAATTAAGGTTTATTTTTTTAGGTTACTCTTTTCTATTAATTGGGTTACCTTTTATAATGATTTGAGTTACTCTGTAATTTGAAACTTTGATTTTCTGAAAATTAAAGTTCTTTTTTTTAGGTTACTCTTTTATATTAATTGTGTTACTCTTTAATTTGAAACTTCGATTTCCAAAAATTAAGGTTAAACATTGAAATAAAAATATGCTAAAGATTAGACTTTTGGCATTCGATCGTTTGATTAACGTGAATTGTTAGGGTTCCATGCATTTCTAACATAGCGGAAGCAATAAATTAGAAACGTATTACCTTTCACCAGGGTGTGTTGAAGATTAACAGCTGCAGAAAACAACCTCTTGATCTTCTGATGTATTCCCAAGTTCAATCCTGACGTCGTGTGGGAGAAGATCTTCAGGATCTTCTCAATCTGCTCCTTTCCTATTCCTCACGTCAAATGAGGCGACAATAATAGGGTTCCAGGAAGTTGAGATGACTTATATATGGACTACAATAGGGGTCAGGAGAAGAAATTAGAGTCGTACCTCCATTGGGATTAAATATCTAAGTTTAACCCAAAACTTATACTTAGGCCCAATAATAATAATATAGTCCACTAAAATATTATTAATGCACTGCCGCTCCCATCCCACAATTACATTATGGGCTCCTTATTATGAACCCGACAGTCTCCCCATATTTAAGATATACAATGCATATTAATTTAAGTTACTAACAACTCCATTAATTAATATCTCATCCGAGAGTAATACCAATCAACCTCATTATCATGCCGGAATTAATTCACTTGCAAGATTTACATGATAATCCTTAACATCATCAAACTATAGCGGACACGGATTCCTTCTACAATCAACAACACACCATAAAGACAACACTACTTCCCAACTCACCTAGTTTGTTGATTTAATTACATGTAAATCTCACCTATTAATTAATTAAAGAAATACATGTTGCCTTACGTGTCGAGGTTATTATATAGGGATTAAGAGCACGAACATCAATAATAGCATAGATCAAATTCTTCAATATAGTCAGTATAAGTCGAACGATCTCAAGCGGTCCTGCTCAATACACAAAGTGCACTAATGTGATTCTATAGTCAAGATAAACTAATACCAAATCACACTACAACCATCCCGATAGAGAGTCCCCATCTATCTCGATTATGAGCATATGTTTACACTTTATAAGAAAACCAATAATATGATCTTACGCGTATTGTCGCATAACATATTTTCTATAGTATAAAGTAAATGGACTTTTACACAAACAGATAAATAAATTATAATATGCAAAACGTTTGATCATATGATTCTCGTTTCAAATTAATTGTTAAAACATTATTTATACAAAAGTTAGACATTTAGTATACAATCTAACATTAATCACGTCTTTTGCTAAAATCACTTTCTTCAACACACCATGTTACATCACAATTTAACCAAATAAGAAAAGTAATTAATAACAACTCTTTGTTTTTGCCAAAAGCAAAGTGAACCCAATTAGCCAAAATCTCCTAATTTTTTGCTGATGCAATCTCAATTCACCTATCTCTCCTGCCTATTTCTTCACTTGCTTTACCTATTGATTTTTATTTCTTTCTATTTTTGTTCTTCGCCTATTTATTTTATCTCTCTCCTCCTCTCACTTCACATGCCTATCTCACTCATTCTCCTCAATTCCCTTCTTCATTCAACTCCAAATTAGATTTTTGGACTATAATTTTTAAACGCCCATTAGATTTGAGTAGTTTTTGAGGGAGAAATTAATGACTTCTTACGATAACCTGGTGATCGAGCAACTTTGGTCCCTTCGCCCGAATTCTTGGTTTTCCGACATTGAAACCCAAATCTTCACTAAGGCACTACACACCTTGTTCGCCGCTACAGATCTTGAGGAACCATTGTTTTCTCTTTTCGATACGACGCCAGTTCACACTTCCACGATTTCTGATGCATCGGAGAACGATTCTCTCATCTCCAAGAAACGCTTGACTGCTCATCCTACCGACAGAGTGGCGGCAAAGGTGTTGAAGAAGATAGAGAAATTTGCGGGTGTTGTCCATTGGCGTGATTTAGGGTCTAAGAGAGAGAGGTGAGAGAATCGAATGGAGTGAAGAGAGGGAGAAGAGAGAGGATTTTACATGGCTATCATCAACCCGATTGATGTTCATTAAGTAATCAACACCCAAACATGATCCGGTTAGACCAATAATTTGTTAGGACAGGTCCCATGCCAGTTGCTCTAAAAAAATAATATTTATGATCAATTTATTAACTTTTTAAGAGTATTATGGTATTTTAATAATAAATAAATTATAAACTATGTTACGTGTGTTATAGATTAATGATATTTTTGAAACTAAAATAAAATTTTAAGTTATTATTTAATACTCCCTCCGTCCCGAATATTTTTACCCATTTGTACGGGTACGGAGATTAAGACGTGTTATTTTTTCAATACATAATGTAAGAAAAAGTATGGATAAATTAGAAATTTAAAAATAAAAAGTAAATTAAGTTGTTGAAAATTATGAATAAAGTGTAAAAATGTAATTAATGGAATGAGTAAAAATACGCAGGACATCTGATGAGAATGAAAATGAGCGTGTTTGATTGTCCAATTTAACACCTGTTTGATGAGAACTATTGTCATATATTAGCACAAATATCTTATATCCAATATATGTGAGAAAAGGTGTACTTGAGGTGTTTTATTGTATTTTAGGTGGAAAAAGGATCAAAAGTGCAAAGTTGGAGAAAAGGTGCAATTTGTGCAAGAATGCTGAAAAACGCACGTCCAACTTGTATAATTTTTATCTATTCATGTGGATATTTGAATTGGAATTTCAATACATGGTTGGAAAGCCACAGAAGAGAGGGTCATTTTGGCGTAAAGAATACCTCAATCGAATTCCAAATGAGAAAGTTATGATCAAAGTGGTGACGTCGCGCAAGCTGTGCCGAACAGAACGACTGTGCTACTTTCCGTGACTTAATATACATTCAAATATTAGATCTTTGGTGATTTATTTATATGGTTAGAAATTCAAGAAAGATAGAATCGCGTGAGCGCAATAATTACGTAAATCGGAGGTCGGATGTGGAAGTTATGTGCAAAACGGTGAGACTGCGCAAACTTGCTCGACCACGAGAGTCTGCTCGACCAGAATCATCTTGGTCCAACGGAGGAGGAAAGTTGAACAATATGTGCAAAACTTACAGTGAGCTTGCTCGACCATTGCTCGACGCCTTGCTCTACCAGTCAAGGCTTGCTCGAATGGAATGTCGTTGATGCTATTTTTGGTAGTTTTGGGTTTCTTTTACCAAATTTGACGTATGTCTCAAGTAAAAGCTCATCCAATGCCTATAAGGAGAGCTTAAAAGTATAAAAGGTGATGTAGATCACATCATTATTCATCATAGTGAATAGATTGAATTGGAGAGAGGCCAACACAATACCACACCCCCACAAGGGGGATCACCCCCAACCATCATCCACATCCTTTCCTCCATCCATCCATCACTGTGAAGATTCGTCTGTGGATCCAAGAAGGAGAATCAAGAGGATTTGAAGAGACAGAAGAGAGAAGGAATGAGACTTCTACACCACGGGTTTTCTTAATTCTTTTCTTCTACTTTCTAATTTTTTGAACTTATGGGTAAGATCTATCCAACACCCATGATTGTTCTTCGCAACATCATAGGCTAGAACTATTTTTGTAGATCTAGGATTTATGAAGGTTTTATGAATTAATTAAACTCTCTTGTGTCTTTCGTACAACACTACTTGTGGATTTATTTTATATATGATTGTGCTTTCTTAATCCATATTCACAGTCATTTTGTGCATCTTCAATTGGTATATAGAGTTTGAATATATATCTTGGTTGTAGATTGAATGCGTTCACCTCTATAGATTGATATCCATAATACTTGGGGTGAACACACTCAATGTTTACAGTTCATATTGTTAATGTATAATGGCATGGCGCAAAGGGTAAGACACTTAATACTAAAGGGTATAACATTCAATTAAATACGTCATTCATCCTACTTTAGTTTGCAGCCTCACTCTGGCACGGAGATTAAGAAAAGTGAGGGTATTATGGTATTTTTTGGTAATAAATAAATGATAAAGTATGTTAAGTGTGTTAGGTAGGGGTATTTTTTTGTAAATAAAGTGTATGAAAATTGTGATTGTTTTGACTTTTTGCTTTGTTAAAGAGAGTTGCAAACTTTTGTAGGACAAACAAAAATAGAAAGTGTGGAATTTGAAAGGAGATGGAGGGAGTATCTTATGTAATAGTACTAGACAAAGTCTCTTGTGAGACTTTCTTCATGTGAGACGGATATGAGATGGACATTTTTTATTCAACCCATTATCAATTCTTATTTTTAAATTAATCAGTTTTTCAAATCCCTTAAAATCTATCCAATAATATAGATTGAGGAGAGAGAAAAATCTTTCCAGATTACAACACACCTCCATCGACTACAATGCATGAGAGAGAAAAGTCTTTCTAAATTTCAACGCACCTCCATCGACGAAAATGAGAAACAAAGAAATAGAAGACAGAAGAGAATTCATTTTAACGTTGGAGAGTTCAGAGGGTGATTGATTTTTTTCCAAGATTTGTTTCTTCCATCGCCTATACCAAAAACTCGCCGTCTCTGCCTTTTCTGCCGTCTATTTCTCCATTGGCATTTTGAAAAGTTTGGAAAGGAATCTCCACTATCATAGGTAATGTTGCTTTCATGTAATTTTCTAATGTATTATTGTGGTAATAAAGTCCGTAATTCGGCTAGAATGGATGGAGTAAGCAATTATGGTGGGGGCGAGGGGAGTAACTGCGATCGGAGTGGTGGCTGAATTAGAGGAATTAGTATTCAGGGTGTCGGCTAGGGGAGTATGTTTGGTCTGAGTAGTGGTTGAAATATTAGAAGTAGAGGTCGGGGGTGGTGGCAGTGGTGGAGCTAGGGAGGCGCGACTGTGGTTGTCTTAGGAGTGGCGGTGGGACGGTAGATATAATCAGAGGGCTTACAAAATCTCAACATACAATATCGCAAAAATTACATACTATAGCCGATTAGAGACATACTATAATAAGAAAATGAGATAATGTAAGACATTTTACATAAGATGTTATAACACAGGAATGATGTACTACAACATCAAGGGAATATAGTCTCATATAACATACAATAACATATAAATTACATACTAGAACACAGATTTGTCATACTATAAATGAAATGGAATATACTTTTAGTAGACATACTATATCTCGTAGATTACACACAATAACATGAAAAAAGACATACAATAACATTACTGAAATATTTTTCCACCTAAGACACAATAACAAAGAAATTACATACTATAACCTATCCACGACATACTATAATACAAAAATGACATATTGTAAGATATACGCAATACACTTTTACATAAGATAATATAATACAAACATAAAATACTATAACCTGGAAACAAAGTATAGTGAAACCAATGAGATATTGTCTTAGCTAGCATACAATAACACAAAATTACATACTGAAGTTGGAATAGGAGAGCACTCATCTTGGGGTGGGCTTACTACTTAGATACTAATGTGAATTTGATACACTATAAAAGAAACATAATATTGCACACAATAACATGGAATAAACATACTTTAATACCATCGTAATATTTTTTCAGTTAAGATTCAATAACACAAATATTATATACTATAACTCATTCATGACGTACTATAACACATATAATGTACACGAGCACTAGTAAGGATAAATTATGATTTGCTGTGACAATTCACCGGAATGAAAAAAATGGTCACTGAAAATAACAAGTCATTAGATCGGGAAGTTTGAATTCATCCCATAAATTTATGAACTACAAAAAATAATGGACATTAATTAATCATAACTCATTCTATAAATTTAGGATTTACTAAATATAAGGGTTGACTAATCATTATTATTTTAATATTATATTATTAAATTATAATAACATATTGGGTTGACCCGTCTCACGATCCGTTTTTCTTATACCCTGTCTCACAAGAGAGTTCCTCATAATACTATATATATTTTTATATTCTAAATAGAGGAATAACACTTTATATAATAAAAGAGTAACACTTCATTTGACAAAATAATAAATAACAAAAAAGATAGTGACATTTCATTTTATTAAAAAGACACTTCGTAAAATTAATTTCTTTTTTTAATCAAAGTACTAATTTAATGAGAATTGATCTATTGTTAAAAGGCAATCAACATTAGGCTTGAAAGCTTTGTACTTGTTTTTGACAACTTCTCCTCAAATTTCTAATGGAATTTCTCAAGCTCTTTGGATGTTTTCATCACAATATAATACACTTTGATCTTGCTCTTGGTGAACGACACTAAGCTGATGCATTTCAATGGAGAATTAAGTTGGCTAGTCTTTTGTTTACAACCATTTTATGTTATTTAGTTTCATTCAACACCTCTTTCAGATCACATATTTCTTCATTTGTCTTCTCCTTGTCTAACAATAAAAAGCACAAACCACAATATCTGCTCATTCAAGTTCAAACCTTAATATGAGCCACATGATAACTAAGGTTTTTTTATCATACATGAGTCTAACAGGAAATACTAACCGTAACCTTAAAAACAAGAAACGATGAAAGAAATAAAAATCTGAAAAAATGTATATCAATCTCAACAAGTCATCTGCTCAAAATATTTGAACTATGAAAGATGTTAAAATGATGGCAAAGGTTTTGTGAATTCATATACTTTTTAGATGTAAAGTTCACTTCCTTTGTTAAAACACACATGATTGCACTACTTTGAACTAGGAATAAGATATATATATATATATATATATATATATATATATATGGGAGAAAGAGAAGAACAAATACACAGGATCACAACAACAGGAATAACCCAATCACACATTATTGATACAATAATAAGAAAATTAATCTTTTATATTATGAATTAACAAGAAAGCTTAATAAGATAAGCATCAAACATTTTGTTTTCTACCAAGTCTATGAATCTAAGAGCTATTTTTTATAAATCTAAGAGCTATTATAGATTTATGTAATAGATTTTGTACTTAAAAATATTTAAATTGAATCCATTAGAATAAGATGGAAGAAAACAATTGATGGGGGAATATAACCTCAAACCTTCATCATGAATAAGAAAGAAAACCATAAAATTGCTAGTTAGACATGCAAAAACCACAATTTAATCATAAAGACTTCTGAAATATTTCAACATTCATCTTGATTGTGTGAGAATAGAGTACAATTAAAAATCATCCAAATTTATCAATGGAGAGGTAAAAGACATCACTAAAAATATCCTATGAATATCATTCTCTTCGTCATCGTCGACTTGTCCAATGTAGACTCCAAACTGAGTGGTCTCACTGCCACCGCATTTGCCTATCTCCATCGCTGAATCAAATTTTCAGGGATGAGAAGAAAGATTGGAAGGTGAGAGAGAAAGCTGATTAGTGTCAATTGAAAATTAGGGTTTTCTTTTATGATATACTACGGGCATAACATTTTATTTGGATAGGGTCAGACTTGGGCGCGCAGATCTAAATCCGTGCCTCTTATTTTATTTAACGTATAAAAATAATAATAAAATAGTAATATAAATATAAATATATAATTAAATATATTAACTGGGCATAAAATAATAAAAGATGTCATATAATTATATATTTTTCATACGTGGATAGGTATTTTCAATGAGAAGGCATCTTAAACTATCCATTAACTATTAAGAATAATTTATAGAAATAAAATTATCAATTCAATGGAATCATAAAATAAATTTGAGTAGAAAAATACATAGAGTAAAAAGTACTATTGTAAAATTAAAATACCTTATTCAAAAAGAATAACAATGTACGATTCTTCAAATATGCTGTCAAAGTTTCTACTCACCAAATATCTTAGAGAAAGAAAATAAAGATTTAAGAAAAAATTAAATATTGCATGTGGATAATCGGTAATGCAGGCAGATTAACGCACCTGACAGTGATGCACGCAGATAAATTGCGAGGCGTAACTTCATCATGCAGGATTCGATCCTGTGTGGTGCGGAAGAAAAAAAAAGTTTCAAGCCAGTTGAGTCACCTAACATTAATATTTAAAAACCAACTTCAATATGTATATAATCGGGGGCCCTCGTTGGGATGGTGCACTGTGCGGCAGCACCTCCGGCTTCGCCCTAGGGCCGTCCTTGTCTGTGTCATACACACAACAAAAAATTGTGACCCCTTTGAAGAAAGTAGGGCAGAAGGTGAATTTGGAAGTTGATATTTTGGGGAAATATATGGAGAGGCTGATGAGCAGTAGATTTGTTGATTCAGTCAAAACATCAGATTTGAAGTAAATGTGCTTCATTGCTATTGTTTGTTGTTACTCTTGTTTTATTTTGTGTTGTGTTTTGGTAGAGGTGGTAAAAAGACCGGGTCGGGCCAGCCTAGTACCGACCCAGCGGACCATTGCACATTTATGGGCCGTGCTTGGTCCAATTTTTTGCGGGCCTTATTTGTTGTGGCCCAACTAGTTCATACTGAGCCACCGATCATTTCGGCCCATTAATATTAATTTATTTTTTAAAATTTTAAATAAAAAATTTTAAAATTTATTTATTTTAGTACGTGTAATAATTATATAAATCAATATTGAATATTATCTTCAAATTTATAATTAGATATAAATGGTAAATAATCTATTCACTTTAATTATTATTTTTAAATCAAATAAATTACTCCCTCCGTCTCGGTAATTACTGCACAATTTTCTTTTTGGTTCGTCCCAACACTTATGCACGTTTCTATAAATGGATAACATACATTACAATACTACTCACTTTATACACACTTTTCAATAACTTTACACACCTATTTTATTAAATAATCTACAAGTACTCACTTTTTTACAAACATACCTATCACTTTACATATCTTTATACCTGAAAAATTGATTTTCTTTAATCTCCGCACACTAGAATACATGCGCAAATTACCGGGACGGAGGGAATAAGATTTATTATTAGGGGTTGATTGTATTATTAAGATTTGTTAAATAATGGATTGAAGCTATTTAACATCAGTAATCACGATTATTATGTAATTAAAATTATATTATTAACATCCAACAATTTTATTATTATAATATAATGGAATTTGAATCCAACTTTTACAGATTTTAGCAACCATTAAACCTCATACACAACTTATCACGTTTATATACATACACACACACACACACACATATATATATATATATACATACATACACACACACACACATATATATATATATATATATATATATGTATGTGCGTGTGTGTATTTATTTATATATAATAGTAATAATAATAATAATAATAATAATAATAATAATAATACCTTTTTTTAAATCTCATACACAATTTTTTTTAATTTTTTTCCTTTCTCCTTAACTTTATTTCTATCATAGAGTAATCAAAATATCCAAGTAAAATAGAAAATTCATATATAATTTGAAGATTATAACTATTTTAGAAAGTTATTTCTATGACTATTTCTATATATTTAAATTTAAGTTATTTAAATATAATTTATATATCAAATAAATTAAGTATCACAAATAATTTATGATGAAATAGTAAATTAAATATAAATAAAATGATCGGGCCAAAAAAGCTAAAAAAAGTGGGCCAAAAGCGAGGCGGGCCATTTGGCCAACCGGGCTTGATGGGCCGGGCCAAAATGGACCGATTCTTTTCGGGCCTACATTTTAATGGCCCAGCCCAACCTACTTATGGCGGGCTACGGGTTGGCCATCGGGTCGGACTTTTTTTCCGGCTCTATGATTTGGATATCATTTCACTTGATCATCTCAATAAGTGCACCATTTTTTGTACTATTCGAGTTGTGTTATTCAAACTTTGTTGAGAATTCATTTGTTTTTGGAGGTATGAGTTAACAGTGGATTTGTTGATTCTACCAAATCATCAAAGATTGAAGTAAGGGTGATACCGAAAAATTAAAGATTTCGGAGGTAGCATAAACAAATATTATGATATAGTTTCTCATTTAATGGAATTCACCACAAGTTTAGAATAGATTCGTCATGTTAAAAGAAAACACTCAAAATATATTATATTCTCCCTATTTTTCTGATCTCAAATACAAATGAATGAGATTATATTTATAGGAGCTATTACGAGAAACTAGAAATACCCATGCATTAATTATTTGACTCTACACTTACTAGATTCATTTGACCACTTTAAATGTTTCTTTGACTATTATAACTTTTATAGGTGTTATATCCCCCTTGCTAATGGGCCGAAAGCCCAACATTATCTCCACTTATGGCGATGAAATCTGATCATAAGAAGCTCAAGGACTAAATAGGGAGATAACTCTCGAATCCAAGTAAAGGCCTAAAAGGTGAGCCCATGGAATGAAAAGCAAGACAATAAAAAGGGCCCAATGGATGAGCCCATAATCACGGTGGGACGGGACCAGTGCGAATTCAAAGGGAGCCGAGTGACAAAGAGCTCGTTAAAGGGATCGATAATCGAAATACCATTCTGCTGGACAATAGACTCTTGAGGTCATGGAAACACCCAGAAAGTTTGAAGAATTAAACCCTCTCGAAACCCCACCTCACTTGGAAAAGGGAAGGATATCGAAACGTCAAGGAACATCACCTCTCTTCGAAAAAACGACATGGATAAGGACAATGATAATTGTAACATAAGGTTTTCTAAACATCACTCTCAGTTAAAGAACAACACTCACATAGCATGTTCCTCCTGATCCACCAATGAGATGCGAGCAAAGGACAAAAAGAGGTCTACAACCTTCTGCAGTTGTGTGTCACCACCTGCGACCACCCACAAAACAACTGAAGCTTGGTACTCCTCTGGCATTAATGATTATTTGTGTCTAGCCAGGTGGCAGTACTGGATTGGTCTACGACTAGGGTTTCTTGTAGATATAAATAACTTCTCTTCCAAGAATGAGGCAGGTTACTCATGCACATACATGACATTACACTAGTAAGGGGAGGAATTTTGTAAGTGATGTTCTTAAAGGTGATAATAAAAGAGTGAAAGTTTTTGGTTGGATCTCATCTATCCTTGATTCATTGTGTTAGTGGTGCTTGTTCTTAGTCTAGTTAAACAACAATCTTTCCATTATTAATCTCGATCATAACTAGCTAGGAAATCACCATCAACAATAACCCTATGAAAAAAATACTATAAGATTAAATGTAGTAAATAAGACGACTGGACCAAGAAAAGATAGTTGGAAAGACTCAAAACACCTCAAACAAATAAACTTTGCATATTCTCAGATATTCCTGTAACCTTTCAAATAAAAAATCTCCTTGTAGGAAACTCCAAATGACTCTCCAATCGTTACGCTGGAAACTAGACTGAGAGGGATTTCAACTATGTACAAACTTGTCTCTGAGTTTCCTTTTTTTTTATCAGCATAGTCAACATGAATTTAGCAGACCTTCAATGCGTATCAACATTATTTTTAGCTGAATTATTACAGTAGTTTTTCTGTGCAATCTTAATCTTTACTCTGCTTACCATTTTCATCTCTCATTATCAAACCAGTGGACCTAGCTAGAGAAAAAACGGCGCTTTCTCACCCACCAACATCCTTGTGCCAGCACCTCTGGAATCCCTCAGCACTGGCGGTGAAAGTAGCATCAATTTCAAACCTTTCGGTTGCTTCGCCGCCGTAGGAAATCCACTCCAAGCTATCTCTTCATCCTGCTCTAAAACACCCTCCTCTTTCATCTATCTTCATCAAATCCCCGAAACCCTATCATCCCAAATTTGTCACCACCACAATCAAGTCCATTTTCACCGGCATAGTGGAAGAAATGGGAACAATCAAGCAGATAGGGTTCGACCAAGAGGGCAGTTTCATCATGAAAATCCATAGAAAAACAATCCTCAAAGACGTTCACTTGGCCAACAGTATCTCCATCAACAGAACCTACTTAACAGTGATGAATTTCGATACCGGACTATCCAAATTCTACGTCGGACTGACACCAGAGACATTGAGAAAGGCTTCTCTATGTGAATTGAAAATTAGATCTTCGGTTCATTTGAAAAGGGCATTGAGCCCTAGCACTAGAATGGGGGTCATTTTGTGAAGGGTCACGTCGACGGCACCAGAGACATCATCGACGTGATTCCGGAGGGAGACCCACTGTGGATGAAAATTAAGGTTGGAAAAGAGATATTAAAGTACATTGTACGAAAGGGTTTTATAGCAGTAGATGAGACTAGCTTAACAATGGTGGGTGTTTGTGAGGAGAAATTGTGGTTCAATTTCATGTTGGTGTCATACACACAGTAGAAAATTGTGACCACTTTGAAGAAAATAGGACTGAAGGTGAATTTGGAGGTTGATATTTTGGGGAAATATGTGGAATGGCTGTTGAGCAGTGGATTTGTTGATTCAGTCAAATCATCAAGATTGAAGTAAAGGTGCTTCCTTGCTATTGTTTGTTGTTATTATTGTATTTTATGTTGTGTTTTAGATATCATTTCACTTGATCATCTCAATAAGTGCAACACTTTTGTACTATTCGAGTTGTGATATTTAAACTTTGATGAGAATTCTTTTGTTTTTGGAGGTATGATTTAACAGTGGATTTGTTAATTCTATCAAATTATCAGGATTAAAGTAAAGGTGATACCGGAAAATTAGAGATTTAGGTGGTAGCGCAAACAAATACTATGATAAAATTCCTTAATTAGTGAAATATACGCCACAAATTTAGAATAAGCTCGTCCGCGTAAAAGTAAACACTCAAAATATGTTATATTCTCCCCATTTTTCTGATCTCAAATACAAATGAATGAGACTCTATTTAGAAATCGTTACAAGAACATATAAATTCTTATGCACGAATCATTTGACTTAAAACTTACTTTGATTCATTTGATTACTTTGAATGTTTCTTTAATTATTATAATCCATGCATAACATTACTATAACATTTAATATAGTAAATGAAATAACTTGACAAAAAAAGAGAGTTGGAAATACTAAAAAAATACTTCAAATGCATGAACTTGGCAGATTCTCGTGTATTCCTGCCACCTTTTCGAAAAAAGAGCATAATTTTTTGTAGGAAAATCCAAATGACTCTCCATTTGTTGAGCCATCCAAGAGTTCATATTGTTGGATTGTATACTAAAAGTATCATTTTGTATGAACAATTTTTAACAATGAATTTGAAATGAGAATCATATGATCAAATGATTGGGTCTTATAATTTATTTATATGTCGATGCAATAGTCCACTTACTTTATACTATAGATTATATGTTGTGCGACAACATGCGTAAGATCATATTATTAGTTTCCTTATAAAGTATAAACAGATGCTCACAACCGAGATAGACGAGGACTCTCTATCTGGATGGTTATAGTGTGATTTGGTATTAGTTTGTGTTAACTATAGAATCATATTAGTGCGCTTTGTGTGTATTGAGTAGAACAGCTTGAGATCGTTCAACTTATACTGACTATATAGGAGAATTTGATCTCAGTTATTATGGATGTTCGTGCTCTTAATCCTATACAATAACCTCGACATTTAAGGCAGCATGTATTTTTTTTACAAATGGTGAGATTTACATGTAATTAAATCAACAAACTCAGTGAATTAGGAAATAATGCTATCTCGATGGTGTGTTATTGATTGTAGAAGGAATCTGTGTCCTATTAAATAGGTTGATGATATCCCATGAAGAGCTCATAAGGATTATCATGTAAACCCTGTAGGTGGATTTATTCCCGCATGATAACAAGGTTGAGTGATACTACTCTAGAATGAAATATTAATTAATGGAGTTGTCAGTAACTTAATTAATTAATGGGCATTGTATATCTTAAACATGGGGAGACTACCGGGCTCATAATAAGAAGGAGCCCATAACCTAATTATGGGATTGGAGTGGCAATGCAGTAATAATATTATAGTGGATTATATTATTATTATTGGACGTAAGTATAAGTTCTGGACTAAACTTGGATACTTAATCCCAGTGGAGGTCCGACTCTAATTTCTCCTCCTGGTCCCTGTTGTAGCCCATATATAAGTTATCTCAGCTTATCCAGAACCCTATTGATTGACGCCTAATACAAGTTGAATCGAAGGAGGAAGCAGATTAAGAGGATCTTGAAGATCATCGCCTACACGATGTCAAGATTGGACTTGAGAATACATCAGAAGATCAAGATGTTGTTTTCTTTAGCCGTTATTCTTCAACATACCCTGGTGAATGGTAATACATTTATATCTTCTTGCTTTCGCTGATTTAGAAATGCAAGGAACCCTAACGATGTACATTAACCAAATGATCGAACGCTAACAATTGGTATTAGATATTCAGTTTCATGGTGAAGCGTGATACGTTAGGCTAGGGTTTATGTAAATATGTTATTTATTCTCAAAAAAATATCGTATTAGGGTTATGGTTTTTGTTTTATGTGTAGTTCATGAGAACCCTAATTATGATTTACTATGGACTTCGTTGGCAATGGTACGTGAGTGACGCTGGTGTAAAACACACGACGCGAACTTGCACTGCATGACACATCTTCTGAATTGGTGAAAGCCTTCCACTTCACCGGCAATAACCAGGGTTTAGCAACGCATGCATGGCTAGACAGTGTTGCAACGGTGGTGCGCGAACCCAGCAGGATGCAGCCGACATGATCAACATGTGAACCACGCCACGATCGGCGAGCATGTGATTGCTAGGTACAAGAAGGCAAGCGCTAAAGCTCCTGAAGCTGATGGCTAACCAAGAGACAGTGCAGCGCCGATGATACGCACGGCTGGATAGTTACTAGGCAGTTTTGAACGATGTTGGAATGGCGGCAGGCGAGCGCCGCTGAGCAATGGCATGACTCATGCAGATTTCTAACGTGTGGTGCAAAGCAAAGCTGACTATCGGCGGTTAGAGGATGAGCGGGCAGTTGAAGGCTGGGGCACGTCAAACAACTATTCCGAGCGAGTCTGCTTTTAGATTGTATATAAAAGTATTGCTTTTGTATGAAACAATGTTTAACAATTAATTTGAAATGAGAATCATATGTTCAAACATTTTGCATATTATAATTTATTTATATGTTTGTGTGAAAGTTCATTTACTTTATACTGTAGATAATATGTTGTGCGACAATACGCAGAAGATCATATTATCGATTTCCTTATAAAGTATAAACAGATGCTCACAACCGAGATAGACGGGGACTATCTATCAGGATGGTTGTAGTGTGGTTTGGTATTATTTGTCTTGACTATAGAATCACATTAGTGCACTATGTGGGTATTGAGACGGACTGCTTGAGATCGTTCGACTTGTACTGTCTATATAGGAGAACTTGATCTCTGTTATTATGGATGTTCATGCTCTTAATCCTAATGCAATAACCTCAACATATAAGGCAGTATTTATTTCTTCGATTCATCAATGGGTGATATTTATATATTAAATAAATAAACTTGGTGAGTTGGGAAATAGTATTGTCTCTACGGTATGCTGTTGATTGTAGAAATAATCCATATCCGGCATAGGTTGATGATGTCCCCTTGAGGAGTTCATAAGGATTATCATGTAAATCTTGCAAGTGGATTAATTCCGGCATGATAATGAGGTTGAGTGGTACTACTCTCGGATGAGATATTAATTAATGGAGTTGTCAGTAACTTAATTAATTAATGGATGTTGTATATCTTAAATATGGGGAGACTGCCGAGCTCATAATAAGAAGGAGCCCAAAATGTAATTTTGGGATTGGAGCGGTAGTGCAGTAATAATATTTCTGTGGATTATATTATTATTATTGGACTTAAGTATAAGCTTTTGGCTAAACTTGGTTACTTAAACCCAATGGAGGCCCAACTCCAATTTCTTCTCCTGGTCCTTGTTGTAGCCCATATATAAGTCTTTTCAGCTTCCTGGAACCCTTAATTCTGCACTGTTTTTGACGTGAAAAAGGAGAGAATCAGATTAAGTTGATCCTGAAGATTGTTGCCCACACAACATCAGGATTGGACTTGGGATATACAGCAGAAGATCAAGAGGTTGTTCTCTGCAGCAGATCTTCAACAACATACCATGGTGAAAGGTATTGTAAACTTTAATTATTTCTTCTCCAGATCTAGTTTACATGGAACCCTAACAGTTTATGCTAACCAACCGATCGAACGCCAACATTTGCAACCAGTTTTGATCGGGTCTCACAGGATTTTTGGTCGGGTCGGTGAATTTTCCGAGCGAGTCTTGTTGAATTTTTTATGGGCGTGTAATTCTGCAATGGCAGCAATCGGAGGGCATCAAGTCATGCTTACTGGTGAACTAGTGAGTATGAAGCTGGGCGATGGAGCAGACACCGAGTGACCTTGTGAGCTGAAAGGCGAGACGTAGCTACTGCCGGGTAGCTTGTCAGGCAAGGCGCACAGTTCGTGATTGCTTGTCAGGCATTGAGGCAAGAAGGCAGGCAGACAGCTGTCGAGGGCTAGTAAGCAGTATGCACAGAAGGCAGCACTAAAAGCTGCATGATAGCTAGTTGGTGTGCACTTTGCTAGGCGAGCATGCGGTTGTCGGTCGCAGGCTACCGAGCGCCTCACACATTGGCATGCACAGATGGTGGGCTGTAGCACTCGGAGCCATGATAAGCGATGAGCTGACTATCTAATGCTGAGGTAGTAGACCAGACGAGTGAGCACAACACACGATTGTAGAAGTTGGGTGCTCGTGGGGCTGCGCAGTGATCAATCTGGAGAAAAATTCATGAAGACCGGCTTCTAATTTTCAGATCAGGTTTCAGGGCAGTGCCCCGAACTCCGCGACCTATCCCATCAGGTTTATCACTGGGGAGGTCAATCCCCGTCTGCGTTACCCGCATTCATGTTTGGTGAAAAATAATCGAATTCACTTATATATAACTGTTTATAATTAATGGTGAACAATCGAATTCACCAAAATATAACTGGTTAATTAATTTAATTATCTTTTATTATTTTATGTGGAAATGCATATTCTATGTGATTTATTTATTTAAATTGCTGTTAATAGAAGCATGCTAAGTTGCGTATTATATTTGAATATTATATGCATGTTAAAACCCTTCGGTGTTAAATAACTAAGTGGGAGAGGGAATTGGTAATTAATTCCCGCGGCCTCCATTATTATTTTGTAAGTAATATGAGTAAACTTGTGCATTGGCAATATGACCTTCCTCCATATCGGATGAGTTTATTCACGGATCAATCGTACGAACTTCTTTATGATGATTGTAGAAAATTACCCGAGCGCGTGTGATCTTCTCCATCTGAAGGGACACAAGCTTGTGCAATGAACTTGGAATCAAATAATGGTACACACTTAGGTACAAATAATAAGTATCCTCTGAATCGGAGTCACTGCTGTTATTTGTATGGCTAAAGAGAAACCGACTATTAATTATTTTATCATAAAGTTTGGTTGACAAATGAAATTAATGGGTAAAATCTTCTCTTGTAAATGTTCGGGTTTGTATACGTCCAAACTATCGTGGCATGCAGACTCACGGTGCCTGAGATGTTGGTGAATTTTATTTTATATTGTTTTGAGGGAATCAATATAAATTGATAAACTTAAAGTGTTTGATCTATTCATTTATTTATGATTATCAGGATTTTCAAATGGCACTCAACTCAAATTTTGATATACTTAGAGAGCACAAACTTACTAGCACTAATTATGTTGACTAGAAATGAAATGTGGACATTGGTTTAACTGCTGAAGATCATATCTTTGTACTCACTGAGGAATATTCTCCGGAGCCTACTAATGACTATACTGAAGAGCAAAGAGCTATTTATAATAGGTGGTTGAAAGCTGATAGGATGTCTAAGTGCAATATTATGGCTTCTATGTCAAATGTGCTTCAAACTCAGCATCAAGATATGAACACCGCCTATGATATGCAGAATCTTAGCGAACTCTTCGGGCACCAGAGTCGTCCTACTAGGCCGAAGGGCATGTCTGTGCTAATGAATACCAAAATGACTAGGGCACTCCCGTAAGGGAGAATGTTCTTAAGATGATGGGCCAACTCAATGAGTTGGAGGTTCTTGGAGCTGTAATCGATGAAGAAACCCAAGTCGATATCATACTCCAAAGCTTGCCTAAGATTTTTAAGCAGTTTCACCTGAACTATGGTATGAACAAACATTTGTACACGTTGGCGGAACTTCTATCAGAAATTGTGGCGGCAGAAGAACTATTTCGTCATGCTCCTCAAGTTCATGTTGCTAAAAATGCTGCTCATCCTAGGTCGAAAGGCGGTAGGAAGAAGAAGAAAAAAGGAAATTCAGCACCGATGAACCAAGTGAAGGCAAAGAGTGGTGCAGTCAAGAAGCCTAAAGGCAAGTGCTTCAAATGCAAGCAACTAGGACATTACAAGGCTGACTGCCCACTTCTGAAGGCAAACATGAATTGTAAGTCTTTTATACTAGTTGTTGAATCGTGTTTAGTGGCTGTATCTGCTGATACTTGGTGTGTAGATACGGGAGCCACTGACTATGTCTGTAATTCTTTGCAGGGGTTCCACCAAATGCGACAGCTTAGCGATGGCGAGATTACCATACTCATGAGGAATGCTACAATCGTAGCGGCTGTTCCAGTGGGAGACGTCTATTTATCTTTCAATAAGAATAAAACTCTTGTTTTGAGGAATTGTCTTTATGTACCTCATTTTAGAAAGAATTTAATTTTGGTTTCTAAATTTTTTATAGATGGATATTCTATTTCTTTTAATGACAAAGTTGTTATAAGGAAAAATAGAATTATTATCTGTGATGGTGTATTGATAGATAATTTGTATACTCTTCATCCAATTTCTCCCATAGTGAAACAAATTAAATTGAATGATACATATACTAATAAGAGAAAAGAACCTTAAAAAATGAACCAAACATATCTTTGGCATATAAGATTGGGTCATATTAACTTGAGTAGGATTCAAAAGTTGATAGCTGATGGGCCTGTGAGTTCATTAGTAGTGGAGAATTATCCAACTTGCGAATCCTGCTTGGAAGGAAAAATGACAAAAAGGCCTTTTAAGGCAAAGGGGTATAGAGCCAAAGATCTGTTGGAATTGGTTCATTCTGATTTATGTGGTCCTATGTCTGTCCAGGCAAGAGGTGGTTATGAATATTTTATCACTTTCATTGATGATTATTCTAGATATAGATATATTTATTTGATGCACCACAATTCTGAGTGCTTTTATAAATTCAAAGAGTACAAGGCTGATGTGGAAAAGTAACTTGGAAAATATATCAAGACACTATCTGATCGTGGTGGCGAATACCTCTTGGGAGAGTTTAGGAATTATTTATCGGAATAAGGGATTGAATCCCAATTATCTGCACCGGGCACACCTCAACAGAATGGTGTAGCAGAAAAAAAGAATAGGACTTTTATGGAAATGGTAAGAACAATGATGAGTTATTCGAAATTACCTAATTCGCTTTGGGGATACGCCTTAGAAACATTAGCTTACATTCTTAACTTAGCACCTTCTAAATCGGTGGCCGGCATACCCACAGAACTGTGGACTGGATGCAAGCCTAGTTTAAAACATGTTCGGATTTGGGGTGCTTCGACACATGTGTTAAAGGCAGATGCTGATAAGTTAGAATCGCGTACTGATGTTAGTCTGTTTATAGGATATCCTAGAGGAATGAAGGGTTGTTTATTTTACAGTCCCAAGGACCAAAAGGTGATCGTTAGTACGAATGCCAGATTTTTGGAAAAGGATTATATAATGGACTACAAGCCCATGAGTAAAATTGTTCTAGAAGAAGTAAGAGGAGAAACACCAAATATAATACCAACTGTATAAGAGGATATACAACAGGACACTGCACCGCGTGTCACAACTAATATACAATTGCCTGCGGAGACTCGTCGTAGTAGGAGAGTTGTGAGACAACCGGATAGATTCATGGGATTGGGAGAGTCTTTTGACTTGGTCCCTAGTGAACATGAAATCGACCCATGGAATTACAACGAGGAATTGCAAGATAAAGATGCTCAATTTGACAAAAGGCAATGAAATCTGAAATAGAATTCATGTATTCTAATCAAGTCTGGGAGCTTGTAGAATCACCTAATGGTGTAAAAGCCATTGGATGCAAGTGAGTCTACGAAAGAAAAAGGACGATTTGACGGTAAGGTGGAAACCTTTAAAGTAAGGCTTGTTGCTAAAGGATATACTCAGAAAGAAGGAATCAATTATGAGGAAACCTTCTCGCCTGTGGCCATGCTTAAGTCAATCCGAATTCTTTTATCTATTGCTGCTCATATGGATTATGAGGTATGACAAATGGATGTCAAGACAGCTTTCCTTAATGGTAGTCTTGAGGAAAACATCTATATGAAGAAACCAGAGGGATTCATTGCAAAGGGCGAAGAGTATCTTTTGTGTAAGCTTAATCGGTCCATTTATGGATTGAAACAAGTTTCAAGATCATAAAATATCCGTTTTGATAAAGTAATCAAGTCATATGGATTTATTCAATGTCTGGATGAATCATGTGTGTACAAGAAGTGTGGCGGAAACATAGTCGTATTTCTTATACTCTACGTGGATGATATTCTTCTCATTTGAAACAATGTAAAGGTATTGTCGGGCGTAAGAGTGTCTAAGCAGTTTAAGATGAAGGACTTAGGAGAAGCCGGACACATTATAGGAATCAAAATAATCAGAGATCGCAAGAAAAGAATGTTGTGCTTATCCCAAGCTTCATACATTGATACAATCTTGGCTCATTTTAGCATGCAAGATTCCAAGAAAGGTTTTCTACCTTTTAGACATGGAATACCTCTATCTAAGAAAATGTGTTCCAAGACACAACAAGAAATAGAGGCAATGAAGGCAGTTCATTATACTTGGGCAGTAGAAAGCCTCATGTATGCAATGCAATGTACGAGGCCAGATATCTGTTATGTCGTGGGCATGGTCAGTAGGTATCAAAGTAATCCAGGACAAGGACATTGGACTGCGGTAAAGCATATTTTAAAGTACCTGCAAAGGACTAAGCATTATGTGCTAGTTTACCGGGCAGACACTTTATTAATTTGGGTTATATTGAATCGAATTTTCAATTAGATAGGGATGCTAGTGAATCCACCTCGGGTTATGTGTATACTCTTGGAGGAGGAGCCATAATTTTAAGGAGTGTAAAGCAGAAATACGTTGCTGACTCCACCATGGAAGCTAAATTTGTAGCAGCCTCTGAGGCAGCTAAAGAAGCAGTATGGCTTAGGAACTTCTTAGTGGACTTGGATGTGATTCCTGGTTTACCCATAGCGATCACGATTTATTGTGATAACAGTGGTGCAGTAGCAAACTCAAAGGAACCATGAGCCTATAAGGCGAGTAAACATATTGAGCGCAAGTACACCTGATACGAGACATCGTTAAAAGAGTAGAGGTCATTGTCGCTAAGATTGAATCAGAAGATAACCTAGCTGACCCTTTTACAAGATCCTTTCAACGAAAGCGTTCGATGTGAACGTAGAAGGAATGGGGATTAGATGCGTGTCAGCAAATATGGCATCATAGTCTTTTAGTATAAGTGGGAGATTGTTAGATTGTATACTAAAAGTCTGGCTTTTGTATGAAACAATGTTTAGCAATTTATTTGAAATGAGAATCATATGATCAAACGTTTTGCGTATTATAATTTATTTATATGTTTGTGCAAAAGTCCATTTACTTTATACTATAGATAATATGTTGTGCAACAACACACGGAAGATCATATTATTGGTTTCCTTATAAAGTATAAACAAATGCTCACAACCGAGATAGACGGAGACTATCTATCGGGATGGTTGTAGTGTGGTTTGGTATTAGTTTGTCTCGACTATAGAATCACATTAGTTCACTTTGTGTGTATTGAGCAGGACCGCTTGAGATCGTTCGACTTGTACTGTCTATATAGGAGAACTAGATCTCTGTTATTATGGATGTTCGTGCTCTTAATCCCTATACAATAACCTCTTCACGTAGGGCAGTATTTATTTCTTTTATTCATCAATGGGTGAGATTTATATATTAAATCAATAAACTTAATAAGTTGGGAAATAGTATTGTCTCTATGGTATGTTGTTGATTGTAGAAGGAATCCGTATTCGTCATAGGTTGATGATGTCCCCTTGAGGAGCTCATAAGGATTATCACGTAAATCTTGCAAGTGGATTAATTCCGGCATGATAATGAGGTTGAGTGGTACTACTCTCGGATGAGATATTGATTAATGGAGTTGTCAGTAACTTAATTAATTAATGGACATTGTATATCTTAAACATGGGGAGACTGTCGGGCTCATAATAAGAAGGAGCCCAAATTGTAATTTTGGGATTGGAGCGGTAGTGCAATAATAATATTTTAGTGGACTATATTGTTATTATTGGACTTAAGTGCAGACTTTGGGCTAAGCTTGGTTACTTAAGCCCAATGGAGGCCCAACTCCAATTTCTCCTCCTGGTCCCTGCTGTAGCCCATATATAAGTCTTCTTAGCTTCCTGGAACCCTTAATTCTGCGTCGTTTTTGACGTGAAAAAGGAGAGAAGCAGATTGAGTTGATCCTGAAGATTGTTGCCCACACAACATCAGGATTAGACTTGGGATGTACAGCAGAAGATCAAGAGGTTGTTCTCTGCAGCAGATCTTCAACAACATACACTAGTGAAAGGTAATGTAAACTTTAATTATTGCTTCTCCAGATCTAGTTTACATGGAACCCTAACGGTTCACGCTAACCAAACAATCGAACACTAACATCTGCAACTAGCTCCGATCGGGTCTCACAAGATTTCTTGTCGGGTCGGTGAATTTTCCGAGGGAGTCTTGTTGAATTTCTGGCGAGTGTGTGATTCTGCAATGGCACCAGTCGGCGGGCATCGTGTCGTGCTTGCTGGTGAACTGGTGAGTGTGAAGCCGGGCGATAGAGCATACGCTGGATGACCTTGTGCGCTGAAAGGCGAGACATAGCTGTTGTTGGGTAGCTTGTCAAGCATTGCGCATGATTCGTGATTACTTGTCGGGCATTGAGGCAAGAAGGCAGGCAGGCAGCTGGCGAGTGCTGGTAAGCAGCATGCATGGAAGGCCGCGCAGAAGGTTGCATGATAGCTAGTTGTTGCGCACGTTGCTGGGCGAGCATGCAGGTTGTCGATCGTAGGCTGCCGAGCGCCTCACATGTTGGCATGCACGGATGATGGGCTCTAGCACTCAGAGGCATGATAACCGATGAGCTGACTATTGAATGCTGAGGTAGTAGACCGGACAAGCAAGCGCAATGCATGGTTACCGACGTTGGGCGCTCGTGGGGCTGCACATTGATCAATCTGGAGAAAAATTCATGAAGATCGGCTTCTGATTTTCAGATTAGGTTTCGGGGTAGTGCCCCGAACCCCATAATTGTCCCGTCAGGTTTGTCCCTGCAACCTCACTAGGGAGGTCAATCCCCATCTGCGTTGCCCGCATTCGTGCTTGGTGGCAAATAATCGAATTCGCTTATATATAACTGTTTATAATTGATTTAATTATCTAATTATTTTTATATATGTTTGCAGATTTTATGTGATTTACTACCTTATGTGTTTTAATAGGAGCATGCTAGGATGCATATTTTATTGTTGAATATTATATGCATGTAAAAACCCTTGGTGTTAAATTGCTAAGTGGGATAGGGGATTGGTAATTAATTCATGCGGCCTCTATTATTGGTTTGTAAGTTATGTGAGTAAACTTGCGTGATGGCAATAGGACTTCCTCTACAACGTATGAGTTTATTCATGGATCACTGGAACAAACTTCTTTATGATGATTGTAGGACGTTATTCGAGCGCGTGCGTACTTCTCCAACTGTAAGGCACACAAGCTTGCGCAATGGACCTGGGATCAAATAATGGTATACATTTAGGTGCAAATAATAAGTATCCTCCCCAACAGAGTCACTATTATTATTTGCATGGCTAAAGAGGAACCGACTATTAATTATTTTGTCATAAAGTTAGGTTGACGAATGAAATTAATTGGTAAAACCTTCTCTTGTAAATGTTCGAGTTTGTATACGCCCACAATAACGTGGCATGCAGACTCACGGTGCTTGAGATGTTGATGAATATTTTTATATTATTTTGAGGGAATCAATATAAATGGATAAATTCGAAGTATTTGATCGGTATATTTATTTTTATGATTTTCAGGATTTTCAAGTGGTTTTATTTCACTTATTGTTGACTAAAAGAAATTATATTTACTGGTCCAAAATTAGATAATTAGAAAAGAATCTTGATTTTAATTCTTACTACTTAGGAAAAACATACGTGTTCTCACTAAGGATGTTCTATGATGCTTATTGATTAAAGTCTCTAGTGGAGAGGTGAGAGGTTCATAGAAATATGATAGTCTCATGTGACTCTTCAAATACTTGAGTGAGGTTAAAAGGTGGGAAGTCATGGTTGACTTGATGAATGAATTTGAGAAACATGGATACAAATTGAAATGGAAACCTAGGTCAATTTTATTTTTCATAATTTTCCTGGATATTTTGAGCAATTTCTACCTGAAATACGAGAGGTTGTATATGGTGGGGAACTTCTGACAAAATATTTGGCGAAGGAAATCAATTTTCATCAAAATGTGAACAAGGTTAGTATCTCATTCACTAGTTGTTGAAGCATGATTAGTGATGGTATCTACTGACACGTTGTGTAGATATCGGAGTCACTAAAAGCGTGCAACTAAGTGATGATGAGATTATTAAGTACATGAGTAAGCTACGGAAGTAGTGGCTATTATTGTGGGAGTTGTTTATTTATCTTCTGATAGGAATAAACGTTTGATTTGAGAAATCGTCTTTACATACATTTTCATAGAAAGAATTTCATTTTAGTTTCTATGCATTTAAGGATAGATACTCCATTTCATTTAAATGATATATGATCATAGTGATGAGGGAAGAAGTTGTAATCTGTTGTGGTATGTTGGTGGACAATTTCGACACTCTTAAATCATGATTGTCCCACGGATACAACAAATAGTAATGATAATGCATTTTTTAATCTAATATGAGAAATGAACCTTCGGATATGAACCAAACATATTTTTGACATATGAAACTACGTCATGATTACCTTTTAAGGCAAAGGGTGTAGAGCCAAAGATATGTTGGAATTGGTTCATTCTGATTCTTGCGGTCCTAAGATTGTCCTTACGAGAGGTGGTTAGATATAATTTTCGATGCACCGGAAGTCTAAGTACTATGATTAATTCAAAAATGCATGGCACATGTGGTGAAGGGTCATTGAAAATATATTAAGTCATTACAATTTAATCATGCCAGCGAGTACCTCTTGGGATAATTTAGGAGCTATTAATCAGAGGTTGGGATTGAATCACAAGTTGTCAACACCGGGCTAACCCCAGCCGACTGGTGTGGCGAAAAGAATGTATAGGACTCTTATAGAAATGGTTAATAGATGATTAGTTATTTGGAATTACTAAATTCATTTTATGGGTATGCCCTAGAAACATCATGTCGTAAGAATGTTTGTCTATTTGTGGGATATCCTAAAGAAATGAATGGTGTTTTATTTGATAGTCCAAAAGATCAAAGGGTGATTATTAACACGAACACTAGATTTTTGAAAAAGGACTATGTAATAAATTACAAAGCCATATATAAATTGTTCTAAAGGATGTGAAAGGGAAAAACACAAAGTATAGTACCAATTGTACAAGGGAATATACCACAAGGTAACTGCATCGCGTGATACGACTGATACACAATTGCGTGTAGTGATTTATCGCAGTGGGAAAGTTATTTTACAACCTGTAAGATTTATGCTTGGGGAGAGTCGTGAGACTTGGTCTCTAGTAAACATGAAATCGGCCCATGGGTATAACGAAGCACTATAAGATAGAAATGCGAAATCTTAGCAAATTGCAATGATTTCTAAAATAGAATCTATGGATTCTAAATTAGATCTGGATGCTTGTAGAATCGCAAAATGGTGTGAAAGCCATTGGAAGTAGTTCTACGAAATAAAAGAGGACCAGACGGTAAGGTGATACTTTGAAACAAGGCTTGTCGCGTAAAGGTACACTCAGAAAGAAGGGCGGGTTCGAGTATGAGAAAACCTTTCTGTCGGTAGCTAAGTTTAAGTATGAGAAAACCTCATTGTCATGCTAGTCTTAAATTAGAATATAATTAAATTGATAATAATTCATCTTTTGGGTTCGATAATCACTTGGTCGCTTATCAAAGCTACAATAACATCCTTCACACTTGGGGATTAATATTGTGTGTTGAGAAAACGCTCTTCAAGCGGCAGTGCACTAATAATATTTTAGTAGAATATATTATTATTATTGGGCTTAAATATAAGTTTTAGGCTAAACTTGAATACTTGAGCCCAGTGGAAACCCGACTCTAATTTCTCCTCCTGGTCCCTATTGTAGCCCATATATAAGTTATCTCAACTTATCTGAAACCCTAGCGATTGACGCCTAATACACGTTGAATTAAAGAAGGAAGTAGATTGAGAGGATCTTGAAGATCGTCGCCCACATGACGTCAAGATTGGACTTGGAAATACAGCAGAAGATCAAGATGTTGTTTTATGTAGCCGTTCTTTTTCAACATACCCTAGTGAAAGGTAATACATTTCAATCTTCTTGCTTCCGCTGATTTAGAAATGCATGGAAGTCTAACGGTTCATGTTAACCGAATGATCGAATGCCAACACATCTACCATAGAAGCTTAATTTTTATTGTGACCTCATTCAAAGCCCTATAATCCACACAAAATCGGAAAATTTCATCTTTCTTTCGTACTAGAAAAATTGGGGAAGAAAATGGGTTATTGCTTGGATGTATGAGTCCTTACTCTAACCTTTCAATCTATGCCTTCTGAAAATAAGAGTACTTATATGGTTTGACGTTATTGGTTTGTTGTTCAATATAAGATTTATTCGGTGATCCATGAACCGGTATGGCGGAAGTCCTTTTGGAGGATCGAACAACATTTTGTATTTAAGCAATACCTCACGAATCTCCATAGTATGTTTGGTGGCAATATTCCTCCTCAGAACATTGATTACCCAAACCAATAGGGGTTGTGTAGATATGAAGTTCATATAAGTTGTTGAACTCATCCATTTGAATTACAACTTGAAGTTGGTGAAAAGTAACCGGAGTTGGTATGGTGATGTTTTACCCCTTCAATTTAACCATCTCTCCAAGTAATTGAAATATCAACATAGTAGTGAGTCACCTTACCAAGGTTTTGCAACCATTGTACCCCCAAAATGGTACCCTTGATTGGAAGTACAAACAACTCCAACGTAAACTTATTATTTTGCAAATCAATATCAAGATGTGGACACCTGATATCACATAATAAATTATCTCAATTTCTAACATAAACTCGAAAGCATTCTGTTGGAATCATTTCTAATGACAATTTCTACATAGAAGATTTTCTGAAATTGTGGGTACTGCCACTATTAATTAGAATTTGTACCTTTTGCCCTTTAATTTCTCCCCACATACGAAGTGACCATGGACTAGATTGTCAGCTAATGAATATAAACTGGAAACATCAGCTGTGGTTATTCCACTTCTTCCTCAACCTCACCTCCCTCTACTACATCATTAATATCATATGTGCCTAGTAAACATAAAAATCGACTTACACGTTTATGATTGTGATTCTAATTTTTTTATCAACATTATAACACAACCATCTTCTCATGAATATCAGCTTGCTTTAAGCATCTTACTGGTAGGGAAGGTGTTTGGAGAATAGGTGTATTTGGTGGCCATTTTTTGGCCAAGTTTAGAGACTCGACACCAACAACAATAGTGGAAGATAATTTTGGTTCGGTATTTGGCTTGTTTGAATGGATTTGGTGGTTTGGGATAGATGGTTGGATAGTGTATTGGACTAACTCCAGTTTTGGGCCCAAATCGCATAAGCCCGCGAGCTTTATCCAGTTTAGCCTCAGAGGCTTTAGCCAATGCATATGTTTCCACAAGAGATGTGGGCCGAGCAAAAAGCAATTCATGCCATTAATTAGGTTTCAACCCCGTGATAAAAAATAACTAACCAAAAGAAGTTCAAAGATACCTATTGCCTTGTTCATCAACTATTCAAACTCCAATTGAAATTCAACTACTATTGAGATTCAGTTAACTTTGACAATTTCCCTTGGTAATCTTCATATAAGGAAGCCCCAAATTGATTACGCAAATTGGAGAGAAACTCCTTCCAAGTGGTGAGTAATTTATTTGATTACATCCACTGAAACCAAGATGCTGCCGAGCCTTCCATATTGAAAGATGTAATACGCAATCACATTTCCTCTTAAGTTTCGTGAAAATTAAAGAATTCTTCTACTCAGAATATACATCCATCTGGGTTAGTTACGTCGAACTTTGGTAACTCTATCTTTATTGAACGAGTAATATTACTAACCTCCAAACCATAGTTAAAAGCTCAAGTGTTTGGCTTGGCTGGTGCTGCTGGAAGTCCTCTCGGAACCATGAAGCTGCTTCTTAATTTCGTCGATTCGTGAATCCATCATGCCCACATATTGTTGCATTGACTAGTGTAGTGCCTCCTTAATAGACTGTTCCTCTAATTGTTTATGTATATTTTGCAAGGGCCGGAACAAGTTCTGAATTAGCCATAGGTAAATTCCTCTCAACAAAGAGCACTAAAATAATACGATTCTTTTGATTGAATATGAATCAAAAACAGAATTTATAAGGTAAGCACCCTTTGAGTGAGTGTGAACTCCAATAACAAAGAAAAAGGAAGTAGAAAACTAGCTAAAATCTCACATAATCTTCATGCCTTCCTAGCTACTGGCATTTAAAGAAAAGGACACAAAGATTTTTAGTGGGTGTGATGCCTCTGACATTTGTTAACAGACTCACAGATATTTTTCTTCACTTATCCAGCAAGATGTAATCTTCTTGGTGGGCATCTAGTACGTGTTGGGCCTCGACGGGGTTGGGGCTGCTCAATGGATGGATTATTGTTGGACTTAGTAGTTTGGGCTTGTATGGTATCAACGTTAGCTTTGAAGATAGGCCCCGACTATCCACACACACTATTTTACAACATACACCCAATATCATTAATATCTAAGAAAAAAAAGGTAAAAAATTCCCTTATGGATGACCCCATTTACAACCCAATATATGGGCCTAAAATTATTATTATTACTACAAATCATCAATTAAAATAAGACCCATGAAGTATTTATACAATCTTACCTAAATTTGATCATCAAATGCAAGATCATGAAATTTATTCAACAAACACTAAAAAAATTAAATTACAAAATAGGTAAACTAACCGAGCATAAGTGGACTGGAAAGATGGGGATTTTCATCCCACTGAAGTGAACTGAAGTGATTTAATGTGATGGCTAAGATCTTCTCTTCTTTTTTCCTCGTTCTTCTGCTGTTCATTCCACCCTTGGAAGGGGGTGGGTGTATGTGAGTAGATTCTAATATCTAATCGTGAAAAGCAAAAGGAAGGGGTGTATAAAGTATTTTTTAGTTTTAAATGGGTGAATGGGTAAATTTTAATTTAAGGGTATAATTGTAAGAGTGCAGAAGGTGTATATATTCTCTCAGTCCCCCAAAGTATTTCACACTTTCCTTTTTTATCCATCCCTTAAAGTATTTCACACTTTATTTTTACTAAATTTGGTAAAAAATACTCCCTCCGTCCCTCCGATAAGTGTCCATTTTGCCATTTTAGTCCGTCCCAATACAAAGTATCCATTTCTTTTTTGGGTTGATGTAACACAACATAATAATATTATTATACTCAACCACTCACACATGGACCCACACTCAACATTAATACAACTACCCACTACACATTAAAATATTATTTCTCTAACCTCATTATACTTTAAAATATTACACTCCTTAATCCACGTGCCCAAAAGCAAACGGTCACTTATCGAGGGGATGGAGGGAGTACATTATAATAAGGGTAGGTCTTGCGTGAGACTGTCTCACGTGAGACCATTTTTCACTTTTTAAAATAGTTATCACTTTCACTATAAATCGTTATCACTTTCGCTATAAAATTTTATCACTTTTTATTTACACTATAAACTGTTCATGAAAGAGCATTATTGATGAGTGATATTTTCACCTAAATTTTAGTGTCTTTTTGTATGTGTTTTCATATTATTTTATCCGTATTTGTATTCTATTTGGTTGTGTTTTGTGTTTTTATTGAAATGTGTGTGAATGAGCTTAAACCTACGATTTTCACTTTTTATTGGATGCTAGACATGATAAGAAAGATGTAGGAAAAAACGGATCTCAATTCGGAGTTGAAACGATGGAGAACGAGCTAAAACAGTGAAGAAAAACAGGGGCTTGCACCAACACGGGCCGTGTACGGAACACGGCCCTGTAAGAGGTGGCCGTGTGCCGTCATCAATTCATTCAACATGATCAACATGTGCCCGTACTACAGCGCACGATTCGTGTTGCAGTACACTACCCGTGTAGCTAACACGGGCCTGTAAGGAGAGGCCGTGCGGGAGCATCAATTCGTTCAACACGACCATCCATTGGTCGTGTGTCAGCACACGACTCATGTGCAGTTTGGAGAACAGTTGACCGTTAAACCCTGAAACGACTCGATTCGTGCTGCAACACACGAGTCGTGTCAGCGCCAGATTTAATTTTTCTTCTAGAAGGTCTCCAAGGGGTATGTATATCAATTCATTTAATATTTTTGGGAGAGAAGATCCGAAATTCAGCTGCCCACACACCACGCACACCAATTTCTTCATTTTACACCATATCCTTCATCTAGTTCATCCATCTAATCTATCCATCATCATCTCACCATAAAATCTCCATCCAAATTGAGTGAAAAAAAAAGAAGAGTGGAAGATCACCAAAGGAAGAAAGGAGATTCAATTGGATTTAATCTAAGGGAATTTTCATTCCAATTTTGTGTTATTCTTATAATCTATTATGATTTGTAAGGTTTTTAATGTTTATGTTAAGGATCTTATGAAGATTGTAGGCTAATCTCCCTTGTGAGATTAGCAACATGATAGTTGTTGGATAATTTGTGGATTCATGTAATTAAATTCATATGTGAATTGGGATTTGACTTTCTATCATTGATTTATCAATATCTTGAGGTTTATGATGATTTGTGTGGTTTGTTGTTTTAAACATGTGATTAGATTGAGAAGTCAATTGCATATTTAGGATAATTAATTGAATTATTTCATCAAACACCTCATGTGCATTATAAATTGTAAAGAGATTGAGAAGTCATTTATTATTTAGAACCCTTTGATAGGACATATGGTTGGTTTGATTGAGAAATTGATTAATCATGTAAAGGGACTCTTAATTCAAGCTTAGTACCTAGTTGGAATTATTTGAATGAGAACCAATCATTAGTGCTTATTGAGATTAAGATCCTATTCATCTTGAGAAGGAGTTTAGGTGAATTTAGTGTTGACCCTTAGTCTAAACCCATGATCATATGAATTTGATGTATTTATCCTAGGATTTTCACTTCTTAATTGTTGTTAATCTCACTTTTACTCAACTTGGAAAACCACTCATTTCATTCATCTATTTTGTTTGCTAATCATTGCTTACTTGCTTGCTTTGATTGATTTAATTTCTTGTTTGATCAACCATTCCTCGATGATTCGTCTCTATAAAATTACAATAAACGTGATCTCGCTTAAGCTCTAGCATCGACCTCCCTGTGGTTTGATAAATTATTTTAATTGGTCATCCCTACTACAAAATGGCTAATCAATTATCACTTTCATTGATTTATTATCACTTTCCTTCATAAAAGTTATCACTTTTTGACTGTCTCACGTCACTTTCATATAAGTCCTTACGTGAGACGGTCTCACACAAGTCTTTGCCTTATAATAATACTCACTTTTTACACACATTCTAATATAATATGTACTTTTACTTACTTTTTTACATCTTCCAACAACTTTACACACCTTTTTCATTAAATCAACTAAAATATATACTCCCTCTGTCCCACGATTATTGTTACACTTACTATAAAGGGCGTCCCTCAATTAATTTACATTTCTATTTTTGGATAATGGGACCCACACAAAACTATTAAATATCTCTATTGGGCCCACAACACTCCACTAATACAACTACCCCAACTACCCACTTTACATTAAAATATTATTTCTCTTACCTCACAACACATTAAAATACAATACTCCTTAATCTCCGTGCAAACAGTAAACGTAACAATAATTGCGGGATGGAGGGAGTATTATCTTTCTTACTTTATACATAAAAATATAAAATGTTCTTACACTCCGCGCACACCAATACGTGAAATACTTGTCGGGACAGAGATAATATATTTTAAGTAGGTGTATTAAGAAATACGTATACAGCCAACAGTGTGTGATTCTTTAAAGATATGCTCTTTTCATCTCATTTAAGATTGCAACTTTCCTTTGTATTGTACAAAAAAGAGTGCGATCTTAAGTGAGAGGGTGAAAATACAATTTTTTTTTAAAAAAATTTAAATATGAGGGTTCAGAAATTTGTCAATGGCCCAAGTCACCCATTATTATTTTTTCCAACTTTATTCCCAAATTCGATGTTATCTAACTCTAATAGTTTAGGCCCTCAATCCAAATAATTTAACGCTAGCCACAGACTCGCAATTGTGCTACATCAAATTGGTATAACCGATTAAAAAAGAGTTAGAAAAATATATAATAAATAAAAGAAAAAAAAACACTAAATTGAAAAATCAAAATCCCTTTGCAGCTTTTACCTAAAAAAGGTTGTTGATGGACGGAGAGTGGGCGGATTGAGTGGAGGAACTACAGCATGTGCTCAGTTTCGGGTTCGGGCTCGGACGCCGGCTCAAACGGTTGGAGCAAAGCCCGGGGAGTAGTGCTGAAGTCTCTGGTGTTAATCGGTGGCGCCTTGTTGCTGAAGCGTCTCACCAAGTCCTCCACTCGTTGGGATCATGCGAGGATCGTCGCCGACTCTCTCTCCGGCGAGAAGGTACAATTTTCATTGATGCTCTGCCTTTTTCAAAATCAAGTTGTTGGTTAGGCATGTGTTAGAGGTTTTCAATTTAAAATTTGTAGTATTCGAGAGAACAAGCTTCGAGGGATCCGGAGAACTATTTCAATTTGAGGTAACTTTTGTTCTTTTGCCTCTGGAAATGTGGTTGAAGTTTATTTGGCAGCTTTATCATCTGAATTTGATTCCTTTTAATTTCAATTTTTTTTTGCGTTTTCACGAAATTATGTTGATTGAGTGATGTTTTTAGGGAATTTTGGTTCTATTATTTGGTATAAGACTGAGCAGCGTTTTGTTGGACCATGATGTCGTGAATTTAAGATTCAATGTTAACTGCGTGTGTTGTGTCTGCCTTTTTCATTGTAGCTAGTAGGAGTTATGACTAACTATTTAAATTTTGATAATATTGGTATGATAGAACAATTGGTTTTTTGCTATTGTAATGTTGTGGTGAAAGTATTAAAAAGATGAAAATATTTTTCTCCAAAATATAATTGGCTGATACATTTTTTGATAAATGAGGTTTGGAGAATGAAACCAGAGATAGCATTATATTTGTAAATCCTTGTCAAATGCATGGGAATTGTGACCTTAGCATATTGTTCGTGATCATATAAAACCTGCTCATGTTTTTACCTTTCAGCATATGGGGTTCTGTTCCTACTGCAAGGTTAGATAATTGTAGTGTTTCTTGTTTGATTCTACCAAATAAAATTGGAACCTTTTGGATTTCCTTGCTTCCTGTTAAGTCCATCTTACTGGTTCTTGTCTGATTCTACTGAATGAAATGGGTACTTAATGTACATATTCAAGAAACATAGAGTAGTTCGTCAGCTTAATTACTGTATACCTTTTTAATGTTATACCCAGATGGCGTTCGTGCCCAGCAGCGGAAATGGTAGATGGTTCAAGAGTTTTGTACTTTGAACAGGTCGAATGGTAGATGTGGATCATCTGGCATATATTTGTATTTTTTGCCTGACCTTTTTATCCTAAAATAAGATTTTTTTATGGATTCTTTATGTGGACAGGCATTCTGGAGAACTCCTCATAAACCTTTTCGGCAGGTACTTGGTTAAACTACTTTAAGAGTTTGAGCATTAAATAATGTTGAAGTGAGCTGCTACTTTTGGTAGCATTTTAGTTAGTTGTGCTGCAGTTCATCGCCTTATGTATTTTCATGTGAAAATCTTGATATGCTATTATCACTCTGTTTTTAATAGTCGGTTCTTGGCTTACTTTTCTCTTTTCCACCATATTATTCCATATTACAATTATAGCATGGAAAATTTGAAATTTGGATAAATTACATATCTTTCTACTAATCTAATTATTCTAACAGTATTCTTGTTGCAGAGATTTTTCGTGGTAAAACCTTGTTCAAAGGAGATGAAGTGTGATGTTGAGGTTAGTACGGAGAGCATTTTGTTTCATGCATTGATGTGTTGTCTTAGCAGCTGCATGATAATTGCTGATATATTTCATGTATCATTAAAGATTTTGTATTAGAATAATCTTCTCTCTATGCTTAATGAATTAATTCTACGGTCCACTTGACAGCTAAGTACTCATGCAATCCGGGATTCAGAGGAGTACAAGAACTTTTGTGATAGGTCAAAGGACCAAAGGCCACAGCCAGAAGAAGTAATTGGTGTAAGTTCATTCTAATTGCTGTTCGGTTGAATTTGAAATGGACCTGAAAAATCCTTATCTTTACAAAATTTATGAAATGTTTTTGCTATCCTGTTTATTAATATCTCATCCTTGGCACTTTAATGCTTTTCGTTTAGAATATTTATATTTAACTAACACTTGAAATTTTCTTTTTGATAAAAATTTAAGTGTTTATCGATTTTTTAAAGGTAACTTTATATATATAACATATTTATTGAATGTGTAGATGTTCTTTGAATCTATATTTAATAATCCCTCCGTCCCATCTTTGTTTACTGTTTGCGCGGAGATTAAGGAATATTGTATTTTAATGTGTAATGAGGTGAGAGAAATAATATTTTAATGTATAGTGGGTAGTTGTATTAGTGTAGTGTTGTAGGCCCCATGGAGATATTTAAATTTTTGTGTGGGACCTGTGGGTCCTATCTACCAAAAAAAGAAAATGTAACATTATTTATGGGACGCCCTTTTTAGTAAAATGTAACAACATCTGCGGGACGGAGGGAGCATTTATTATCACCCTTTAGCCATGTCTACAGTTCACTTATCCTTAAGAAGTAAGTAATGAGACTCCTAGATATATACCATATTAGAACAGTCAACTGTTCCCTAAGCGTAGTTATTCTTATATATATATATATATATATATATATATATATATATAGTGTATGGATCATTGATATATTCTTGTCTCCATATTTAAATTTCTGCTCCTCATAATCATGACAATGTATCCTAAATTTGAAAAAGTAACTAATCAGACTCCTAGATATGTACACTGTATAGGAGGTAATTGTATGCCAAGTTCATTAACGTGATTCTTATGGAAACCACAACACTCTGTGTCTCTGTCCCTTTAACCTCTGATTTGAAGTTCCAAGGAATTTTATATTTGAATACTCAGCCGTTGACTCAATCATCTGCTGCACTATTCATATTTGGTTCATTCTGGATCCTCAGTTGCAACGCATTAAGAAGACCCAGATTTATATCTCTTCTATGTCTCTTGTAAAGTAGCATCAATCCTTAGATTATATAGCGATAAACTTAATATTTCTTGGAATTAGTTGGTGGAGTTATGTATCTTAAAATGCTGGTTATATTTTTTAGAAGGATAGGTCTAGCACGTAGCTTCAGTTTTTTTCTTTTTCTTTTTCTTCTCTGACCCTGTGAATATATCTGATACTTAAAAAAATGGCATCTTTAGTTTCATCAATTGGAAATATCCTTTTCATTTTATATGCTGCTTGGAGTTTAATAAACATACAAAGGCTCATATAGGGCGAATTTGGCTTCGTATTGGTCCTTCCTTGTCATGGCTAACTGATGAACTGCTAATGACTTGAAATAAAGTGCTGCTGCATGCAATTCTCAGTACTGCTCTGCTCTGTGTTTATATTGAATGTGAATGATCTTCTAGTCATATCTGATAAAAACTTTTTTTAGAGGATGAATAATAAAATAATAAATGTAGTAATGCACAATGTGAATTGCCTTGTCCAAGAAACCTACTATTACATAATTTTCTCCTGTTAAATGAGGTCCCGATCCATGATGAACCGTTTATTTAGCTTTGCTCTATTGTCCAATGGTTCACAGAAAACTTACCAAAGAGTTATATTATGCTATTGTTGTTAGGGTGCCTGGGTGGGGTTGACGGAGAACTAGAGTTGTATTGGGGAAGGATTAAAGAAATTAAGGATATTGAACCCCCCTGGTAAGATGTAGGCTTTTTGTGAACTGTAATTTGATTCCCCTTTACTATTCTCGACTTATTTCCATCAGTTTTTCTTTCGTTTTTTATTTTTTCCTTTTTAATCTTTTAAGTAAGAAAACTGTAAATGAAGTGGGGGTTGGGGTCAGATGGTTTGAGAGGAGTGGAGCTGCTGGATAACAAACTGAATTGCTGTCTGGAAAAGAGAATAAATAAATGCCCTAGAGCGAGATATAATTGGCGTATTTTGCTTTAGCTTTTTAGTGATTATATTCTGTGCTTCTGCTTTTGAGAAGTAGAGTTTAGTATTTCAATTGAATTCGTGTAAAATGATCACCTATATTGTATAAATTAAGAGTTGTTCTCGGGTTCCGTCTACCTGGTTTTGCATACTCTATGAATTATTCATATATATCGAATGTTCTACCAAGTACCCCACATCTAAATTTTTGAAATTTTACAATCCTTGTGCACTTCTGCTTTTAAGCATATTTTCTTACACTTATGAAATTATGTCACTTATTCGGATGCAGAACTTTTGCAAACACCCTAGTATAACCTCGAAAGTTTAAGCATCATGCATGAAAATTGTCTTTCGTGAAATTTTACAATCATTGTGCACTTCTCCCTACCCTCTCTCTCTCTCTCTCTCTCTCTCTCTCTCTCTCTCTCTCTCTCTCTATTTTTTGTAGTGTTAGGTTCAGTACATCATTTTGGTTTTCTGAGAATGCCGACTAGGTATAAGCATTAAATATATTGTCAAGTATGCTTTGTCTTGGTATGTCACACACTCTGATCTCTTATGTGTCTGATTCATGAAATTTTGATGCAGGACATTGCAGAGCATTTAACCACAATATATCTACAACGCTGTGATCGAGGGAAACGTTGTTTGTATGAAGGCTCAACTCCTCCAGACGTTTTTCCTAATACATGGGTGAATATTCCTATTGATTCTGTTTCAATCCTCAAATCACACTTGTCTTCACGGACACACTAGATTAGACAGAATAAGTTGAAATGCATTAGAAAGGAAGTGGGTATAAGCGACAAAATCATAGACGTTCCAACATGATGATACAGAATCACTTAAATTTTGACAGAAGAGAGGGAAGACTTAGAAAAACTGGAATGACACTATTAGGAAAGACAATATATACTTAAAAATAAATAAAAAATGTCCTTATCGAACAATATATATATAGGATCTTATGGTTGACCTCACATAGTGCAGCAATAGACTCACTATGTTATGGTTGATGCAGTCATTAACTTTCTGTTTTTACTGCAGAATGGATCATCATATTGTACCTCAGAATTGACAGTTTTAAAGAATTGTGAGATACACACCCGAGACAGAGGCTACGATGATGAGGGAAATCAAGTTAGTTTGTCACTTGGGGCAATTTCTTAGGATGAATCGCTCGTATTCTTCAATTATATTCTCCTCTCTTTCCTTCCGTTTCAGGTCTGGGGTGCTAAAGGCGGCCCATACGAGTTTAAACCAGCTCCAGCATCGAGTTTAAGCGATCCATTTTCATCTCTGAATTTTCCGCCCCAATTGATGGAGAAACGGATTGAGGGTTCGTTTGTCCTCCAAGAATGATTGCCTGCTGATTCCAGACTTCAGTATTATGTATATTATTTGTAGTTTCTTTTCAGATGACATAGCATACATTTTTGAGATATTTGTACATAACTCTGCTGGTAATAATTTTCTGTTTAAGAGTTGGTAGCAATTTGAGGATAGTATAGTAACTATCAATGCCTTCAATAATTTTAAACATATCTAATAAAATTTTAAACAAAAATATTCTAAGCTAAAAACACTTAATACTCTTACTATGATAAGCATTTTATGTTCATTCTATTAATCACTTAATAATTTATTTTCATATCATTGTCTGATGTTTAATTGTATGCAACTGTAAATTTTTATTCAATTTAAATTAGGAAAATCTACTTCTAAATTAATTGCGTCCAGCAACAAAAGCTAATTATTGTGAAAATTTCTACGTCCTCAGTTACTGATTTGTTTTATCATGATTCTCTTTATCCCTTTAGATTTTTCTCTTCTTGTTTTGGAGGGTGCTATTTTTATTCAATACAACTAGTTCCTCGGCAGGTTTTCATTTAATTTTTTAAATCTAAATTCTAACAAATATTCCAAAATTACTTTCGATTTTTTAAAATATGTTCATTTCTTTATCCTATACTCCCTCCGTCCACTTTTAAGGATTCCAACTTATTAGAGGGAAATAATACCCTTGAAAGCGGAAGGGAGGGTAATATCTAACAAAAATTCCATCTCCAACTTATTAGAGAGAAATGATACCGTTGAAAGTGTCCATCTCCTCATAGAAGAACAAGGAAATTGATGAATTATGGAGATGTGGAATTTTATGATTGATTGCTTTTGATATGAATTTCACTTTTTTGTTTATCGTCCTTAAACTTAAAAAAAAAAATTAAAAAAAACGCTTTTACATAAGAGAGAATGTCATCTTGTATCATCTAAAAATTTTTATTTTTTGCTGTATTTTAATTTTACATTTTATTTTATTAAACCAGACATGGCCAAGAATGAAGTATGAAAATAAATAAAAGATTACATATTTCCACATTTATTTATTGAAAATAAATAAATAAAAGGAAATGCTAGATTGTGTGTGGTTGTTGAGGAACTTAAAATCGAATATAATCATACATGAGGCCTTGGAAATGACTTTGATTCCTTGGTTGAGTCAAGTATATGGTGTTCTCACCTTCCACAACCACCTCACCATCTATATCTACATTGTACAGCCAATACAGCCCATGGATTCCATGTCTTGCTATTGCATTTTCCCTCCCAATCAGCCCGCTCGAAAACAACGGTCGACTCGTCTTGGGATTGTTCACTCGAACCTACAAAAGGACTCGTCTCGACTCAGTACCAAATTATCTAGACGCATGCACGATAAGTTTACTAGACAAAACGACAACGAATGACCGGTGTTTATTGCGTGTATTAGTAGTCAAGATAGTTATTGGAACATGAAAAGTGGAATAGAGGAATCAAGTTGATACTTTTTGCTGCTTTTACCTGCAGTTCAGCTAGTGTTGCAGATGCAATAGCCACACGCAGTTTATACGTCCCATTTTTATCCACCTTGTCTAGCACAAACTTGATCTGCCACGTCGTTCCTTGGTACGTATTGTCTTGCTTTTTCCTTCATCTGTTGCACGATTAAAATAGAACCAATTGTAATAAGTTCTTAGAACAGTATAGAATAAGAACACAGCTATATGTATTAGTAGTGTGTACCTATTAACTTGTGCAAAGAACCAATCTTTTCTGTAGTCACTCTGGCCTACAGTGTATACCAAATCTTCACTTGGATACAACTCTGAGTATCTATCCCATAGTCCATACTGCCTGAATCTGTGAATTTTGAATGGATAATTTATGTTAACTCTGGCAACTCATTCGATTATTTTGTAACAAGGGAAGCGAGAACAAGAAACGAACTAACCTATCTGGGTGATTGAGGTAAAGTTTGTTGGTGAATCTTGGATCAGGATCAGGAACGTAATACTCAGCAGCAGTTCGGTCAGGAATGCCTATTTCCCAGAGACTCGGGCCATCTCTAGGAGGCTCGTATACAATCTCACCCAAGTCAATCTCACAACCTGTGCTCACACTGCTCAGACATTGCATGTTTGTGCAAGATATGAAGTACTAAACGAAGAACGAAAGTAATTTAGACCTGGAGTTATTGTGATGGGAGATTCATTTTTGTAATCTCCAATGAATCCAGGAACCCATGCATAAAGGTTGTAGTCACCAATTCTTACATTATTTATGAAAAAGTAGCCCTTCTCATCTGCTCTTGCCCAAAATTGATACCCCTTATAATTTAAATTATTGAAATGGGATCAAGATATGGATATTAAAATAGCATGGATTACTGATTTTGTAGAACAAATACCTTGCATTCCCTTTGCCAGGATCCGGCATCTCCAGGAGGCGCCAATCCAACGTATGATCCGTTAGCTGGAATATAATCACTACTAACATATCTAGAATGAAAAGTATACATACAATTGCCATTAATTAAGAGAAAAATGGATTTATAATGTAATAAAATGCATGCATGGATCCTGGAGGAGACGTTTACCTATCTGAAACCGAGAGTTCCCCCTAACGCTACCCCTCTGATCCGTAGATTGATAATCCTCCGATGCTGGAAAGTTGTAAGGCCAGCTTTGGACTTCAACTGACATCTGAAAAGAAGATAAGATGAAGGTTTGCATTATTTCATTTAAAATGAAATTTGATTAATGCAAGTATGTTTGTTTATGGGGAGAACCTGTCGCTTAGCATCATCATCCCATAAGGTTAGCGGATTGTCTCCATCCATTACAGAGTTGAGATAGATGAAAACCGGGCCAAAAACTTTCTTCCACGGCTCGCCCTGATCAAATTTTGGAACCAAATCATCTCCAGCATAGTGAGCACTGACAAAAACCTGCAAGCCATGCAATAGTCTTGACAGTATCAGCATAGTTTGTCCTAGAACCCCGCCTTGTTAAAAAATCGACCAGTACTAAACCATAGCAGCAAAACACTGATGTTTATGTTGCATGGAATGGGATAGCTCTTGATAAGCAGAGAGAGGCAGCTTACAGCCAGTGTCGTGGGACCCACATGCGACGTGAGGTTCTGTTTGAGGGGACCGCCTGTACAAAACTCGTCACTGGGTGTGATTTGCCAGAATCCAACTGCTGGATTCATTGAAATCCACCCATGGACCTTGAGATCTTTGTTATCACAGGAGTACTGGTACTTGTCGTCGACCTAAAAATGGATATGGGAACGATTCAGGGTGAAGCTTACAGCAATCTAACTGGTATAAATGTTACAGATGAGAAAAGAAAGCGGAAAAATGAAACTTCTCCTTTAAGCTCAGGCTCCAGAGGATTGACAAGAAGGACTGCCTCTGGATATGCGAGAGGCTGGCCTCGTCCAGGTAATCGATCATCTGGTAAAGGCATGAGTCTACGCCTGTTATCTGCCACTGCCATGTAATGGAACCTACACATTATGCTATCTATCAGGGGTGTTTAGAGTCATTCATGCCTACGCATTGCTACATTCTACAAACGTAATTTTCATGTGATCATCAAGTCATCGTTGTAATAGTTCTAGAAACACAAAACAGATTTAGAAGAGAAAACTTCACCTCTCTTTCCTTAGTTTGAATGCAATTCTGGTTTCTCCGAGGCTGAAAGCAGGCCACTCTGGTGAACCAACGTGTTCATATATCGCGTATGTGTAGAATCCTGAGCAACCTCTCAACAGAACAAACCTAAAAAACATCAATTTCATTACACATCATATACATTTGTGCTTTTATGAGATGTTACAATGAAGTGATACCTTTTATCTATGTTTAGTGGAACAAATTTGCCCTGAAGGGAGGGATCCCATGGCCTTGAGAAGGACACCTCTACTTGTTCCTCGCTCTCCTTTATAACCTTAAACGACGTGGCTTTGATCCTACATTATGGTTCAACTGCTCTCATTACCATTTCTGAATGTCTCTGTACTGATTAATCCAATGATAATACATTAAGCATGAACACAAAAACGAGAACATACACTTCAAAGACTCCGCCTTTGCTACTCCCGTCTAATGCATTCCACACAACATCCCAGTACCTACATATTCATTTAAAAAATGGGTGACCTTCGAAAGCCGATTCATTCCTCTGCATTATTCCATTTGAGAAACTCAACTAAGGAAATCAAACCATATCACACGGCCTAATAATTCAATCCGATAGGAATTCAACATGAATATAGTGTAAGAATCACATAATGAGTGCATGAGTTACCCTCTGTTAGTCTCATCATTGAGAACTTCCAGCAGATTGTCAATGCCATTATAGCAAACTCCAGTGACAATCCCCTCGGGATTATAACGTGACTTGGAGGATGCCATTATCCAGCACAACCTGAAAGACATCATGGTAAACTCTCAGTAGGAAGGTGTTCGAAGTAGTAACATCTCATGTCCATCAACATAAAAGAAGACGGCGAACTTACATGACTATCTTGAACGTATAAACGAACCCCTATAGGTGCCATGATCCCAGCGCCACAATTTTCTGCGTTTTCAGAAGAGAATAATGAGTTTATCCCACTAAACAGGCCACATTTTGCAGTTCTTGAGTAAAAGAAAGGTTGTTCATAAACTTCTTACCTTTATGCAATCAATCTTCAGAGAAAGATAAAGCAAACTTCAAACTTTAATTATCTCAATTAGTCATACAAACTTATAAGAATATATACAACTCTTTCTCTCTCTCTCTCCCCCCACACACAATAGTAAACACCACCACACACAGTTTTTCTTCCCTTAACAAGAAAGAAAACACTTTATTAACTTAAATTTATCCTTAAGCTTTAGCAATGCAATCTTCCCTTTGTTGTTCCACTAATGTTTGGTGGATTGTATATAGCTGTCAAGAATGGGTAAGCTCTTATGATCACTCCCATTTTTATGAACCATTAAAGCAGCCTTTTGGAACTAAATTATGGGAGTTAGATTACACCACATTATTACAAAATCATGCCACTAAAACCTTTATAGATTCTGCTGATCTGTTTTCTTGATTTCCCATCTACACTAACACAACTTATCTTGTGAAAAGAAAATTCCAAAAACAAGTTATTATCATGTAAGAGAAGGTGATGATGATCAACATATTAATCCTTGTTTGGCAAATTGCTAATGCAGGTGATCAGTAGGAGAGATTAAATCAAAGAGAAAGTCACCCTCTTTCCAAGCAATCGAAGAGATGGATTATAAAACAAACACGTGGCATAATTTGCCACAAACTAAATGAGATAAAGAAGTCTAATGAAGCCAAAATAATAATCATAATGATGAAAAAGACAAAATTGTAGACATTGCATAAGAGAAAACAAAAGTAAATTACGTAATCCACTAGACTTAACCAACTTATTAAACAAATTTCATATTATCTGAGCGAATTACCATTAGACAATCAAACTCTGTTCTTCCAAGTGATTAGAAATTTAGAATAGTTAGTAGTTTTCTCAGATCACGATTTATTCATCGAATTCTGATAAATTTCAAGATTATAATTGATTTTTAATTAAACAATATAATCTATCTGTTTCTTGTGAACACACTCACCTTAATTCAGATCAATGAATAAATGCAACATTTTTCCTTAAGAAAAGCGGAACATTAGATTTCAGTTATTTATGGATTACATCTTCAAAGAAATTCACCATTGGTTCAATGAATAAATAAATATACTGTGTAGGATTTGTTTTGTAAATTTTAAAAGAATCTAAAACTATCCGTATTTTATTATTAATGCCAAAAATAAATAAAATGAACGTAGAAGTGAAGCAGTAGTAAGTAGATGAAGAGATTATGATTGTAACAATTTTTATATCTGCAGGTGTGGGGCCCCCACACGCACAACTCCATATTTTCTTGATTGTCTTCTTTAGTGCACCACCACCACCGCCACCCATTTGGCCGACTTCTACGAAACCCAACAGAGAAGCATGAGAGAGAGAGAGAGAGTATATTAGTTAGTTATTTTGTGGAGTAATACTTTTTCCAATTTCCTTTTGGGGTCAATGCTGTTTGTTAGAGATCAGAAAGTCGATTGTTTTGAATTGCTTCTTTAATCTTGAGTTCACACATTCACAAACCTTTGGGCAAAGAGACAATGAGATGGGTAGATTAATTTAGGATTATTATATAATCAAAGTATATTTAATGTTATATTTTATGATGAATCATGCAATAATACAATAAAATAATATTTGATTTATTATATTTTAAAAAATATAATTTAACTATTAATAAAATATTTTACATATTAATTAATATATTTTTTACTCTTATAAACCATCCTAAGTCTTACATAAATACGGCTCATAAAAACCAAATAGGATCACCTGTTACACAATGATGTTTCACCTACTATTACACAAATTAATTATTTGTCACGTGTCATAATTAAAGGCCAAAATCAATACATGCCCCAAGGATTGAATAGTCATTTATAGGGTATAACTTTTTTATTTAATGAAATACCAATGAAACATGAAATGTGTAACAAGAAATTCAACTTGCATAAAAACTGTCAAAGGTTTTGGCAACCATAATTCTCTACTTCTTTCCTTTTGGTGAAGTGAATAGAACCACCCTCAGCTTAAGTGAAGAAAAACATCCATCCATCCATCATATTGTTACAGTAAATCGTTTATTCCTTACCAATTCAAACACAATTAATTTCAAGATTTGTTTGCTTCTTTTAATCAGTACCCCCTATTTATGAATGAACATCGATCTCATTTCATACAACGATCCATCCATACACATTATCTATTTAAATGATATAACATGTCCGAAATTTTACACCAATACTCTCACCAAGTGACAGTATAAGAAGCGTGAAACCATAGTCTACGGAGACTGCATATGAACAACGCCGAATCATTCTTCAAAGTATCAGTTCACTTGACTTGGATCGGGTTTCCTCTGGAAAAAAAGCGAACCTAGTAGAACAGCTATCCCAGTTATTGCAATAGTAAACAGTAGGCGCCTCGGTAAGATTTCACGTGGTTGCCTCCTTGGAGCCCCTGGAGCTCGTTCGGGTGCCCTGATGTTCCTTCAAAGATATCATAATATTCATCAATGATATAGATACTATGGAGTTTAGATATAAGTCAAGCAGCAATAAATTGCAGTCACCTTAAAGGATTTCCACATGAATCCAAACATTTATTTAGAACTGTTGGAATAAAAGATGTTGGAACGATAAAAAGGTCACTACATTCAATCTTTGGACTGTTCTTCAGAGTTTTGCTTAGTGGAAGGCGGGAATGTACTATCAAACTCATGATGCATGGAACCATGGATCAAGATTGGCGGAGATATTCAATCAATATACAAAATTATTAACTACTGTCGTTACCAAATTATCTAACCTTGTTTCTCTTTTACTTGCTACTCTAGATGATGGCCTACCTGTGTACATAATTCACTCTTCTACATACAGCCAGACAATACTATATACAATAGTATACAATAATATATGCAAACAATTCTGACTATTTTAGTTATTCGAGTCTAATACCCAAGACAAGATTCTCAGACAAATACATTTGACGACAATACCCTACCTTTGTACATAATTCACTCTCCTACATACAGCCAGACAATACTGTATACAATAGTATACAATTATATATGCAAACAATTCTGACTATTTTAGTTATTCGAGTCTAATGCCCAAGACAAGATTCTCAGACAAATACATTTGACGACATTACCCTAAGATTTCCCACTTTCATCCCTCATACCATTCTCGTGGGAAAGAATCTTCTCCTCCCCCACATCTCATTCTTGCGAAGGAAGAACATTTATTTTGTTCTCGCTGAAGCTTCATAATGAATTGGAAGTAATATAATTCTCCCCAATATGTAAAATTAAAGAACTTTGTTAAGTGTAATGAAATTGTAGTCCTAGGAGTAAAAAAGGAGTCAATGTTTTAAGAGTAACATGCCTTTTACCTAACCTAAAATTATTCACCCATTTTACTGAAAGAAATACCATTTTACACAATGATATTTGAAGTGAAATGTATACTACTTTTTGCTGAAAAAGTGATTTTCTAATAATCTACACTTGAGTTGACCGGCGCAACTAGTGCACACAAGACTTACTCTAAGAATTTTGGGGCAAAAGAGTTATAGAAATATTCATATGAAGTATATGAGTTCATTTTAGAAATTTAATCTCAATACTATAATTCACCACATATTTCATCAGTTGAACTAAATGAAATGGCAATTATTTGGACTATGGGACATCAAATATATGATGAGAAACCAGTCAGAGTTCACACCAACAAAATACTTTGGTACAGAAAAAACTAGCATCAAACTATGTATCCATGAAAAGTAAAACCTTTAAGAAGCATGTGATGTTCAAGAAATCACAAATATCTATCATGTCCACAATTTTATTCATGTAATTTACAAATTCTCACAATCCTTGGTATTTGAGAAAATTTAAAAGCACTATTCATTTTCAAAATCATTCGTTTTCTGCAATGAACTTGTTTACTTTGGCTGTAATATAATTATAGAACCAACTTTCAACTAGCCAGAATTATAACCATTACAGTCAGAATTTCCCTCCTACATTTAGTATAAGGTGTTTGATCATTGACAATGACGACATTTATACTGCGAAAGGAATGCCACATCACCAGCCTTACGAATAGAACATACAGTAGCAAAATGCCAGATAAATAAAAGAAAGCCCCGCTTACCTCGAAGATTCAGCAACGTTACTAACGAAGCCAGTACATCGGCTTTCATGGCCATGCCTTTCTCGGAGTCTGATATATTTATGGCAGACATGACATAATTCCGTCCGGTTACCACAGACTTCCTGAAATATAATTAATGAATAGCCATTACTTCAAATGAAAAAGAACCAAATCATATAATCAAATTAATACCTGATGCTCCAGTAGATCAACTGCAGGAAGTGGAAACTCACAATATTCACAGGTCACGATCCTTTGCGGGCAATTCTCTCCTTTGTGAACATCTAATATGTCGCGGTCCATTGTCTCACTGCATAGGGAACATGATACCTGCCAAGTAATTGGAGCATAAAACATATTGAGACTTCCAAGACTCAAATATGAAGAATTTCCACATATATCAGAATATCAGATGGAAGATAACTGGAATTTATCATGCAATAATATGTTAATACTAAAATTTTATATAAGAACTTGCGTTAAGATAAAAACAAGATAAGAGAGAATTTTTATAGCCAATCTGTTAGGCACATAAGCTAGGGAGCCCTAGCTTCACTCCAAACCATGGCTGTAGGTGAAGGGTTGTCCCACACTTATATATCCATCCACACTTGCGCGTGGAACCGATGCGAGATATCATAACACAATCTCACATGAGATAAAGGAGTTGTGATTGCTCATCAGATTCATTTTTCATATTCATTTTCTAATAAAAAATCACACTAAGATTTTCAACAGACATTTCACATCTATTCTCTGTTATTCAAATATACAGAAAAAAAAATCACCACTAATCATCCTTAAGGGAGAAAAAAAAAAAAAGAAGAAATTGATAATTGATTACTAGTTTCCATGACTGAAATGAAGTGTAAAATTTCTCACAAGCAATCACACCCTTGGTTATTGGTTTGAATAGACTAGATAATGTAATCAGCAAGAAAAAAAAAAGGAAAGCCGTGTGCAATGAAAAATGAAAAATTATCTACTCAATCTGACTAGTTCCAGATGTAGAAATTCAATGGCAAACAACGCCATCATAAGAAAGAAAAACTTTCTTTGGTCCAAAGAAATAATCATTCGAGAGTTGACCTACAAGTCATACACAAAAAGGGGGGGATTTAAAGAAAGCAGATGGATAGTGCAAACACAGTTGATTCTCAGTATTTTTGTAAAAGGAAATTTAAGGCATACTTTAGAAGTAGTCGTATTCATTAGTGTAAAATTTAAAGTATTTCTGCAGCTGAAATAGAGATTTATACCGGAGCATGAGTGCTTAGATAATGCTCCTCCGCAAATTTTCTGGGAACCATATCACCACATACTTTACATTTCTCCAGATTCCGTGAGCAGTGAGCAAAATGCAAGTCAATATTGGAAGAAGGAATTGCTCTGTCACTGGATAAGATGATTTAACAAACTAAAGATTCAGGCGCATATCAGAATATTAAACAGTTTAAACAGTTGGTAAGAAACAAAATAAGAATTCGAAAATGAAACCTCCACAGTTAATTCCGTATGGGACAGCTAAGACTAAAACAATTTACAAAGTTTAAGATATATAGAAGGCTACTTTGCTCTATCTATTTTCAAACACTAAACCAGGAAACTCATCTCAGTAATTTAATTCAACACTGGCATCACACATAAAAGCATCAAATGACCAAAAAAAAATATCAAATTGCAATCACATGTAAAGATAACAGTGAACATATACATGATGAATTGGACAGACACAAGCAGGGGATACAAGTGAGATGACAAAAAACAGTAATAAATTTGGATCCTACAGCAATTTTATGTCGTTACTAGAAAACTTTTGGCTCTCTCTAGTCTCTATCTAATCAGAAATGATTAAACATAAAGATTACAGAACCCATTGAAAGAAACAACGGAGCAGCAGGATGACGCGACAGAAGATGTTTCGCTCGACATATGGTTAACAAACTTGGTATTGCACTTTATGTTCATTTAAGGGACAATTAAAGAGTAAATGAACTCCAAACTTTCATTATATGGGACAATGAAGTTGAAGCAGGCCAATAAAATATGTTTCCAAGAGAATTGGGTTTGAACTCAAAGGAAAAAAGGGGATCCATTACTACTCTTCCTTCCTCCTATATTTTAAATTTTAATGTCAACCAAAAGGAATTTTGGGTTATTCAAACCAAGACTATTTTTAAAAGTATTTATTTGTCCCTGATTAAGGACATCAAACAGAAGAACCAATAAAAATCTACTGCATTTTTTTTTTTTTGCTGAGTTTATCTTGAAAATTTATTAAAACCCCTTAAATGGCCAGCAAAGATTAATTTAACCAGGGTACTGCAAGTAATAAACAAATGGATAAATCAATGTCAAATGAAGATGAATAAAATCAAACATAAGAAGCATATAACTAATATCAATTAGATATAGGGATATAAGCCAGTTGGTGCTCGAGAAAGACTCCTCCACAAATGAAAAGCCAATCACAAGACTAATACTTCTGAAAGCAGTGGCACAGGCCAGCACTCATGTTACCTAGACCTTTTTATAATCGAAAAGTAGTTGAATCATCCGATTACAGATATCACTATAAACTATCACATTATTTCCTCAGATATAGCATATCATTTTATTTTCGACACGCAATACAGAAACTTAACTATTTAACTTAAGAGACACTCAGACACATAATATCTCAGCCTTTCCTCATCTAAAGATGTCATTTTCTTGTATTCATTCCATGCCACCAAATAGTTCACACTTACGTTTTTAATCTGTCCCGACACTTATGCATGCTTCTAAAAATAGAAAAAATACATTCTAATAATACCCACTATTTACACTCAACCCGACAACTTTATATTTCTCATAATATTACCTAAAATATCCCTCATTTTTCCTACTTTATGCATCAACAAACTTTTCTTAAACTCCACGCACAAAAATACATGCACTACTTCGTGAGATAGAGGGAGTAACTTTTTAAAAACAGTATGTGAAAGCAGTTAATTCCATAAGGCATAGCTAAATAAATTCCATAGTTGTTAGAGGCACACACTACGGTGTGCTAGGCTATAGAATGATGGCGAGTTTTTTGGGAGGCAGGTGTTAGTGCACCTCGGGCAATGGCACGCCTCACGGCTCATACCCACCCAGTCTAGCTGCCCTTGAAACACATTTTTATTATGCTAATATGATGTGTTTTGTCTTTTGAAAACATTTTAATTTTTATTACAACCCGCATCCTTTCCTAGTGAGAGTTTCTTTCCTTATTACTTAAACTTGAGGGAAAAAAGAAAGATTGAAACTCGACCTTGCCCAAAAAACTTGAATTTGAACTTTTAATACTTTAGTATTTATTTCTAATTTTTATTTAAATTACTTGTTCATATTCAATGTGTCATTTTTATCCAAATGAAAACATTCAAGTGCTTACCATACGCACACATCACCCCCTCCCCCCACCCCAAAGAAATTAAAGACACTTCTATTTCCCCTTGTCACTTTTCTTGAAAACACTCCTAGTTTCCTAGTCTAAGATATAATCTTGGAAAACATGATCTGACAACACGAACACGGAAAACCATAGTCAAATAACTGAAAAGAATAAAAGATCGGTAGAAACTAAAATCAGAAAAACATGATCTCACAACACGAACACAGAAAACCATAGTCAAATAACTGAAAAGAATAAAAGATCGGTAGAAACTAAAATCAGAAAGACGCTTATTTAGATCTTTAAGGTGATTAGTATAATAACTGATAAGAGGATAAGAGGTCACGAGAGTATTATAAACTTGGTGCTCTTTTCATCAGAATCATCATATCATGAATGAAGTACAATGATAGCTATTCACCAAGCTGTATAATGAAGATGTTGAGAAGCTGACCAACTTTAATGATGACTTAAAGACTTATGGAGAATCAAATTTTAAACAACAAAATCTTGACTCAATCATTTTTAAAATTTACAGGCTTCTATTAACATCAATGAAATAAAATTGTCAAAAGTAATCCAAATTTGAACAGGTTTGGCAGATGAAGAATAATAGTTTCCCTGTATAGAAAGCCGGTCTAGATGTTAGTACATGACTCAACCCAAAAGACCTCAACACTCGTGAAGGGTTAAAGTGACTGTGATTAAATTAGATTGTCAAATAATCAGAGACAAGCTAGCTACTACTAATGTTCAATGGACAAAATGCATAAACATTGCCGTCCAATTTGTACGAAAGATCCACCTAAAGCGTCAATTAGCAGCAAATCAGATGATAGACAATTCATCAGAAAAGCACAATTATTAACAATTTAACAATACACATAACATCACATTACAATACCATCACCACATGCACGATGCAATCACATAACTAATACAATGATTTCTTGAACAATTTTATAGCTACACAATTATCTTCATGCGAATCTCATCTACCGCTACAAAACAATCAGATGATGCATGGCTGAAATTTTTTAGAATTTCGATATATTTGAAAGTAGACCAATAAAGAAACAATCAATCATTCTACAAACAAACAGATTACCAGTGGCTGCAGATGCTGGCGGCGTGATCATCAGAAACTCCGGCCATTCGGTCCCCTCTTGAGAATGCGAACGGGAAAACCCTTCACTGTAAAACAAAATATCACGAAATCCAGATAAGAAAAAACCAAATTAGAACGATAAAGTAATCTAGGCATTAATTGGTTGAAGTGGGCAAAATTCAATTCTGGTATAAACGAAAACATAAAAATTAAAGAAAATTGGAAACAATGATCATCGGGAAGAACGCCAACCTTGCAATCGTAATCAAGTCAAGTGCTGCAAAGATCAGATCGAGCCGTAGGAAAATGGGTTTAATGAGGATAATAATAATAATTATTATTTAAAGAAAATTAGGTGGGGGGACTAGGTTTACCAAAATGGGGAGTGAGAGCAGAGATGAAATTCTTGATCGACGAAGATTTTGATCGCACCAAAGGCATGAATAATTGATGTTGATTTCACACCCGACGTTAAGCGCGTGAAATACATTTATTACAGTTCTACTATCTTTTCTTATATCTTTATTTTACATGACAAGATGTAGCTGGTTAATAAATGGAAGTGAATTTGTAAATATAGCAAACATATCTCATGTTTTACTATGGATAAGTTACAACATTTTTGTTTTATACTATGGATATTAAAAGATATGGAGTATTTTAATGGATAAGAGCGCAACATATTGTTTAACGAGTGTATACACTTTTATTTAAAAGAATTATTTTCTTTAAAAAATAAAAGATATACATTCTTATATTAAAGGTATATCATTTAATATTAAAAAGTATAGGATATATCATTTAATATTAAAAAGTATTTGGGCTCACCGAATAAGTATCTAGTCTCACAGTATTCCGAGTACACATAAGTTTTAACCTACTTGTAAATAAATTGGGTTAATACTTGAAATTTGTTTTAATTATTACTTATTATTACTTTCTAAATAAAACAATTACACTTTAAATTATTGTCAAACCCTAATTTTCACCGTATATGAAAAATTAAATATATACCTATTACACTTCTAAATAAAAAATAATACTCTCAAAAGAGTAATTTTTGGAAAAATTACTTATAGTGTGTCTATGAGATACATTAATTTGGATAAATTACTCTCACATACAAAATATTAAAATAAAATAACAAATATAACTCTAAATCTATACACTTTTAAACCACAAATCCTAAACTCTCATTCACCGTCGGACCACCCCTGGATATACACTTTTTTGTTGCACATACTTTTTTTTTGCCACACACATTTTTTTGCACACGAATATTCATGCTGCACACAAACATTTATGTGCAGCACATTGTAAGGGTAATATTGGAATATCACTATATATTTTTATAGTTAGTAGTAATATTTTTATATATTTGTATCTCATAGTAACAAAGAATTTTTTTTAATGTATCTAATAGTAACCCTCCCGTAATTTTTATATATTAAAAAGTAATTTTGTAAAATTAGAATTATCCTGCAAACCCGATTCAGACTAGACTCATTCTCTAGAATTATATTTAATATGAGTGAGTGTAGTGTAAATTTTACACGCAAACCATATTTTTTAAAATTACTCTTTAATTCACATAATATTATTTTCTAAAGAGTAATTTTTATTCCGACAAGTAATAATTCATGTCTTTAAAGAATAAATTTTTTATGTACTAAAAAATAATTAGTAATTAGTAAAAAGAAGAGTAATAATAGTTTTTATTTAAAAATAATAATATTTTATGTCTTTAAAAAATAATTTTTCATGTACTAAAAAGTAACTAGTGAAAATAAGGCTTACATGTGTACTCGATTCACACAAATGTTTGTCATTCAATATAATTAATAAAGACTTTGATGAAACTATTTCATAGAATAATTTTCGTGGGACAAATAAAAATTAATATTTTTTATAATAAAAAGTGATTACTCATTAATGTAAAGTAACTAAAAACATTGAGAGAAAATAGTTCCAAAATTTTAAAATTACATTTAATATATGTACAAATTTTCTACAAATATTCAATGAATTCTTATTTTTCTTTAATTAATACTCAATTCATTCATGAGACACTCTTATGAAACGGGTTTCGTGATAGGAGTCGACCAATCACTAAAGTATGCTTATAGCATAGATAAAGTATGTTTATTTACGGTTAAAATATGTCAATAATAAATTAAATTATAACACAATAAAATCATACTTTAATACATAATTCAGCATACTTTAGAAAACATACTCTAACAACAATTAAATATCTTTATCTATATAATAAAGATACTTTACCACGTCTCACAAATCGTCTCACATAAATAACGTCTAACAAGAGATTTTGTCTTCATGCATATAAATATATTTACAAATTTTATATAAATATTCAATATTTTCACATTTTTCCTTAATTAATACTCACTTCATTTATAATAAAGATATTTATATATTTTTACACGTGAATTAATAAATATTACTCCCTCCGTTCGCCTATAAGGGTAATATTTATTTTTTGGCACGTGAATTAAGGAGTATTATTATTTAATGTGTAGTGGATAGTTGTATTAGTGGAGGTGTAGGTCCTATTTTTAGTTGTATTAGTGGAGGTGTGTGGGTCCTTGATGAGCATTTTCTCAACACACAATTAATCCCCAAGTATGAAGGATATCAATTGTAGTTTCGAAGGTGACCAAGTTAAATATCGAATCCACGGGACGGATAAATATCAATTTAATTACGTTCTAGTAGATTATGACTATTTTGGAAATAAAATAGTTGGTTTGTAAATTAAGTAATAATTGAAATAGCAATTAAATAACAAGAACAGGAAAATAGTAGTTGTGATCAAATAAGATAATAGATAGTTCGTCAGACCATCCAGTTTCCTTCATTAATTCGTACTTTCGTGTGTCGATGTCCGACTCTGTCTTGTGGTTTATGGACGCATCGCTAGACCATACAAATCTATTCTATAGACACAAATAGAAAAGCTTTTGACACGTGTAAATATCCTCAGAGCAAGACGTATACTTTACCTCCCTTTCTAGGTACTATCATAATCAATTATTTCCCGTGCACTTAGTACTCTAACCCGATTTGATCTCCATTTTTAGGTACTATGAAGTTATACTCTTAATCCTACTTGTTAACCCGAATTCAATTCAATTAACAAATATTCATATAAGACAGTTCTAATAAGACTTCAGAATCCCTTCACTTAGAATTATAACAATAAACCCTGCTCATTAGTGAATGCACTCAACCAATAACCATGTTATGCATTCAGACTCTACACAACGATTATTGATGCACAAAACAACTATGAGTATGGATTAAAAACATGCAATCTTATATAAAATAAACCACAAGTAGTGTTGTACGGAGTATACACACGAAATACAAATTTAACTCATGAAACCTTCATAACCCTAGAACTACCGAAGTGGCTCTAGCCCATGATTGATCTAGGAACAATCATGGTTAGATGGACCAATCATACTTGAATCTCCAGCCAAACCTCTGTCACCACCCTCCGGATGGATCACCAATCTCTTCTCTTGACTCCTCTTATGATTCTCGCGTCGTCCTTCTTCTTGATTCTCTTGTTTCTTGACTGCATGAGCCTCCTTTTATACTTGTAATCACGTCTCTAGGGCTTGGAATGGGCTTTTCAAGTGATCCCATGCGTTTTGGCCTCAAAAATCCGAATAAGATAAGTTTTCGCATTTTGGTTCGATCTCGTCAAACAGGTTGAACCATCGGCCACAAGTCGAACCACAGGTCGAACCCTGCTACTGGACACATTCTGCACTTGGTTCGACCTCTTGTACAGGTCGAACCACTCTCTCACAGGTCGAACCTCAGGTCGAACCACGCTACTGGATAATTTCCGCTCCTGGTTTGACCAACTGTCAGGTCAAATCCCATCGTCGTGGTCGAACCCATCTTCTCGCGAACTGGTTCGACCATGGTTCGACCTGATCAAATAGGTTGAACCCCTTGAGTCGTGGTCGAACCTTCCTTCTGCAACTTTTCAATGCTGGTTCGACCTATAGGAGAGGTCGAACCCTTCTCCAACCAGGTTGAACCCTACTCTTTCCTTGGCGGTTCGCGTGGTCTCGACTTCGTCTCTTTAATTCTTGGCACTTCCACTCCGTTTTTACTATGAAAACCACTTAAATAGCTCCACTAATACCTGATTCATGCTAATTCACAATATATATAGGTTTTCCACCTATTTCCACCTCAAAACTCTCCAAAACTAGCACAAAACATGATGCCAAACTTGTGAATTTACACACTCATCAAACCCCCAAACTTACATGTTGCTCATCCCGAGACAACCAAATCAAACCACAGGAGTCGTGTATAATTCACCAAGATCAAGTACAACACATATCACACATGCAACTTCATTCAATCAAACAAGTATTAATTGCTTCATATATATCACTCATGCAAAACCAATCCAATCACATACCATTCGGAGTACTAAGTAATTCCGCTCACAAGATAAGTATTTATTCTCTTTCACTCAAGTGTGTGAGGCACTATATAGGTTAACATAAACACTCATATCAATCCATATTCACGCGTAACCATAAGCTTGGCAAAGGTCTCAAAAATCAACTTATAATCAACTCTTCACTAGGATCACAGAGGACTTGTTTTTGGGTTGTAATGTTAGCTCTTTGGAAAAAGGTAGGAAAATTTGGACTTAGTGACTTAAGACACTAGTAGAGAGTTACCTTGGAGGTTCTCGAATTCTTCTTCTCATAGCAAGTTCTCCTCCAATGTCGTCTCTTGAACTTGTAAAATTCCTGAATTTTTCTTCTTTTCATGGCATCAACATCATCTTTTTAAACAATTCGGGTACCGGTTTCAGGCACTACCCTTCTCATATATATATAGGCCATCAGCTGCTAAGCTTCACACACCAAGTATAAAAACAATCGGGGTACCAGTTTCGGGCACTACCCCTAAACAAGATTTAACCATATTCTATCTTCCTTTTCTTTTTACAACACTTACTCACCTCTACTCTCTCTACCAATGATTAAGTTAATCAAGCTCAAGTAAAGGCTTATAAGATTATTCACTTCGGCTATCAAAGAAAAAGGTTTAACGGCTCAACGGGGCATCCAAAGGTTAATAAGATCATTAGGAAAGATAAATTTGGCTAAGTAGCTTAATCACGAAATAATGGCCTAAGATCATGTCCTAGTAATTTATCAACCATAAGTCTCACACAAGACTCCAAGCCAAGTTCTAGAATACGTTTATATGAATGATCCTCTCAAGAATAAAATAATCATGATCAAGCATGATTAAAAAGCTCAAATCCTCACATAGGTAATCCTAGTACTCCTCATAGCACATAATTAAGATCAATTCCACAAGAACTCAATATACTTATCAACTAAACATGCTTTTCATCAATAGAAATTAACACATGAACATATGAATGCACAAAAATTAATAAGCTTATACCCAATCAATCATACAAGATATCACTTATACATTCCACTCACGCATGAATCACACCCCATCCTAAAAAGATAAAAGGAAAAATAATGGAAATCAAGATGAATTGGATAAAACCAAAGAAAACCTGAAAAACTACTCCTCCGGAGCATCATCATCCTCATCATCATTATCCTCATCCTCAAGCCTCCGCTCCACAATCCGGTGTAAATCACCGATGTGCCTATCCAAGTAATCAACTCGATCACCCAACCTACCAACTTTCTCATTCAAGGCCGTATACCTCTCATTCAATGTAGCATAGTTGGCGTTGGCGAGTGCGAGTTGTCGATTTGTCTCCTCCTGGCTAGCAACGATCGCGACCAGCTGCTCATGAATAAGGCGGAGCTACTCCCGTGTATCATTTGGGACAGCCCGCTGCTGACGCGGTGCTGGCTCATGCTGAGGTGCGTCGTGCTGCATCGGCATCTCTTCATCCTGCTGCTCCTCCTCGGGCTGCTCTTCCTCCTCAGGCTACTGTGGTGGACGGAACTCTCCTTGATCAACAATCTGCTATAACTCCGCCATCCTACCATCCGCACACATCTGCGATACAGTCCTCCAATCACCACCCGACCTTGCTGCCACGGATAAGGCATTGTGTCCGAGAGAATCCATCAACTTATTCCTCGCCACCTGAATAGTTGTCAAGTTACTTACGTCGAAGGGAAACATGAAATCGAAGGGCTTGAGTCCCCTTGTGAAGAACCAATCCCCATCTCGGAAATGGGCAAATCCTCCCTTCACGCACATAAACATCGCCAAATCGGGCTCTCCTCTAACTGGTGTGATGCCGGTGAAATCCAAATTATAATACTCAGCCACGATCGTCAGTAACCCTCCAATATTCACCTTTTGAAACCCAATGGTCCTGAATCGATGTAACTGTGCAATGAAATACGCTCCAACATTGAACTGCACCCCATTTAGCATACACCACAAGGCGTAAAGCTCTCCTCTAGACACAACACTCCCCTCTGAGTGGGCGAACAACGTGTTGCTCAAGACACGATCCATGTACCTCAAAACTGGATTCTTTATCAAAGAAGCACGAGCCTGCCTAATCTTATAGTCTCCAATCTCCCCTGTGATCTCTCTCCAAAACCTATTAGCATTGAACGCACCATTTTCCAAATGAGAGATTCCCAAAGGCGTCTCAAACAGCTCATTAAAATCCTCAGACGTCCATCTCCTACTCACTCCACCAAGCTGAAACGTACACTGATACGGGTACCCAAGTGGGTCCTTCACCATCTCAAATGAGCAAACTACTTCCGCTGTAACATGGAAATACGTAGGCTTCTTTAACTCCATAAACCTCCGGATACCCACTTGATCAAACATCCAGAAAATATCATTCCCGATTCTCATTATCCTCATCGCCTCATCATCTTGGTATCGAGTACGAGCTATCTTGTCCGAGACTTCTTCCCATTTTTCTTTAATCTCATCCAGTTTTGTATTTGAATTTTGAAGTTCTCGGGTAAATGATCTTGTAACCTCAGCTTCCTTGTCACTGTGTCCACATTCGAAGGCCTGTCTTGCCTCTTCTTCGATCTTGCTTCATCAACCTTACCTTTCCCTTTACTTGATCCTTATCCCTTTCCTGAAAACAACTACTTCAATACAACCAACAAGACAAGAACACAAGTATATGACTAGCATATCCTATACTCTACTCAAGACTTCAAGCATCCATGCTTAATCAACCCAACTATCATCTCAACATCACTTGCTTAATTAACATGCTCAAAACATCATCAATCACACTCTCTTTAATCTTCAAATCATAAACAACAAGCATGCATTAACCAATTCAAGCCATTCAATATAAATTTCAACAATTGAACTTCATGAACAACTCAAACTATCAACAATTCAAACCTAACTAACATGCTCATTCATCTAGATGCATCATATCCTTGATCAATCCACATAAAACTCAAGTGCTATCCATAATCAAGCAATCTCAAACCAATAAACATGAATTCATATGAATCAACTCAAAAATATCAATTATCACCATGAATTTCAACCAAAATCAACATCAATCAACTTACCCACAACACATTTCTTGCAATAAACTTCAATCCTAAGGTAATTGAGTTGAAAGAACGTACCTTTAGTCTTGCCCATGGTTAACAATCGATAACTTGCACACAACACTCAAAAACACGATTGAAGCCCTAATTTGCGACGAAAATCGCCCAAATCCGCGCCCAATTCAAGAATTAAGAGCGTAATATTGTGTAATCGGTGCAAAATCAAGTGTAATTGACGAATTTGTGCAAGGGTGTTAAGGTTCGGGAAAGGTTCGAGGTTTGGTGAACAAGAAAAATGATCGAACCCTTCTAAAAACACAACTTAAAACGCGTACCTGACTAGGTTCGACCTCGGGTTCGACCTGCGGAACAGGTCGAACCTCAAGTGACGAGGTCGAACCTACCTTCTGGACAAACTTACCTTTTAGGTTCGACCTTCTGAACAGGTCGAACCACTCTAGCGACAGGTCGAACCTACCTTCTGGACAACTTCTTCTCGTGGTTCGACTTGGGTTCGACCTTCTGAACAGGTCGAACCATGAATGTCGTGGTCGAACCTATCACCTAAAAAACAGAGTGCTATGAACGGACTGGTTCGACCTCAGGTTCGACCTTCTAAGCAGGTCGAACCTTAACGGCTCAGGTCGAACCACTATACTGTAAATTTTAAGTCACCGGGTTCGACCTTGGTTCGACCTGTTAGACAGGTCGAACCAAGAATGATCAGGTCGAACCACCTCACTGGATGATTTCCTGCGTCGGTTCGACTTTCTCTGCTCGGTTCGACCTCCTGGTACTGGTCGAACCTCTCCTGGCTTTGGTCGAACCACCCTTTTAAGCTTCCAAACTGAGTGTTCTTCAATTTTTATACACTTCAAACTTCAATACGAATCATTAGGTACCAACTAGAGCACAACTTCATCCAAAATTCGTTCCACAAAATATCATTCATGAGTAACTTCGTAAAAGAAAACACAACCAAAACCCACTAAACATTAGGCAAGTTATAAAAAAAACGTCACATCAAAATCGATTAAAATTTTAATATGGCGCAAAAACCAACTCCCCTAACAAACATCACAAAGAAAAGATTATACTATCGGTGCTTATCAAGGTAAGTACATCACACCCCCCAAACTTAGTAGAAACTATAGTTGAAACTAAGTTTGCAAAGAGATGTAATTGCCGATAAGTAAGCACTTCAAATATAAAAATTTCTTACTCACACGAATGAAATAAAGCATTAAAATGGGAGGGAAAGCCCCCAACAGGTGCTCATGTTTAATGTCGGAGAGTCACGATGGTACCAAATCAGATCAAGGTATCCACAAAGATGACACAAACATCATCCGGCGACTTGTAATGCTTCAAGCGATGTCCATTCGCCGCAAAAATGTCTCCATCCTTATTAATAAGCTCAAAACTCCCCCTCATAAGACTCGATGAATCATGAATGGTCCCATCCACTTTGATTTCAACTTGCCTGCAAAAAGCTTTAAATGAGAGTTAAAAATTAATACCTCATCTCCTTGCTTGAACTCCTTGTACGAGATCTTCAAATCATGCCACCTCTTAATCATTTCCTTATAGATCTCTGAATTCTTGAACGCACGACTCTGAAACTCATCCAAAAGATTGATGTGAGTAATCCTCAACTCCTTCACATCCTTGAGAGTCAAGTTCAAGCTTCGCAAAGCCCAAAACGCTTTGTGTTGAATCTCTACATGTAAGTGGCACGGCTTCCCATAGACAATCTGATACGGTGACATATCTAACACCGTCTTGTACGCGGTCCGGAACCCCCACACGATATCATCGAGCTTCAAAGCCCAATCCTTTCTATTGGTTCCGATCACTTTCTCCAAAATCCATTTGACTTGACGGTTAGAGACCTCCGCTTACCCATTCGCTTGAGGATGATAGGGTGTAGTAACCCTATGCTTAACACCATACCCTTTAAGCACCTTCTCAAGAAATTTATTTACGAAATGCGTACCTCCATCACTAACAAGTGCTCTAGGGACTCAAAAATGGGCAAAGATATGCTTATTCAAGAAAGATATAACAGTTTTCGAATTATTTAAGTGAGTAGGAATCGCTTCCACCCACTTAGAAACATAATCCACCGCAAGTAGGATGTAGAGAAATCCATTAGATGGGGGAAAAGGCCCCATAAAATCGATACCCCACACATCAAAAATCTCGACCACTATGCTTGGCTGAAGCGGCATCTCGTCTCTCCTACCGATGTTCCCCATGCGTTGCATCTATCGCAAGACGCCACAAAGGTCTCACAATCCTTGAACAACGTAGGCTAATAAAGAGCGGACTGAAGTACCTTGGCTGCTGTCTTTTGAGCGCCGAAGTGCCCCCCGTTAGGTTGTGCATGGCAAAACTCAAGAACACTCTCCATCTCCATCTCAGGCACACACCATGGATCAACTCCCTGTGCAGGACCTTGGATTCTCAATACTTTGAGATGGGAACTTCCCCTTCTCAAGAGTTTGAGTAAGCTTGTTAACACTTCCTGCCATCTCCCCCATCAGTAACGTAAGGTCCTTCACCTGCTTAGATATAACCTCATGGTTTGCATCGATTTTCTTTTCAAGTTTGGCCTCAAGGCGGTTAACTCTTTCATCATTCTTGGCCATATACCTGTTCACAGTATCCTCAAGAGCCGGTTTCCCTTCTTCCACCTTAGCACCTGGATCAACACTCATCGGAGGTTGAATCGCATTATTCGGATTGCTCCATGAGAACTCCAGCCCCCTAGGCTGTTGATAACCACCCGGTGGACCACGATTATTAAAGTTTCCTCGATAGTTCCCTTGGTAGTTCCGGTTTCCTTGGTCTGGATACCTAGTCCTTTGAATACTTTGACCCATGGCATAGTGTGCCTCTTCCAACTCCTCTTGGATTGGTCCCTCATTCTTTAACTCCTGCTGCATGATTGGTACGCGCTGAGATAATTCGCTGATTTGCTTCTGTTGGGATTCAAGTAGCTTGTTGATATTGGACAAGCTAGAGACGAACTCATCCTCTCTACTTGTTTTCACCATTGCTTGTTCAACCTTAGCTACCTTACCAAGGACATAAGTACCTCTAACTCTATCAGTTGGCCAATCCCTCGAATTCATCGAAATATCTTCAAACAACTTCTCGGCCTCTACGGATGACTTTGTAAGCAATGCTCCATTAGATGAAGCATCCAATAAAACTCGTGAATCACAGTCCAATCCATTGTAGAATATACTGATATACTGAGCTTTAGATAGCCCATGTTGAGGACACTTCCTAAGCATGTCCTTGAATCTATCCCATGCTTCAGGAAATTTTTCTCCTCCACCCATAGCGAATTGGTTAATGTCTTGCTTCATCTTAAACACCTTTGAAGGTGGCATATACCTCTCCAAGAACCTTAACTTCAGTTGCTCCCAAGTGGTGCACTCAGCTGCGTTGATAGTGTCGTACCAATCTCTCGCCTTTTCAGTAAGCGAGAATTTGAACAAAAGGATCTTCCTTGCATCTTCATGTTCTCCTGCGTCTTTTTGAGTACTTGCATAGCCCAAGAACTTGTTCAGATGCTGCTGCGGATCCTCGAAAGACCCTCCTGAAAAGGAGTTCCTTTCTATTATGCTAATAAGAGTGGGATGAAGATCGAACACTGAATTAGTTCCCCTTGCTCCTAGAAGCCCAAAATTTCCAGCCCCATTGTTTCTGAAAACCTCTCGGATGGCTAGATTATCCGGATTCACTGTCATGTTGACTGTCCTTACTCCCGAATTAACTTCAGTTGTAGCTTCAATCGTCTGCGAATTCTGCTCGTCAACTTCAACTCCAAAATTCAGAGCTTCAGTTGGATCAATAGTATTTGCCTTGCTCTTCTTCTTCTTCTTCATTCTTGACGATGCTCCGATTTCAGGATTGTAGGGTTCAAGTTCACCTTTCTTTGATCTCGTAAGCATGCACCTAAAAAGAACTAGAATTAAAACAACAAAACAAGAAAAATAGCCTTAACAAACTAGAAATAACAAAAAGATATTTTAAGCCGTCCCCGGCAACGGCGCCAAAAACTTGATGAGCGTTTTCTCAACACACAATTAATCCCCAAGTATGAAGGATATCAATTGTAGTTTCGAAGGTGACCAAGTTAAATATCGAATCCACGGGATGAATAAATATCAATTTAATTACGTTCTAGTAGATTATGACTATTTTGGAAATAAAATAGTTGGTTTGTAAATTAAGTAATAATTGAAATAGCAATTAAATAACAAGAACAAGAAAATAGTAGTTGTGATCAAATAAGATAATAGGTAGTTCGTCAGGCCATCCATTTTCCTTCGTTAATTCATACTTTCATGTGTCGATGTCCGACTCTGCCTTGTGGTTTATGGACGCATCGCTAGACCATACAAATATATAATATAGACACAAATAGATAAGCTTTTGACACGTGTAAATATCCTCAGAGTAAGATGTATACTTTACCTCCCTTTCTAGGTACTATCATAATCAATTATTTCCCGTGCACTTAGTACTCTAACCCGATTTAATCTCCCTTTTTAGGTACTATGAAGTTATACTCTTAATCCTACTTGTTAACCCGAATTCAATTCAATTAACAAATATTCATATAAGACAGTTCTAATAAGACTTCGGAATCCCTTCACTTAGAATTATAATAATAAACCCTGCTCATTAGTGAACGCACTCAACCAGTAACCATGTTATGCATTCAGACTCTACACAACGATTATTGATGCATAAAACAACTATGAGTATGGATTAAAAACGTGCAATCTTATATAAAATAAATCACAAGTAGTGTTGTACGGAGTATACACACGAAATACAAATTTAACTCATGAAACCTTCATAACCCTAGAACTACCGAAGTGGCTCTAGCCCATGATTGATCTAGGAACAATCATGGTTAGATGGACCAATCATACTTGAATCTCCAGCCAAACCTCTGTCACCACCCTCCGGATGGATCACCAATCTCTTCTCTTGACTCCTCTTATGATTCTCGCGTCGTCCTTCTTCGTGATTCTCTTGTTTCTTGACTGCATGAGCCTCCTTTTATACTTGTAATCACGTCTCTAGGGCTTGGAATGGGCTTTTCAAGTGATCCCATGCGTTTTGGCCTCGAAAATCTGGATAAGGTAAGTTTCCGCATTTTGGTTCAACCTCGTCAAACAGGTCGAACCATCGGCCACAAGTCGAACCACAGGTCGAACCCTGCTACTGGACACATTCTGCACTTGGTTCGACCTCTTGTACAGGTCGAACCACGCTACTGGACAATTTCCGCTCCTGGTTCGACCAACTGTCAGGTCGAACCCCATCGTCGTGGTTGAACCCATCTTCTCGCGAACTGGTTCGACCATGGTTCGAACTGATCAAATAGGTCGAACCCCTTGAGTCGTGGTCGAACCTTCCTTCTGCAACTTTTCAATGCTGGTTCGACCTGTAGGAGAGGTCGAACCCTCCTCCAACCAGGTCGAACCCTACTTTTTCCTTGGCGATTCGCGTGGTCTCGACTTTGTCTCTTCGATTCTTGGCACTTCCACTCCGTTTTTGCTATGAAAACCACTTAAATAGCTCCACTAACACATGATTCATGCTAATTCACAATATATATAGGTTTTCTACCTATTTCCACCTCAAAACTCTCCAAAACTAGCACAAGACATGATGCCAAACTTGTGAATTTATACACTCATCAGTCCTATATGTGTAAAAAAGGAAATGAGACCCTTATAGATGGACGACCAAAATAGAAAAATGAGACTCTTTGGAGCGGATGGAGGGAGTATTATTTTATATAAAATGAATAATTTGTTAGAAAAATACACTCTGATATTCTTTACAAATTTAAGAACTCTAATGTGATATTCAGACTTATCATAAATAAGAAATCAACCGAAGACATTTTAAAAACACGATCTATAACCAATACGGATAGATTCCACTTTATCCTTCAATTCTCTTTCAGTATAATTGTACAAATATTTTAATCCAACTGACTGACATTTTAATTACTTATTTAGCCACCAGGTAGACTTTATAGCGTAGAACTCATTCCAACACTGCTTCTTACAAGATCTCCCTATCTCAATATATGAACTCATTCGCGGAAATTGTAAGGTAAATGAAAAACTAACCTTAAAATGGTGTCTATTAGATTAAAGTATGTCTACGAAGATGTGTGATCAAAGGGTGTGATTGTTGAATTAGTTTTGTCTCTTCATTAATTAAAAGACATTTGAATTTCAATCCAAAATCAAAACCAATGGTCACAACAATTCATGAAAAGATGCCTTAAAATCTATATATAGACCCTTCAATTACATAATCCATCACTTGAATTTAAGTTGAAAATTATTCCGAATACACACACACACCATATTGTGGATATCACTAAAGTCGAATTTTTAAAATAATTCGTGGTGTATTCTTAAGTCGTCCTACTCCTAAGGTAAGTTCATAATATCGGTTGGTTCGTCATATCTTGTGATTTGTAGCGCTAGTATCACAAGATGTGAGTTGTTGTATCTTAGAGATGATTGCCATAGAACCGTAAGCACCAAAGCTGGGAAATTTTGTCTTAAGGAGAAAGAGTGTAACTCTTGACTTAACTCAAATTCTATTCTATTATTTTTTGTCATATTTTACTAGTCAACATATAATACCAAAACTCAAATATACCCAACATAAAAAAATTCGTTACTATTTCCATCACTATAGTGAGGGAAAGACTCTGTCCCAAAAATATCCATCATTATTTCCGTCACTGAATCCATCACAAAAATTCCATCACTATTTCCGTCACTATAGTGGCGGAAAAATTAATCTGTCACAAAAATATCTATCACTAAATTCTTCACAAAAAAAAATCATCACTATTTCTGTCACTATAGTGACAGAGCCTATCCGTCACAAACTGAGGCCTTGACCAATTGAGTTAATGGTTACTTAATTTCTATTACAAATTTGAATTTCCGTCATAATTACCGTCGCACAACAGAATACAGAGGAATGCATTTATTTCATTTCAAATTTGAATTCAAGATAGCCTTGTTGCAGCCAGAGGCCTTTTACTAAAACGAGAAAAGAAAGACCAAAGGGCGTAAAGCCAAGTCTCAGCTAAGACCTCGGGATGGGATATTCTTTTGCCAATAGTGACGAAAATATTTCCGTCACAAAATTCTATCACTATCGGAGTTTTTTTTGTAGTCTTTTCAATCAATAATTAAATTAAACTTATTCAAATATAAACTATTTGATTGAATGTCAATATAAGAAAATGTATCATAATATATCAAATATATTTTTCAACAAACTGTCCCTTGGCTTTTGGATAAAAATTTTATAATTGGATAAATAATAAAATAATTAAATCCTACAAAAACAACACAAAACCAATCTTTTATGTTCTTGATAATTGATCACACGTTAGAACTCGAAAATAAGAACATAATATGAGTTCCTAAATCAGATGAAATATAGAATCATGTCATCAACCCAAAATAGAGATGAGTACTTTCGTCAGAATTACAACAACTTAAAAAACTAGAAAATGAATGTCCTCTTATTATGATGAGGAGAAGATGTTACATTCCTATATTACTACAACAACTTTGTTATCCTGATCTTGTCTCTCTTTACCGTCTCTTGTTTTTTTCTTTTCCTTTGGGCATGGTATATAAAGATATGGAAAAGTATCTTTTTCACTTTGGATGTGTACAACTTTATGCAGTTACCAAAGAATACAAAAGCTAATCTAATCAATGTGGGATAAATTTACATGGTATATTTACATATACTACAATATGCCCCCTCAAGATGGTGGTCTGTTGACAACGCCAATCTTGTTCATGAGAAGAGACAACCGATTACGTGGAAGAGGCTTGATATATTGGATGGTGGTGTATGAAGAGAGGTATGTAGGGGTTTGGCGAAAGGAAAATTAATTTCAACAAACTCAACATGTCGAGAAGTATATATTCGATTTGATGACCGATCAAGGCAAAGATAGGCACTTTGTGTAGGGGAGTATTCTATGAAGACACACGAAGTGGAATGATGTGCAAGCTTATGAGGAGTATAATGGCGTAGCCAAGGAAAACATTAACATCCAAAGACACGAAGTTTGGATATATTTGGAAGATGCTTGAACAACTGTTCAAAGGAAGATGACATGTTGAGATCAAACTTTGGCAGGCAGTTTATGAGATAAGTGGTTGTAGAAATAGCAAACAACCAGTATGTGAGAGGGATGGATGCTTGGTTAAAAAGAGCTTAGCCTGTGTCAACGATGTGACGATGACGGCGCTCAGATGCACCATTGTGTTAGGAGTATGAGGTGGGGTGGTAAAGTGAGTGATACCATGTTGAATTAAAAAATGGACGAAGAGCAAGAAACTTTCCTCCAGTATCAGTGTAGAGCGTGATGATTTTTGTTTGTAGAAATTTTTCAACAAGGGCTTTATAAGCAATGAAAGTGGGTAACACATCAGATTTCTGTTTCAATGGGTACAACCAAACATATTATGAGAAATGATCAACAAATATCACATAGTACTTAAAACCATCATATGATAAAATTGGAGAAGTCCATACATCCGAAAATTGAAGAGGCATGGTGGAAGTTAACGATGATTCAGAAAAAGGTAGCCTATGACTTTTGATGCATTTGCAAGAATCACAATTAAAATCAACAATTTTATTTAGAGATAAATTATGAGTAGATAAAGCAAAGTTTAGAATTCTAGAAGATGGATGGCCAAGCGAACATGCCAAATAGAGGTTGATTGTCTAACTGAAGAAAAACTAAAGGCATGAAGAAGTACGAGAAGCTTCCGGCCATATGTAGAGCCCATTAACGCACTGACCATATAGGAGAGTGCTCCTCGTGTGGATATTCTTCACCTGAAAACTAGAATAAAAAAAGATAACATCAACATTGTTTTGTCGAAATAATTGAAAAACAGATAAGAGATTACAAGACATAGATGGTACGAGAAGAGTCTCCAAAAAATCTAAGTCACAAAAATGATCAAACTACAAGGTACCAGTATGAGTAATTGACAATTGTTACCATCACCAATAACAACATTATCACGTCCATCATATATAGTTTGTAGTAATAGATTTGTCAAATCCGTAGTGATATGGTGTGAAGCACCGGAATCCAAAATCCACCCAGTGGGGGAACTTGCAGTGACAGTGTGGGCAGAAGGACTGGTATAAGATAAATGTGCTCGACTCTGACTCTGGAGTAAAGCGTAGTTCTGAATTTCTAGGCATCACCTAGCCAAATGGCCTTGGGTACCACAGAATTGGCAGTGGCCTTGGTAGCCTGGGCGCGAGCCTTGGGGAGTGGTAGATTGTTGCTGGCCAGATCGAGGAGAATAAATCTGGTGCTGTGGTGCGCGGTATGCTTCTGGTGAAACTGATGACCCGATGAGGAGGCCTTGCGAGATGCATGAGAGGTAGTGAAGGTCATAGTAGGACCAAGCACAGATACGGATGCACGGGATGAGAGTTAAGCCTCCATAGTTAACAACTTTTCATGAAGATCATCAAAGCTAATAGCGGAATCCCTTGCTCATATGGCATTTGTTATATCCTTGTATGAATCATCAAGACTGTTGAGAATTTTTAGTGTCAAATCTTCCTTGTCAGTAGTGACACCAAGAAGAGCTAATTCATCAACGTATCCTCGAATTTCCAACATGAAATCCGTAATAGATTTGTCACCTTTAGAAGGGTTGTGTAACTTGTTTTTGAGAGTGAATGTTAGGTGTTTTCTGCGCACTCCTATTTAATCCTCAAGTATAAGGATATCAATTGTAGTAGCAAGTACCTAAGTTAAATTATTGATCCCACTGAGACAGTTAATTATTTATTTATTCTAAATTACTATTCAACTAGAATTGTGTAACCAAATTTTCTAAGAGTTTTGAATTAATTATCTAAAATGCTGAAATAATAAATTACTGAATTATTAAATACAATAAAAAAGCAAGTTTATGACCAAGAGATGACGAACAGTTCTAAGGTATCATGTAGAGAACAAATAATTCGGATTACTAGACCTTCAATTGTTCATTCATGCAATTTTACTGAAAATACACCACCTAACCCTGTTAACCCATCAGATATGATTCGATTTTAAGCTAACAGTACATTCTGGTTTAAATCTTAAGGTGCGCGAATATTACCAAGCCTTATTCCTAGATACTAATCCAGCGAATAATAATATCTCCGGATGGCAAGTTCGACTAACAAGATATTTTCTGGAATTACTACAAGGTTCTATTCACTTCCTACTTGATTGTCTAATTGCATTGTTCCACTAAACAAATCAAGTATTTGATTTACCAGTTCATGGAATTAAAGTGTTTATACCGGAACTACTTCAATCCCTAACAGATAGACAATACCAATCATGAACGCACACAAGCTAACATAATAATTCAAACATTATAGCGGATGTCATGTATATATTGTGAAGACGTTATGAAGCAGATAAGCAAGTCTGAATAAATAAAGTAAAATAAAAAGTTCAATTGCATAAAATCACAATATATTGTATAGGTTCCCAAATCAATCCATCAAATCCTAGAACTGTAAAAGAAATTAGCTCATGGGGTCACAAGCAACACTCATGGCTAAACAATTCATACCAAAAATCAAGATTAAAGTAAGAGAAAGATAAGAATACTGAAACCCTAGCGTAAGCGTAGTCTCACGTTCCTTCTCCGTCTCTTTGATCGGCTGATTCTCTATCAATTAGCACTTGGAATCCTCTTGAAGGTGGATGGATGGTGAAATCATGTTTGAATCTGATATGGAGGTGTGAATTAATGATGGGTTATGCATGGGTTCTCTCCAATTTGTGTATTGATCTCCCCTAATCTCTCTTGGACTATTGCAGAGCTGTTTTACATCGAATCTACTCAAAAACATGATCTAGAAGTATAAATATGCTGTAGAATTGAACAGGTCTCGACTGGGCTCGATTTTGGGCCGTTCGGCACCCAACTCGGCCCGAGCTGGGTATGGACCTAGCCGAGTGGCATTCGAGCTGATACAGGGTGACTTGCCACATTATCTGGGCCCCATTTGGACCCCACTCACCGGAATATGACTGTCGAGCCAGGTTAGCTCGCCCCAAGCTGCCAGCCGAGAGGCAGAGATTATAAAGCACAATCTCACCGTTTTGAGCATAATTTCCTCATACAGACTCTGATTGGAGTGATTTTTGCACCAAAATTATCATTTTTTCCATGGCTTTCCAACCATATATCATATAATCAATTTGGACTTCTAAAAGAGTATATAAAAATTACACAACATGGAGTACGTTTTTTCTGCATTCCTTCACGCTTTCACTCTTCATTCCAACTTTGAACTTTTGATCATATTTTACCCTTCAAAACTAAAATAACACCTTATTGGCATCTTAATTATGTAAGATATGTAAACCATGTTATTCTACACAAGATCGTGGCCACATTCTATCAAAAATGGTGTAATGTGAGACCTAAAACATGTGAAATTCCACTCTCAACCCCAAACTTACCTGTTGCTCGTCCCGAGGCAACGACATAGAAAACTAATAGAGTAATTGAGAGGAAATTTCACAGTTGACAACATCAAAGAAAAAAATAACAATTCAAAAATCATACTTCAGATACAAGATAACCATCCATATAAGAACATACAATTCAAATCAATTATTTCACTTATTCAGAATGCTCATCCACCCATTCTCACTGGTAGTATTTACGCTCATCACTCAAGTGTGAGATATACTCACTTTAGGGTAAGGTGTTTACACTCGTAATCAATTCAAACACATGCGTAACCATAAGCTTGGCAATCATCTCAACTCTTGATTAAATGAATAATTTCGACAATAAGATCACAAAGGTCTTGCATTAGGGTGTAACTTTGGCTCTTTGGTACAGGTAGGAAATATATGGGCAAAGTGACTAAATCACTAGTAGAGAATCAAAGAAGACTTATGGATTTCAACAAAGAGCTTTATTTTCTTCGGCAATTTATGGTGTGCACCCGGTGCACCTAAAGATATGATGCACCCAATACAAATATAAATAAAAACATATACAATTAAGAGTAAAAATGTATACAATTTAATTGCTAATTTTTTTAATAAAAAATTGTACTATATAATATTCAATAAAAATTTATACACATATGGATGTTAAGTCTTTTTAATGAAAATTTAATGTGAAAAAAGTATACAATTATTACAAAACACATATACAAAATAGAATAACATGTATACAAAATAGAATAAAAAGGCATACACATATGGGTGCACCCTTGCACCCGGGTACATCCAATATACACTCATTTTCTTCTTTCTCCTTCAATGCTCTTCAATGTTTCTTCAGTTCGATTCATTCTTCACTTTCGAGCTCAACTTCCTTAATTGAATTTTTTTTCTTTCTTTTTCTTTTTAAAAGAAGGTTATCAGTTTCAGGCACTGCCCTTTCATGGGGTACCAGTTTTGGGTACTACCCCTTCATGCAAATTTTAACCATTTTCTCCATCAATTCTCATCACTTCCAAATTATTACTCCTTTTATACTTCATCACAAGACACCAACTTGACTCTTTCACCTCTCTACTAGGTAGGGATTTTTAAAGGCTAGAAAAGGAATCAATTGGCTAATTACGTAGGCTTTCAACAAATAAGGCTTTTAGGCTCAAAAGGGTAGACTACAGATAATTTCAATAGGTAGGATAATAATTTGGCTAATGACTAATAAACAACAAAAATGGCCTAAGATCATTTGCTATTGTCTAGTCAAACACGTAGTTTCAAGAAAGATATAAAGTCAAGTTTTAGAATACGTGTGTATGAACGACACTCACAAGAATAAGGTGAATCATGCAACTTGTCATGATTTCAAAAGGCTCAAAATCTCACATGGCTATAAGAATAAATGAGCAATCCCAATTAAGCTACATAACTAATCATCCATGCGTATAATTAAACTTCAAGCATCTCAATATCAAAGCACAATCTCAAATTGCTTCTCAAACACAATCATACATATAATACCATCAAGTGTTAAGAAAAATCAGTAAATCGTCCTAGAGAATCATAAATTGACTACACTAACACTAAGACCAAAAAACGACAAACAAAACAAAACACGAAACCTGGAAAATCACAAAAAATCAAACCCTCAATATTCTCGAATAAATCAAAAATATTAATAATCCATAAAAAATCGATCGTCCAAGCAACAACACAATGTAGAAATTCTATTTCAACACTACAAAACAAGGTATGTACGTAACCCCCAAAACTTGAATCAAACAAGGTGAGAAGCTAAGTTTGTAAAGAAGTAAATACTGTAGTCGAACAGTACCTAATAAAATTCCTATACCACACAAACACATAAAAGCAATTAAAACAGGAGAGACAGCCCCCAATAAGCGCTCATGTTTAACATCGGAGAGTCACGACGGAATACCTCAAGCTCATCGGAATGTCCATGTATATCTTTTATCCTTGCCATCATACTCTAATTGTTGTGCTTCTTCATCAATCCAATACTTATGGCAACGAAGGCCTCGTTGGCATTCTTAAAATTTATTTTGACATTGACAACCATGTTAAGATCATTCATCAATCTCTTCATTCCACTCCACCACTTATTTCTTTTCGCGATGAAAATTCCCAACTTCTTTTCTAACTCCTTTTTATCCCTAAATATATGTGAGAAATAATTAAGTAAAACAAAGTCAATAGAAATAATATCATCAAATTCAATACAATTTAAAGAGTTTAAAGGTTTAGAAATGCTCATTTCATTCTTCAAGTCCTCTTCAGTTGCAACATGACTTTGCTCTTCTTCTTTCTTTTCTTCTTCAACATCCTCAAATTCTTCATCAATCTCTTCTTTTGCCTCAAAAATTGTCTCCAGTTGATAGCTCAATTCGACTTGAGCCACTTGACTTAATCTAGTGGACTCCTCTTATTGAACTTGAGCATTTAAACGTGTAGATATATTCGCAAGATTTTGAATTCTTTCCATGATTTCATTTCTCTCCTGCGACCTTTCATGCGCTTCAACTGTCATCTTTATTTCAAGAGCTTCCATAATTTCTATGTTTCTTCATGCTTCTTAATGGAGGACTCAAATGCACCTTGCAATCCTTAGGAAACTCCGGTCGAACCAGAATAAGTGTTCTCTTGATAAGGTTGATATGAATTTTCATTGTAAGCACAAGACCATTCATCTTCATATCTGACTTGATTGTAGTACTGAAAAGGACTTTGATTCACTAGAGAATTATAACCATAATCCCTCTCATCCATGTAATATGGAGAAGGAACCATAGCATTCTGAGTTTCATAGCGTTTCAATATTTCATCTATGCATGGAGAAGAATCCATTACATTATGATTTCCAAATCTTTTCAATATTTCATCCATCTCATGTACCTCAACAATAATTTATAGTCAGAATATCCAAAATAAATAAAGAAGTAAAAGAAATCCTAATTAAACTAGCAATAAAAGAAAAATAAATAATTAAGCCGTCCCTGGCATAACGGCGCCATAAACTTGCTAGGCGTTTTCTGCGCACTCCAATTTAATCCTTAAGTATAAGGATATCAATTGTAGCAGCAAATACCCAAGTTAAATTATCGATCCCAATGAGACAGTTAATTATTTATTTATTCTAAATTACTATTCAACTAGAATTGTGTAACCAAATTTTCTAAGAGTTTTGAATTAATTATCTAAAATGCTAAAATAATAAATTACTGAATTATTAAAAGTAATAAAAATAAAAGTAAGTTTCTAACCCAGTTAACCAACCAGATATGATCCGATTTTAAGCTAACAGTACATTCTGGTTTAAATCCTAAGGTGCGCGAATATTACCAAGCCTTATTCCTAGATACTAATCCATCGAACAACAATACTTCCGGATGACAAGTTCGACTAACAAGATATTTGCTGGAATTATTATAAGGTTCTATTCACTTCCTACTTGATTTTCTAATTGTATTATTCCACTAAACAAATCAAGTATTTGATTACCAGTTCATGGAATTAAAGTGTTTATAGCGGAACTACTTTAATCCCTAACTGATAGACAATACCAATCATGAATGCACACAAGCTAACATAATAATCCAAGCATTATAGCGGATGTCATGAATATATTATGAAGACTCTACGAAGCAAATAAGCATGTCTGAATAAATTAAGTAAAATCAAAAGCTCAACTATATAAAATCTCAAAGTGTAGGTTTCCAAATCAATCCATCAAACCTTAGAACTGTATAAGAAACTAGCCCATGAGGTCACAAGAAACACTCATGGCTAAACAATTCATACTAAAAATCAAGATAAAAGTAAGAGAAAGATAAGAATGATGAAACCCTAGCATAAGCGTAGTCTCATGTTCCTTCTCTGTTTCTCCGTTCGTCCGATTCTCTCTCAACTAACACTTGGAACTCTCTTGAGGGTGGATGGATGGTGAAATCAGGTTTGATTTGATATGAAGGTGTTGGAGGTGTGAATTGATAATGGGTTATGGATGAGTTCTCTCCAATTTGTGTATTGATCTTGACTAATCTTTCTTGGACTGTTGTAGGGTTGTTTTACATCGAATCTGCTCAAACATACGATCTGGAAGTATAAATATGTTGTGGAATCGAACAGGCCTCGACTGGGCCCGATTTCGGGCCACTGGGCACCCAACTCAGCTGGAGTTGGGTATGGACCTAGCCGAGTGGCATCCGAGCTGATACAGGGCGACTTGCCACGTAATCTGGGCCCCATTTGGACCCCACTTGCCGGAATATGCCTGCCGAGCCAGGCTAGCTCGCCCTGAGTTTCCAGCTGAGACGTAGAGATTGCATTGCGCGATCTCACCGTTTTGAGCATAACTTCCTCATACGGACTCCAATTTGAGTTTTTTTGCACCAAAACGATCCAATCTTCCGTAGCTTTCCAACCTTCTATCACATGATCAATTTGAACTTCTAAAAAATACAGAAAAATTATGCAACGTGGACGTGATTTTTTCAGCATTCCTTCACGGTTTTACTCTTCATTCCAACTTTGAACTTTTGATCATGTTTTACCCTTCAAAGTCAACAAAACACCCAAATAGCATCTTAATTATGTAAGATATGTAAACCATGCCATTCTAAACAAAATCGTGGCCACATTCTATAAAAACGGCATAATATGAGACCTAAAACATGTGAAATTCCACTCTCAACAGTGACAATACGCCCTCTTGAAGGCTTGCCATAAGTGGAGGCTAAAGTATTCCAAGCATGACGGGATGTAGTGCTAGCAATAATGAATGGGATAAGGGTTGGTGATAGGCTTATTCTACGCACTATAATTTAATCCTCAAGTGTAAGGATATCAATTGTAGCAGAAAGTACCCAAGTTAAATTATCGATCCCACTGAGACAGTTAATTATTTATTTAGCTATGAATTACTAATAAATCAGAACTAAGTAACCAAATTTCTTTGTAGCGAATTAATTATCTAAATTACTGAAATTATAAATAACTGAATTAACTAAAAGCAATAAAAGTAAAAGCAAGTTTCAATCAAGAGATGACGAACGGTTCTAAGGTATCAGGTATTGACCAATTAATTTGGGTTATTAAACTTATGATTGTTCATTCATGCAGTTTCACTGAAAATACACCACATATCCCTGTTATCTGATTATGGTTAATTTCATCTAGTTTTAATGTTTTTTTACGTTTATTTTCATCTAGTTTTATCCGTATTTTGAGTCGTTATTGGTGGTGTTATGTGTTTTTTGGAATTTGTTGTTGAATGAGCTTATTAATGATGAATCAGGTGAAAAATGGAGTAAATACGGAGTCGGGAGAAAAGGGGAGAAAAAGTCGCACAACACGGCCAGCCGTGTGCAGGAACACGGGCCGTGTCTCGTACACGGCGTGAGTTCCGTGCACGGGCCTGTGCTGTTGGCCGTGTGCAGACGACAGATTGTACAACATGGCCACCCCTGTGGCCGTGTGCAGCGTATGGCCCGTGCGCTACTTAAAGTTCACGTTGACCAAAAACCCTAGACGCGACTCGGGACGTGCTGCAGAACACGGGGCGTGTTGGTGCCAAAGTTGCTGAAATTTCCAGATTCCTTCTAGAAGGCCCATGGGGGTATAAATACCACTCCATTCAACATTTTGAGGATCCATCCTCAGAAATTTGATTTGCACACACACATCACACACAATTCCCTTCGTTTTACACCTTTTCTCTCAAACTCCCATCATCCATTTTCATCTTTGATCATTTTTCCACCATACCACCATTCCAAATTCAAGGGAAGATGCAAGGAAAAGTGGGAGATCACCAAATGAAGGAAGGAGATTCAATTGGAAGCCATTCTAAGGGAGTTTTCATCTCAATTTAGTGTTTACCCTCTAGTTTGCAATGATTTGTAAGATTTTGAATGTTTATGTTGAGGATCTTATGAAGATTGTAGGCTAATCTCCCTTGTGAGATTAGCAATATGGAAGTTGTTGGATAATTTGTGGATTCATGTAATTAGATTCATGTGTTGAATTGGGATTTGACTTTCTATCTTTGATCTATTGATATCTGGAGGTTTATGATGAATTGTGTATTTGATTATGCTAGATATGTGATGAGATTGAGAAATCCTTAATATGTTTGGTGTAGTTGAGTGAATCATTTTATCAAACACTTCATGTCCATTATAAATTGTGAAGAGATTGAGAAATCCTTTATTATTTAGAACCCATGGATAGAACACATAATTTATTAGATTGAGAAGTCAACAGAGTATGTGAAGGGACTCTTAATTGAACTTAGTACCTAGTTGGAATTGTTTAATTGAGAACCAACATTTGAGCTAATTAAGATTGTGAAAATGATTTCTATCATATCCATTCCGAGAGGAAGCTTAGGTGATTTTCGTGTTGGCCCTTATTCATGACCATTGATGCACATGAGTTTAATGCATGAATCTATGAATTACCACTTCTTAAGTGTTGTTAATCTCACCTTTGCTTAATTTGGAAAAACAACTTTCATTTAATTTGTTTGCTTGTCCTTATTGTTGATTTAATTACTTATTATTACCTTGTCAACAATCCAACCTAATGATGACTAGTCTCTATAAAATTGCGAAGAACGTGATATCGCTTAGGCTATATCACCGTCCTCTCTGTGGTTCGATAAATTCTTGAATTAGTCAATTCGACTACAAGTTATGGCTAATCAAATGGCGCCATTGCCAGGGAGATAACGGTTGCTAGTAGCTTAAAGAAGGAACGTTTGGAGTAATCTTAATAGAGACATTTCTTTTCTTATTTATTTGCTTACTTGTATTTGTTTTTTTTTTTAAATCTTGTTCTAACTTCTCTTCTTTTAAAGGTATATGCAAACAAGGTCACAAGGAAAATAAGTTGAACCAATTGATCTAGAGCTTGAGAACACTTTGAGGAGAAAGAGAAAGGAGAACATAACCAAAAAGAAGGACCAAATGGAAAACAATCAAGATGAACATGGTAATGTTAGGAATGATGGAGGCGGAGTGCAAAATACGCAAGACAATATACAAGCACATCAAGCTAATGCCAATCTTTCTCAACAAGCTTACCAACAATTTGGAGAGTTTAATAATCAAGCTTTGATTCAACAAATGGTGCAACAAGCTATGATTCAACAAGGCTTACAACAAGCTTATGTTCCTCCACAACAAGCATATGTACCACCACCTCCGGTGCAACATATAATTCACAATGATCAAAGGGTGATCCGGGACTTCTTCATGCCAAGAGCAATGCCACAAATGATGGGGCCACCAATCCATGCTAATAACTTTGAATTTAAGATAGGATTGATTTCATTGGTGAGAGAGCAACAATTCGGTGGAACTCCAAATGAAGATCCTAATGCTCATCTAGCTCAATTCATTGAAATTGAAAACACCATGAAGATGAACGGGGTGAGTGAGGATTGTATCAAGATGAGGCTATTTCTGTTTTCATTGAGGGATCGTGCTCGAACATGGCTATCTACCATCACTCCGGGAATGTACAACACTTGGGAGGAGCTTGCACAAATGTTTTTGAATAAATACTTCCCACCTTCTAAGGCACTTCAAATGAAGAGTTTGATTACTCAATTCAAACAAAAGCCTCAAGAAAGCTTCTATGAAGCATGGGAACAGTTTAAAGATATGTTGCGCAAGTGTCCACAACATGGATTCCCGGAGAACCAACAAGTGGGATTTTTCTACCAAGGATTGATGAATGGCCAAAGGGTACTTGTTGATGCATCGGCAGGTGGATCAATTCTTGGAGTTACTCCGGAAAGGGCTTTACGGATATTTGATGAGATTGCTACCAATGTCTATCAATGGCCATCGGAGAGAGTGAGCGGATGTTATGGATTTGAGAACTACGATCAAGTATAACAGTGTAGTGTGAAAAGTGATAGTGTGGAGCAAAATATGCCAAGTGTGGAGATGATAGCAGCTGAGATAATGAAATAGATGAATCTAAATCAAGGTATGGATCGAGGAGTTAGCAAGATGGAGAGTCAAGTAGAGCAAGGGTTAATACTTCCAAATGGTATTAGTAGGGAACAATGGGCTATGCATGTGCCAAAGGTGGAGGATGTACAATACTTGCAAGGAAAAAATTATCAAGGTAACTATCAAAACAATTACCAAGGCAATTTCAACCATAACCAAGGCAAGGAAGTTATAACAATCAAGCTAGTGGAAGCTCATGCCCTCAACAACCAAGGAGGCAAGATAACTTGTCTTATTCCAACCCGAACAATGCGGTTGCTTATCCTCCGGGGTATCAACCGGGAGCTAAGGCACCGAACAACGAGGGAAGAGCATCAATTGATGAGCTACTTGAACAATTGTTGGCATCAAACAAAGCTCGAGAAGCATCGGACAAAGCTCAAGAGGAGACAAGAAGAAAGATTGATGAAGCTAATGATAAAAGATTCAAAGCCTTGGAGCAATCGGTTGATCAAATTGCGAGTTCGTTGAGCGCAAGTGAGAAAGGAAAATTTCCTTCTACCACCATTGTGAATCCGAAGGAACAATGCAAGACAATTACCTTGAGGAGTGGAATGAATTATGAGGGACCTTCTCTACCCATGGAGGATGAAAAGGTGGAAGAGAAGGAGATTGAGAAAAATTTGGTTGAAGAAGAGCTTGTGGAGGAAAGTGAAGTTGAAGTACAAGCGAACAAGGAGACGGATGTTGTTGAACCGAAAAGTGTTGAAAAGAAATGGGAAAGAACTAAGGCATTAAAAAAGAAAGAGGAAGACATTGAAGTGGAAAGGGATAGTTGGAGAATTCCAAAAACCCAAGTACCTATTCCATTTCCACATCGATTCTTAAAGAAAGGGTTGGATGAAAAGTTTGCAAAGTTTTTGGAGATTTTTTAGAAAATCCATATCAACATACCCTTTGCGGATGCTTTGAGACAAATGCCTCACTATGCTAAGTTGTTGAAGGATATAATGGCAAGAAAGAGGAGCTTAGTGGAGAATGAGACCGTCAATTTGATGGAGGAGTGTAGTGCCATAATTCAAAAGAAGTTGCCTCCAAAGCTCAAAGATCCGGGAGTTTTGTCATACCATGCGAAATGGGCAAGAGTGAAGTTCATAAAGCTCTTTGTGATCTTAGGGCAAGTATCAACTTGATGCCTATGTCCATTTTCAAGAAACTTGGTATAGGGGAAGTGAAACCTACATCCGTTACATTGCAACTCGCAGATAGGTCTTTGACTTACCCTAGAGGAATAGTGGAGGATGTGTTAGTTAAAGTGGGAAAGTTCATATTCCCGGTTGATTTTGTAGTGCTTGATATGGACGAGGATGCAAATGTTCCATTAATTTTGGGGCGTCCATTTTTGGCAATGGGAAGAGCTTTAATTGATGTACAAAAAGGGGAGTTGAAGTTAAGAGTAAATGAAGAGGAGGTGGTATTCTCTTTGAGGAGTGCTATGAGGTATCCAAATGAGGAAGAATGTAGAAGGATCGATATGATTGATGAAGTTGTTGAAGAGAATCTACCATTCATCTTATCTAAAGATCCTCTTGAGACAAACATAAGCCACTCTCTTACTTTATCTTTAAACTCTAACTTTTCTTTTCATTGCTTTGAAGATAATGATATAAATGATTGTTTACATGATTTGAATACTTATAGGGAAATGCAAGAAGAGGAAGCCAAGTTGATGTACTATGGAAAGAGGGAATATCTTCCATTGGAGGTAGAGAATGAAGATTCAGAAGTTGATAAAGGAAAGGAAGAATTAAAGCCATTACCCGATCACCTTATGTACGCGTACTTGGGGGATAACAATACTTTTCCGGTAATTGTATCATCATCCCTTTCACCATTAGAGCTTGATAAATTGTTGAGAGTGCTTAGAACTCATAAAAGTGCTATAGGGTGGAGTCTTGATGAATTGAAAGGTATTAGTCCTACTATTTGTATATATCGCATTAGGTTGATTGATGAGAACAAATCTTGTATACAACCTCAACGTCGTTTGAATCCTATTATGCAAGAGATTGTTAGGAAAGAGGTTTTGAAATGGTTGGATGCTAGAATTGTTTATGCCATAAGTGATAGTCTTCATCTAAGTCCTTTGCATGTTGTGGCCAAGAAAGGGGGATTAACCATTGTTAAAACGGAATTTGATGAAGAACTTGCAACAAGGGTGAAAACGGGATGGAGAGTTTGTTGTGATTATAGGAAGCTTAATGAAAACACTCATAAAGATCATTTTCCTTTGCCTTTTATTGATCAAATGCTTGATAGGTTGGCGGGATACAAGTATTATTATTTTCTAGATGGTTACTCGGGGTATAACCAAATCATGATAGCCCCCGAGGGTCAGGAGAAAATAACTTTTACTTGTCCGTATGGCACGTTTGCTTCCTACAAATTGCCTTTTGGGTTGTGCAATGCTCCCGCCACCTTTCAACGTTGCATGATGGCTATCTTTGGGGGATTAATTGAAAATGTGATGGAAGTGTTCATGGATGATTTTTCCGTGTTTGGGTCGTCATTTGATAAATGCTTGGCTAATCTTTCTATGGTTTTGCAGCGATGTCAAGATACGAATCTAGTCTTGAATTGAGAAAAATGCCATTTTATGGTTCAAAAGGGTATCGCACTTGGAAAAAGGTTTGAGAGTCGATAAGGCGAAGGTTGTAGCCATTGAACATCTTCCCCCACCAACAAATGAAAAAGGGGTTAGATCGTTTCTTGGGCACATCGGGTTCTATCGACGTTTTATAAAGGATTTTTCTAACATAGCCAAACCTTTGTGTAAATTGCTTGAGAAAGATGCTCCATTCGAATTTAATTTTGAATGTCTTGATGCTTTTAAGGTGTTAAAAGAAGCTTTGATTTCTTCACAATACGTGTCTCTCTCGATTGGAGCAAACCATTTGAACTCTATTGTGATGCAAGCGACAATGCATTGGGAGTAGTGCTTGGACAAGTGCGAGAGAAGAAATTTTGATCTATCTATTATGCATCCAAGACGTTCAATGCCAATCAAAAGAATTACACCACAACGGAAAAAGAGTTTTTATCTGTAGTCTATGCTTTTACAAAATTTCGTCCATACCTAGTTGGCACGAAAATCATTGTTTACACAGATCATTCCGCCATTAGGTATTTGATGAGTAAGAAGGATGCTAAACCAAGACTAATTCGTTGGGTGCTTTTGTTGCAGGAGTTCGATGTGGAGATACGTGACAAGAAGGGAGTAAAAAATGTCATAGCTGACCACTTGTCACGGTTGGAAAATATTGATGAAAAAGGAACCATGGAGCTCATCAATGATGTATTCCCGGACGAAGAGATACTTCAAGTGGATTTTCAAAGGATGTACACCTTGTGTGAGACTGTAAGACCGTGGTACGCGGATTTGGTAAACTATTTAGCTTGCGGTCTCAAGCCGGACCATCTCACTGAGTCCAAAAGGAAGAAGTTCTACCATGATGTGAAAGAATATTTGTGGGATGATCCTTTGTTGTTCAAAAACTGTCCGGATGGTATCATACGGAGGTGCATCCCGGAAGAAGAAAAAGTAAGTGTCATGGAGATGTGCCATAGCTCACCATGTGGAGGACATTTTGGGTTCCAAAAGACGGGAGCTAAGATCCTACAATCGGGGTTGTTTTGGCCAACTTTGTTCAAGGATTACAAGAAGTATATAAAGGGATGTGACCAGTGTCAAAGGATTGGAAGTATAGGGCAACGAGATGAGATGCCTATGAGGAACATTTTTGAAGTTGAAGTGTTTGATGTATGGGGGATGGACTTCATGGGACCATTTCCACCGTCCAATGGCTATCTTCATATTTTACTTGAAGTGGATTATGTCTAAATGGGTTGAAGCAATTCCCACAAGGACAAATGATGCTTTAGTGGTCAAGGCTTTCTTAAAGAAGAACATTTTTGCAAGATTTGGAGTGCCAAAAGCAATCATTAGTGACCAAGGATCCCATTTCATCAACAAGATCATTGAGAAGCTTTTAATGGGGTATGGAGTGAAGCACAAGGTTTCAACACCTTATCATCCGCAAATAAATGGTTTGGCGGAAGTATCAAATAGGCAAGTGAAGCTTGTGCTTGAGAAGACAGTCAAGGGAAATAGAATGGATTGGTCTTCTAAGCTAGACGATGCACTTTGGGCTTATCGAACGGCTTACAAGACCGTTCTTGGATTTTCTCCGTATAAACTAGTCTATGGAAAAGCATGCCACCTTCCGGTTGAGTTAGAACATAAAGCTCTGTGGGCATTAAGGAAGTTAAATCTTGAGGAGAAAGAATCCGGAAGAGATGTCTCCAATTGGTTGAGCTCGAGGAATTTCATGAAGAAGCATGTTCAAACTCAAGAATTGTAAAGGAGAAGTTCAAAAGATGGCATGATGAAAGAATCAAAGCAAAGGAGTTTATACCGGGGGATAAGGTGCTTTTGTTCAATTCAAGATTGAAACTGTTTCCCGGGAAACTCCGTTCGAAATGGACTGGTCCATATTTGGTGATTGAAGTAAGAGATGATGGGTCGTTAAAGCTTGAAGGATCGGATGGGAGTTCATTTATTGTCAATGGTCATAGAGTGAAACATTACCATTCTCCCTCTCAAAGGGAGTTGGTATATGTTCACACTTTCTCTTCTTGAGATCCGTATCCTTTTGTAATTTAGGTTGTACATATTTCTTTTTGTTATTTTGTATTTTTGGTCTTGTAGGTGGATGGTGCTCATGAGAAGAAGATTTCTTACGGTTACAAGAAGTGATTCATGGATCAAATACGGTATATCTTACCACTTTTTGCAAACTTACATCAAAATTCGCATTTCGAAATAAGTATGGGGGGATATGTAGTATGATATACTTGTTGCATTACTTGTGTCTTGAAATTTTTCTTGAAATTTTTCTCATGAGTACGGTATATTTTGGTATGTTGTTGGTGGTGTTTGAGTGTCATAATCCATTGATTTTAATGCAAATTGTTGAACTAATGATGTGAATGAGTTGTGAGCATACATAGGGAGCATGTGGAAGCATCTTGAAATTAAAAATTTGAAGAACAGGGTAAGACAGGACATGAGCCATGTTCAGCACACGGCCCTGTGCTGTTTGGCTGTGTGCTGACGCTTGAAGACACAACTCGGCCAAATTTAGGCCAAGTCCGGCGCTCGGGGTGTGTCGAGGTTCAGAACACGAGGCGTGTTCTGCACACGGGCCTGTGCTGTTGGCCGTGTGCAGACACTAGAAAGCAGAGCTCGGTCAAATCCAGACCGAGTCCCACACACGACCCATGTCTGTGCCAGAACTCGAGGCATGTTTCAGAACACGGGGTGTGTCGCGTCCTGAGTCATATTTAAAATCGCGCAGTCAGTCGAAGCCTCCTCATTCTCCACTCATCCGTAACATCACTCCCCATCCCAAATTCATCCGAAAACATCATAGAGTGGTAAGATCATTGGATTTAAGGTCCTCCTCTTTAATTCCAAGCACAAATTCATTCAATTCTTGTTCCGAATCCAAGGTATGTCCTCTTGAACCCTAGTTTTCAATTGAAATGTTCATATGTGTAAATTCGTGTATGGGGATTGAATGATAGCATAATTGAAACATGAAATGATTGTGAGACACGAATGATTCTGTCTATATGTTGAATTGAGTTAAATTGTTTAATAATTAGGGTTCATATTGGGTGTAATGTGGAAATTTTGAATGATTGATTGATGAGTTCATGAAATGGAATTGATTGATTGATAATGTTTCTATGTTATGTACATTGGTATGATATTGCTTACATGTTGAGGAATTGGGAATAAAACCTTGTTAAATTTGTTGAAAACTCTTATTGAAAAAGTGTGCATACCAAGTGTTCGATGAAATGCTTAAGTGAGTTTTGAGGATAAATTTTGAAGTTTGCATGAACAAGAAACATTGTTAATTGTTGAGCTTAGTGGATTGGAGTAAATTGGTCAAATTCTTGATTGCTTGAGAAATAATCTTGTATGATGGAATATGTTGGATGACTTAAAGTGTGTTACAATTCTTTTATGATTTGAACATGGGACTTGAACAAGTTTAGAATTAAGGCATGAATGTGTAACATGATGTTTGCCTATTTGTATAGCACTCACGAGCAAGAATACTCGATCGTTGTAGTAGTATATCCCAAGAAAAATTATCAATCCAATAAGGAGTTATATTCGTACTAGCAAAATACGTGAGCTCATGTTCATTGTTGTTTTTGTAAAGATGATCGGGGGTTTTGAGATTGGATAACAACTAAAACAAGAAGCAAGTAAATAAGATAGCAAATAAGATAAATGACAAGTAAAGAAAATGGGTGCTTAAGTTCAAGTATGGAAAAACATGGGATTAGAAACATCCAAGCACACTCGATTCATATTATCATGCAAACGGAATTCAACTCAATTGATGTAGACTAAGGGTGATCACGATTGTATCCTAAGCTCCCTTTCGGGTTACAAAGGTTGTTGATACATTTTAGACTCCCAAAAGCACTTAAGATCAAAGCCCAACATTAACCCCTTCCATCTAGGTACTAGTTAGATTAAACTCTCCCTTTTTGTGTACTAAGGCCAACGAATGGATTGGTTCCCCTCATTGAATTCAAATATCCTTTCGGTCAAACCCAAACTCAATGTCTAATCATGCCTTCCTAATACTATAGAGGGTCGTTTCCGTCTCACTCCAAGCAATACATACATGAACATCATAATAGCATTTAATTACCACAAATAATCCATTGATCAACAATCCATTAAACCAATAAACATTCATGAATAACAAACCATGCCATCACAATATCAAGACAATTAAACTCCATGAATAGAAATCAACATCAATTAAATCAAAAACCAATTTAATCCACATGATAATATAAATCTAATATGCTCTTCATATTCCTAATCCCACTAGAGGGATTAGCCTAACATGATAAAAGTAACAAAACAATTAAATGATTCATTACAATTATCCATAGTCTAAGATCTAAAGAAATACAAAATGAATGGATTCTTCCCTATCAATTTCTTGAAGAGAATCTTCTATTCTTCTTGATCTCCACCTCTAGCTCTTGATTCCTTAAGATCTCTCACACCCAATGGAAGGGATGAAGTTTTGATGGAGAATTAATGGAGATGATGAAGATGGATCAAAATGGATGAAGGTGGATGAAGATGATGGTGGGAAATGGAAGAAATGGTGTGTGAGGTGTGTGTAGATGATAGGATTTTCGGATCTCTCTGCCAATTGTTGAATAAAGGGGTATTTATACCCCTATGGAGGCTTCTAGAAGGATCTGGAAATTTCTGCAGGAAAATACCCGGCACGAGTCGTGCTCTGCAACACGGCCACGAGGTGGCCGTGTTGTGTCTTCTGATGCTTCCGCACGGCCTCGCCTTACAGGGCCGTGTTACGCAACACGGCTCGTGTTCTGCAACACGAGTCGTGTGTTGTAACACGGGCACAGGTGTGGTCGTGTTGGCTCTTCTGATGTCGCCACACGGCCAACTCTTACAGGGCCATGTTGGCGACACGGCTCGTGCTCCCGACTCGACTCGTGCAACTGGACACGACCTGAAGTTGCCCGTGTTGAGTGACTAGATGTCGCCACACGGCCAACTCTTACAGGGCCGTGTTGGCTACACGGCTCGTGTGCTGGCTCCTGCATTTCTTCACTGTTTTGGCTCGTTCTCCCTCGTTTCAACTCCGAATTGAGATCCGCTTTTTCCTACATCTTCCTTATCATGTTTAGCATCCAATAAAAAGTGAAAATCTTACTTTTAAGTTCATTCACACATATTTCAATAAAAATACAAAACACAACCAAATAACATATAAAATACGGATAAAATAATACGAAAATACATATAAAAAGACACTAGAATATAGGTGAAAATAGCTCTAATCAACCCCCCAAACTTAAGGTGTTGCTCGTCCCCGAGCAACGAAAATGACAAATCAAAAGGAGAAATTTTCACCTAGAAAAGACTAAACGAATATAAGCAATAACACATCGTTAGCAATAATAACAACAAACTATGCTAAGTCATCCTACAACATTAAAATCATGACATGAGAAATTAACAAGATCAATCAAAAGAGAATAAAGTGTAATATAGTTCCTTTTAAGTCCAAGCCTCACAATGGATATTAATGTCTCTCAACACTCTTTTGAAATAGGGTAAATCATACTCATTAATCGATTGGCTCGACTCGCTATAAGCTTGCTCGCGGACTATATTCTCAAACCACCAAAGTTTCAATTAATGATCAAAAAGGTCTTTAATTAGGATGTAATGATAGGCTCTTTGGTATGGTAGGAAGTATATGGATAAGAGTGACTAATCATGTGTAAGCAATCAAAGAGATGGCCAATTTCCTCAACTTTTTCACTTTCTTTTCTTTCTTTCTTATCTTTACAATCTCAAGCACTATTCATTAACTTTCCTTGGATTGAGCTTCTTTTGATGCATGCTTCCTTTCTTTGAATTTTGTTTACTTGAGCATTTTGATATTGATTTGCTCCTTTTCTAACTTTGAGGTTGCATGTCTATTTCTTACTTTTGCTCGTTTCATCCTTTTTCTTGCTTGTTTACCATTCCCTTTTCTTCTTTTTCTAATCAATCAATCATTTCTAGCTACCATCTCCTCAATGACCCACACAAAGGTGTATATAAGCTTGAATGGGTAATTAAGGCTTGTAATGTGCTAAATTCACAAGAAATAGGCTTATAGGCTCAAAGTGGTTGACTAAGGATGATGTTCAAGGTAGTAAACATATATGGCAATGACTATAATAACAAGGATGGCCTTAGATCATTTCACCAATCTCCACTAATCGGGCTCGTTCCTATAGTCCTTGAGCAAGTTCTAACTTATCAAACACAACCGATCCACTCATGAAGAAATACCATGTATACATGGTTGAGGCTCAAATGCTCACAAGCTTGTGCTCGGACCTTAAGAAACTTATTACACCACATTCATCTCAAAATTGAACAAGTTAAGTAAAACATGTCACAATTTGAAAGTGTAGAGATTCTTAATCATAATTTGTCATCACTTATCACCACAACATATCATCACTCACGTTCAAAAATGACTCACGACATCCCTAAACAAACCACCAAACATCCCAAGACAAGAATGAAAATACACACAACATACAAATAAGAACTCAACAAACAAGACACAACAAAAATACAAAACATGCAAAAACACAAAATACCATCATCCATAAGAAAATTAAGCACACATTCATCCCAACCTTTATTGAAAAGGAAATCCTAATTTATGAAAGTAAACCTCCCATAAACATAACAAATGAAGTATCATGCTAGTCACAACAATCAAAATCAATTCATTTCAAGTAATAAAATGATAAGGTGTAGAGTACTCCCTCAATAGGCATTTGGTAAGGAAAGCGTTAGCTCCAAGCTCCATCTTGCTTCCAATACCTCTCATTCATGCTCAAGCACTCAACAAACACCATTATTTCAACAATTTCATTATAAATATGGACTATCATGCACTTCAACACCACCAATCATGCCAAAATCAAACCAATACTCATGAGAGAAAAATTTTAAAATTTATCCAATTTTACAAGAATCATACTCAAGTGGTGAGTCACACCACACACTCTCCCCCCAAACTTAAATCGAAACAAGAGTTGAGACTTAAGTTTGCAAAAAGTGGTGAGACTTACCCTTGTAGTTTCCATTGATGATCTTCTTGTAGAGAAGTAACCGCATCCACACGACTCAAGCTATGTCCACCACGCACTAGCACCCCCCAAACTTAACTCGAGACAAGAGTCACGAATTAAGTTTGCAACAAGTTGTGGAACATGTCAACTTGAATCCATGAAGCATTTCTCTTTTCTTCAATGTACATTTTTCTCCATGAGCACAATCAACCTAAAAGGCCAAAATAAACAAGCAACAAAAATAAAGCAATAAAGATAGTGATGGGGTGCCTCCCATCGAGCGCTAAGTTTAACGTCTTCAAGCTAGACGAATGTGTAGCTCATCTTTCACATAAAGTATCCACAAAGAGGGTCTCCCTTTGTGATGGATCCACATAGTGCTTTACACGATGACCATTAACCAAGAACTCTCCCCCGTTCTCATCCTTAACCTTTAGAGCTCCCCCATCAAGTACTTCCTTTACCACATAAGGTCCTCTCCATTTGGACTTCAACTTGCCCGGGAAAAGTCTTAGTCGAGAGTTGAATACCAACACCTTCTCACCCTTTTCAAAGCTCTTCTTCCTCAAACGAGCATCATGCCACCTCTTGGTTTTCTCCTTAAAAATTCTTGAGTTTTCATAAGCATTTTCTCTAAATTCCTCAAGCTCATTCAATTGTAAGAATCTTATCTTCTTCGAAGCTTTCATGTCAAAATTCAACTTCTTAATGGCCCAATAAGCTTTATGTTCTAACTCCACGGGAAGATGGCAAGACTTGCCATAGACAATTTGAAAAGGAGACATACCAAGAGTGGTCTTGAATGCGGTTCGAAAGGCCCACAATGCATCATCAAGTTTATTTGACCAATCCTTTCTACTCACACTCACTGTTTTCTCCAAGACTTGTTTGATTTGTCGATTGGAAATTTCAGCTTGACCATTCGTTTGAGGGTGATACGGAGTAGACACTCGATGCTTCACTCCATAAGTCTTGAGAATGTTCTCCATGAGCTTATTTATGAAGTGACTACCCCCATCACTTACCAACACTCTAGGCACTCCAAATCTTGTGAAGATATGCTTCTTTAGAAACCCCATGACCACTCTAGCATCACTTGTTCTTGAAGGTATGGCCTCAACCCATTTCGAGACATAGTCAACCGCCAATAGGATGTATAGGAATCCATTAGATTGAGGAAATGGTCCCATGAAATCGATGCCCCACACATCAAATATCTCCACTTCTTGAAAGCTCTTAAGGGGCATCTCATCCCACTTGGAGATTCCTCCCATCCTTTGACACCGATCACAACCCTCTACAAATTTCTTACAACTCTTGAACAAAAATGGCCAATACAACCCCGATTGTAAGACTTTTGCAGCGGTCTTTTGAGCTCCAAAATGGCCTCCACTAGGTGAAGAGTGGCAAAACTCCAACACACTATTCCATTCTTCCTCGGGCACACATCTTCGCACAAGAGAATCATTGCACATCTTGTACAAGAATGGATCATCCCACAAGTAACTTTTAACATCATGAAAGAACTTCTTGGATTGATACTTATTAAGCTCATAAGGCCTCCTTCCACTAGCCAAGTAATTCACATAGTCCGCATACCACGGACTTCCTTCTTCCTCCACTAAAGCCTCAATTTGATAGCAATCACACTCCAAGATTTCTTCATCGGGAAAAACCTCTTTGATTAACTCATAAGTACCTTCACAATGCTCCCTCGACTCTAACCTTGAAAGATGGTCGGCTATCACATTCTCCGTGCCCTTCTTATCTCTCACTTCAATATCAAATTCTTGAAGAAGTAGTACCCATCTTATCACCCTTGGCTTTGCATCCTTCTTTGCCATGAGATACTTGATAGCGGCATGGTCGGTGTATACAATAGTTTTTGTTCCTACCAAATAAGGACGAAACTTATCAAATGCGTATACTACCGCCAAGAACTCTTTTTCGGTAGTAGTGTAGTTCCTTTGAGCCGCATCAAATGTCTTGCTTGCATAGTAAATGGCTCGAAATTTTTTCTCTCTTAATTGCCCCAAAACCACTCCAAGAGCTACGTCACTTGCATCACACATCAATATAAATGGCTCCTTCCAATCGGGGGTGATCAAGATGGGTGATGAAATTAAAGCTTCCTTTAGCACCTGAAAAGCATTTAAACAATTATCATCAAACTTAAACGGCACATCTTTTTCAAGGAGATGAGATAGAGGTTTAGAAAATGAAGAAAAATCTTTTATGAATCTACGATAGAACCCGGCATGGCCAAGGAACGATCGTACTCCCTTCTCATTTGTTGGTGGTGGAAGCTTCTCTATAGCAACAACTTTGGCTCGGTCAACTTGCAATCCCTTTGAAGAGATATGATGTCCAAGTACAATGCCATCATTTACCATGAAATGGCACTTCTCCCAATTCAACACTAAATTAGTGTCTTGACATCGCTTCAAAACAATAGCAAGGTTAAACAAACAATTATCAAAAGAAGAACCAAATACAGAAAAGTCATCCATGAAAACTTCCATTATATTCTCAATTAATCCTTCAAAGATTGCCATCATACACCTTTGAAAGGTGGCCGGTGCATTGCAAAGTCCAAATGGCAATCTTCGAAAAGCAAATATTCCATAAGGACAAGTGAAAGCGGTCTTTTCTTGGTCTTCGGGTGCTATGAGAATTTGGTTATACCCGGAATATCCATCAAGAAAGTAATAAAACTCATATCCGGCCAACCTATCCAACATTTGATCCAAGAAAGGTAAGGGGAAGTGATCTTTACGTGTGTTTTCATTAAGCTTTCTATAATCAACACACACACGCCATCCCGTCACCGTCCTAGTGGCTATGGTCTCATCTTTATCGGTCTTCACTATAGTCATACCCCCTTTTTTAGATACTACATGCAACGGGCTCACATAGGGGCTATCACTAATAGGAAAAATCATATCGGAGTCTAACCACTTAAGAACCTCTTTCTTTACCACTTCTTGCATGATAGGATTAAGTCTTCTTTGATTTTGAACACAAGCTTTCCCTTCATCCTCAAGTCTTATCTTATGCATGCAAATTGTTGGACTAATTCCCTTCAAATCATCAATACACCAACCAATAGCCGACTTATGCTCTTTAAGGACATTAAGCAATTTATCAAGTTGACTAGAAGTTAGAGATGATGATACAATTACCGGATATGTCTCACTTTCACCAAGGTAGGCATAAGTAAGATGATCGGGTAGAGGCTTCAACTCCACCTTCTTTTCCTTTTTCTCTTCGTGCTCGAGTGGATCTCTAAGTGGTAAGAACTTTTCATTTCCCCTTGATATGGCGGCTGCAACCTCTTGAGCTTCACTACAATCACCTAGATCAAGCAAACAATTAATCAATTCTTCATTTAAATCTAGAGAAGTAGTAGAAATATTAGAAAGAGATAGAGAATTGCTCAAGCATAGTTCAAGTGGATCCTTGGTTACAATGGAAGGCCAACTCTCCTCGACACTTCCCTTTACAACATCCACACTTTTACATTCTTCATCATTCATTGGATATTGCATGGCCTTGTGTAAAGAGAATACCACTTCCTCATCATTAACCCTCAACTTCAATTCTCCTTTGTAGACATCAATAAGAGCTCTCCCGGTAGCAAGAAACGGTCTCCCAAAAATCAATGGCACATTTTCATCCTCCTCCATATCTAGAACAACAAAATCCACCGGAAAGACGAACTTATCAACTTTCACCAACACATCTTCAACTACTCCTTTTGGATGTGTCATAGATCTATCCGCCAATTGAAGTGTGATGGAAGTTGGCTTTACTTCACCTAATCCAAGCTTCTTGAATATGGAGAGAGGCATTAGATTAATGCTTGCACCGAGGTCACAAAGAACCTTGTTCTTCTTGTTCTTTCCAATTTCACACGGTATAATGAAACTACCCGGATCCTTCAATTTTTGTGGAAGTTTCCGTTGTAGAATGGCACTACACTCTTCGGTTAGATTAACAGTTTCATTGTCCACAAGACTTCTTTTCTTTCCCATGATGTCCTTCAAGAAACGAGCATAATGAGGCATTTGATCCAAAGCATCGGCGAAAGGGATATTGATTTGAATCTTCTTGAAGATTTCAAGAAACTTTTTGAACCTCTCATCCAAACCCTTCTTCAAGAACCTTTGAGGAAAAGGAACCGGTACTTGAGTCTTGGGTATTCCCCAACTATCTCTTTCAACTTCAACTTCCTTTTCCCTTAACTCCTTTGCCTTCTTCCACTTTGGAATTCTCTCTATTTTCTCTTCATCTTTCTTTTGCTCAACAATTTCTTTTTTCTTGCTTACTTCCTCCATTTCAATCTCTTCTTGCACCAACCCTTCTTCCACCTTGCTTTCCACTTCCCTTTCAATGACAATACTATCTTCTTTAGGCATAGGAGGTTCCTCATACTCTTTTCCACTTCTAAGAGTGATAGCTTTGCAATCTTCTTTAGGATTAGTTACCGTGGTAGATGGAAACTTTCCTTGTTGGTGTTGAGATCCCACGGAAGAAGCAATTTGACCCATTTGATACTCAAAAGCTCTCATCCTATTGTCGGATTTCTTCTCATTTTCCTCCATTCTAGCCTCCATCTTTTTCATGAATGTTAGCAATGTCTCTTCCACCGATGCTTTCCCCTCTCCATTTGGTGGTTTAGCACTCGGATCGAATCCCGGAGGATATGACACGGCGGCTTGAGGATTAGAGTAAGAAAGATTCTCATGCTTCCTCGGAGCTTGATAATTTCCACTTGATTGATTGAAATTGCTTCCCCGAGCTTGTCCTTGATATCCTCCTTGGTAATTACCTTGATTAGAAGGATAATTACCTTGGAAATTCCCTTGATGATGGAAATTCCCTTGGTAATTTCTCCTATCTAAATAGGCAACATCTTCTACACTTTGCATAACCTTGCTCTCATCATTCACCATAGAACTTGTGCTTCCCCCTTGGCTTACTCCTTGAGTGATCAAATTCAATTGCTTTGTTAAAGCTTGAATGCTCTCATTGAATTCTTTCATTCCCTCACTTTGGAACATATCACTCTTCACTTTGTTCACACTCTCCACTTGAGCTACTTTTCCAAAGGCATAACCTCCCATTACTCGCTCGGAAGGCCATTGATAAGCATTCATTGCAATGTCTTCAAAAATATCCATGGCTTTCATAGCATCCACTCCAAATATAGACCCTCCGGATGAGGCATCTACATGCATCCGATTTTGTTGATTCAACCCTTGGTAAAAGAAAGCCACTTGTTGATTCTCATGAAAATCGTGTTGAGGACACTTTCGGAGCATCTCTTTGTAGCGTTCCCATGCTTCATAAAAATTTTCATCCGGAAGTTGCCTAAATTGAGTGATAAGACTTTTCAATTGGAGCGTCTTTGAAGGAGGAAAATACTTGTTTAGGAACCTTTGCTCAAGATCTTCCCATGTATTACAACTTCCCAAAGGAATTGTATTGTACCATGCTTTAGCCTTGTCTCTTAAAGAAAAGTGAACAACCTCATTCGAATAGCATCCTCCGACACTCCCTTCATCTTGACGGTATTTGCAACCTCTAAGAAAGTAGATAAATGAGTGTTCGGGTCTTCAAGAGGACCTCCCCCAAACTGATTTGCTTTGACCATGTTGATCAATCCGGTCTTGATTTCATAATCATTGGCTTGAACCGGAGGAACCATATTGTGTACGGCTCTCGGTTGGAAGTAATCCTGAATTGCTCTAGGCCTTGGCAACTCTTGTTGTTGAAATATCCTTTGAGCTTCTTGATTTGCAAGCAATTGCATATACTCTTGATTTTGAGCAAAGAAGTTCCTCATTATCTCCGCTTGATTATCTTGCACTCCTTCTTGTACCCCCCTTTGATCTTGTAAAGGATCTTGGGGTGGGTCATAATTAACATTGTCTCCCCGTTGATTCTCCATATTTTTTTCTTTTCTAGCTTTACGCCTCTCTCGTTTCCTTTGTCGTGCGGTCCTTTCAATCTCCAAATTCAAAGGAATGATCGATTGATTTCCCTTTGATCTTGTGATCATAAAACACCTACGAAAAGGCCAAGAGTGAGACCACAAACAACAATAGTAAATAAAATAAAATAAAATAAATCCTTATCAAGAACAACTAAAACAATAACACAGTACTCGACTAGTCCGTCAAACTCCCCTTTGGCAACGGCGCCATTTTCTTGTTTGCCTATTTGTATAGCACTCACGAGCAAGAATACTCGATCGTTGTAGTAGTATATCCCAAGAAAAATTATCAATCCAATAAGGAGTTATATTCGTACTAGCAAAATACGTGAGCTCATGTTCATTGTTGTTTTTGTAAAGATGATCGGGGGTTTTGAGATTGGATAACAACTAAAACAAGAAGCAAGTAAATAAGATAGCAAATAAGATAAATGACAAGTAAAGAAAATGGGTGCTTAAGTTCAAGTATGGAAAAATATGGGATTAGAAACATCCAAGCACACTCGATTCATATTATCATGCAAACGGAATTCAACTCAATTGATGTAGACTAAGGGTGATCACGATTGTATCCTAAGCTCCCTTTCGGGTTACAAAGGTTGTTGATACATTTTAGACTCCCAAAAGCACTTAAGATCAAAGCCCAACATTAACCCCTTCCATCTAGGTACTAGTTAGATTAAACTCTCCCTTTTTGTGTACTAAGGTCAACGAATGGATTGGTTCCCCTCATTGAATTCAAATATCCTTTCGGTCAAACCCAAACTCAATGTCTAATCATGCCTTCCTAATACTATAGAGGGTCGTTTCCGTCTCACTCCAAGCAATACATACATGAACATCATAATAGCATTTAATTACCACAAATTATCCATTGATCAACAATCCATTAAACCAATAAACATTCATGAATAACAAACCATGCCATCACAATATCAAGACAATTAAACTCCATGAATAGAAATCAACATCAATTAAATCAAAAACCAATTTAATCCACATGATAATATAAATCTAATATGCTCTTCATATTCCTAATGCCACTAGAGGGATTAGCCTAACATGATAAAAGTAACAAAACAATTAAATGATTCATTACAATTATACATAGTCTAAGATCTAAAGAAATACAAAATGAATGGATTCTTCCCTATCAATTTCTTGAAGAGAATCTTCTATTCTTCTTGATCTCCACCTCTAGCTCTTGATTCCTTAAGATCTCTCACACCCAATGGAAGGGATGAAGTTTTGATGGAGAATTAATGGAGATGATGAAGATGGATCAAAATGGATGAAGGTGGATGAAGATGATGGTGGGAAATGGAAGAAATGGTGTGTGAGGTGTGTGTAGATGATAGGATTTTCGGATCTCTCTGCCAATTGTTGAATAAAGGGGTATTTATACCCCTATGGAGGCTTCTAGAAGGATCTGGAAATTTCTGCAGGAAAATACCCGGCACGAGTCGTGCTCTGCAACACGGCCACGAGGTGGCCGTGTTGTGTCTTCTGATGCTTCCGCACGGCCTCGCCTTACAGGGCCGTGTTACGCAACACGGCTCGTGTTCTGCAACACGAGTCGTGTGTTGTAACACGGGCACAGGTGTGGTCGTGTTGGCTCTTCTGATGTCGCCACACGGCCAACTCTTACAGGGCCGTGTTGGCGACACGGCTCGTGCTCCCGACTCGACTCGTGCAACTGGACACGACCTGAAGTTGCCCGTGTTGAGTGACTAGATGTCGCCACACGGCCAACTCTTACAGGGCCGTGTTGGCTACACGGCTCGTGTGCTGGCTCCTGCATTTCTTCACTGTTTTGGCTCGTTCTCCCTCGTTTCAACTCCGAATTGAGATCCGCTTTTTCCTACATCTTCCTTATCATGTTTAGCATCCAATAAAAAGTGAAAATCTTACTTTTAAGTTCATTCACACACATTTCAATAAAAATACAAAACACAACCAAATAACATATAAAATACGGATAAAATAATACGAAAATACATATAAAAAGACACTAGAATATAGGTGAAAATAGCTCTAATCACATGATTAACACTAAGTTGAATAACTAGTGATGATTCTACATTTAATTTTGTTAGCATAAACTTGGATTTGATTTGAAACTGTGAATAGTGCAGATGGCTGAAGGAAGGAATCGACAACGTAATGAAGACTTCATTATTGTGGAGACCAATGCAGAACTGTCTAACTTAGATGCCAAGTTGATGGAACATGGGATACACCCTGATTATTTTGGCATGGAATTCGAGGAAGGATGGGAGAGGTATGTCTTAAGGTGGCAATCTATCTTTCCAAAGATAAGACCAACAAGGTTTCAGAACACTGAAACGATGACAGGACTTGGAATAGAGACAAATTTAAGGAGGATGTTCAGACTGAGAAACATGGAAGAATTTTTTGATAAAAGACCTCCCACCTATCAATGTTTGACAGTGGAGTTTTTGAGCACTCTTCAAGTGAGAAAGAATAGGAATGGCTATCCACTCTCGATCTCCTTCCAATTGAACAATCAGTGGAGATCAAGAGTGACCTTAGACACTTTAAATGGATACATGGGATGTCCATCATTCGAGTTCCACAACCATTTCTATGGAGGTGGAAGATTTAATCAACAGAGCTGGTGGGAGAAGCTGGTGAATGATGGAACGGAGTTGCTTGATTACATCCCAAGTGCCTCAAAAGGGACATCCATCAGAAATCCGGTGATGAGGTACTTAGAAAAGATAGTGTCAAACACAGTGCTAGGAAGGTATGAAGGAGGGTCTGTAGGGGAAAAATAGTTGTACATTATGTACTGCTTATACCATGAGCTCAAGTTGAACATGGCTGCATATTTTGTTCAATATGCTGAGAGAGTAGCGAAAAGGAAGTCACCTCAGGAGTGATGATTGGAGGAATAATTACAATGATAGCTGAGGGGTTGGGGATCAACCTAAGGGGCAGAGAAGACAGAATGATAGCTGAGGGGCTCAATTATCAGTAGCTTATAAGAATGGAGTTTCTATCATTGGTGGGACAAACTTATTGCTTGAGACAAGAGAAAGGAGCTTCATTTCCTCTACCCGCTTCTGAGCTTACCACAGTTTACACCAGGAGGACTAAGGCTAACTTTGCAATGGCAAGTGCTCAACATTCTACCGTAGTGAGGGAATTTTATTGGAACAATAGAGAAGGAATGGAAGCAGTGTTGAGGCAAATACGGGCTATGGAGAATAGGGAGCTGGAGCAGTTGAAAGCGGAACCTGTAGCTATGGAAGAAGGGGAGGAAGAAGGCAACCAAGAACAACAAGTTGAATTTGAGGAGCAAGCCCCAGAAAATCCAAACTTTGAAGAAGAAGAGGATCCACAACAAGAAGAAAGAGGAATAATAAGTGTCCAAGCTTAGCCCAAAACTTATACTTAAGTCCAATAATAATAATATAGTCCACGAAAATATTATTATTGCACTGCCGCTCCAATCCCAAAATTACGTTTTGGTCTCCTTCTTATTATGAGCCCGACAGTTTCCCCATGTTTAAGATATACAATGCCCATTAATTAATTAAGTTACTGACAACTCAATTAATTAATAACTCATCCGAGAGTAGCACCACTCAACCTCATTATCATGCTGGAATAAATTTCACCTACAGGGTTTACATGATAATCCTTATGAGATCCTCAAGGGGACGTCATCAACCTATAGCGGACACGAATTCCTTCTACAATCAACAACACACCATAGAGACTAGGGCTGGATGAAAATACCAAAAAATCGGTATACCACAATTATCGTATCGTAAAATAATGAACTTACCAAAATTTTCAGCATACCGAAAAATTCGGTATGGTATGATATCGTACCGAATTTTTCGGTACGATAACAGTAAGCTTATTTCAAAAAATTGATATTTCGGTATATACCGAAATACCGAACCATTAATTAAAATAATATTAATTATAATTATAAATAATTATATATAAATCAATTAAAACTTCTAATTTGAAGCCTGCAAGGAAAAAAGTGGAGTAATTCATTAAATATGCTTACGTGGCTACCCAACACTCATATACTTACTAGTTGAAATGGGAATTGAAATTGCAACCAAACCCTAACCCCCTTCGACCGCCGACCCCAAATCTCTCTCTCTCCCTTTTAATCTCAGTCTGCTGTACGCCTTCCGCCCGCCGACCTCCGCCTGCCGACCTCCGCCGTCACTCAGCCACTAACCCCTCTTGTGACGGCCGACCCCAACTCTCTCTTTCTCTATTTTAATTTTAGAATCTCCATCTAATGTACTCCTTCGTCCACCGACCTCCTCCGTCTCTCAGCCGCTAATGGCCCTCCAAGTCTTCGCAATCTCTGAAGTCTCAACCTTTACTTGCTTGCCTCCCTTATTATCAGCAGAACTTTTTTTATTTTTTAAAATATTATTTAATGATGATATTGTGTTTTGATATACATGGTGGAGTGTTTGAGTAATGATAATTTGTTGAAATATTGGGTTTGTTGTATGAATTTTATTCCTTTTTGAGGTATTTATTGGTTAATTGGGCAAATGCTAATAAATTAGCAACTGTATTTTATTTATTTTTGGTATGTACATCATGTATTGATAGTAGGTAAGAAATAATATTTCGGTATGCGGTAAATGAAGGTATGGATTATTAGGGTACCAAAATTTCGGTATACCGAAACTTTCGGTACGGTATCGGCATGCATATTTTACTACCAAAAATTTCGATACGGTATATGGTATAGTTAAAAAATTTCTGTATACCGTACCGTCCAGCCCTAATAGAGACAATACTATTTCCCAACTCACCGAGTTTGTTGATTTAATATATAAATCTCACACATTGATGAATCAAAAAGATACATACTGCCTTACATGTCGAGGTTATTGTATAGGGATTAAGAGCATGAACTTCCATAATAACTGAGATCAAGTTCTCCTATATAGTCAGTATAAGTCGAACAATCCCATGCAGTCCTGCTCAATACACACCAAGTGCACTAATGTGATTCTATAGCCAAGACAAGCTAATATCAAATCACACTACAACCATCCCGATAGAGAGTCCCCGTCTATCTCGGTTGTGAGCATCTATTTGTACTTTATAAGAAAACCGATAATATGATATTCCGTGTGTTGTTGCACAACATATTATATACAGTATAAAGTAAGTGGACTATTGCATCATTCATATAAATAAATTATTAGACGCAATCATTTGATCAATGATTCTCATTTCAAATATTGTTAAAATATTATTCATACAAAAGCTAGAATTTTAGTATACAATCCAACATAAACCAGTGTCAGTCGACATGACAAGGAGGAAGGCAGAAAGAGTGGTTGAAATGTGGTGGGATTAAGGTATCCTAATTAAAGGATAAATAATTAGGAAAGAAAGAGATATGATATCTCGTTAAAAAAAAAAGAGGAGAAAGTGGCGTTAGTCAAATTTGGCTCTGGATCATATAGAAAGATATGGAAAAGTATCTCTTTTCTTCATGGTTCGTTCTTTGAATCATGAATCTTGCTCTTAACTTTTAGATCGGGTCAGATTCAATCTTTGGTTGCTTATTGCAACCATTGAAATTTCTTTGGGGGAAAAATTCATTTTTGGTCCCAAACGAGAAGTCTCATTTCGCTTTTGGTCCCTAACCTCTTTTTTGGTCCCAAAAGTTACAATTTTAGTCCCAACGATTAAATTTTGGATGGAAACCGTTAAATTAAAAAAAATTAAATAATTGAATTTTAACTTTTCCCATTAGGAATGAAAGAGAGAGAAAACTACCCAACCCATTTCATACTGAAAATGTTGTATATATAGCTTCCACACTCTGTAACTGTAAAACCCCCTTCTCTTCAGGCAATAACTTAATCCAATCCAATGTACACCAGAAACCATCACCTCCACCTTTTTTTTATACCGAGGTTCCGGGCTTAAGCCCGACTAGTTCTCGAGGAAACAGTCCCGGCCCCTCAGAACTGCCTCCAGGTAAATCGCGGTAACCACACAATGGATCACAAGTTCCTAATATCTTTAACTACTGCGCACAAGGAGTCGATCCCCAAGTGATTGCTTCATGCTGGTGATTGCTCCATGCTGACCCTACCCCTAGCTCAGCCGCAGGTTCCCACCGAGTTTCAGCCTCACACACTCTGCTTGTAGCCCTCAATATTAATTGTTCCACCATTGCGCTCATGGGGGCTTGAACCCCTGACCTTTTAATCAGGGGCATCTCAATGTTGACCCCTCAACCACTGGGCCAACACATCATTGGTACCTCCCACACTGCCAAGCAATTCACCGGCCATCTGTGAGCATCCACCACCCTGGGCCAACACATCATTGGTACCTCCCACACTGCCAAGCACTTCACCGGCCCTCTATGAGCATCTACCACCTCCAAGCATTAATGAAGCAGCTTCCTTCTTCTCCTCCAAACCTTAATCGTCGTATCCTTCGACCCACTAAATACCAGCTTCTCGATCGCCACCAGACACAAAACCGAGAATATGTGACCCTGTAATAACCCGCCATGGTTGAATCTTCTCGACATTTTCTCCTTCTCCAGAAATTGATGAACCCGTCGGAGGAAGCCGAGTAGAGAAAGCACAAGTTCGGCGACGAGCTTAAGGCCAGCGCATTCACCGAAGATGGCTGGAATTTTAGTGTCATGATGAGAATGTGTGAGCTCTGGCTGTACACGCGTCGCCAGAGCTTAACGGTAGCCGTCAAGGAGGACACCGCTAGAGCTTGTGCATTATGCATTATCTAGTTTTTCATGGAGAGCTCAATCCTTCGATGGGGAGGGCTAAAGTCCTCAAGGAGACTCGTCGCTGGTAATGCTTTTACGTTGGTTTTGTTGGTGTTTTTGAGCTTTTTTATGTATTTGATGGTAGTGTGGCGGCAAAAAAACAGTGGTGGTGCACGGCGGATGTACAAACGACAGGTCTGTGGGGTGGACGGTGCGGAGATGAACGATAGATCTGTGGTGGTTGTGGTGTGGTGGACGTCGGCGTCGAATTGCGGTGGCAGCGGCGTCTGTGTTCCGGGCTGTCAATTGGAGAGGCGACGTTGGATCTACATCGATGCACGGACGGCAGAATTGGTGATGCACGCCACTTCGATGGTGGCGCGACGGCGAAGAGGTGACAGATCTCACCGTCTTGGCGATGCCGCCAATAAGATTGAGACGGCCGATCTAGATGGAGTGGTCGAGGATGTCCCCGGCGATGTCTCTGATAATTTACCATTTTGAAGAAAAAATTGGCAAATAAAAGAAAAATAATTAATCTCTCAATGTTAGCCACGTCAGCTTTCTGTGAGCATCCCGTTAGTTTAACGGATAGAAACTTAAAAAAAAAAGTTATGGGGACCAAACATGTCATGAAAAGGACAAAAAAACGAAATGAGACTTTTTGTATGGAACAAAAGTGCAATTTTCTCATTTTTTGGTTTTTAGTAATCTTGGATCTTTTTTATCTTTGTGATTTAGTCTTCCTATGTGGTAGTGTTTTCAGTCTCCTCTTGTAAAAATGTTTAGTTCTCTTTTAGAGGTGTTTAGTATTTCTGTGTGAGTGGTCCTTTTTGGTGGGGTATTTTTATTCTAGTGTCAAATTATTGGGTTCAGTTGAGTCCATCTTAACGGTTAGTTAGCCACATTGTAGTAGTTCTCTCTGAGTATTTATAAAAACTCTCTTTTTAGAAAAGAAAAAAATATCTTTATAATTTAGGCAAAGACTTAGGTGTGACCGTCTCACGGATCCCCTTATATGAGACGGATCACCCATTAACCCATTAGCTATAATTTTAAGGGCCCTGTTCGTTTGTAGTCAAATTAGAAAATTAAAAATTTAAGTTTAAAAGTAAATTAATTTGGTCTTTTTTATAGTATATTATATATATATATATATATATATATATATATATATATATAATATTATTTTTTAAATTATATTTTTATTATTAATTTTTTATTAATTTACATTTATTTTTTTATTTAAATATTATAAATTTATAAAATGTGATACTCAATTGATGAAAAATGATAACAGTGCTGTGAATTATTACATGAACTATTTATAGTAAATGAAAAGTGATAACATTTTAAACGGAAAGTGATAACATATTTAATAAAAAGTAAAAACTAATTATCAAAGTGTATTTTACAAATAATTTATAGAATAAATGATAGTATTTTTTTAAAAAAAAAGTGATACATGATAAACAAAAGTGATAACCGTTTAGTTGAATTATTTATGAACTATCCATATAATAAATAAAAAGTGATAACATTTTTAATATAAAGTGATATATCTAAATAAAATAGAGTGATAATAATAGAATAATGGAATTATTTAAAAAATAACACTAATAATTTTAGTATTATTGAATAATTAATAATTAATAATATTAATAATAACAATAATAATACTCCCTCCGTCCCACAAGTATGTATACATATTTTCATTTTGGTCCGTCCCAAAACAAAGTATATATTTACTTTTTTGGTTGATGTGACCCATACAATACCATTATTATATCCACATGGCCCCACACACTACACTAATACAACTACCACTACACATTAAAATATTATTTCTCACTTTACTACACATTAAAATATTATACTCCTTAATCTCCGTGCAAAAAGTAAACGTGTATGTTGTTTCGGGATGAAGGGAGTAATAGATAATAATTTTTAAAAAAAAAAATAATATTCGATGGTTTACGCCATCAGCACCTGAGCGCCTCCTCCCATCCTTCCACTAATTATGGATTATGAAAACCAAACGCAGCCCTTCTTTTTATTTAGTACTCTCTCCGTCCACAGAAGTTATGACATTTTCCTCTTTGAGTTGTCCAACAAAAGTTGTTATATTTCCTTTTTAAACATATGGACTCACGGAAAAAATATTAATATATACACATGGGTCCACACATACTTTACACACACCACTAATACACCTACCCACTACACATTAAATATTATTTCTCTCACTTCACTTTATATTAAAATATTATACTCCTTAATCTACGTGCCCAAAAAAATTGTTACAACTTTAGTGGGACGGAGGGAGTAATATACTTGTTTTTGTTTATGGATGATCCGTCTCACATAAGGGATCTGTGAAATGATGTCACCCAAGATCTACCCTATAATTTATCTCTAAATCTATTATTATTAATTATTTAAATAAATATCTTTTGAAATAAAATAAATACCTCCAGATATCAAATGACAAGACTCTTTCCATTAAAAGTGCAAAAAGGAAATTCAGCAAATATATTAGTGTATATCTCATTACAAATGCATAGATGTTTACACTTGAACGGGACAAAAGAATACACAATATATTGGTCCCCCATTAATTCATTTTAATTATATTCTCAGAAGGAGACGAAAAAATATTACTATTTGGATGATTACGAATAGTTTTTTTCAATATGAAAAAAAAAAAACTCTCCGAGCGAAAGTTAATTATTTAATATTTAACAAAATAATAATAGTTATTAACAAAAATATTAAATAAAAAATATTATTTAAACAATGAATCTTTTACCATTTCAAAATATTTAAAATGAAAAGTGAATATTAATTAATTAAAATTTAAGAAACAAATAAATATAGTGTGTATATAAATAATAATAAAATGGCCGACAAAATAAAATTAAAAATAATTTTTTAAAGAAATAAAACTAGATAATTATCCTCAAAAAAATCGTCACGATATTATCCTTCTTTTTCTCTGTACCACAATTAAGCTGAAATTTCTAAAATTTGAGAAAATATTATCCAATTATATAAATGCCAAAGTATCTTGAGTTAAGAACTCATGAAATAAGAAGGATGGAGAAGAAGAGTAATGACAGTAATGATGGGAAGGCAGAGAAGATATCATGCTGGGGACGTTTTATTAATCTTGTGCTATCATGCCCTAAAAAGAGTAGAAAGCACAAAAACTTCTTATTTTCCAACTCCAAAAAACGAGCTCGACAATATGCATGTTCGTTTAGGTATAGTCCGTTGAGCTACGCTCAGAACTTCGACGACGGACATGAATGTTTGAGCGACGAGCAGCATCCTTTCGTCCCTAGGTTTTCGTCAAGGTATGCTGCTCCGGTACTTTTACATCCGACTTGATTGTGCAAAAGGTGGTTTCGCCCATCCTAGGCGCCCGCATACATCCAACTTGATGATCAACGGTAAATGGCTTCCAATGGTGGAGTATAATATTTTTTTACCCTTAATTTTGTGCTTGTAATAATTTAGTGCGTAGATCATGTAGTAAATGATTTAGATTTTAGATATAAATTGCATGAATACTGTATCATATGATTAATAAAGTTACCTGTTTACTTTTTTTTTTTTTAATTTTATCGCGTACCAAGATTTAATTTCAATTTATAAACGCAAATATTTGTGTGAAATCCAATTGTATTAGGAAAAAAGAATTTCGGACAAATAGTTTTAATATTTTTAATAAAAAAATAATACTTTAATTATTGAAAAGTAATGGTGGTGAATGTGAATTTTTTTTTAATAATTTAAATGTTATAAATTAAAAGTAATAGTAATATTTTTAATGAAAAATACTACTAATAAAAAGTAATAACTACTTCTTTCATCTCATTGATATGTATTCATTTTATTATTTTGATTCGTTCCAATATACTATATCTATTTTTTTTGGATTGATGTGACAAAAAAAAAATACTCCATCCGTCCCAAAATATTGACACACTTTTCTTTTTGAGTTGTCCCACAGAAATTGACATATATTTTTTTTAAGAATATGGGACCCACACAAAAATAAGTTATTTATTTACGTGAACCCACACACCCATCACCCTCACCACTAATACAACTATCTACTACACATTAAATGTTAGAATATTATTTCTCTCACTTCACTTTACATCAAATTATAATACTCCTTAATCTCCGTACCCAAAAAAAATTTATCAATACTTCCGGGACGGAGGGAGTATTATTATACTCAATCCACTGATATACATTCAACACTAATACAACTACTCACTACATAATAAATATTATATTACTCAATTATGTACACAATAAATTAGGGTATGTCTTGCGTGAGACCTTCTTACGTGAGATCATTTTCACTTTTTAAAATAGTTATCACTTTCGCTATAAAATATTGTCATTTTTATTTAATTATAAACTGTTCATGAAATAACAATATCACTTTTCAGTAATTTATTATCACTTTCTGATTTTACGTGAGACGGTCTCACACAAGTACTCTTTACCTTAAATTATTATACTCTTTAAAAAAAATAAACAATTATTTTTTAAAAAGACAAGAAAAAAAAAACCATAAAAACTATCTCACCGCTATAAATATTTTCCCTTCCTCTAATTTAATAACGTCTCCACACCGTGTCGTTAATAGCTAATAACGTCTCCACACCGTGTCGTTTATAGCTAGACCTTATGAAAAATCATTTTTGAAGGACAAATATATTTTAATGTGTTGGAAATTTTAAGTAAAAACAAACCACTCAACACATAGTAGGGAAATTAATTTAGGATTAAACATACAAACAATTCAACTAAAAATAAGATAAAAGATTAAGAGTAGCCTGGGTCGAAGCACGTCATAGCGCTATCTTTAGAGAAGAAACGCCCCCACTGCACTGGTATGATATTCTTAATTTACACGTTCTTCTCCCAAGATTCGACGACCCGAGTCCTCTAGTGTGCAGCGATGAGAACCCCAAAATACGTGTTTACTCAATGCTCCAAGACAATATGTTTGTGTATATAAAACTATATAATTTGGAACATGTAAATATTTGTTTTACATAGTATGGAAGTATGTGTATGTAGGTATGTATATGTATATATGTATATGTGAGAGGACATGTATCTATGAAAAGCATGAGTCCTTTACAATATATAAAGACAACCTTCAAAAACATTAAACCTTATAATAAATTAAAATTATAGGTTGTTATGAAGATTAATGGGGGCCATAAAAATAATACGGTTACGTAACCATTGATGGTTTTAAAGACGTGTAATTAGTATCAAATAATAATAATAACTATTATTTTAAATTACTCCCTCCGTCCTATAAAACGTTTCACGTTTACTGTTCCACTTTGTTTAATAAAAATAATATTTTTTGACCAAATTTATTGACTTTGAAGGGTATTGTAGTATTTTTAAATAATAAAATAATATAATGTAATGGTATGTGTGAGAAAAATGAGTGACAAATTTGAAATTAAGGTAACTTTTGAGGTGGTTGGATATTTTGGGTGTGAAGGGTTTTGTGGGATAAACAAATGAGGAAAGTGTGAAGGATTTTATGGGACGGAGGGATATAAAATATCCAACAATCCCCCACATAATTTAAAATAAATAATATATATAAGAAAATAAATTGAACATATAATACCGCGTAAAAGGTGTAGGTACCTTTCGGGTTTGAACCTCCACTTAGTGTAAATGAATTAACCAAATTAGGTACATAGTGACATGAATGTCTTGAACTATGTCCTTGTAATAATATGACAATCCATCCCACACACGGTATGAGTAAACATTGTGGTTTTATCAGTGGTGTGCTTTACGGTCATGCACGGAATCTTGTATCATGAACATTTTTAGGGAGTAGCCCACACTCCCACAGTAGCGACCCCACTACTATGTTCATTTAGGTGAATCCTCCAAGGGTAACTTATGACCAATCACCCCGCAAAGAAATATGCCTTTGGATTCATTAAGAGTTATAAACTCAACCTCAAACGCCACATGAAGAGCACTTATCACCATAGGAATGGGACACGAAAATATTTCCGCAAAAATATTATATTCATCACGTGTGCTCTTCCAAGTCACCCCTTAACAATTTTGTTTTTACCAGTTGAACTTCGTTCATGGGATCGCCATACCTCCAAAGACGGGTTTCCACTGTGGTGACTTAATTAATAGGCTCCAGTCCCATTTCCCTCGATGATTATACATATATAAAACTCGTTGACACGTCAATCTCTTTGTGAGTGGATCTACTGTATTATTTTCAGACCTGAAAAATTCAAAGAAATATCACCGTGAGAAATTAATTGTTTTATTGATTTATGTCCAACAACGAAATTCCTTAATAGTTATAATAATTTTACTTTTAGCTTTAACAAATGCCACTTGACTATCACAAAGTAGAGAGATACGTGTGATTGGCTTAGGCAATGAAGAAACATCATTTAGTAGAAATTGTCTCCATCCAACTTTCATAAAAGCTGCATCCAAAAGATCACAATTTATTTAATAGACTTTCACAGTATTGCTCCACATGCTAGAGTAAATACACAGCTAGCCATTAGTGGGATTCGTTTTCACTGAATCAGTGATCCTTTCTGCATCATTGAAAACTTCAAAGATATTAGCAAAACTAGTGAAATTAAAACATAATATATAGTCATCTCTTTCGAAATATTTAATTAGTCATTCAAGTGCATATGAGTATACTTCACTCATCCACCAATAACATATGAGCACTAACATCAAAATTTTGAACTCAAAATTTTCAATATAGTGAGATTGTCACAAAAAATGAAGTCACCATCTTTAATGAATTTAGTCTCCAAAAATTACATGTATAGGATTAACAACTTCCATTTCTAAATGAGATCACAATAATTTTCAATATCATTAATAACACAATTATCTCCAATAACTTTTATATAAACACATGTATCATATGATACAAAACAATAAGTCATGACTTTATATCAAGCTTTCCCTGCTATGTTGTATGCACTTTTAAATCTATAAAAGGATTTAACATATTTACAAACTTTATTTTTCTTCACCGGCCACAACAAAACCACATATGTTATCCAAATCTCCATTTAAAATCTACATCCAAATCTTCATTTAAAATCTACAAATTACTATATTTTTGCATTAGCTACATTTAATTTTCACAAAACATTTACGGTGAGTATCATTGGATAATATAACGACTCCAAATAAGAATATTTACAACTATAATTGAAACCCCAATATATAACAACTCCAAATAAGAATATTAACAACCATACTTACACCTGTAACAAAATAATCTTATTTATTTCATCAATATAGATAAATCAACTAAAATTTTACTCTCAAGGCTTTTCGGGTCGTTCCAAATTCTAAAAATAATTATGGATTCAAGTTACTAAATTATTTAGAACATATCTCATCTAAAAAGTTAATTTAAATTGTGAAATAAATAATTCCTTATTGAAAAAATAATTTGCACTTGTAAAACATATATATTTCATAAGAATCACGACCTTCTATTTAATTTGAGGCAAACTTAACTCCTTTATTAAAATGGAAAAAAAGTTATATTTTCTCCTCAAGTAACTTTTGAACCATGATAAAACTCTCAGAAAATTCACAAGGAAAGTAAATATATAGTTCAAACACTGCATAGCTTGGCTTCAAAATCAGTCCATTTTTAACTAGATCTAAATTCAATGATTTGAGCAGATAACATAAATCTTTACACACAAATCGACCATATATATATCTAAAAATTATAATTTTATTGTAACTAAATACCCGACTCAATGAATAATTTTCACTATTAAAAGAAGCACTAATAAAAAATTTTTTCTTTCTGATTTTTAAAAAATCGCTAACACCATTAAAATTTTTCCATATCACAAAAGCTTAGGAAATACATATTGCACAAAAAATTTTAATCCTAAATTATTATAAACGTTTTCTTCTCTAAAATTGTTGGAAATTTTAAGTAAAAACAAACAACTCAACACATAGTAGGGAAATTAATTTAGAATTAAACATACAAACAATTCAACTAAAAATAATATAAGGGATTAAGAGTAGTCTAGGTCGAAGCACGTCGTAGCGTTATCTTTAGAGAAGAAACGCCCCCACTTTGATGACTCGAGTCATCTCGTGTGCAGCGATGAGAACCCCGAACCACGTGTTTACTCAATGCTCTAAGACAAAATATTTGTGTATATAAAACTATATAATTTGGAACATGTAAATATTTATTTTACATAGTATGGAAGTATATGTATGTAGGTATGTATATGTATATGTGGGAGGACATGTATCTACGAAAAGCATGAGTCATTTACAATATATAAAGACAACCTTCAAAAACATTAAACCTTATAATAAATTAAAATTATGGGTTGTTATGAAGATTAATTGGGGCCATAAAAACAATACGGTTACGTAACCATTGATGGTTTTAAAGACGTGTAATAAGTATCAAATAATAATAATAACTATTATTTTAAATTATAAAATATCCAACATAATGTGGGTTTGGTTCACGATAATATGTGAGTTAAAAAAGTACTACTGTAAATATGAGTATAAATTTGGGACAGAAATGATTTATTATATATAATAAAAAATTTTTAATGAGAAAGTATGAATATAGAGAATTAAACATAGAGAAGGACTTGAGTGCAACCGATTCTAAGAAAATTTCATGGAATCGAATCCCACATAACGAATCTCGCTGGTTTGTGGATTTGCTGGTTTTACTTCAAAAAATCCCAAATTAAATCGTTGTCATTTCCGCCTTTCCCGACCATCACTTCTTTTATCCCGTTTTCTTCCTCATCCTCTGCCACAAGCACTTCCCGAACAGATATCGTCTACAACGGATCGTTGAAGCATGAACTGTAGGGATTTTTGTGGATGATGGCTTGAATCTTCAGACCAAGTCCTCTACTCATATATTGCAACCTGACGATGCTTTATAGACAGAATGGTGGGATTCACAGGAACGAGGTGATCAAATTGATTCTACCAATAAAATTAGGCAAATCTTGTCTAAGGTTTCCGCTTCTTGTTAATCACTTGATTTGATTAATTATGGGCAGTTTTGGTTTTAGTTAAAGACATGGATTTTGATTATATATTAAAGCATGACACTATAAGGATGCAGAAGATTGTTTTATGCATTATCTTTCGTAGGGAAGTTCACTCCGAGGTGAATTTATATAACATAAATTGGGGAAGATTATATTAGGAGATATTGATCTCAATCAGCTCGATGTTCAGCTTGGTGCTAGCATAATTCAGCTCTATGACCTTGCATTAAATGTTGATTATTTAAACGAGAAGGTAGGGTGCAGTTCCAATTTTTATTGCTGGTTTATGTAATGAAAATTATTAGTTAGAAAGTAATATTTTAGATTTTTATTTTTAGAAGCAGTAATTTACTGGTGTTATTTAGATGATTCGATTGGTGATGCATATTTTGTTATATACAAATTTTATTATAAGTAGTCTTGCTATTTATCTTAATTTGACTGTAAAGTATTTCTTCTCCACTGGTAATGACACTTGGTAAGTTAAGGATTATTATATGATTTTGGAGTGGTTAATGTTGCATGATGGATGTGTGGGTAGATACAGCAACATGCTACAGCCTCTCCTTTTATTTCTAACCTTGTGCACTAATCAAATGGTGGGACTGTCCTGATGGGTATTTTGTAACAAGATAATGCTTCTAAAAAAATTATTATTGCTTTTTAAAAATATTGTCACATTTTATAAATTATAATATTTAAATTAAAAAATAAATTTTATGAATAATGAAATTTTAATAATCATATTTTTAATAATAAAAAAATATTAATTTAATAAGATAAAACATAGAAAAATATATATATGTAACACCTAATTAATTTCACTTTCATAATTAATTTTTAAGACTTTTAATTTGTTATCAACCAACTCTTTAAGTTTTACTCTCTAACTAATTTTTCAATTTTCTAATTTAATGATAACCAAACAAGCCCTTTAAAATTATCTAGTTGGGTTAATAGGTATCTGTCTCACAGAAGGAGATCCGTGAGATGATCTCACCCAAATCTTTGCCTTGAATTTAATTCTTCCAAATCCTGAATAATATAATCCCTCCGTCCAGGTTAAGGTTTACATTTTCCATTTTAGTTGTCCCAAGTTAAGGTTTACATTTCATTTTTTATCAAATTGAGCCCACACAAAACAATTAATTATTTCATTTAGGACTCACACACAATACTAATGCAACTACCCACTTTACATTAAATATTATTTTTCTCACCTAACTACACCTTAAAATATTATATTCCTTAATCTCCGTGCAAAAATCAAACGTCAACCTTATCATGAGATGGAGGAAATATGAATTATTTTTGAATTTGTTGTATAATATATAACAAATTTAAATTTATAATTTTTAAATATTTTTATCGTACAGCACACGACCCTGTTTGGCCCAAAACCTGTTAGGATTAGTATTAGATTCACCTTTTAATAACCTATTTAACCGGATCCAATTAAACAGAAACTAAGACTGATCTTAATGAGTTAGGGAGGATGCTTTTAACATCTTGTACTTGTTATAGGAAAATACCCAATTCTCTTAATTTAGTTATCCACCTCCATTCTAATTATTATTGTATGATATGTTTTCAGTAAACAAATCTTGCATTATAAAAGTTGTAGCACTTATTAACAGCAAAAGCTATTATGTCTCAAGTGCATGAATTTAGATGCATGCGTCCAAGTCTAACATTGTCTATATTGAGTTTTTTTTAATTATTTTAACTTATAAATAACCCGTCCAAGTCTGACATTGTCTATATTGAGTTTTTTTTAATTATTTTAACTTATAAATAACCCGTTTAATAAATAGGACAGGTTGGACGCACAGGTCAAGTCATGCCACGGATACACGATACTAACTCTTTATTAACATAATACTATCACTAATTTTAATAATAATATTAATACTAATGATAATAATAACAACCATATGTGTACCAATTACTATAATGCATTAATACTTATTATATTAATATTATTAATAATATAAATAACGCTGATATTGCACATTGTCTGATTATAAACTATCTTGGACTAGTGTGAAGGTGATTCTAATCGATACTTTATTGAATAAATTTGTTGTTGCTAGTATGTGCTAAGCTAGGATCATTCTCATTGTGATGCTTGCATTTGTAAGTTTCAATGTACCACGTCGTTGTCGTATTTGTAAGTTTTATTATACTTTATTGTTGAAAGGGCAAGACTCGTACTTTATAATAAATACGGTTTATTTTTTTTGAAAAAAATAGGAGTAAATATTAAACTATGGTGAGTAATTATTGATTTAAAAAAAAAAACACAAATGCATACCTATCCAAAGAAGGAATTACTAACTACTCCCTCCGTCCTCTTGATAAGTGTTCGTTTGCTATTTGCATGTGGACTAAGAAGCGTAATATTTTAAAGTGTAATGAGGTGAGAGAAATAATATTTTAATGTGAAATGAGAAGTTGTATTTATGTTGAGTGTGGGTCCCATGTGTAGTGGATTGAGTATAATAGTAATATTGTGTGTTATCACATCAACCAAAAAAGAAAATTTACACTTTGTATTGGGAAGGACCAAAATGGCAAAATTGACACTTATTAAGAGGACGGATGGAGTATTATAGAAATCACTAAAGATAATGATTATTGCGCCTACAAATTTTTGTTGCAATAACTTTTTAATAAATATTACTCTCTCTGTCCATTCTTAATCTATTCGTTTTACAATAATTAAATTTGATTTTATAATTGATATTATATATTTTATTTATCAAATATAATATTATATAGTATTTTAATTTATATAATATATGTGTTTGTAGATTTGGATTTAGAATTTATGCACCCAATTTTATTTTATTTTTTTCCTTCCTAATATGCTATATTAGTTTTATTTCAATAATATATGTATAGATTTCTTAATAATATATACTTCTTCCGTCCCATTCTAATAATTACTACTCTCTCCGTCCCAACTTAAGAGTTCCATTTGCTTTTGGGCACGTGGATTAAGGAGTATTATTATTTAATGAGTAGTGAGTAGTTATATTAGTGGGTGTGGGGGCCCCATGTTTTAATTGAATTAGTGGGTGTGGGTGGGTCCCATGTGTCCAAAAAAGGAAATGAGACTCTTTGGGTGGGACGACTAAAATAGTAAAATGATTCTCTTAGCCTGGGACGGAGGGAGTATATATTTTCATTTTGAGCTTCCGTCCCACTCTAATAGCTATATATTTTCATTTTGATCGTCGCATCATAAATTTGGGCGTTACATATTAGGATGGACGTCCATACTACTTTATAATAGATGATGAGTGTGTAAATTCACGAATCTAGCGTCTGGATTTGTTGTTATGAAGTGTTTGAACTCCATAATTGATTGTAAACCGATATATATTGCGAGAAGTCATGAATCAGGTATTAATGAAGACATTTGAGCTGTTTTTCAAAGAAAATCGGAGTGAAAGTGTTGGAAACGGAAGAAAGAAAGTCGAAGGCACCCAACCGGGCAAAACAGGAGTTGGATTCGACCAGGGGATGGTCGATCCGACCTGTTTCGCTGGTCGAATCGGCAACTCAAGAAGAGCAGTAGGTGGATTCGACCACGACAGGGAGGATTCGACCTGTGCATCAGGTCGAATCGAGGTCGAACCAGTTGATGGAGAGATGGATTCGACCACGACATTCTGGTCGACCTGGATAGGAGGTCGAACCCGACACTCAGCACTTACAGAAGGTCGATTCGACCAGTGGTTTAACCTGGGGAGATGGATTCAACCTAGGGAAGAGGTCGAATCGAATTTCAAGACTTACCATATTCGTATTTTTATGTCCTAAACGCATGAGGAAGCCCATTCCAAGCCCAGGAGTCGTGATTACAAGTATAAAATGAGGCTTAAGCAGCAAGAAAAGGGAGAGAACTTTATCATCATCAATAGGAAGAAGGAGAAGATGATTCCATCATCTGGAGGAATTACACAAGAAGTTCCGCTGGAGATTCAAGTAAGATCAGTCCAACTAACCATAGTTGTCCTTAGATCAATCATGGGCTAGAGCCGCTTTGGTAGTTCTAGGGTTATGAAGGTTTCATGAATTAATTTGTCTTTCGTGTGTAAACTCCGTACAACACTTCTTGTGGTTTATTTTATATAAGATTGTGTGTTTTCAATCCATACTCACGGTTGTTTTATGCATTAATTATTGTTGTGTAGAGTCTGAATACATAATTCGGTTATTGGTTTAGTGTGTTCATCGCTGTGCAGGGTTTCATGTTATAATTCTGAAAGAAGGGATTCCGAAGTCTTATTGGAACCATCTTATATAAATATTTATTAATTGAATTATATTCGGGTTAATAAGTAGGATAAAGAGTATAACTTCATAGTACGTAAAAAGAGAGATCATATCGGGTTAGAGTACTTAGTGCATGGGAAACAATTGATACTGATAGTACCTAGAAAGGGGGGTTAAATATACGTCTTGCTCCGAGAATATTCACACGGGTCAAACGCAGGTTTACTTGTGTCTATAGAGTAACTTGCATGGTCTAGCGATGCATCCATAAACCACAAGGCAGTGTCAGACACCGTCACACAAAAGGATAAATTAATAAGTGAAACTGGATGACCTGAAGACTACCTATTTCCTTACTTGATCACAACTACTCATTATTACTTTGCTTTGATTTACTGTTATTCGTTATTTTATAGTTCATCCACAATAATAATGTTTCCAACATAGACTTAACCAGCTAGAACTAAGTTAAACTGATAGTTATTCATCCCTTGGGTTTGATAAACCCCTTTTGAGACTACAATTGATATCCTTCATACTTGAGGATTAAATTGTGTGTTGAGAAAACGCTCATCAAGTTTTTGGCGCCGTTTCTGGGGACGACATAAATATCCTTTACTATTTCTAGTTTTATTAGGTCTATTTTAATTCGTGTTTTGTTTTCTAACTTTTCAACTTTTCAGTTGTATGCACACAAGATCAAAGAAAGGAGAACTATTACAATATAATCCTGAGATTGGAGCATCAACAAGGAAGAAAAAGAGTAAGAAGCAAGGCAAGAAAGAACAAACTCCAGCTCTGAATTTTGGAGTTGAAGTAAACGAACCAAACTCAGAAGCGACTGAATTTGTTGTTAATCCAAACGCAGCAGCAGAGGAAGTCGATATGGCCAACGAAGTGGCCAATCCAGATGATCTGGCCATCTGTGAAGTCTTCAAGAATAACGAGGCTGGAAACTTTGGGCTTTTAGGAGTAAGGGGGATGAATGCGGATTTCGATCTTCACCCCACTCTTATTAGCATGATTAAAAGGAACTCTTTTTCTGGAGGAGCCTTCGAGGATCCGCAACAGCATCTAAGTAAGTTCTTGAGCTATGCAAGTACTCAAAAAGATGCAGGAGACCACGAAGATACGTGGAAGATCCTCTTGTTTAAATTCTCGCTTACTGAAAGGGCGAGAGATTGGTACGACACTATCAATGCAGCTGAATGCACTACTTGGGAGCAACTGAAGTTGAAGTTCTTGGAACGATATATGCCACCTTCCAAGGTATTTAAGATGAAGCAGGATATTAACCAATTTGCTATCGGTAGTGGTGAGAAGTTTCATGAAGCTTGGGACAGATTCAAGGATATGCTTCGTAGGTGTCCTCAACATGGGCAATCTAAAGCTAAATATATCAGCATATTCTATAACGGATTGGACTGTGATTCTCGAGTGTAGTTGGATGCTTCTTCTAATGGAGCATTGCTTACCAAGTCATCCGTAGAGGTCGAGAAACTATTCAAAGATATTTTAATGAATTCAAGAGATTGGCCAACTAATAGAGTTAGAGGCACTTACGTTCTTGGAAAAGTGGCGAAGGTTGAACATGCCATGGTGAAAACAAGTAGAGAGGATGAGATCGTCTCTAGCTTGTCGAATATCAATAAGCTACTTGAGTCCCAACAAAAGCAAATCAGCAAGATATCTCAGTACGTACCAATCAAGCAGCAGGAAATTATGAATGATGGGCCGATCTAAGAGGATATGGAAGAAGCAAATTATGCTATGGGCCAAAGTATTCAAGGAACAAGGTATCAAAGTCAAGGCAACCAAAAGCTACATCAAATACGTCAGAGGCTCGATTCGATCCCGATTCGACCTACACACCAGGTCGAATCTAACAGGGAAGGTCGAACCGGCCTTCTAGATGTGTTTTGAAATCTACAGATCGTCGATTCGACCAGACCATCTGGTAAAATCCAGGTCGAATCCACCTATCCAGAGCACTCTGTTTTGATAGATGGTCAGTTTGACCTAAGCCCCATCGATTCAACTAGGACCTCTGGTCGAATCGAAGTCGAACCGGAGGGCAAAAATCTTCCAATGAGTCAATTCGACCTAGGGGAAATCGATTCGACCAGGCCATCTGGTCAAATCCAGGTTGAATCCAAAAAGCATGGCGAGGACGGACTTTCAGGTGCTCGGTTCGACCATTACGTGCCCGATTCGACTAGATCATTTGGTCGAATCAAGGTCGAACCACTCTGTATTGCACCTATTTCTTCACGAAAAGCTTTTCTTGAAGTGAACATTACTCCATTGGTTCCAAATGAGCAGGATACTGAGAGTATTGTAGAGAAGAAGTGGGAAAGTGCCAAGAGGTTGAGAGCCAAGAAGGATAAAGCGGAAAAGGTTGATCGTGATGAATGAGGTATTCCTAAAACAAATATACCACCGCTGTTTCATACAAGATTGTTAAGAAGGGTTTGGAAGATAAGTTCAAGAGGTTTTCAGAAATCATAAATAAAATAAGCTTGAGCATTCCTTTTTCTGAAGCAATATTGGAGATGTCGTACTATGTCTGATTCCTTAAGGATATACTATTAAAGAAAAGAAGCTTGAACGGAGTAGAGACGGTGAATTTGTCTGAGAATTGCAGCTCTATTATCCAAAGGAAGTTGCCGCTAAAGATGAAAGATCCAGGTAGTTTTACTATTATATGTGAGATTGGAAAAGGGACGGCACGACGGGCTTTGTGCGATTTAGGGGCGAGCATCAACTTGATGCCGTTGTCTATATTCCAAAGGCTTGGTTTGGGGGAGCTTACTCCCACAACAGTTTCTCTACAATTGGTGGATAGGTCGATGCCATTTTCAAAGGGTATCATTGAAGATATTCTTGTCAAAGTGGAGAAACTAGTCTTTCCCGTGGATTTTCTTGTGCTTGAGATGGAAGATGACAAGGATAATATCCCGCTTGGGAAGACCTTTCCTTGCTACTACTGGAGCTATGATTGACGTTCAAAAAGGGGAACTTAAATTGCGGATGGATAAAGAAGAAGTTCTATTTAACCTTGACAAAGCAATGAAGATGTCTATGGAGTCGTAGTGTCATAGTATTAACGTGGTGGAGGAGATTGTGAAGGAAGATTTGTCTCTGATCCTGTCTAAGGATCCTCTTGAGATGTGCTTGTTGGAGTCTCTTACTTATCCCACTACAGAGCTTGATAGTCCAATGAGGTATGTATCGATTTTCTTGAAAACTTACTTGCTTTGGGTGAAGAAGTGAAGTGGGTTAGAAAGTACTTGCCATTAGATCATGAGAGCACTCCGATGGAAGAAAAGAAAGAGGAGCTGAAACCATTACCGAAACACTTGAAGTATGCCTTTCTTGGCGACAATGAGAAATATCCGGTAATCGTATCTTCTTTCCTTGATGACGATTAACTTGAGGAGTTGTTAGATGTGCTTAGGAAGTACAAGTCTGCGATAGGGTGGTCTCTTCATGATTTAAAAGGCATTAATCCTTCATATTGCATGCATATAATAAGATTGTTAGATGAGGCCAAGAGTAGCATCCAAAATCAGCGGAGGGTTAATCCCGTGATACAAGAAGTGATTAGGAAGCAAATCCTAGTGTGGTTAGATGCCGGTATTATTTATCCTATTAGTGATAGTCCTTATGTGAGTTCATTGCATGTAGTAGCTAAGAAGGGGGGCATGACTATTAAGAAAACTGAAGATGGTGAGGCAATAGCTACTAGGATTCCAATTGGATGGCGTGTGTGTACGGATTACAGGAAATTGAATGAAAATACATGCAAAGACCACTTTCCCCTTCCTTTCATAGATCAGATGCTTGATCGTCTCGCAGGGTATGAGTTCTATTATTTCTTGGATGGATACTCAGGTTATAATCAAATTATGATTGCTCCTGAGGATCAGGAAAAGATGACTTTTACTTACTCATATGATTAGCCATATTTTAGTGGAGAATGGCCAATTCAAGAAATTATCGAACCCAAGGGAGGTAAGCACTAGTGCTTAAGCGATCTCACATTTCTTATAATTTTATTGAGACTAATCATCAAGGGGAGGTTGATCAAACAAGAAATTAAATCAATCAAAGCAAGCAAGCAATGATTAGCAATAAAATAGAATGATGAAATGAGTGGTTTCCAAATTGATTAAAAGTGAGATTAACAACAATTAAGAAGTGAAAATTCTAGGAATTATATATCAAATTCATATGTATCATGGATTGAAGACTAAGGGCCAACACTAAGATCACCTAAACTCCCTCTCGAGATGGATAGGATATGAATATCAAATAGCTCAATGGATTGGTTCTCACTTAAACAATTCCAACTAGGTACTAAGCTTAAATGAGAGTCCCTTCACACAATTAATCAATCTCTCGATCAAACCAATTACATGTCCTACCAAAGGGTTCTAAACTATGAAGGACTTCTCAATCTCTTCATAATTTATAATGCACATGAGGTGTTTGATGAAATGATTCACTCAATTATCCTAAGCATATAATTGATTTCTCAATCTAATCACATATTTAGAACAACTAAACACACAAATCTTCAATACAAATCAAGCAATACATAACCAATGATAGAAAATCATAAATCCAATCAACATATGAATTCAAATTCACAAATCCCCAAAATTATCCAACAACTATCATGTTACTAATCTCACAAGGGAGATTAGCCTACCATATTAAGAAGGAAATGAACATAGACATTAAGATCCTTACAAAACATGATGAAACTATGAGGTTTAATACAAGAAATGAATGGAAACTCCCTTGATGTCACTTCAATGGTGATTTCCTTCCTTCCCTTGTTATCTTCCTCTCTTCCTTGCTTCTTTTCTTCAATTGGATGATGATTTTGATGGTAGGATGATTGTAGATCCTATGGATGGTGAATGGATGAAGATGATGGTGTAAAATAGAAGAAATGGTGTGTGATGTGTGTGGGGAAGGTGGAATTTCGGATCTGATCTCAAATATTGAAGTATTGGGTATTTATACCCCTTGGGAGGCTTCTAGAAGGATTCTGATTTTTTTCCTACCCCAAACACGACACGAGTTGTGTGACGCAACACGGCCATAAGGTGCCCGTGTTGCGTGAATTGATGACTCCGCACGGCTTCTCCTTACATGCCCGTGTTGGCTACACGAGTCGTGTGCTGCAACACGAGTCGAGCTCCACAACACGGCTAAGTGGTGGTCGTGTTGGATGAATTGATGTAGGCGCATGACCATTCTGGACAGTCCCGTGTTAGCTACACGAGTCGTGTTGCTGCTGCCCTGATTCCTTCACTGTTTTGGCTCGTTCTCCCTCGTTTTAACTCCAAATTGAGATTCGATTTTTTCTACATCTTCCTTATCATGTCTAGCATTTCCATAAAACATTTCCATAAAAACACATATTTAGGTTTAAGCTCATTCATACTCATTTCTATAAAAAAACAAAACACAACCAAATAACACATAAATATGGATAAAATAATATGAAAACACATATAAAAAGACACTAAAATCTAGGTAAAAATATCACTCATCACACCCCCAAACTTAAAGTGTTGTGCGTCTTCGCACAACAACAATGATAAACCAAGAGGAGTGATATTCACCTAGGAAAAGACTAAACGAACATAAGTAATAACACATCAATAGCAATAAGAATTACAGTTTATGCTAAGTCATCCTACAACATTAAACTCAGGACATGAAAAATTAACAAGTTCAATCTAAAGAGAATCATTGTGTAATATAGTCCCTTTTTTAGTCCAAGCCTCACATAGGTTATAAATGTCACTCAACACTCATTCACACACATTTCCATAAAAACACAAAATATAACCAAATAACACATAGATACAGATAAAATAATACAAAAACACATATAAAAAGACACTAAAACCTACGTGAAAATATCACTCATCATCATACGGGATTTTTGCTTTTAGGAAGATGCCGTTTGGATTGTGTAATGCACCTGCTACCTTTCATCGTTGCATGATGGCTATTTTTGATGATGAGTTGATAGAGAAGATCATGGAGGTGTTTATGGATGATTTTTCTGTATTTGGTTCCTCTTTTGATATTTGTTTATCTAACCTTTCTACTGTGTTGAAGAGATGTCAAGAAACTAATCTTGTTTTGAATTGGGAGAAGTGCCACTTCAAGGTAAGAGATGGGATTGTTCTTGGGCATCATGTTTCTGCCAAAGGATTGCAAGTGGATAGAGCTAAAGTGGTGGCAATTGAGAAGCTTCCACCGCCTACTAATGAACGAGGAGTGCGGTCTTTCCTCGGACACGCCGGTTTCTATAGGAGATTCATTAAAGACTTCTCAAAATACTCCAAACCCCTCTCTCATTTACTTGAAAAGGATGTTCCTTTTATTTTTGATGAAGAATGTCTAACAACTTTTCAGGTTTTGAAAGAGGCGCTTATTACTGCACCTGTCTTGATCACGCCGGATTGGACTCAACCGTTTGTACTTATGTGTGATGCAAGTGACGTAGCACTTGGAGTGGTGCTTGGGCTGTTGAGGGAGAAGAAGTTTTGTGCCATCTATAATGCGAGTAAGACTTTTGATGCGGCACAAAAGAACTACACGGTGACTGAAAATGAGTTTCTCGCTGTGGTGTACACATTCAACAAGTTTCGACAGTACTTGGTTAGCATGAAGACGATAATGTACACGGATCACTCTGCGATTCGTTACTTAATGGAAAAGAAAGAAACAAAGCCAAGAATCATAAGATGGATTCTTCTTCTTCAAGAGTTTGACATGGAGATTCGAGATAAGAAAGGTACGGAGAATGTATTGGTAAATCACTTGTCAAGGTTGGAGACAAGGTAGCATTATGATGATTCTTTCAATTATATTGAGGAGATGTTCCCAGATGAGAAGATCATGGCTGTGTTCGTTGAAGGGGCTGAACGAGTGTGTGTGGCTGCTGCGCAAGGGATGGATCCATGGTATGTGGATTATGTTAATTACATTGCCGTGGGTGAAATTTTGAGAGATCTCAACCGTTATCAACTCACTAAATTTAAGAGAGATGTTGAGACCTTTATATGGTATGATCTGTTTGTTTACAAAATTTATATGGATTCTATCATCTGTAGGTGTGTGCCCGAAATGGAGATGGAGAGTGTTCTTGAATTCTGCCATGCACAACCTAACGGAGGGCACTGCGAAGCTCAAAACACAGCAGCGAAAGTACTTCAATCCGCTCTTTATTGGCATACTTTTTTAAAGATTGTGAAACCTATGTGGCGATATGTGATAGATGTCAAAGGATGGGAAATATAAGTAGGAGAGATGAGATGCCACTTCAGCCAAGTATTGTTGTCGAGATCTTTGATGTATGGGGTATCGATTTTATGGGGCCTTTTGCCCCGTCTAATGGATTTCTTTACATCGTCTTAGTTGTGGACTATGTTTCTAAGTGGGTGGAAGTAATTCCTACTCGCATTAATGATTCACTGACTGTTATATCATTCTTGAAGAAACATATCTTTGCCTGCTTTGGAGTTCCTAGAGCACTAGTGAGTGATGGAGGTTCTCACTTCGTCAACAAACTTTTGGAGAAAGTACTTAAGGATTATGATGTCAAGCATAGGGTTACTATACCCTATCATCCACAAGCGAATGGGCAAGTGGAGGTTTCGAACGTAAAGTGAAGCAGATTTTGGAGAAAATGGTAGGAACCAATAGGAAAGATTGGGCTATGAAGCTCGATGATGTGTTATGGATGTTCCGTACTATGTATAAGACGGTGTTGGATATGTCACCGTATCAAATTGCCTATGGGAAGTCGTGCCACCTACCTGTGGAAATACAACATAAAGTTTTTTGGGCTGTAAGGAGCTTGAATTTATCTCTTAAGGATGTGAGAGAATTGAGGATGACTCATATTAATCAATTGGATGAGTTTAGAGACCGTGCTTACAAGAATTAAGTGATTTACAAGGAAAGAATGAAGAAGTGGTATGATTCGAAGATATCATATAAGGAGTTCAAGCAAGGTGATGAGGTATTACTTTTTAACTCTCGTTTGAAGTTTTTCGTATGGAAATTGAAGTCGAAATGGACAGGACCATTCATAATTCATAGAGCCTGTGGAGGGGGGAGTTTTGAGCTTATTGACAAAGATGGAGACATTATCACGGCGAATGGGCATCGATTGAAGCATTACAGGTCGCCGGATGATGCTTGCGTCATCTTTGAAGATACCTTACAGTAGAGTGGTACCATCGTGACTCTCTAACGTTAAACAAGAGCGCATGTTGAGGGCTTTCCCTCTCGTTCTATTGCTTTATTTCTTTTGTGTGAGTAAGAAATTTTTATGTTGAAAGTGCTTACTTATCGGCAATTACATCTCTTTCCAAACTTAGTTTCACTTTTAGTTTCTACTAAGTTTGGGGGGTGTGATGTACTTAACTTAATAAGCACCGGAAATATAATATTTTCTTTGTAACGTTTGTTGGGGGAGTTGATTTTTTGCGGTATATTTAAACTTTAATCGGTTGAGATATGTTGATTTTTTTGCAGCTAGTCTAATATTTTGTGGTGTTTTGTTTCTTGTGATGTGTTATATGTGGAGTTACTCATGAATGTTAAGTTTTAGGACTGATCTTTGATGAAATTATGCTATATTTTGGTACCTAATGTTCGTTTTTAGCTTGAAGTGTGAAGAACACTCAATTTTGAGGCATAAGAAGGCCGGTTCGACCAAGAGTGAACGTCGAACCCAATCATTCAGGTCGAACCAAGGGGTGGAAGTTGTCTAGTAGCTCGATTCAACCTGAGACTTTTTAGTTCGACCAAAATGCCAAGTCTAATCGAAGTCGAACCGGGATGAGCATTTCTCCAGTAAGTCAATTCGACCACGACGTTTTGATTCGACATGTAGTTCAAGTCAAACATAGGTCGAATCGATGACCCAAATCTTCCAGTATGATGATTCGACCTGGAGCATATCGATTCAACCAGGGGAGTAAGTCGAATCAAAGAAAAGAAATTATCCAGAATGCTGATTCGACTACGACAGAATCGATTTGACCTCTTAGCCAGGTCAAATCGAGGTCGAATCAAACCAGGTAAGTTATTTTTAACCCCAATTCTTCACACATTCTACCACTTCTTCATACCATCCTCTCTTGAATCCACCCCGAATCGAAGAACCACACCTTAATTCTTCGATTTCACTCAGTTTTACTCCGATTACACCATATTACACCCTTAATCCCTTCAATTAGCCACGTTTTTGTGTGGTATTAGCCGCTAATTAGGGCTTAGTCGCAAAATTTGAAGAAGTTGAGTACTAGTTCGACTTTTAATCATAGGCAAGATGAAAGGTACGTTTTCTGAATTCAATTACCCTAGGATTAAGGTTCTACATGTTGATTATGGTATGGGTAAGTTGATTTAATGTGAATTCATGGTTATAGTTGAATGATTCGAACAAATTCATGTGGTATTTGAAAGGTTGAATTGATGTTAGAACCTTGAGTTAAATGTGGATTGTTAGAGGATTAGGGAGTGTGATTGATAAGCATGATGATCATGGTTGTTATTTGTTGAAGTTGAGTGGTTCATTGTGTTTGATTGATGATTGAACTATTTGAATTACTTGATGCATGCTTGTTGATTTGGTATGGTTGTTGATTCAAATTGGTGTTGGAATGATGCTAGAGGATTGAGTTTAGTGTGAGTAAGCAAGCTTGGTTGATTATGAATTGCAACTTGAAGTCTTGAGTAGAATTGGATACTATGCTAAGTCGATTATGTGTGTGTTGTTTCTTGTTGGTATATTGAAGTATTGTTTTTAGGACAAGGACAAGACAAGGAAAAGGAGGTCGAGGGCGAACGAAGAAGCGATAAGATAGACCTTCTCGGGAGGACAATGTGACAAAGCAGTTAAGGCTTCAGAATCAGTTGCCCTTGAATTTTGATATTCGAATGAACGAGTGGGACGAGATCAAGGAGAAGTGGAGTGAGGTTGTAGAGAAGATTGCTAGAACAAGGTATCAGGATGAGGATGCTATGCTCACCATGAGGATTCGTGATGATATACTTTGGATGTTCGATCAAGTTGGGATCCATCATTTTATGGAGTTGAAGAAGCCGACATATTTCCATGTGACAGCAGAGGTTATTTGTTCGTTTGAGGTTAGGAAGGATCAGCTTGGAATACCATATGAGTGCACGTTCCAGCTTGGATGCGAGATGAGAACGTGGTCTGCAGAGGATTTCAACGTGTTGTTTCAGACGCCTAGGGAGATTGGTCGATTGGAGAGTGGGCATTTTAATGCAAACAGATTCTGGCAAGAGACTTCTGGAGAGATTCGGGATTACAAGATTAAGAATAATCGTTCTGTGCTGATCAAGAACTCAGTGCTTCGATGCGTGGATAGAGTGTTGGGAAATAGGTTGTTCGACCGGTCTGAAGGGAGCTGCGTGTCGAGAGGGGAGCTTTACATCCTATGGTGCATGCTGAATGGAGTGAGGTTCAATATGGGAGCTTACTTGATTTATCAACTGAGTCGGTTCAAGACTTATGGGTTTCAGAAGATAAACATTGAAGGATTGCTCACGACTATAGCTGAATATTATGATATGGATTTCTCCAAGTACTCACCGGTGGAAGGAGAGCCCGACTTAACAATTTTTTATTGTGTGAAGGAAGGTTTTGCTCACTTCCCGAACGGAGATTGGTTCTTCATGAGGGGACTTAAGCCCTTTGATTTCATGTTTCCATTTGTTGTTAGTAACATGACTATGGTTCGAGAGGCGAGGAACAAGCTGATGAATTCACTGGGGCATAAAGCCTTGTATGTTACATGCATTGCGAATGGAGATTGGAGGACTGTGGCTCAGATGTGTGTGGATGGTAGGATGGAGGAGCTGCAGCAGATTGTTAGGCAGGGAGAGTTTCGACCACCACAGCAGCAGCCACCACCACAGCAGCCCGGAGTCAAGGAGGAGCAGCAAGATATGGATATTCTGGAGCAAGAGGAGCATCACAACAGCAGCGGGCTGGACCGGATAAGTACACGCGAGAGCAGTTCCATTTTTTGAACGAGCACCTGGCCGCGATTAGCACAAATCAGCAGAAGACGAACAGACAATTGGTACTTGCTAATGCCAACTACACTGCACTCCACGAGAGATATGATTCGATGGATGAGCGCTTGAGGCTAGTGGAGAATCAGTTGGAAGTGATGGACCGTGACATCAGTAGTCTCCATAGGAGATTGAACGATCAGCAGTCTGACGATGAGGATGATGATGCTCCGAAGGAGTAGGGGAGTCAGGTTTTTTATTTTTTTGATTCATCTCATCTCCCTTCTTCTTTTTTATCTTTATAGGCTGTGTGTGTCTTGCGTGAGTGGTATATATATGGATATTAATTGGCTCTGATGAGGTTTGTGAAGTGTATGCATTGGATTGGGATACTTGTATGGATTATTGATTGAAATATGGGTTTGGATTGTACATTCATGTGTGAATAAACTCATCCATTAGGGAGGAAGGCCTATTGCTAACATGCAAGTTTACTCACATCACTTACAAACCAATAATGGAGGCCGTGGAAATTAATTACCAATCCCCTCTCTCAATTAGTAATTTAACACTGAGGGTTTTTCATGCATATAATATTAAAAAAATAATATACACAACCTAGCATGCTCCTATTATGGCAAATAAGACAGTAAATCCAGAGAATCATGTATAGCATATATAACGATAATTAGATAATTAAATCAAATAATAAACAGTTATATATAATTGAGAATTCAATTGTTCAACACTAAGCATGAATACGGGCAACTGCGACTATGCGGGGTTCGACCTCCCCAGTGAGGTTGCAGGGATCAACCTGCCTGGTCAGGTCACGGGGTGCGGGGCAGTGCTCCAAAGGAAAATTTGGTTTCTAGCAACGCGATTCGAGTTGAGCTTAAAATCGTGTATCCTGCTCCCAGCAATCAACTTCACACACCCCTCACATGCCCATCTTTCCATAGCGTCTGTCTTCCGTGTGCCCATCATGCAGCCCGTGAGCACCAATGAGCCAACGCCCGTCGATCCCTACCCTGCTCTGCGCACCTTGCTCGACTTTCTCACACTAAGATGCCCATTTACCGTGTTCAACTACACTCCTAGACTCCCGTGGCCTTGCTCAAACACAAAAGTGCCATGCTTGATGCTTTTCCAGCCACATGGGCACCCAACCTTGTTGCTGCTCAACCAACGCCCCATGCTTGCCCACCTGCAAGAATAGCCGAAGGCTATCTCATCACTCGGTAGTCAACTCAGCAACTTACACGCCTGTCCTGCTGCACGGCCAGTTGCCTGGCACTCTGCATAACCTGTGTGGGCAACAGCAAGCAATCGTGGTGGCAACACTTAGTCATGCCAAGAAACGCCCAGCCTTGCAGCCCGCCAACGCACAGCCACACCGCAACGCCAAGCCACCAGCGCCAGAATCAGGCAAGTGGTTGCTGATCATAAGCCATCCATGTCACCTCCAGCCACATTGAAGACCCGACTAGACAAAAAGAGACTCGCCGGAACCTAGGATTGACTCGCCTGGAAAGCTTACATACCCACTCAGAAATTTCGTGCAGACCCACCCGGAACCCAGTCTTGCCAGGTACGCTGCCCGCTGAACAGACTCACCCCGCCGGACAGCCTCATCCGTGCCGCAATATTCATTTGCTGGTGTCCTATCCGTACTGGTTCACCGCTGGCGAAGATGTTTCCAGCAACATGTAAAAGCTCCATCCGACTTCACATCTCGACGCCCACATCTCGACCTGAACCCTACTGACTCGTTCAGAATGTCGGAGGACTTGCCTAAAACCATAAGTAGACTCGCTCAAAAAGCAGGCCTGCTCGATCAAAACCACGATAGTTTCGATCAGAAATGCTGCTAGCCGCCAGCTTCAGTCCACCGTTCGTTGAACCCTCACAATCATGACCATCGATGAAGCAGCTTGTGCCTTCTGCCGTGCTGCTTATCACTTTCGATCAACCTGCAATGCTCGTTGGCCCTTCCGCCACCATGCATCAGCCATGTCATGATGCCTTGCCCGACACTTCACCCAATATCCCACCGTCTTGCACCACAAATTGGAAAACTTGCACGCTAAGGCAGTCGCCATATGAGGCTGCACCGACGCCAAATGCTATTTTCAACCTTCTTATTGGCTGGGATGAATTATGTCAGCCACAAGGATGAGTCGAGCCTTCAATGTGCGCCGTTCAAACACTCCAGCCGTGCATGAGCTTTCACTAGCCCCGTCGCGATGTGATGCCGCCGTCGCACAGGTTCGCCCATCAGCCACCATGTGCCACCACTACAAATCGTCAAGGTGCAGCCATGAACAATATAGGGTTTTACATTGAATAAAACAACAATATACCAAACCCTAACTCACATGCGATTCTAATTTCGAAAAATCAATCACATAAACACATAAATCCTAGCCTAACGTATCATGCTTCACTACGTAACAGAAGCTCTGATACCAATTATTGGTATTAGATCATTAGGTTAACGTGAACTGTTAGAGTTCCATATGTTTCTAATTTAGCGGAAGCAAGAAAAATCAAAAAACATATTACCTTTCACCAGGGCATGTTGCAGAAGATGCAATCTCGCCAGCAGAATATGCAGTCCCACGAGAATGGCCATAACTTCCTCATTTGATGTCAGAATTGAGTGATCTACGCACTTAGATGATCCTCTCTTTGAGGGCTTTCCGTCAATATATCACACATTGAAATTCAACTTCTGTACAATGTTATACAAATTGTACAAGTTGGCGGACAGCAGCAGTAAACAACCTTCCGGTCTTCTGCTGTATTCCCAAGTCCGATCTCGACGTCGTGTGGGCGACGATCCTCGAGATCTTCTCAATCTGCTATTCTCTTTCTTTATCATGTTTGTTAGGCACAGGAGTTAGATTTAGAACAGCTGAGATGACTTATATATGGCCTACAACAGGGACCATGAGGAGAAATTAGAGTCGGGCCTCCATTGGGCTTAAGTATCCAAGCTTAACCCAAAGCTTATACTTAAGTTCAATAATAATAATATATTCCACTAAAATATTATTACTACACTGCCGCTCCAATCCCAAAATTACATTTTGGGCTCCTTCTTATTATGAGCCCGTTAATCTCCCCATGTTTAAGATATACAATGTCCATTAATTAATTAAGTTACTGACAACTCCATTAATTAATATCTCATCCAAGAGTAGTACCACTCAACCTCATTATCATGCCGGAATAAATCCACTTGTAAGGTTTACATGATAATCCTTATGAGCTCCTCAAGGGGACATCATCAACCTATAATGGACACGAATTCCTTCTATAATCAACAGCTCACTATAGAGACAATATTATTTCCCAACTCATCAAGTTTGTTGATTTAATATATAAATCTCACCCATTGATGAATCAAAAAAATACATAATGCCTTACGTGTCAAAGTTATTGTATAGGGATTAAGAGTACGAACTTCCATAATAACTGAGATCAAGTTCTCCTATATAGTCAGTATAAATCAAACGATCTCAAGCGGTCCTGCTCAATACGCACAAAGCGCACTAATGTGATTCTATAGCCAAGACAAGCCAATACCAAACCACCCTACAACCATCCCGGTAGAGAGTCCACGTCTATCTCGGTTGTGAGCATCTGTTTATACTTTATAAGGAAATCGATAATATGATCTTCCGCGTGTTGTCGCATAATATATTATCTACAGTATAAAGTAAGTGGACTATTGCATCGTGCATATAAATAAATTATAAGACGCAATCATTTGATCAATGATTCTCATTTCAAATAAATTGTTATAACATTTTTCATACAAAAAGCTAGACTTTTAGTATACAATCCAACAATTGTATCTTCTTCCCTTGATGATGATCAACTTGAGGAGTTGTTAGATGTGCTTAGGAAGTACAAGTCTGTAATTGGATGGTCTCTTGATGATTTAAAAGGTATTAATCCTTCATATTGCATGCATAGAATAAGGTTGTTAGATGAGGCCAAGAGTAGTATCCAAAATCAGTGGAGGGTGAATCCTACGATTCAAGAAATGATTAGGAAGCAAATCCTAGTGTGGTTAGATGCTGGAATTACTTATCCAATTAGTAATAGTCCCCATGTTAGTCCATTGCATATTGTAGCTAAGAAGGGGGACATGACTATTATGAAAGACGAAGATGGAAAAGCAATAGCCACGAGAATTCCTACGGGATGGCGTATGTGTACGGATTACAGGAAATTGAACGAAAATACATGCAAAGACCACTTTTCCCTTCCTTTCATGGATCAGATGCTTGATCTTCTTGGAGGGTATGAGTTTTATTGTTTCTTGGATTGGTACTCTCGGGTTATAATCAAATTATGATTGCTCCCTAAGATCAGATAAAGACTACTTTTACTTGCCCTTATGGGACCTTTGCTTTTAGAAAAATGGCTTTTGGATTGTATAATGCGTCTGCTACTTTTTGGTGTTGCATGATGGCTATTTTTGATGGGTTGATAGAAAAGATCATGGAGGTATTTATGGATGATTTTTCTGTATTTGGTTTCTCTTTTGATATTTGTTTATCTAACCTTGCTCCTGTTTTGAAGAGCTGTCAAGAAACTAATCTTGTCTTGAATTGGGAGAAGTGCCACTTCATGGTGAGAGACGGGATTGTTCTTGGGTATCATGTTTCTGCCAAGGGATCGCAGGTGGATAGAGCTAAAGTGGTGGTAATTGAGAAGCTTTCACCACCAACTAATGAACGAGGAGTGCGCTCCTTTCTTGGACACGCTTGTTTTTATAGGATATTTGTCAAAGACTTCTCAAAATACTCCAAACCCCTCTCTCATTTACTTGAAAAGGATGTCCCTTTTGTCTTTGATGAAGAATACTTAACTGCTTTTTAGCTTTTGAAAGAGACGCTTATTACTGCACCTATCTTGATCACATCAGATTGGACTCAGCCATTTGTACATATGTGTGATGCAAGTGATGTAGCACTTGGAGTGGTGCTTGGGCAGTTGAGGTAGAAGAAGTTCTGCGCCATCTACTATGAGTGTAAGACTTTTAATGCAGTACAAAAGAACTATACGGTTACTGAAAAGGAATTTCTAGCTTTGGTGTATGCATTCAACAAATTCGACAGTATTTGGTTGGCATGAAGACGATAGTGTCCACAGATCACTCTGTGATTTGGTACTTGATGGAGAAGAAGGAAACAAAGCCAAGAATCATTAGATGGATTCTTCTTCTTCATGAGTTTGACATGGAGATCTGAGATAAAAAGGTACGGAGAACGTATTGGCAGATCACTTGTCAAGGTTGGAGACAAGGGAGCACTGTGATGATTTTTTTGATTACATTGAGGAGATGTTCCCGGATGAGAAAATTATGGTTGTGTTCATTGAATGGGCTGAGCGAGCATGTGTGGTTGCTGCGCAAGGGATGGACCCATGGTATGCTGATTATGTTAATTACATTACCGTGGGAGAAATACCGAGAGATCTCAACCAATATCAACTTGATAAATTCAAGAGAAATGTTGAGATGTTTATATGGTATGATCCGTTTGTTTACAAGATATGCACGGACTCTATCATCCATAGGTGTCTGCCCGAGATGGAGATCGAAAGTGTTCTCGAGTTTTGTCATGCACAACCTAACGGGGGCCACTTCGGAGCTCAAAAGACAGCAGCAAAGGTACTTCAATCCACTCTCTACTGGCCTACTTTGTTTAAAGATTGTGAAACCTATGTGGCGAAATGCGATAGGTGTCAAAGGATAGGTAATATAAGTAGGAGAGACGATATACCACTTCAGCCGAGCATAGTTATAGAGATCTTCGATGTACGGAGGATCGATTTCATGGGGCCTTTTCCCCCATCTAATGGATTTCTCTACATCCTCTTAACTGTGGATTGTGTTTCTAAGTGGGTGGAAGTCATTTCCACTCACTTGAATGATTCGAGGACTATTATTTCTTTCTTAAAGAAGCATATCTTTGCCCGTTATGGAGTCCCTAGAGCACTAGTGAGTGACGGAGGTTCTCACTTTATTAACAAACTTCTTGAGAAGGTGCTTAAGGATTATGGTGTTAAGCATAGGGTTACTACACCCTATCATCCTCAAGCGAATGGGCAAGCAGAGGTTTCGAACCATCAAGTGAAGCAAATTTTGGAGAAAGTGGTAGGAACCAATAGGAAGGATTGGGCTATGAAGCTCGATGTTTATGGGGGTTCCGTACTGCTTATAAGATGATGTTAGATATGTCACCGTACCAGATTGTCTATGGCAAGTCATGCCACGTACCTGTGGAGATCCAACATAAAGCTTTTTGGGCTTTGAGACGCTTGAACTTGTCTCTTAAGGATGTGAGGGAGTTAAGGATGACTCATATTAATCAATTGAATATGTTTAGAAATCGTGCTTATAAGAACTCAGGGATCTATAAGGAAGGAATGAAGAAGTGGCATGATTCAAAGATCTCATATAAGGAGTTCAAGCAAGGTGATGAGGTATTATTTTTTAACTCTCGTTTGAAGCTTTTCGCAGAAAAATTGAAGTCGAAATGGACGGGTCCGTTCATTAGTCATAGAGCCTGTGGAGGGGGGAGTTTTGAGCTTATGGACAAAGATGGGGACATTATCATGGCAAATGGGCATCGACTGAAGCATTACAAATCACCGGATGATGCTTGCATCATCTTTGAAGATACCTTACACTAGTGTGATACCGTCGTGATTCTACGACGTGAAACAAGAGCTCCTGTTGGGGCTTTCCCTCTTGTTTTATTGTTTATTTCATTCGTGTGAGTAAGAAATTTTTATATTTGAAGTGCTTATTAATCGACAATTACATCTCTTTGCAAACTTAGTCACAAACTATAGTTTATACTAAGTTTGGGGGGTGTGATGTACTTACCTCATAGAAGCACTAAGATTATAATCTTTTCTTTGTAACTTTTGTTAGGGGAGTTGATTTTTTGCAACTTGCCTAATGTTTAGTGGTGTTTTGTTTTGAGTTGTGTGTCAATTATGGAGTTACTCATGAATATGTGAAGTATTAGGATTGTTTCTTGATTAAGTTATGCTCTATTTTGGTACCTAATGTTTGTTTTTAAGCTTGAAGTGCGTAGGGGATGAAGAAAACTCCATTTTGGAGCATTAGTGAGGCAATTCGACCAAAGGAGTAGGTCGAATTCAAGCAACTAGGTCGAATCGAGGGGAAAAAGTTGTCCAGTAGCCCAATTCGACCAGGGTTACTGGTCGAATTAGGGTCGAATCGGAGAGTAAAATCTTACAGTGAGCCAATTCGACCACGACTATTTCAATTTGACCAACAGCTCAGGTCGAATTGAGGTCGAATTGAGGACCTGGAGCTTACAATGTGTGGATTTGACCTGAGGTATCCCAATTGGACCAGGGGATCAAGTCGAATTGAGGTCGAATTGAAGGAAAAAGGAGTACAGAATGCCAATTCGACCACGAAATTGGGAATTCGACCTGTTTAATATGTCGAATAGAGGTTGAATTCTTCTAGGTAAGTGCATTTTTAACCCCGATTACACACTCATTCGATCACTTCACACACCACCTCCACTCGAATTCAATCCGAATTTAAGATCCTTGCCTCTAATCATCATTCTTGCTTAATTTTGCACCGATTAAACCCAATTGCACCATCAATTGCTTCGATTTGTCATGGTTTTGAATGAAAATTAGTAAGAACTAGGGTTTTCTTGCGCGAATTGTTGTACTTGTTGCCACTGTTCGATTTCTGCATGGGAAGAATAAAAGGAGGAAAAGGAAAGGAAACTGAGGTTGAAGTTCAATCCAAGAAGAGGCAGAATAGGTCTGTTCGTGAGGATGCAGTGACAAGGAAGCTTAGGCTTAAGGAGAGGTAGCCTGCAAATTTTGAGATCCGAATGAGCGATATGGATGATATTAAAGAGAAATGGGCTGAAGTTTCTGAAAAGATAGCGAGAACGAGGTACCAGGATGATGATGCTATGCTCACTATGAGGATTCGGGATGAGATCATGTGGATGTTTGACCAAGTGGGGATCCGTCGATTTATGGAGCAGAAGAAGCTGACTTACTTCCATATGACGGCTGAGGTTATCTGTTCGATCATTAATAGGAACGATTTGATGGGACTGCCTCACGAGTGTACTTTCCAGCTAGGGGGAGTGAGGAGGACGTGGCTACAGAGGAGTTCAATATGCTGTTTCAGACTCTACAGGGATTGCTCGGGCTAAGAATGGATTTTTCAACGCTGACCAGTTTTGGCGAGAGATTTTTGGAGAGATTGGAGATTTCAAGACACAGGATGCCCGTGCTTCGATGACCAGGAATCCAGTGCTCCGTTATATGGATAGAGTGTTGAGCAACATGTTGTTCGCCCATTCTGACGGTAGTTGTGTGTCGAGAGAAGAGCTCTATGCCCTATGGTGTATGTTGCGCAGAGTACAGTTCAATGTGGGCGTATATTTTATCTATCAGCTGAACAGATTTAGGATTATGGTGTTTCAGAAGGTAAATATTGGAGGATTGCTAACGTCGGTTGCTGAGTATTATCACATGGATTTCTCTGAGTACGCACCTTTTGAAGGAGAGTAGCAATGATGTTTAGGAGCTATTGAAATTTGATATTCTTTGCAAGATTTTTGTGACTGTAGTGGCTGATTTTTTTTCGAATTTCATGGCAAATATACCCAATTTCTTGTGAGCTTTTGAGCCTTTATGAGCTATCATCTATAAGCTCTTTTGAATTTCTTTCTTGAGTGCATTGAATTTGAATTGTTCATTCTAGAACTTGCTCTTTTGAATGCATTTCAAGACCATGTGATAGATTGTGTGTAATAAAATGATAAGGGCACTTAGGTTTAACCCTTTTGGCTTTTATTGTCCCACCTGATTATGAAAAACTTTAGGGAAGCCACGTTGAGCCTAAGCATTTTCTTTGAATTATGAGCACATAAATGAATCTTTAATTTCCATTTCTTTCTTAAACTTCTCCATTTGAACCCTTCATCACTTTGCTATGTGTGAGTCTTGTGAAAGTACTTTGTGGTTGAATTGATGATGGTGGGGAGAAGTTAAAAAAAAATTGAAAAAGTAGGAGAAAGTTGGAAAAGAAAGAAAAAAGAAAGAAAAGGAAGGAAGGTTGGATGATACAACCGATGAAAAGAAAAAAAGTAAGAAAAGGGAAAAGTAAGGAGTTGTGAAAAAAAAAGAGAAAATTCTTGAAAAAAAAGAAAGAAAAAAGGAAAGAAATAGGCAAATGAAAATATTTGTGTTGAGTTGCTGAAGTCTAGTAAACAGTGATTCTTAAGTGATTAAGCCTGCTGCTCCAAATCTTGAAAAGGATCAGGTGTGGGGAGGTTAAAAGTGTAAGAAATTCGGTCGAGGGAAGGAGAATAAGGGGATGATGATGGACGCTTTGTATTATAGAAGATCACATATTGTAAAGTGATGAATTTAGCCAATGTTATCTCTATTTTTACCTTACCCTGACCTAAAGCCTCATTACATCCCTATCTAAGACCCTTTGATTGTTGCACATGAACTATCTAGAATGGGTGGAGATTTGATTTGGGAGCAAGTCTATGGTAATGACTTTTCTTGTTCAATTGTTGAGTGATCTTGCTACCTAAATTATATACTTGAGTGTGATTGAATGAATCTTTGTGAGGCCATGGAATTTTAAAAATTTTGATGCCATGAAAGTTGCAAACTTTGAGTGAAGAGTCATATTTCATAGTAGTTGTGAATGCTCATTAGTTGCTTGTTTTTGAACTTTGAAATTTTCATTTGCTTTGATAGATGATGTTCCTTGGATTTCTGTTCTCTATCATCTTTGATTTCTATTTTCTTGAGGACAAGCACAATTTAGGTGTAGAAAGATTTGATAAGTCATATTTTAGCACGATTATTTGGTAGTAATTCAAGTCTATTTAATTTAATTATATTTATTTATGTGCTAATATTGATTTATATTATTTTTGTGAGAATTATTTTAATTATTTAAATTGATGTGGGAAAATGTTATTAAAGGAGCAAATAAGGAAACAAATTAGCCAGCATATCTTGCACAACCAAATTTCCTCCAAATTTGTGAGGTTGGTCAATCAAGAAGGAGAGAAAAATAAAAAGAAAAAGATGCTGAGATATTTTAGGAAGAGATAAGTAAGAAAAGAGATCAAGATATTGTTCTATTTTTGGGGGATAATTCACAATTATTTTGGGCAGCAGATACACGGCTTTTGGAGGCAGAATTAACGTGAGAAGCAGGAGGATTCCAAGGAAAGTTGGCGTGAAGACTTGAAGACAAAAAAGACACCATCGGTTCATTAAATTTTTATATTTTAATTCTGTAATTCATATGAACATGCGGGGCTAATCCCCTTTTCTAGTTTAGGATTCGTGAACCTCCCGTAGAATTGCTAATTTAATTATTAAGTGTTTTTCATTGAATCTTGTGTGCAAGTTTATTTTATTACATGATTTGATGTTCCTTATAGTAGTTTAATAATTATTTTGGCCTGATCAACTAATTTAATTACTTTATTGCTTAATGTTATTCTATGAACTACAATCCGTAATTGTTGTAGGGATTGGATCAAAAAACAAATAGAGATTATTCCCTCTATGTATAATAGAATCTAGGTTGTATGATACCTAGCCGGATTTCGTAGCCTAGTAGTCCTATGTTTAGAGTTTTAATGTGTTTATAAGTTTGAATCCATAGGGTCACTCATAGATAGTTCAACTTAGTTTCGTACCCTAATTGATAAACTTAAGAACATTCAAGTTGATTGGTCGCACCGTCAATCTAGGGATTTGTGTTTGCGCACTATTGCTAGATGTTTAATTCTTGTAATTAATTAGTTTAGTAAACAGGAGGGGATCGACATCCTAAACTAGGCTTTTATCTATTGGTTAATTTCACAGTTAATTTTCATAATTTGTTATTTAAATTGAGTTAATTTGTTATTGTTATTATTTCCTTCAAATTTCCACCAAACAAACCCCCCCTTTATTTTTACTTGATTGCAACACCTTATTTTAATTAAAATTCATTATACTCTCTGTGGTTCGACCCGTACTTTCCGTTATACTAAGTATTATAGTGAGTCAGAAATAATTTGTATTTTGATATGCCCGCGACAGCATATCACTGGGGAGAGTGATGATGATGCTCCGGAGGAGTAGTAGAGTCAGATTTTCTTATTTTTCTGATTCATCTCATCTCCTTTCTTTTTTTATCTTTACAGGATGGGTATATTCTTTTGTGAGTGGCATGTGTTGAGATACTTGTATGGATTGGTATGGTGTATGGATTTCAGATGTGTGCATTCGTATTTTCATGTGTTAATTTATGTTAAGGAGAAGCTTGTATGACTTGTTGAGTATGTCTAGTTCATTGTGAAATTAATCTTGATTATATACTATGAGGAGTACTTAGGATTCTATGACCATGTGAGAATTTAAGCCTTATAATCATGCTTGTTCATGATAGTTTATGCTTGAGGGAATCATTCATATAAGCATATTCTAGAACTTGGCTTAGAATCTTGTGGAGACTTATGATTAGTGATTTGCTAGGAAATGATCTTAGGCCGTTATTGTTTATTTGAATTACTGGACCAAATTTTATCCTTCCTTATATTATGCTAATCTTTGGTAGCCCCGTTTGAGCCTTTTTAAAGCTTTTTCTTTGGCAGCTGAATTAAAGAGCCTTATTTAACCTTTACTAGAGCCTGTTTAAATATCCTATTCATTGGTAGAGAGTTTAGGTGAATAAGTGTTGTAAGAAGAAGGAAGATGGAATATGATCAAGGAAAATAGATTTCTTAAAGTGGTGAAATCTTGTTTAGGGGTAGTGCCTGAAACTGGTACTCCGATTGCTATTCAAAAGGATAGTGCCTACAACCGATACCCGAATTATCAAAAGAAGAATGATGTTTCCACAAGAAAGTGAAGGAAAATTGAAAAATTGCAAGTATATGAGAAGAAAATTGGAGAAGTTATGTAGCTGAAGAAGATGTCAAAAGAACTTCTAAGGTAACTCTTTACTAGTGTTTGAGTCACTTTATCTAAAATTTTCCTACCCTTTCCAAAGAGCCAACATTACAACCCAAAACAAGTCCTTTGTGATCCTAGTAATAAGTTGATTGTAAGTTTGCTTTTGAGATCTTTGCCAAGCTTATGGTCACACGCGAGTATGGATTGAGTATGAGCGGATATCTTAACCTTTTTGAGAGTAATGAGGACTTGAGTGAAGAGAGTAAACACATGTTTTGTGAGCTAGATGACTTAGTACTCCGAATGGAAATATAATTGGGTGATGTTTTGCATGTATGATATGTATGATAAGGGAATTACTTGTTTTTAATTGACGAAGTTGCATGTGTAATATGTTTGTACTTGGCGATCTTGGTGAATTGTACACGACTCCTTGTTATGAATTTTATTGCCTCGGGACGAGCAATATGTAAGTTTGGGAGTTTGATGAGTGTGTAAATTCACAAATTTAGTGCTCGGATTTGCGCTATTATGAGGCTTTTGAAGGTTGTAATCGGTTACAAACTGATATATATTGTGTAAAGTCATACATCAGGTGCTATGGAGGCCATTCGAGCGATTTTTCGAAGGAAATCGGAGTGGAAATATTGGAAACTAAAGAAAGGAAGTCGAAGCCATCCGTTTAGGCAAGGCAAGAGCTCAATTCAACCTGATGGAGGAGAATTTGACCAGGCTTGCTGGTCGAATTGGGTGCTGGACACGATCAGTAGGAGGATTCGACCATGACAGGGAGAATTCGACCTGAGGAGCAGGTCGAATCCTGGTCGAATTGACCGATGGTGAAGCCAATTCGACCTTGTCATATCAATTTGACCTATGCATTAGGTCGAATTGAGCATCTGGGACTTACAGTAGGGTCATTCGACCTCCAATTCGACTTGAAGAGGGGAATTCGACCTGTGTATGAGGTTGAATTGATATTCGAAAACTTACCATATTCGTATTTTCGTGCCCTCAACGAATGTGATCACTTAAAAAGCCTATCCAAGCTTAGGAGATATGATTACAAGTTAAAAGGAGGCTTATGCGGCAGCAAGAAGGGAGAATCGATTAAAAGAATGAGTACCAACCCTAGAGAGATCATCCATCGTCCGGAGAAGCTACAAGAGAAGTTCCGCTGGAGATTCAAGTAAGATCAGTCCAATTAACCATGATTGTTCTTAGATCAATCATGGGCTAGAGCCGCTTCGGTAGTTCTAGGGTTTTGAAGGTTTCATGAGTTAATTTGTCTTTCGTGTGTAAACTCCGTACAACACTACTAGTAGTTTATTTTATATAAGATTGCATGTTTTTAATCCATACTCACGGTTGTTTTATGCATCAATAATTGTTTTGTAGAGTCTGAATGCATAACTTGGTTATTGATTGAGTGCGTTCACTGCTGAGCAGGGTTTTCTGTTATAATTCTAAGTGAAGGGATTCTGAAGTCTTATTAGAACTATCTTATATGAATACTTATTAATTGAATCATATTCGGGTTAATAAGTAGGATAAAGAGAATAGGTTCATAATACCTATAAAGGGAGATCATATCGGGTTAGAGTACTAAGTGCACAGGAAATAATTGATACTGATAGTACCTAGAAAGGGGGGTGAATTATATCTCTTGCTCCGAGGATATTCACACGTGTCAAACACATATTTACTTGTGTCTATAGAGTGAATTTGCATGGTTGATTGATGCATCCATAAATCACAAGGCAGAGTCGGAAACCGTCACACAAATGATGAATTAATAAGTGGAACTGGATGACCTGAAGAACTACCTATTTTCTTACTTTATCACAACTCGTTTCTTTTCACTGCTTGCTTAAATTTAATTGTTGTTTTATAATTATTCGTTACTTAGTCACCAACCACAATCATAATAATTTCCAACATAGTCTTGATACACTAGAATATAATTAAACTGATAGTTATCCGACCCTTGGGTTCGATATTCACTTGGTTACCTTTCGAGACTACAATTGATATCTTTACACTTGGGGATTAATTGCATATTGAGAAATCGCTCATCACTTAGCTTCAACTGATATCCTTAATATTTGGGGATTAATTTTGGGTGCAAAGAAAGCGCGCATCATAAGTCTCACACAAGACTCTAAGCCAAGTTCTAGAATACGTTCATAAGAACGATTCTCACAAGAACAAACTATCATGATCAATCATGATTCAAATTGCTCAAATTCTCACATGGGTAATTAGAATCCTATGTACTCCTCGTAGCATATAATCAAGATCAATTTCACAATGATTTCTACATACTTATCAAGTTGTACGTACTTCAAATCAATAAAAATTAATACATCTAAAATATGAATGCAACAAACTAATTCCAAAAGCCCATATATCATGACAATCCATACAAGTATTTCCAACAAATTCCACCCTTAAATATCAATCATCACATCTCAATCTAGCAACCATCGTACTTCAAATAAGTACATGCCACTCACACCATAAAAATCCAGTTTGTAAAAATAAAAAGAGAAGGGAGATGAGATGAACCAGACAAAGATTAAAAAACCTGACTCCACTACTCCTCTGGGCATTGTCATCTCCATCCTTATTGATTAGACATAGTATAGTCGGGATAACTAATTAAAATAATTTATCGAACCACAGGGAGGTCGATGCTAGTACTTGAGCGATCTCACATTTCTTGCGATTTTATAGAGACGAATCATCAATTTGGAGGGTTGTGATCAAACAAGTAATAGAAATAATCAAACAAATAAACAAGTAATGATTAAATGAACACAAATGATGGATGGAAAGTGTTTACCAAATTAAGTAAAAGTGAGATTAACAACAATCAAGAAGTGGAAATCCTAGGATACATGCATTAAATTCATATGATCATGGGTACAAGACTAAGGTCCAACACTAAGTTCACCTAAGCTCCCTCTCAGAATGAATAGGATGTGATTCAAAACATAGCTCAACAATTGGTTCTCACTCAAACAATTCCAAGTAGGTACTAAGTTTGAAATGAGAGTCCCTTCACATGATTAATCAACCTCTCGATCAAACAAATCTAATGTCCTACCAAAGGATTCTAAACTATAAAGGACTTCTCAATCTCTTCACAATCTATAATACACATGAAGTGTATGATGAAATGATTCAATGAATTATCCTAAATATGCAATTAACTTCTCAATCTAATCACATGTTCAAAACAATAAATCACACAATTCATCATAAACATCAAGATCTAGAGCATCAATGATAGGAAATCAATTAACCCAATCAACATATGAATTTAAATACACAAATCCCAAAATTATCCAACAACTATCATGTTGCTAATCCCACAAAGGAGATTAGCCTACCATATTAACAAGGAAATTAATATAGACATTAATATCCTTACAAAACATGATGAAATTATGAGGTTAAATACAAAGATTGAATGAAAACTCCCTTAATCTAGCTTCAATGGTGATCTCCTCCCCTTCTTTGCACTTTCCTCTCTTCCTTGCTTCTTTTCCTCAATTTGATGGTGGGATGATGGTAGATCCAAAGGATGAAGAATGGATGAAGATGATGGTGTAAAATGAAGAAAATGGTGTGTGAGGTGTGTGCACAGCCAAAAATGCACGAAAATCTGCTCTAAAATTGAAGTATTGAGTATTTATACCCCTTGGGAAGCTTCTAGAAGGGTTCTGACCTATTTCTGATCTCGCAGCAACACGGGTCGTATTGCGCAACACGGCCACCCCGTGGCCATGTTGATGTCTTTGATGTCGGAAAATGGCCAATCCTTATAGGTCCGTTTGCACTAAATAGTACACAAAAATGGATAAAATAATACGATAACACATATATAAAAAGACACTAAAATCTAGGTGAAAATATCACTCATTACTTATCATTCTCACTCCACTCCTCACTCAGCCGATCTATAGCTCTATGGAGATTGCTGACATTCTGCTCACCTTTTTGTGTGTCCCCAAGCATAGGGAATCGATTGTAGCATGTGTGACCAAGTTAAATTATCGAACGCACGAGATATTGTCAGAGTGACAAATAAATCTAATATGATTAATTCTGTTTAAAACAAAATCAATTTATGAAAATTAAATAATAAATAAAAAAAAAATTAAGATACGCTGGTGAGAAAATAATTAAGTATTCCAAGATAAGAGACTTATAATGCTAAGGACAATCTAGTTTAACCATGTGATAGATTATTCTAAATCCAAATTAATTACCTACATATATTTATAAGAGGATCACTAAACCTAGTTAAATCACCTTGATCGGGTAGGATCTAACACTTATAATGAGTTGAAATTCCTAGGATCAATAAGGAATTAATTCTCTCTCCTTCTATAGGTACTTCATGCTAAATTCTATTAAAGGCTAGAGCACTAGACTTTCCTTTTTAGGTACGCGATTGTTAACCCCTTTTGCTTCTTATTAATTATATTAATAATGATATTTTACCAAGTAATTAAGATTCCAAATTGATTGTTTAATACTCTTAGGTATTATAGGCCAATCCCCTAAGACTGTCACAGGAAATAATAATTATCATAAAGAAATAAAGAACCCTATTAATTATCAATCAGTAATACTGTCGTGAATAATTAAAGGAATCAAAACTCAATAATATAATAATATGAAGTCTCAAAATATCCTCTTCAATAAGGAAATAAATAATATGCAGTATATTAAATCCAAATCTAAGGCAATCAAATCACGCAATCAAAACAGTGTAAATCCCTAACAATACCAACAAGATACTTAGCAGTGTAACAAGCAACAAGCAACAACCATGTCTATGGAAGAAGACTTACCCATGAGTATAAAAACTAGAAAAATAAAGTAAAGAAAAAAAACTTCTTTGTTTGGTTCTCTTTCTTCAACTCCGTCCTCTCCAAAATTCCCGTCTCCATCTCTCGAATCCTCTCCAGATGGTGGATGGCGGATAATGGGTAGAAGATGAAAGGCGGATATGGTGGATTAGGGTAAAAACCCTAGGTGACATGATGGTGGTTGCTTAATCACTTTTTTGCGTGTCCCAAAATGTAGGGAATCAGTTGTAGCTCAGCGTGTGACTAAGTCTATCATCGAACCCAAAGGATAATTCTAGACTTACTGTTTAATCTATTTTTGAATATTCTAATTTAAGATAAATCTGGGTATTTAAGTGAATTAATTAAACCTAAGAAATCAGAAAATAAATACTTAAAATAATAAAATAGCAAATAAAAATAAATATGAATGTGTTCAAGAGAGAAGATAGATAGCACTAGGTAATCCAATTAAATTGGTTAAAATTTTATTAAAGGCCACTACACTAGACTTCCCTTTATAGGTACTTAAGAATTAATCCTTTTCTCCCACCTAATAATTTAAGAAACCAAATCCTCCAGAATGGTAATTAATAAATATATTAGGTGTTCAATATTAGTTATTCTAATGAATAAAGATTATATGGTTAGATACCCTTTACCCATAACAGATAGACAAATATAATTCCTTTTATGACACAAGCAATAATCATGAACATGCATAGGACAATGACATACCCATGAATAAGGACAGATCATATAAGACAAAAATATAAGTCTGAAATTAAAACACTAATAAAGGAATAAGTTTACTGCAAGTATCCCTAACCTGGCCTAGGTCATCAATTCAAATCAATTCAACCTTCAAAACCTAGCACTATCTAAGAAGTACTAGCCCATGGTGTTACAGGCAACACTCATGGATAGATATGAACACATATTATCCCAAAGTAAGAAAGAAAGAAGAAATAAAACCCTAGATATGGTGTGATACTCTGTTCTCTCCTCCGTGATTCTGAACCTTCTTGTTTTCCTTCTCAAGTACGCAATCCAATGAACTCTCCGGGATGGGTAGATAGGATGGTGATAAGGTAAGGGTTTGAAAAAGTATGTATTGTGTTGTAGAGGTATGAAGAGTTAGGGTTTGGAGCACCCCAAGGGCTCCTTTTATAGTTAGAGGCTTGAAAATCCCGAATTCTGACTTAAAAGTGGGCTTTTTCGCTTTAAAAACACAAACGGGCCGGAAAAATGATGAAAAACGACATCGGGCCTCGCTGGACAGTGGCACAAGTCGTGCCAAGGGTGGCACGAGTTGTGTCGGGTATGTCGTACAGCACGGGTGCTCGCTGGGGGTCGGCACTCGTCGTGCCACCCGTCGGCAGTCTGCGCGACCTAACGATTTTGCTCATAACTTCTTCATCCGACCTTTGATTTGATTTTTATGCTCACGTGATCCTCTATTCCTTAGCTTTCCAACCATATAAAGAATTCCTGAAAATTCGTCCATTTGATTATGGCACAAGTCGTGCAAAGTGGCACTGGTAGTGCTGGTCGGAACAGCTCTCACGTCTTCACAGTTTTGATCATATCTCCCTCGTCTGACCTCCAATTGATATGTTTCTTTAGTCAAAATGACGTTCTCTTCAGTTTCTTTCCAACCATATATCACTTGCTCAATTTGGATCTCTACATCAATACAGAAAAATTGTGCAATAAGGACATGCATTTTTCAGCATTGTTTCACGATTTCACTCTACATTCCAACTTTGCAATTTTAATCCGTTTTCCATCTAAAAACATGAAATAACTCCTCAAATACACCAATATCTTAAATATATGAAAACAAATCATTTGGTGCTAAAATATGAACATAAATCCCATAAAACGGTGCTAAATCGGATCCTAAAACATGCAAATTTTCACACTAAACAAACCCCCAAACTTAAGATATTGTTCGTCCCCGAACAACGAAATCGAACAAAGAAAAATGATAGTGTGTAAATCAAATGGAAAACAAAGGATATAATATTTAGGCCATTCAAAATACAATTGTCAATGACTACGGTCATGCAACTTTCATTACAAGGAATAATTCATTCATAGCATACAAGTTCAAGACAATTACTACCAATTAAAATGCTCCATCAACTTATTCTCACGGGAAGTATATTACTCGCACTCAAGTGTAAAAGATGTACACTTATGAGATATGGTGTTTACGCTCAAATTCAATTTAAGTGCATGCGTAACCATAAGCTTGCCAAATGTCTCAAACTCTCCACCACTAAAAAGTATAATTCGACAATGGAATCAAAAAGGACTTTTAATAGGATGTAATGTTGGCTCTTTGGTTAAGCTAGGATATATGGATAAGTGACTCACAACTTGGATCAATCAAGTCGCGATCCATCATGATCTTCATTCTTCTTACTCACTTCAATTAAGCACATCATCCTCCTTTTCTCTTCAATTTTCTCTTCCATGCACACATGTACATTTTTTCCCTTTTTTTTCTCTTGAGGTACCAGTTTTGGGCACTACCTCACGCATCCTCTATAGGATACTAGTTTCGGGCACTACCCTAGGGTATTCAATTCAATGGACTACTAGTTTTAAGCACTACTCCATGATTTCCTTAGATGCATTATCAAACTCAATCACTATTTCAACACCAATTTTATTCCTTCCCAAGTTGTTATCAAGCTCCATCAACTCACTTTGAAAAGCCATTAATCATCTTCTAGAAGGACAATCAAGGCTAAAAAAATCATTAAGATACTCAAAGTAGTTATTTCTCATAGGTTGCCAAAGAATGAGGTTTTAAGGCTCAACGGGGCTAACTACGGATAAACAATCCTATGGGTAAAGAATTATTTGGCTAAATGATTCATAAATTCAAGGATGACCTTAAATCATCTCCCATCATCTAACATAACATGTAGTTTCAAGCAAGACAAAAGGCAAGTTCTTTGGGAATTTTTTTGAAAATTGGATGCATTTACTAATTCATGATCTGGCATGTACAGAATGAAAACTTCATTCTCGATTCTACGAGAATTTTTATGAAAGCCTTTCATTTGCTTCTCTTCGATGGAAGTTTGATTTTCCTAGAATGTATCCTACTTTTTGGCCTAATTTTTCTTCTGATGATCGATTCAACCTCTGATAAAAAAGATATACCTTGGTTATATTTCATCTCTTCAACAATTTTAGTAATGAGCATAACGGCCCTATTGTTCCGATGGAGAGAAGAACCTATGCACACACTAGAATGATACTCACTAGAAAGAAATATCATGTGATTATGTACATGATAATAGGCTCAAAATCTCACATGAGTTTTAAAAAGTAATAGAGCACTCTTCATAGTAAGCAATGTCTCACAAGTACACATAGAACTTCATATTACAATATAACTTAACTACATTCCCTTCATCAATTTTAAGAGCATATGAATTTCTGACAGAAATCTAACAAATAAACTCATGATAAGAATACAACCAGAAACTCCAACTTCAACATCTCTACTACTAAAAAATCAACCCAATTTATCCCATAAAAAATTGAAATAAGGAAACGAAGGCACCTGATTTATCTCCTCCACATCTTGCAAGCTCCTCGAGTTATTCAACTCGGTCAGACGTAGGCCTCAAATAGAACTCACTTCTTTTTTTTGCTAGTTCGATATCCTTCATAACCATTAAGACTCAAAAACATCTCATCACACATTAGAAATCATTAGTAAAATCATAGGAGAAACTCAAAGATTCAACCAAAAATAAAATCATACCAAATCTAGGAAACACACAAGACATACACAAGATACTTGGATAGTAGCAAAAAAATTCGAAAATTCAAAGTAAATTCCAAAAATTTTAAAAAAAAATCAACCTCCAAGCATCACACACAAGTTAAAGAAAACTTACCTCGGTGCTTTAATACATTGGGATGCACGTCCACCCCCCAAACTTAGTTCAAACTAAGTGAGAAATTAAGTTTGTAAAAAGTGAATTCCATGGATGAAGAAGCACCTAATAAAATTTTCTACACCAAACACAAACATTAAAACAATAAAACAGGAGGGTAATCCCCCAACAGGCGCTCATGTTTAACGTCGGAGAGTCACGATGGAATGCAGAATATGTAGACTACTAATTAAGAGGGCGGTTTTCTTTCATCTTCACCTTCCAATACTTTCTCCCGCTCTTATCATCCACACTTATCACCTTACATTTCTTAGGTACCACATGATCAGTAGAATCTCCTTTCTCAAGCTTTTCCATCTCATTCTTATCAATCTTCCACTCAATTTCAGAATCACCATCAAGATCAAAGTTAGGACGAAACTGATCATGAAATAAAGAAAGAGAAAAAGGACTTTCAACTTTGTGGGTATCCAGTGGTATATTAGGAGGCTTCAAGTAGGCATCATCTCTTCTTCCTTTGTCTACATCCTTCTTCTCAACCTTAACTATTACCTCCTCCGCTACCTTTAAAGGTGTTGTTTCACTTGTAACTTTGAGGCTCACAGCAATCGGCTTAAGCTTTCTTACTAAATCCCTGCAACCAGATTTATGTAAATATTCAATGTACCTATTAGAAAGCTCATCAAACCTATCATCAAAATCAGTAGAAAGAAAAGCAAGAAGTTTGCTTTGGCATTTTTCAACAGGATCCTTAGACAGGATCAAAGGAAAGCTTTCCTCTGCGGCTCCCTCTACTTCTTTAATACTTCTAGACTCTTGCATATCAGTAGGCCACTTCATAACTCTCTCAAGTGAAAAGACAACTTCTTCAACATTAATTCGCAACTTAAGTTCCCCCTTCTTCACATCTATATTCGCTCCTGCAATCGCAAGGAATGGCCTTCCCAAAATTAGAGGAACTCTGTCATCATCTTCTTCTTCCATGTCTAATACATTAAAGTCAACTGGAAATATGAACTTCCCCACTTTCTCTAAGACATCTTTAACTACCCCCCTTGGGTAGTCAGGGATCTATCAGCAAGCTGCAATGCTATATATGTCGGCTTCAGCTCCCCCAAATCAAGCTTCTTGAATACCGAATGTGGCATCAGATTTATACTAGGTCCCAAATCACATAAGGCTCTCTTAGCTTGTCCATTTCCAATCTCACAAGGTTTGGTAAAGCTTCTCGGATCTTTCAACTTCGTAGAAAGTGTCTTTTGTATCACTGATCCGCAGCTCTCTATCTTATTCAATGATTCATTTCTGGTCAAACTCCTCTTCTTAGACATGATGTCCTTTAAGAACCTTGCATAATTTGGCATCTCTTCTAAGGCTTCTGCAAAAGGAATATTGATATGGATTCTCTTGAATATCTTCAAAAACTTTTGAAATTTCTCATCCAATCATTTTTTAAAGAATTATTGTGGAAACGGGATTGGATGCTTTGTCTTTAGAATAACCTAAATATCCTTCTCAAACTCCTTCCCTTTTTCTCTTTCAGCTCTTTCTACCTTAGCTTTTTTCTACTTTTCGACTTAATTTTAGGTTCTTTTGAGTTTCTATAGGAACCGGGACCTGAAAATCATTTTGGATGAGATCAGCATTGCGAGTATCGGGATAAAATTCTGATGTTTCCGCCGGAAGGACCCACGAGTCGTGCATGCCAGGCGCACGAGTCATGCCAGATTGTGCACGAGTCGTGCTAGATGCATTTGATTCGTGCTGCGCGGGACACTCGTCGTCTTCTGCTGTCTTTTTACCTTGGCACGAGTCGTGCTAGATTTCGGCACGAGTCGTGCCACCTTGTTTCGCTCCTGTAGGATGGCACGACTCGTCTGGTGCACTGATTTCAGGGCTGCACGAGTCGTGCCAATTGTGGCACGAGTCGTGCGGCTCTCCATCACCGACATTTTCGTGTTTGCCCAATTTTTCAACCTCTATTTCCACTCCAGCCTGTTTTGATGGCATTTTTGGGCCCTCGTACTGCGTTCTATTCCTCAGGGTAATAGCCATTACTTGTTCTTTTGAATTCATCACCGTTTGGGATGGAAACATACCCTGTTGCTCTAGTCGCCCTACTGCAGCATGCAACTTTCCATGTGAAATTTCAATTTCTTTCTGCTTCCTCTCCGTCTCTTTCTACCTGATTTCAGACTGCTCATTGGTAGTCATCATTAGCTTGACCATCAAGTTCAATTGTTCTCCTTGCTGTTTCAACAACAACTTGAATTCATCATCCACAGGTGCTTTTCCTTCAGCTGGTTTATGTGCTGGATCAATTCCTGGAGAAGGCCCCACTGCATTACTTGGGTTAGCATAAGACAGATTATCATTCCTTCTTTGATTGTTAAAGTTGGAATTTCCATGGTAACCCCCTTGCTGATTCGGCCGGTTGTTTCCTTGATAATTCCTTCCCCACTTTTGATTACTAGGCCTAAAATTCTGTCTATTACTATACTCCCCTTGAAAATTTTGACCCATAGCATAATTTGCTTCCTCCATCTGATCTTCATCTCCATCCATTCCAGGTTCCTATTCTCTGTTTCCTTGAGTGAGGCGATCCATCTACTTATGCAGCTCACTAAGTTGCCTCTTGAGTTTTGACATCTGACTGTTGTTGACCTGTCCATCTACTTTAGCCACTTTATCAAAAGCGACACCATCTGATCTCTCCAGGGGCCAATCATACGTGTTAGCTGCCATCACCTCAAAGAACTTTTCTGTTTCATCTGCTGACTTTTTGAAAATCGATACACCAGCTGTTGCGTCCACCAACACTCTTGATTCACTCATCAGGCCTTGATAAAAGTAACCTAAGTAGTCGTCTTTTTTATATCCATGTTGTGGACAACAACGCATCAGGTCCTTGAACCTTTCCCAAGCTTCATAGAAACTCTCCAAGGCTACTTGTTTAAATAATGTGATCTTTTGCTGCACTTTAAAGCTCTTGGAGAGAGGAAAGTACTTATTCAATAACTTGTCAGCCAACTGCTCCCATGTAGTACAACATCCTGCAGGAAGATTGTTGTACCACTCCTTGGCTTTTCCTGTTAGTGAGAAAGGACAAAGCCGCATTCTGATAGCATTCTCTGAAAGATTCTTATGCTTCTGTGTCCTTGCATACTCATCGAATAATTGCAGATGCTCACTAGGACTCTCAAAAGGATTACCACTAAACTGTTGTGCTTGTACCATCCGGATCAGTCCAAATGGTAACTTAAAACTCTCTGAAGTGATTGCGGGTCCATTCAATCCAACGTTCATGGTATGCTTCAGTTTATACTTGTCCCGCATGGAAGTCGGGGATTGATCGCCAGCCATCTTACCTAATTTTACCTGTGCTCACGCAACTGATTAGAACATTTTGGATCTAAATAAAAATAAAATAAAATAAATAAATATAATAAAAAAAAACAATTAAAAATTTAACGTCCTAAACTAAAATAAATCACAAAAGAATTAAATAGCAAAGTCTAGGGAATTATCCCCGGCAACGGCGCCATTTTCCTAATCACCTTTTTGCGTGTCTCCAAGTGTTGGGAATCAGTTGCAGCTCAGTGTGTGACCAAGTCTATTATCGAACCCAAATGATAATTCTAGACTTACTATTTAATCTATTTATGAATGTTCTAACCTAAGACAAATCTGGGTATTTAAGTGAATTAATTAAACCTAAGAAAGCAGAAAATAAAAACATAAAATAATAAAATAGCAAATAAAAATAAATATGAATGTGTTCAAGAGAGAAGATAGATATCACTAGGTAATCCAGTTAAATTGGTTAAATTGAATCACTAGACAATAGGATAAAATTCTTGTAGTTCTTATGAAGGCAATCACTTTATTATGTTAAATTCCTTTTTTAGAGTAAACTCAACACGTAAGCCTGGTTTAAAACCTCGGATGCAGAAAAATAATTCCTACTCTCTTTCTAGGTACTTCATTTAAAATTCCATTAAAGTCTAGTACACTAGACTTCCCTTTATAGGTACTTAAGAATTAATCCTCTTCTCCCACCTAATAATCTAAGAAACCAAATCCTCTAGAATGGTAATTAATAAATATATTAGGTGTCCAATATTAGTTATTTTAATGAATAAACATTATATGGTTAGATCCCCTATACCCATAACAAATAGACAAATATAATTCCTTCTATGACACAAGCAATAATCATGAACATGCATAGGACAATGACATACCCATTAATAAGGACAGATCATATAAGACAAAAATATAAGTCTGAAATTAAAATACTATTAAAGGAATAAGTTTACTGCAGGTATCCCTAACCTGGCCTAGGTCATCAATTCAATTTAATTCAACCTTCAAAACCTAGCACTATCCAAGAAATACAAGCCCATGGTGTTACAGGCAACACTCATGGATAGATATGAACACATATTATCAAAAAGTAAGAAATAAAGAAGAAATAAAACCCTAGATATGGTGTGATACTCCGTTCTCTCCTCCGTGATTCTGAACCTTCATTCTCCTTCTCAAGTACGCAATCCAATGAACTCTCCGGGATGGGTAGATAGGATGGTGATAAGGTAAGGGTCTGGAAAAGTATGTATTGTGATGTAGAGGTATGAAGAGTTAGGTTTTGGAACACCCCAAGGGCTCCTTTTATAGTTGGAGGCTTGAAAATCCCGAATTCTAACTTAAAAATGGGCTTTTTCACGTTAAAAATACAAACGGGCCGGAAAAATGAAGAAAAATGACTTTGGGCCTCATTGGGTAGTGGCACGAATCTTGTCAAGGGTGGCACGAGCCGTGCTGGGCATGTCGTGCAGCACGGGTGCTCGCTGGGGGTCTGCACGAGTCGTGCCAAATGTGGCATGGGTCGTGCCACCTGTCGGCAGTCTGCGCGACCTCACGGTTTTGCTCATAACTTCTTCATCTGATCTTTGATTTAGGTGATTTTTGTACTCACGCGATCTTATCTTCCTTAGCACTAGTCGTGCTAGTCGGCATGGCTCGCGCGTCTTCACCATTTTGAACATATCTCCCCTGTCTGACCTCCAATTGACATATTTCTTGAGCCAAAATGACCTTCTCTTCAGTGGCTTTCTAACCATATATCACTTTCTCAATTTGGATCTCTAAATTAATACCGAAAAATTATGCAATAAGGACATGCGTTTTTCAACATTCTTTCGCGATTTCACTCTTCATTCCAACTTTGCACTTTTAATCCGTTTTCCACATAAAAACACGAAATATTAACCTCAAATGCACCAATATCTTAAATATATGAAAACTAATAATTTGGTGCTAAAACATGAAGATTTTGACACTAAACAGTGGTAGATTATGCGGGTTCTCCACAATTTTATGTGGTGATGAGAATAAGGTATATATAAGTATGAGAATTGAATAAAATAAGGAGTAAAAGGATGTGGGATATTGAAAAATAGGAAAAATATAATTATGGAAGATATGGAGACATATTAAATTAGGAAATAACTTGGCCACCAAGGAAATAGGGAAAAGAGGGTAATTTTCGTATATTTTTGGAATTCTCACTGGTAGCTGCGCGACACACGGTTTTGAACATAACTTCTTCATTCGGACTCTGATTGAAGCGATTTTTGTGCTCACGCGACCCTCTCTTCAGTATCTTTCCAACCATGTATCACTTGACCAACTTGGACACCTACACGAGTACAAAATATCATGGAATGCAGTTCTCTGTTTCTTTGACATATTGCACAAATCCACCCTTCATTCCAACTTAATGTTTTTTATCCCCTTTCCTATCTAAACACAACAAAATACCTCTCATGCACCTTTTAGTCGATAATAATTCAATGTATAAAAAGATTTTTGTAAATAATAATAATTAAACACTCAAAGAGGAATCAAACTAGACCCAAAAGTATATGAATTTTCACTCTCATCATACCCCCCAAACTTAAGTTGTTGTTCGTCCTCGAACAACGAAACAAATAACCAAGAGAATAATGAGATGGTAAGTCATGTTATAAGTGAAGATCAAACATCAATTAAGCCTTCAAAAGATGTAATAAATCTCAACTTGGTTCACATAACTTCAAATTCGAAAGTATCGATTCATTCAAAACATGTAAGTTTAGATCATTACTTCACCAATTCAAGTGATCAATTCTCCTATACTCACAGGATATATATAGTATAACTCTCACGCTCATAGTGTGTAAGGTGTGCACCGTATGGGTTATATATAATCACTCAATTTCAATACAAGTGCATGCGTAACCATAAGTTTGCCCATTGTCTCAACTCTCATTTTACTTGATGCCAGCAAATCATGAATCAAAAAGAACTTTTATTTGGTTGCAACGTAGGCTCTTTGAAAAATGTAGGAAATTTATGGATAAGTGACTCAAACTCGGATCAATCAAGCGGCCGTCCATCATGATCTTTCATTCTTCCTCCATTTTTGAAAATGGGGTATCAGTTTCGGGCACTACCCCTCGCATCCTCAAGAGGGTACTAGATTTAAGCACTACCCTATTGTGTTTGTTTCCATGGAGAACTAGATTTAAGCACTATTCCACGATTCTCTTGCAGATGTATCTTTAAGTTCAATCACTATTTCAACACCAATTTCTTTCCTTCCCAAGCTGTTATCAAGCTCCATCAACACACTTTGAAAAATCATTAATTCTCCTTCATGACGGACAATCAAGACTAAAAAAAATCATTAAGATACTCAAGGTAGTTATTTCTCTTAGGTTCCCAAAGAATGGGGTTTTTAGGCTTAATGGAGCTAACTATGGATAAAAAATCATATGGTAAGGAATTATTTAGCTAAGTGACACATATAAACAAAGATGGCCTAATATCTTTTCCATAATCTACTAGACTATTCTTGAATATTCAAGAAGGCTCAAGGCAAGTTCTAGAATACACACACAAGAACGACACACTCAAGAATAAAATTATCATGCATTAATGTATCATGATTTAAAGGCTCAAATCTCACTTGGCTTTTTCATAGTATGAACGAGCACTCTTCAAGGCTATGCATATATCATAACAAGTATGTCAAGAACTTCAAGTACTAAACAATCAAAGCACGTTCCCTTATCAATCGTAATCACCATCTAAGGAAGAATAGCTCATAGAAACCCATAAAATTCAGGTCATAGAATTTAAAGCTCATGTTCTCTTATTCGTAAGATTTCAAAGCTCACAGAAAAATTTAGAAGATGTAACCTGATTATAATCTCCATAAAATCTTGCAAGTTCCTCGAATTATCCAACTCGGTCAGGCGTAGGCCTCAGATAGAACTCACTTTGCCACTCCAATGCTCTTCTTAAACAATAAAGTTCAACAAAAAACTCATCATCATAGGATTCATAAGAGATAAAAATATGAGACAGAGCACCAAGGAGCACAAAAAACAAATAAAAACACATAAGACACCAGGATAGTCGCAAAAAAATTTAAAAGATAGAAATTAATTTTGAAAATTATAAAGAAATCGACCTCCAAGTATGACACATAGAGTGAACATACCTAGGCGTGGATGGAACAAGGGAAGAACACCACACCCCCCAAACTTAGATGAAAATGTGAGTTGAATCTAAGTTTAAAAGGATGTTATTACCTTAAGTGTAAGCACACACCTTGAGTATAATTCACCTTGCACAAGACACAACAAACAACACAAAATAAAAGCAATAAAAAGGTGGGTTGCTGATGAGTGATATTTTCACCTAGATTTTAGTGCCTTTTTATATGTGTTTTCGTATTTGTTTATCCGTATTTATGTATTATTTGGTTGTGTTTTATGTTTTTATTGAAATATGTGTGAACGAGCTTAAACCAATGATAGATTTTAGTGCCTTTTTATTTGGTTGTTTTATGCTAGATATGAAAAGAAAGACATAGGAAAAAGCGGATGTCAATTCAGAGTTGAAACGAGGGAGAACGAGCCAAAACGGTGAAAAAAGAAACAAGGCAGCACGAACACGGGCCGTGTACAACGCACGGCCCTGTCAGAATGGCCATGCGCTAACACCCAAAATACCAACTCGGCCACCCCTGTGGCCAAGTGCAGAACACGCCCCGTGCCAGCACAGAAACACGGTCCGTGCACCGCACACGGGCCTGTCCAAAAGGCCATGTGAGAGCACCAGAAGACACAACACGGCCACCCCTGTGGCCGAGTGCTGAACACGAGCCGTGTCGGAGGTAGAAACATGAGCCGTGTTGGTGCAAAAGCTGTGAAAAAAATCAGAATCCTTCTAGAAGCTTCCTAAGGGGTATAAATACCCCTTTATTCAACAATTGAGAGGAGATCCGAATTTCCACCTTCCACACACACCTTACACACCATTTCCTTCATTTTACACCATCATCTTCATTCATTATTCATCTATTGGATCTACCATCATCCCACCATCAAAATCATCATCCAATTGAAGAAAAGAAGCAAGCAAGAGAGGAAGATTGCAAGGGAAGGAAAGAGATCACCATTGAAGCACTTCAAGGGAGTTTCCATTCAATCTTTGTAGTTAAACCTCATAGTTTCAACATGTTTTGTAAGGATCTTAACGTCTATGTTAGTTTCCTTGTTAATATGGTAGGCTAATCTCCCTTGTGAGATTAGTAACATGAGAGTTGTTGGATAATTTTGGGGATTTGTGTATTTGAATTCATATGTTAATTGGATCTATGATTTTCTATCATTGATTATGAATTGCTTGATTTGTATTGATGATTTGTGTGTTTAGTTGTTCTAAATATGTGATTAGATTGAGAAATCAATTATATGCTTAGGATATTTGAGTGAATCATTTCATCAAACACCTCATGTGCATTATAAATTGTGAAGAGATTGAGAAGTCCTTCATAGTTTAGAACCATTTGGTAGGACATATAATTGGTTTGATCGAGAGATTGATTAATTGTGTGAAGGGACTCTCATTTAAGATTAGTACCTAGTTGGAATTGTTTAAGTGAGAACCAATCCATTGAGCTATTTGATATTCATATCATATCCATCTCGAGAGAGAGTTTAGGTGATCTTAGTGTTGGCCCTTAGTCTTCAATCCATGATACATACAAATTTGATACATAATTCTTAGAATTTCCACTTCTTAATTGTTGTTAATCTCACTTTTAATCAATTTGGTAAACCACTTTCCATCATCCATCTTGTTCGTTTGATCATTGCTTGCTTTGATTACTTGTCATTTATTTATTTACAACCAATCCCATTGTTGACTCGTCTCTATAAAATTGCGAAGAACGTGATATCACTTAATCTCTAGCATCGACCTCCCTGTGGTTCGATAAATTATTTTAATTGGTCATCCCTACTACAAGAAATGGCTAATGAAATGGCGCCATTGCTGGGGAGGCAACGGTTGCTAGTAGCTTGAAGAAGAATCGTTTTGAGTAATCTTAATAGAGATATTTTTTTTATTTTATTTGTTTACTTGTATTTGCTTTGTGAAAATTTGTTCTAATTTCTCTTATCTTGAAGGTTTATGCAAACGAGGTCAAAAGGGAATCAAGTGGAACCAATTGATCTAGAGCTTAAAAACACTTTGAGGAGAAGGAGAAGGGAGAACAAAATCAAACAATAGTAATCTTATAGAGAATTTTCAAGAAGATAATCGTGTGGAGATAGAGCATGATGGGGAAGGAGGACACAATATGAACGTGCATGACAACGCACCTCAATTCAATGCAAATCCTCCTCAACAAGCCCATCAAAATTATGGAGCTTTCAACAACCAAGCTTTCCTTCAACAAATGGTACAACAAGTTTTAAGGCAACAAGGCTTTCAACAAGTTTATGCTCCTCAACAACAAGCATATGTACCACCACCACCACCTCCGGTGCAACATGGAATTCACAATGATCAAAGGGTGATCCGGGATTTCTTTATGCCAAGGGCAATTCCACCCATGATGGGACCACCAATCAATGCCAACAACTTTGAATTCAAGGTGGGCTTGATTTCTATGGTGAGAGAGCAACAATTTAGTGGAACCCCGAATGAAGATCCTAATGCTCATCTAGCCCAATTTGTGGAGATTGCCAACACCGTGAAGATGAATGGGGTGAGTGAAGATTGCATCAAGATGAGGTTATTTCCATTTTCTTTGAGGGATAGAGCAAGAACATGGTTATTTACCATTACTCCCGGTACGTGCAACACTTGGGATGAGCTAGCACAATTGTTTTTGAACAAATACTTCCCACCTTCAAAGACGCTTCAAATGAAGAGCTTGATCACACAATTCAAGCAAATGCCTCAAGAGAGTTTTTATGAAGCGTGGGAAAGGTTCAAGGAAATGCTACGCAAGTGTCCACAACATGACTTCCTGGAGAATCAACAAGTTAGATTTTTCTATCAAGGATTAGTGAATGGGCAAAGAGTGCTTGTTGATGCTTCGGCGGGTGGATCCGTACTTGGAGTAACTCCGGAAAGGGCCATAAAAATATTTGAAGAGATTGCTACAAATGTGTACCAATGGCCATCGGAGAGGATAAGTGGATGCTATGGATTTGAAAGTTTTGATCAAGGGCAACAATATAGTGTGAAGAGTGTTAGTGTTGAACCAAGTATGCCAAGCATGGAAAAGATAGTGGCGGAAGTCATTAAGCAAATGAGCTTGAATCAAAGTGTGAACAATCAAGGAGTGAATATGGTTGAGGGGCTACAAGTCGATCAAAGTGTGCTACCTCCGAATTTTGTGAATGGTGAACAAGGGGCCAACTCTATGCCACGTGTGGAGGATGTGTCATACATGCAAGGAAGAAACTACCAAGGGAATTACCAAAATAATTTCCAAGGTAGTTTCAACCAAAGTCAAGGAAACTATCCACCAAGGCAAGGAGGTTTTAATAGTCAAGGTAGTGGAAGCTCATACCTACACCAACAAAGGCAAGACAACTTTTCCTACTCTAATCCGAATAATGCGGTTGCTTATCGAACAGGGTATCAACCGGGAGCTAAGGCACCGAACAACGAGGGACGAGCATCGATCGATGAGCTACTTGAACAATTGTTGGCATCAAACAAAGCTCGAGATGAAGTGAATGAAAATAGGTTTAAAGCTTTGGAGTGCAATGTTGGACAAATTGTAAGTTCTTTGAGTGCTCAACAAAAAGGAAAGTTTTTGGCCACACCCGAGGTTAATCCAAAGGCTCAATGTTTATTTGTTGAAACGGAAGAGGAAAGAAAGGTTGAAGAAGGGTTTGTGGAAAGCAAGGTTGTTGGAGAAATGGGAGAAGTAAACAAGAAAGAAGAGAAAGAGCCTAAATGGATACCAAAGTGGAAAAGGGTGCAAGAGGAAAAGAAAGTAGAGGAGACGGCCAAAGAAGAGGAGTACAAACGTGACTATTGGGGTATTCCGATCACTCCATTCCCTATTCCCTATCCACAAATGTTTGTAAAGGAGAAGAAGAAAAAGGAGTTTGAGGAATATGTGAAGAATTTTAAGAAGAAGTATGAAGAGAAAAAGAAAGAGGAGCAACCTAAAACGAGTGAGTCGATGCAAAAAGAGAGGGCCTACGAAGGTTGATAATCCGGGGAAGTTCATAATCCCTTGTGATTTTAAAGGAAAAAGCACCCTCGATGCATTGTGTGACTTGGAGACAAGTGTCAACGTGATGTCTCATGCCACGTTTAAAGACCTTGAAATTGGAGAGCTAAAACCAACAACAATCCATCTTGAAGTGGTGAATGGCGAGGTTGTGAAGCCACTTGGGATTGTGGAAGACGTTGAGGTCAAAGTGAAGGGGCTAGCATTTTCGGTTGATTTTATGGTTTTGGAAGTGAAAGCGGACCCTTGAGTTCCACATATTTTGGGAAGACAGTTTCTAACTACGGGAAGAGCTAAAATTGATGTTGGAAGAGAAGAATTATCCTTGAGCTCAAAAGGAAAAAGTGTCACATTCTTGTGCAACAAAGATAAAGGGATCAAGTCTCGTCATACAAGGCCTCCGGATGATTTCAATGATCATGATTCTCTTCTCTTTGACAATTTAAACTCATTTCTTCATGATTATATGAAATTGTCAAATTCTAACTTATCTTCTTGTGATGTTGATAGGAAGAAAGCATCGAAGCTCGATTGGAAGCTTGATAACGGAGAAAGAGGAAGTCCACTAGAATCACTTCTTGACGACGATTTCATGCTTGTGAGCAAGAATGGAGAGGTTGAGCTAGTAGACAAGAAGAGGGCCAAGCTAATGTTCAAAGTGAGGATGCGAGGAGAAAGTGGGATGGACTATCCTTTGGTCCAATGAGCATGAAAAATCCGTCCGGCTTGAAGACGTTAAACTTAGCGCTAAATGGGAGGCAACCCATTCTTTTGTTATTTTGATGCTTTTTGTTGATTTTGGTCTTGTAGGTGGATTGTGCTTGTGAGAAAATGCACATTGAGGAAAAAAGAAGTGCTTCATGGATTTGAATAGACATGTACACCACTTGTTGCAAACTTAATTATCGACTCTTGTTTCGATTCAAGTTTGGGGGGAGAGTGCGTGGTGGAAATTACTCAAGTCGGTGGATGTGTTTGCTTCTCTACAAGAAGACAATCAATGGAAACTACAAGGGTAAGTCCCACCATTTTTACAAACTTAAGTCTCAACTTGTTTCGATTTAAGTTTGGGGGAGAGTGCATGGTGTGACTCACCACTTGAGTGTGCTTGATATGATGATATTTTGATGATCTCACACCACTTGAGTGTGCTTGATATGATGATATTTTGATGATGAGAAGTCTTCTTGTAAAAATTGACTAATTTTACAAATTTTCTCATGAGTTTGGTTGGATTTTGGTATGATTGGTTGTGTTGAAGTGCATGTGAATCCATATTTTTAAGGCAATTGTTGAGCTAATGGTGTTGTATGAGTTTTGAGTATGAATGAAGGGTATTGGAAGCACGAATGGAGCTTGGAGCGAACGCTTTCCTTACCAAATGCCTATTGAGGGAGTACTCTACACCTTATCACTTCTAATTGATTTTGATTTGAATTGAATGGATTAGCATGCTACTTCATGTGTTATGTTTTTGGGATGTTTATTTTCATAAGTTAGGATTTCCTTTTCAATTAAGATGGGATGATTGTGAGCTTAGATTGTTATGGATGATTTGAATGTGTGCTTTATTGTTTAATGATGGTGATTTTTGGTTTTGCATGTTATGTGTTTTTGTATTATTTCTTGTTTGTTGTGTCTTTGTTTGATGTTTTGTGTGTTTTATTATTTTTGTTTTGGTATGTTTGGTGGTTTGTTTAGGGAGGTTGTGAGTCATTTTTGAATATAAGTGATGATATATTGTGGTGATAAGTGATGACAAATTATGATTAAGAATCTCTACACTTTCGAATTGTGACATGTTTTATTTAACTTGTTCAATTTTGAGATGAATGTGGTGTAATAAGTTCCTTAAGGTCCGAGCACAAGCTTGTGAGCGTTTGAGCCTCAACCGTGCATGCATGGTATTTTCTTCATGAGTGGATCGATTGAGTTTTGATAAGCTAGAACTTGCTTAATGACTATAGGAATGAGCCCGATTTGTGGAGATTAGTGAAATGATCTAAGGCCATCCTTGTTATTTATAGTCATTGCCATATATTTCTCTACCTTGAACATCATCCCTAGTCAACCACTTTGAGCCTTAAAGCCATTTTATTGTGAATTTAGTACACTACAAGCCTTAATTACCCACTTGAGCCTTACATACATACCTTTTGTGTGAGTGATTGATGAGATATGATTTAGAAAGGTTTGATGAGAATTGTGCAAGAAAAAGAAGAAAAGGAAATGGTAAACAAATGAGAAAAAGGATGAAAAGAGCATAAACAAGAATGAACATGCAACCTCATAACAAGAAAAATGAGCAAAGCAACAATAATATGCTCAAGTACTTAAAAATCCAAGAAAGAAAGCATGAATCATAAGAAGCTCAAGAAATCCAAGGAAAGTTGATGAGTAATGCTTGTGAGTATCAAAGATAAGAAAGGAAGAAGGAAAAGTGGAAAAGTTGAGGAAGTTGATCATCTCTTCGATTACTTACACTTAATTAATCACTCTTACCTACATTCTTCCTACCCTACCAAAGAGCCTATCATTACATCCTTAATATAAGACCTTTTTTATCACTAATGGAAACTTTGGTGGTTTGTGGATGTAGTCCACGAGCAAGCTTATAGAGAATTGAGCAAATCGATTGATGAGTGTTGTTTTACCACTTTAAAGAGTATTGAGTGACATTTATAACATATGTGAGGCTTGGACCAAAAAGGGACTACATTACACTATCATTCTCTTGGGATTGAACTTGTTAATATTTTTTGCATGTTACGATTTTGATGTTGTAGGATGACTTAGCATAGTTTGTAATTCTTATTGCTTTCGATGTGTTATTGCTTATGTTCGTTTAGTCTTTTCCTAGGTGAAAATCTCACCCCTTGGTTTGTCATTTTCGTTGTGCAAGGACGCACAACACTTTAAGTTTGGGGGTGTGATGAGTGATATTTTCACCTAGATTTTAGTGCCTTTTTATATGTGTTTTCGTATTTGTTTATCCGTATTTATGTGTTATTTGGTTGTATTTTATATTTTTATTGAAATATGTGTGAATGAGCTTAAACCTATGATAGATTTTAGTGCCTTTTTATTTGGTTGTTTTATGCTAGATATGATAAGGAAGACATAGGAAAAAGCGGATCTCAATTCGGAGTTGAAATGAGGGAGAACGAGCCAAAACGGTAAAAGAGGAAACAAGGCAGCATAAATACGGGCCGTGTACAGCGCACGGCCCTATCAAAATTGCCGTGCACTGACACCCGAAATACCAACTCGGCCACCCCTGTGGCCGAGTGCAGAACACGGCCCGTGCCCAGTACAGAAACACGGCCCGTGCACCGCGCACAGGCCTGTCCAGAAAGCCGTGTAAGAGCACCAGAAGACACAACACGGCCACCCCTGTGGCCGAGTGCTGAACACGATCTGTGCCAGAGGTAGAAACACGAGTCGTGTTGCAACACACGAGCAGTGTTGGTGCAAAAGCTGTGAAAAAATCAGAATCCTTCTAGAAGCTTCCTAAGGGGTATAAATATCCTTTTATTCAACAATTGAGAGGAGATCCGAATTTCCACCTTCCACACACACCTCACACACCATTTCCTCCATTTTACACCATCATCTTCATCCATTCTTTATCTATTAGATCTACCATCATCCCACCATCAAAATCATCATCCAATTGAAGAAAAGAAGCAAGCAAGAGATGAAGATTGCAAGGGAAGGAAGGAGATCACCATTGAAGCACTTCAAGGGAGTTTCCATTCAATCTTTGTAGTTAAACCTCATAGTTTCATCATGTTTTGTAAGGATCTTAATGTCTATGTTAATTTCCTTGTTAATATGGTAGGCTAATCTCCCTTGTGAGATTAGCAACATGAGAGTTGTTGGATAATTTTGGGGATTTGTGTATTTGAATTCAAATGTTGATTGGATCTATGATTTTCTATCATTGATTATGAATTGCCTGATTTGTATTGATGATTTTTGTGTTTAGTTGTTCTAAATATGTGACTAGATTGAGAAATCAATTATATGCTTAGGATAATTGAGTGAATCATTTCATCAAACACCTCATGTGCATTATAAATTGTGAAGAGATTGAGAAGTCCTTCATAGTTTAGAACCCTTTGGTAGGACATGTAATTGGTTTGATCGAGAGATTGATTAATTGTGTGAAGGGACTCTCATTTAAGTTTAATACCTAGTTGGAATTATTTAAGTGAGAACCAATCTATTGAGCTATTTGATATTCATATCCTATCCATCTCGAGAGGGAGTTTAGGTGATCTTAGTGTTGGCCCTTAGTCTTCAATCCATGATACATATGAATTTGATACATAATTCCTAGAATTTCCACTTCTTAATTGTTATTAATCTCACTTTTAATCAATCTGGTAAACCACTTTCCATCATCCATCTTGATCGTTTGATCATTGCTTGCTTTGATTACTTATCATTTATTTGTTTACAACCAATCCCATTGTTGACTCGTCTCTATAAAATTGCGAAGAACGTGATATCGCTTAAGCTCTAGCATCGACCTCCCTGTGGTTCGATAAATTATTTTAATTAGTCATCCCTACTACAAGAAATGGCTAATCAAATGCATTTGATTGGTCGTATATAGTCGGGATGACCAATTAAAGAATTTATCGAACCACGGGGAATTTAGGATTCGTGGCCTTAAAGTTATAGTCTCGTATTAGTTAGGGACGACCGAGAAGAAGGATAATAGAAACAAGAAAAGAAACTAATTACAATATTTTTGGAATTTTCAATGCAAAAGAAGTTTTCATGATGCACTTCAAATGAATCAATCATGTAACACATCTAATTGCCTCCCAATTTAAGGTGTCATAGTAAAAGCGGTCACAAATTCCACCTAAACTCTCTCTCGAGATGAAGAGGATGTAGGCCCTTACAAAGACCCCAAAAATAGCACATAGGATCGATACCATAGCGAACACCTCCCAATAGGTACTAATTACACGTACGAGTTCCCTAAAAGGTACTAAATCATAGGTAATATTCCCTTTCTAGGTACTATAAATTCACTAAGTTGGGTTCCCTTCACTAGGTTAATTGACCTCTCGATCTAACCTCTCTAATGTCCACTTATGTAGTTCTAAACATGAGAGTTCGTCTCCAACTCTTCCCATATTAATCCACATAACCCACCTGATGAAATGATTCAATTAATTCCTAAGACACATAATTGAACTCTCGTTCTAACCACATGCACTAGATAATTAACCACACAAATCAAACATATAGATTAAGCAATTAAGCATCCATAAATGAAACTAATCAAAGCCGGGATCACAATTTAAATAATATCACAAATTAATCCATAATCTAAACATCACTTAAACATCCAAAACATAGAAAATAAAAAGATAATAAGTAGGATTAGATTTCACCGAATGAAGTTTTTACATCCACCAAACTCATTCTTTCCTTGGTGTCCCCACCTTCTTGGAAAGCAAATAAACTCCTAATCTAGAAAAAATTTAAAAATACGGATCCCTCGCCCCAAAAGGGGGAGGGATCTCAACTATGGAGGTCTTACTTAAAAGCCCTCTCAACTATTGAATCTTGGAAATGATTCAATTTAATGAAGAATTTAATGGTTGAGAATTGGTCAATGGTGGCTTTCATGGAAGAGGGTATTTATAGTAATAAGGATGAGAGAAATTTGAGTGAGTTTTTAATGTGGGACAAGTGGGTTCATATAGTGGTAGAGTGAGAGGAATTTGTGGTAAGTAATCAATGTGGGATAATTTAGCTCATGGGACCAAAAATGGGATTTATAACAAATTTTTCTATGGACTGTTCTTGCTCGTTTCAACTCCAAATCGAGCTTCGTTTTCTCCCGCATCTTTCTCTTCACTTGTAGAATCCATTTTAATCAAAATCACCCATTTTTCTGCAAAAATAAATAAAAATACCTTTCTCCAAATAATCAAGCAATTAATAGTATTTTCATTAAAATCATGCTCAGTTATTGAATTAAAGCCACAAAAATTCACTTAAAATCTAGGTGAATTTCACACCAATCAAACCCCCAAACTTAAAGTGTTGCTTGTCCCCGACCAATGAAAGAAAAGAAAGAACGAGGAGGGGAATTCACCTAGAATTGAATCAAGATATATTAATAAGATTGAGTCATTTCAAAGCCATTTCAATTCAATCAAAACAAGCAACAAGACATCAATTTAAATGCATACAAGTTAAGCTTAGGAAATACACAAGCAAGTGAAACTTCTACTACTCCTCTCTAGATTTTTCTTTTCACTCTCACACTCAATGGGTGTATGGGAGAAGTGTATACTCTCAAAAATCAATTCACATGCATGCCATTACCATATGCTTGCCAAAGGTCTAAACTCTCTACCAGTTGTATGTGTTAATCACTGAATCAAAAAGGTCTTTAATGGGGTTGTAATGTAGGCTCTTTGGTCTTTGGTAGGAAAATATTTAGGAAAAGTAATCTCAAGATTAGTAGAGAAATTTAAGTTGATTGATCACTTCAACTCTCATCCTCTCTTTTTCTCTTTTCACCTCAAGAAAAATATAATCTTCCATCCGACACACCAACGAACCTTTATTTTCTTTTCTTCCACTTTTGTGTTTCTTCTCTCTTTTCTCAAAGGGCTCTCTTTCCATTTTTCTAGTAGAGCTCCTTTATGTTTCTTTTATACAAGCTTTACTCAATTTTTTTTTCTTTTCACACAACCTCCATTTTCTTTACTTCATCTTTCTCCCTCTTTTCTTGCACTTTCACCATTTCTCTCTTTCCAAACTCTCTTGTAAGCTTAATTCAACCACTTCATCCCCATTGGTCCTCTACTAATCGACAAAGGTGATTAGGATATAAAATATGGATAAAAATGGCTAAATTTATAGGTTGCCAAAGAAATAAAGATAATAAGGCTGAAAGGGAAAAACTACGATATGATTTCATTTGGTATGATCGATTTGGCTAAGTGATTTATCAAAACAAAGATGGCCTTAAATCATTTTCAACAATCGTCACACACGTATAGTTTCAAGAAGACACAATGGCAAGTTCTAGAATACACACAAAAGAATGATGCACTCAAAAAAGGAAAAACTGTTTGATATTACGATTTAAAGGATCAAGAGCTCACGGGCTTGTAGTAGTGAAAGAACCACAAAACAAACACAAACCATAACTCAACAAATACATAAGTAAAAATCCATCTCGTCACAAGTTTTAACTAAATATCATATTTTCAAAATTTCTCACAATGAAGCACAAAAGAGCCAAGAAAGATTTTCTCCTTATTGAAAGCAAGAAAAGCACGAAAAACAAAAAACAACAGAAAAAAGTGAAAATACGTGCCAAAGAAAAGAGTAAAGACTTAAACGTGCACCAGTGCAATATGCTCAAGTAGGAGTTCATTGATGCAATTTTTTATAATTCAAACCGTAGAAAAGTCAAGTAACAAAGATGACATACCCCCCAAACTTAAATTAAACAAAGTCAAATTTAAGTTGAGATGATGTTTATTACCTCAATTTGCACCACTTCTTTGCTCTTCAAGGCCAATATCATGGATCCACGCTTTAGTCCCTACAAACACAACCATAAAACGAAAAATAAATCAAGGCAAAAAAATGTCCCTATTCTAACAATCCTCTGAAGCTCCTCAGTCATCCCCTCGGCATACATCTGCGTTACCATCCTCTAATCTCCCTTTGTCAAGAAAGTAATGGACAAAGCAATATGCCCTAGTGTGTTCATCAACATATTTCTCACAGTTCGGATTGTAGTCAACACACTGACATCAAATGGAAACATAAAAGTAAAATGCTTTGATCCCGTCGTATAGAACCAGTCTCCATCCCGAAGATTAGCAAATCCACCCTTCACACAAGTACTCATAACCAAGTCAGGATCCTCCAAGTCTATATGATACTACTCACCCACAGAAGTAAGCAACCCTATTATGTTCACTCTCTGAAACGGAGAGCTCCTGAACCTGAATAGCTTATAAGCAACCCTATTATGTTAACTCTCTAAAACGGAGAGCTCCTGAACCTGAATAGCTTATGAATGAGATACGACCCCACATTGAACCTTACTCCATTGAGCATACACCATAGAGCATACAACTCTCCCCTAGCTACACAGCTTCCTTCAGAACGGGCAAACAATATGTTGCTAAGGATTCCATTCATATATCAGATCACAGGATTCCGAATCATTGAAGCATGAGTATTGTAGGTCTTATAATCCATATCCTCCCCAGAAATCTCTCTCCAGAATCTGTTTGCATTGAAGAACCCATTCTCATTCCTCGAAATCCCTATCGGAGTCTGAAACAGTATGTTCAAGTCTTCAGCCGACTACGTCCTCTTCTCACCTCCAAGCTGGAACGAACACTCATACAGGAGATAGCTTGCACCCTTCTTCATAGTAATCGACATAATACTTCAGCAGTCACATGGTAGTATGTAGGCTTCTTCAATTCCATAAAGCGACGAATTCCAACTTGATCAAACATCCACAAGATATCATCTCGGATGTGCATCATAACCATCGCCCCATCATCCTGATACCTCGTTTTAACAATCTTATCTGACACATCACCCCATTTTTCCTTGATCTTGTCCCAATCGTTCTTCCAAATCTTAATATTTGTAAGGAACTTCTCTTGAAGCCTTAACTTCTTAGTCACTTCATCTTCACGAGACGGCCTATCCTGCCTCTTTTTGGATCGAGCCTCGGCTTCTTTCCCTTTTCCTGAAGTTAATACTTCAATAACAACCAAACAAGAAAAATAAACTAAGCAATACATAATCAACTAGCATTCAAATCTACTCAAGACTTCAAGTTTTCTATGCATAGTCATTCCAATCAAGCATATTTCATTCTCCTAGTTCTATAATTCAATTCTTATGCTTACTCAATCCAATTCCAACTTCAATCATGCAATAAGAACCACCCACGATGTAGTAAACCACAAGCATGTTTAAAAAGTTCAAGAACTTTGCTCAAATCCATCATGCTTTATTCACACTACTCAAATCAAACCTAATTCCACATAAACATCAAGGTTTGACAACAATTACTCAATCAAATCCGAACACATCAACTGTTCATATGAAATCATACACAAAAATTCAAAATCTACACCATAATCCCTCAAGAATTTGATTAAATCAACTTACCCATCTCAAAATCAAGTAGAGAAACTTCAATCCTAGCGAAATTGAATCAAGAAAAAAATACCTTTTGAACCGGACATGGCTAAAGATGAACAGCTGTGAAGAACTCCCAAATTTAGCCACAAACCTTAGTTTCGCTAAGAAATTGATCCCAATTCGCGGCGAATCGAGCGTATAGTGAGTGGAACATGGTTTAATCGGAGCGAAATCACATAATTGAAGATTAGGAGGAAGGCTTTCCGATTCGGGAGGAATTCAGGTGAAGGTGGTGCGCAAAGTGATCAAATAGGGATGAAAATATGGTTAAAACTGACTTACCTGGCCTCGATTCGCCCTAGCAGGCTAGTCGAATCACCTTATCATGGTTGAATTCTCTTTTTGGAGGCTTCAGCATCGCGTTTCGACAACGATTCAACCAAGTGCCTTGGTCGAATCCACAGTGTCGTGGTCGAACTCACCTGTTCAAAACTTTCTGGTCCGCAATTCGACCTTGATTCTGTTGGCGTTTGATCATTTATTTAACGTGAATCGTTAGGATTACAAATGTCTATAACAAGCAACGGAAGCCAGAAAACAAGAAACATATTACCTTTCACAAGGGTAAGTTGAAGAAGATGGATTCTCGTCACCATCCTACGCAGCATCACAAATTTTGCCATAACTCCATCATCCGATCTTCAATTGGGATGATCTATGTGCCAAAACGATCCACTCTTCTGTGGCTTTCCGTCAGTATATCACACGTTGAATTCTGAGCACTGTACGATTTTATAAAAATCGTACAAGTTGTGGACAGCAGCAGCAAATAACCTTCCGGTCTTCTGTTGTATTCCCAAGTTCGATCTCGACGTCATGTGGGCGACGATCCTCGAGATCTTCTTAATCTGCTGTTCTCTCTCCATCTCACGTATGTTAGACATAGGAATTAGGTTTAGAACAGTTGAGATGACTTATATATGGGCCACAATAAGAACTAGGAGGAGAAATTAAAGTCGGGTCTCTATTGGGCTTAAGTATCCAAGCTAGCCCAAAGCTTATACTCATGTCCAATAATAATAATATAGTCCACTAAAATAATATTACTACACTGCCTCTCCAATCCGAAAATTACGTTTGGGGCTTCTTCTTATTATAAGTCCGTTAGTCTTCCCATGTTTAAGATATACAATGTCCATTAATTAATTAAGTTACTGACAACTCCATTAATTAATATTTCATACGAGAGTAGTACCACTCAACCTCATTATCATGCCGGAATAAATTCCACCTGCACGGTTTACATGATAATCCTTATGAGCTCCTCAAGGGGACATCATCAACCTATAACGGACAAGGATTTCTTCTACAATTAACGGCACACCATAGAGACAACACTATTTCCCAACTCACCGAGTTTGTTGATTTAATACAAATAAATCTCACCCATTGATGAATCAAAGAGATACATACTGCCCTACATGTCGAGGTTATTGTATAAGGATTAAGAGCACGAACATCCATAATAACTGAGATCAAGTTCTTCTATTAGACAATACAAGTCGAACGATCTCAAGTGGTCCTGCTCAATACACACGAAGTGCACTAATGTGATTCTATAGCCAAGACAAGCTAATACCAAACCACACTACAACCATCCCGATAGAGAGTCCCCGTCTATCTCGATTGTAAGCCTCTATGTATACTTTAAAAGGAAACTTATAATATGATCTTCCGCGTGTTGTCGCACAACATATTATCTACATTATAAAGTAAGTGGACTATTGTATCGACATATAAATAAATTATAAGACACAATCATTTGATCATATGATTCTCAATTCAAATATTGTTAAAACATTGTTCATACAAAAGCTAGGCTTTTAGTATACAATCCAACAGATTCGACTTACGTTTTGGTCAAACTCATCCCATATTGGTCGAATCGGCCTATACAAAATTCTCTGATCTCCAGTTTGACTTTCCTCTTGATCGAATCCCTGGTCGAACTGATCTGTGTTTGGTCGAATCGACCTATAATCAAGTCTCTGCTCACCAGTTCGAGCAAAACTGCATCGTTCGACCTGTACGTCCAGTCGAATCAACCACCTGATGCTCCATACTCGACTTTTATTCATCCTCTACACACTTCAAACTCAAGAACGAATATTAGGTTCCAAAATAGAGCAAAAATTAGCTCGAGAATATCTCTTAAACTTAATATTCATAAGTAACTCCGCATACGACTCTCGAAAGCAACACAAAACACACCTAAACATTAGACAAATTATAAAAAATCGAAACACCACAACATGTTAAAGTTTGGGTATGTTGCAAAAAGTCAACTTCCTTAACAAACATTACAAAGAAAAGATTATACTCTCGTTGCTTCAATAAGGTAAGAACATCACACTCCCCCAAACTTAGTAGAAACTATGATGAAAACTAAGTTTGCAAAGAGTTGTAATTTTCGAATGATAAGCACGTCAAATACAAAAATTTCTTATGCACATGAAATAAATAAAACATTGAAACGGGAGGGAAAGCCCCCAACAGGCGCTCATGTTTTAACGTCGGAGAGTACGATGGTACCAATTTTGTAGTACTTCAATTGATGCCCATTTGCTGATATGATGTCTCAGTCTTTGTCCATAAGCTCAAAACTCTCCCCTCCGCTGGCTCTATGGATGATGAATAGACCCATCCACTTTGATTTCAATTTTCCTGCGAAAAGCTTCAAACTTGAGTTAAAGAGTAATACCTCATCACCTTTCTTGAACTCCTTGTATGAGATCTTTGAATCATGCCATTTCTTCATTATTTCCTAGTAGATCTCCAAGTTCTTATAAGCTCTATTTCTGAACTTGTCCAACTGATTAATATGAGTCATCCTCAACTCATTTTTATCCTTCAAAGACAATTTCAAACTCCTCAAGGCCCAAAAAGCTTTGTGATGAATCTCTACAGGTAAGTGGCACGGCTTCCCATAGATAATTTGATACGGTGACATATCCAACACCGTCTTATAAGCAGTGCGGAACCCCCACAAAACATCATCAAGCTTCATAGCCCAATCCTTCCTATTGGTTCCGACTACCTTTTCCAATATTTGCTTTAGTTGTTGGTTGAAAACTTCAGCTTGCCCATTCGCTTGAGGGTGATAGGGTGTAGTAACCATATGCTTGACACCATAATCCTTAAGCACTTTTTAAAGAAGTTTATTGACTAAGTGTGAACCTCCATCACTCACAAGTACTCTTGGAACTCCATAGCGGGCAAATATATGTTTCTTTAAGATAGATAGAATAGTCCTTGAATCATTTACACGAGTGAGAATAGCTTCCACCTAATTAGAAACATAATCAACTGCTAAAGGATGTAAAGAAATCCATTAGATAGGGAAAAAGCCCCATAAAAATCGATCTCCTATACATCGAAGATTTCCACGACAATGCTCGGCTGAAGTGGCGTCTCATTGATGCACGTTTTCTTTGCACGTAAAATTAATTCCCAAGTATTAAGGATATCAGTTGCAGCTTAAGCGAGCGACCAAGTGAATATCGAACCCAAAAGTTGGCGTATTATCAATTTAGTTATTTACTAAATTAATTAAGATGAAAGACAATTCAGTTTGAGGTTTGAAATTATCAACTACTAAGCAATTAAATTAAATAACAAATAAAATAAAATATCACTCGAAGAATACGAAAGTGGATCAAGTAGGAGAATATGTAGCTCTAGGGTAATCCAGTTTCACTCATTAATCTCTCTTTCGTGTGTTGGTGTCCGACTCTGCCTTGTGGAATATGGACGCATCACTAAGCCATGCATATCTACTCTATAGACACAAGTAGACATGCGTGTAACACGTGTGAATAACCTCGGAGCAAGAGACATAATTTCACCCCCCCTTTCTAGGTACTATCATTATCAATTATTTCCTATGTTTGGAACCTAACTCGATATGATCTCCCTATATAGGTACTATAAAATTATCCTCTTTTTCCTACTTACTAACCCGAATTTAATTCAAATAATAAGTATTCATATATGATAGTTCTAATGAAGCTTCGGAGTCCCCTCATTTAGAATCATAACATGGAATCCTGTTCAGCTATGAACGCACTCAATCTATAACCAAGACATATATTCAGACTCTATATACCAATTGAAGATGCACAAAACGACCATAAATATGGATTAAAAATGCACAATCATATATAAAATAAATCCACAAGTAGTATTGTACAGAGTTTACACACGATAGTTCAATTAATTCGTAAAACCTTCACAACCCTAGTTCTACCAAAAAGGCTCTAGCTCATGATGTTGCGAAGAACAATCATGGGTGTTGGATAGATATTACCCGGATGTCTGGAAAATTACAAGATAAATTAGGAAATGAATAAAATCCTAGATGTGGCATCATCGCGTCCTTCTCCGTCTTTAATCCTCCTCTTGGTTCTCCTCTTGATTCCACAAACGAATCTTCAAAGTGATGGATGGATGGAGGAAAGGATGTGGATAATAGTTGGGGGTGATCCCCCCTTGTGGGTGTTGTATTGTTGTGGCCTCTCTAGTCTCCAATATGATTTTTCAATGAATAATGATATAATCTACATCCCTTTTCATATTTGTAAACACTCCTTATGAACTTTGGATGGGTTTTTTCTTGAAAAATAAAAAAAAAACAAGCACTTGAGGGTGTAAAAATCGGATCCGGACGCGTCCCAGGCGTGTGATTCGATTGGATTCGACCTAGGGGCTTGGTCGAATCGAAATTGGCGATTTCCGCATTCCAGGCTTCCAATTCGACCTGGATTCGACCTCATGGTCAGGTCGAATTCAATGTGTCGAGGTCGAATTGGCTTTTTGCGGCTTGCGCAGTCTCACCGTTTTGCGTATAACTTCCACATCCGGACTCCAATTTGAGTGATTCTTATGCTCACGCTCCTTGGCTTTCTATCCATATAAATAAATCACAAAAACTCTAAGAATTGAATCTTAAACAAGCAATAGAAAGTAGCACATCAATTCTATTTGGCACAGCCCGCGACGTTACCATTTCGCTCATAACTTCTTCGTTTGGAATCCAATGGAGGTGTTCTTTATATCAAAACGATCCTCTTTTCAGTGGATTTCCAACCATGTATCACAACTTTCATTCAGAGTTCCACAGAAACACAGAAAAATTACGAAATTTGGGCGTGCGTTTTTCAAGCCTTCTTGCACAAATTGCACCTTTTCTCCAACTTTTCACTTTTGATCCTTTTTCCACCTAAAACATAATAAAACACCTCAAACACACCTTTCTCTCACATATAATGAATATAAAACATTTGTGCTAATATATAACAACAATTCTCATTAAAAAGGTGTTAAATTGGATAATAAAATACGCTTATTTTCACTCTCATCACTCATCTCTCCTGCTTATGTTCCCCGTCCTTTGACATCTATCGCATGTCGCCACATAGGTTTCACAATATTTATACAAAGTAGGCCAATAAAGAGCATATTGAAGTACTTTCATTACCGTCTTTTGAGCTCCGAAGTGTCCCCGTTAGGTTGTGCATGGTAAAAATCAAGTACACTCTCCATCTCCATCTCGGGCACGCACCTACGGATGATAGAATCCGCACAGATCTTATAGACAAACGGATCATACCATATAAATGTCTCAACATCTCTCTTGAATTTCGCAAGTTGATATCAGTTGAGATCCCTTAGAATTTCTCCTATGGCAATATAATTGACATAATCCGTATACCATGGATACATTCCTTGCGTAGCCACCACAAATGCTCTTTCCGCTCCTTCAGCAAACACAACCATTATCTTCTCATCAGGGAACATTTCCTTTTTGTAGTCGAAAGAATCATCACAATACTCCCTTGTCTCCAACCTTGATAGGTGATCTGTCAAAACTTTCTCCGTACCCTTCTTATCTCGGATCTCCATATCAAATTCCTGCAGAAGAAAAATCCATCTAATGATCCTTGGCTTCGTTTTCTTCTCCTCCATTAGGTACCGAATCGCAGAATGATCCGTGTACACTATAGTCTTCATGCCAACCAAGTATTGTCGAAACTTATTGAACGCATACACCACGGCTAAAAACTCATTTTCAGTCACTGTATAGTTCTTTTGTGCAGCATCAAAAGTCTTACTCATATAGTAAATAACGCAGAATTTCTTCTCCCTCATTGTCCAAGCACCACTCCAAGTGTTAAATCACTTGCATCACACATAAGTACAAACGGCTGAGTCCAATCCGGTGTGATCAAGATAGGTACGGTAATAAGTGCCTCCTTCAAAATTTGAAAAGCTGTTAGACATTTTTCATCAAAAACAAAAGGATCTCACTGTACCAAAAATAAATTAAGACAACACATATAATGTGTTGTTTGTTAGCTTCTTTTTAGAAAATCTATTGTCAAAGCCCATGTTGTCCTAAGGCATTTGAAAAGACGCACAACGACAACACATATTATGTGTTATCGTTGTGTACCTTTTTTATAAAAAAAATATGCACGACAATATATATTTATGTATTGTCGTTGTGCATCTTTATGTGTTGTCTTTGCGCTTATTTTTAATTTTTTTAAGATAATAGGTTATATATGTTGTCTTATTTGGTTAAGACAATAGATATATGTATTTTCTATTAATGTAGTATTATTAAATTATTCATAGCATCTACATTTTATACGTATTGTCGAACCAATTAATTATTATACAAAATATTTTTAATTAATTTATAAAGAAAATAATAAAATTTAAAATGTATTAAAACATTCTAAATAATTCAAAACATGCTAAATATCAAATATCCCTCTCAAATCTAAATGTTGGCAAAATCCAAATACATCCCATAAGACATGCCATAAATAGAATTGGTTTGAAAACCACGAAACAATGGATACAAGTTCTAGACAATTAATGAAAATCCAAATACATCAACAAGTCAGGGCCATTCCCCTTTAGTCAAGATCGTAACAATTCCCAACTAACAACCTATGCCATGGCAACAAACAAAATAGTATCAGAAGAGATTAATTACACAAAATTGCAACCACCCCACTTTACTATCTTAGAAGTTTTTCTGCTCAACAACTACTAATAGAGTAATGAAAATTGGAATTGATGTTTCAATGGCAATGAAGAACACTTAAGAACTAAAGAAACAGTTTAAAATGAGTAGATAATAAGTAAATTCATTACACAATTGCATGCAATAAAACAAGAACCTAGCCCTTTATCAGCAAAGTGTGGAATCAAAATGTAATTAATGAAACTAAACAAATTTTAAACATGAACTTCTAATGTGCACTAGTCTCAATTGAAATCAAGAAGAGACTAAACAAATTAAAACATTTTCTACAAGAGTGTTCTAGTCTCAAAAGAAATATCTCGGAGTCTATTGTAGCAAGTAAACCCAAAGAGTGGATAGCATGAACTTGTGGTTAGCATGAAGACTAGCTAGTACGCTTCCACAAAGCTTCAATCACTAAATCAAAATGACATCAAACCGGTAAAGCAAGCAATCCAAAATCAACCATCTTAAACCAAACAACAAAACTGGGTCATAATATCACAAATACATCTAGATCTGATGAAAGTCGAATCAGAATTAGAACAGAAAAAATACTCCTATCAATTGGAGTAATTACCACAATCTGGAACATCTTTAGAGTGTGTTAATTAACAATTTCCATAATGAAGAGGAAAACCTGAAAGTATCAGTCACGAACAGGATGCGTGTAAGGAAAAAACCAGCAGCAGCGAAATCATGGTCGGATGAAGATTAAAATAAATCCAGTGTTTAAATCTGCAAGAGCGATAAGTAGAAATAACTCAGAAATTCGGAAAAGATGAACACTCTGGTGGCAGACGGAGAAGGTTGTAATGGCTCGAAGCAACAAGCATAGGTAGAGCACGAAAATACTCGCGCTCACACATTTGGATCAGCAGCTGCTGTAATAGGCTAGCCCAAGAAGGCAGGGTTGGACGGCGGACTGTGGGAGCACCGGCGGTCAATAAAGCCTCTCCAGCAACTAAATAAGTACGGTTGGCCGCCAATAATTATAGATGGGGTCAGCTGCACCCGTTTGAGAAACTGTGTCGAAGGAGCGACGACGACGTCGCCCAAATCTACATGGCCTACAAAAGGGTCAGAGAAGCAGTGATCCTCCATCGCGAATAGCTTGAGGATCGACAATGGAGAGGCAACCCTTAAATTGAATGATGGCAGCCCAACGGCTGATTGTCGCTGATGGCCGCCAATAGGACAAGATCCACGACCGACAACAAAATCAGGCGATGGGCGAGGCGGTGGGCAGCTGTGATGGCCGACGAGCGAGGCGGAGGCCAGCAGCGATAGGCGACGGGACTTGGAACGGCGATGGGCGAACAAGATGGAGGGGGACGCTGCGTGTTCACGCACGATTAGGGCAGAAGGGAGGAAAGCAAAATTTTTTATGTCTCTTATTTATATCTCCCTAATTTTTATATTTAAAATATATTTAAAAAAATAATATACGTATTCTTAAAATAAAATATTAAGATAATTTAAGACAACATAGATGAATATATATTGTCTTTGTGCGTGAAACATTTTATGTCAACATATGGTATCATATATGTTGTCTTACAGTGAATTCATTTGAAAATGGTATATACGATAACACAATAACACAACACCAGATAATATGTGTTGTCCTTGTGCGTGAAAAAAAATTAAGACAACATATATATTTAAGACTACACATATAAGGTATACAATAACATATATTTCTGATCTATGTTATATATTTTCTATTGTCTTTGTGCTTTTTTGGTGTAGTGGGAGATTGTTGGATTGTATACTTAAAGCCTAGTTTTTGTATGAATAATGTTATAACAATTTATTTAAAATGAGAATCATATGATCAAATGATTGCGTCTTGTGATGCAATAGTCAGCTTACTTTATATTATAGATAATATGTTGTGCGACAACACGCGAAAGATCATATTATTAATTTTCTTATAAAGTATAAATAGAGGCTCACAACTGAGATAGACGGGGACTCTCTATCGGTATGATTGTAGTGTGATTTGGTATTAGTTAGTCTTGACTATAGAATCACATTAGTACACCTTGTGTGTATTGAGTAGGACCGCTTGAGATCGTTCGACTTATACTGACTATATCGAAGAACTTGATCTCACTTATTATGGAAGTTCGTGCTCTTAATCCCTATACAATAACCTCGACACGTAAGGCAGTATGTATTTCTTTGATTCATCAATGGGTTAAACCAACATACTTGGTGAGTTGAGAAAAAGTATTGTCTCTATAGTGTGCTGTTGATTGTAGAAGGACTCCGTGTCTGTTATAGGTTGATGTATTCCCTTGAGGAGCTCATAAAGATTATCATGTAAACCCTGCTGGCAGAATTTATTCCGGCATAATAATGAGGTTGAGTGGTACTACTCTCGGATGAGATATTTATTAACTGAGTTGTCAGTAACTTAATTAATTAATGGGCATTGTATATCTTAAAGAGATTATCAGGCTCATAATAAGAAAGAGCCCAAAATGTAATTTTGGGATTGGAGCGGCAGTGCAGTAATAATATTTTAGTGGAAAAGCTTGTATACTTAAGCCCAATGGAGGCCCGACTCTAATTTCTCCTCCTGGTCCCTGTTGTAGCCCATATATAAGTCATCTCAGCTGAATAATTAGTTCTGAAAAAATCTTTTTTCCCTGACACACTCTAAAAACCTATCCATCAAAGCCAAGTAATAGAACATGATCATGTGTCCATGAAGCACATAAAAGTACATGAACGAGCTAAAGTTCAAAGGATAAACATAGGAGCTTGATGAGTGTGTAAATTCACGTGTTTTTGAGCTCGGATACGTGGATTAATGGTACGTTAAATGGTTGAAAATCGATATGAATCGGTATAGTTGGTGAGAAACCGTGAATCAGGTTTTGTGAATACTATTTGAGTTAATTTTCGAAGGAAAACGAGTTGGAAGTGATCAAATCCGGAAAGAGGAAGAAGCAGGCGTGCTATTCGACCAAGCAGGCAAGCGATTCGACCAAGAAAGAGGTAGTTCGACCAGCACCTCTGGTCGAACTAACTGAGAAGAAACGCCTGGAGTGCCATTCGACAACGACGTTCTAGTTCGACCTATCCATTTGGTCGAACCGTGGTCGAACTAGAAACCTGAAGAGAAGTAACTGCAGTTCGACCAGGAAGTATCCAATTCGACTAGGATTCTGTTCAAATTCAAGACCAGCAACCAGTTTACAGGTCAATTCGACCTGGAGTTTGACCAACTCAGAGGAGTTCGACCTGCCCTTTTGGTCGAACTGCTTTACGGAAATTTACCATATTCGTATTTTTACATCTTATTACTGACTCTTAATGGCCCTTTAGAAATGAAAAAGGCATTTGATGATCCTGTTAAAGAAATAGAGGGTATGTTGGTTGGTGTATATGGAAGGTAATTTATTTCCTCAATTTTTAATTTTTTAAATAGCCTCATTGCTGTACTCTTCGATTTGTTGTATGTACAAGTACAATTGAAAATCTTTGGAGGATTATTGATGTTGTTCATCCTATATTTTAGGAAATCAAGCATTCAGGATTTTGGGTTCTTTATGCCTCCTATCCTACTTTACAAAATGGATTACATGGCCTTTGTTTAGGTACTCTAGTAGCGTATTTTATTACATCAGTATTTTGTTCTTAAGACTTTATTATTGATGGACGTCGTTTTTACAGAAACACATATATAGAAATGCAGACATTACAACATCATGTATACCAATGGATGTTAGTTGTATGGAGCATATTTGATTTGTCCTTTGAACTTATATTTTCTTTAAGTCAATAATTATGATGTTATCACCAGTGCAGTTCTTTTATCATTATGATAAATTGGCTAAGAAAATGAAAATGTATAGTATATCACTAAATACGTTTTCATTAACTATGTGTATTATATTGCTACATTTTTATAGGATTCAATATGTTTGATGGTTTTTGCAGTTGAATCAACGTATGCAGTTTGTTGGTGGCTTTTTTCCTCATACAAGATTTGAAATTACATTAGCTATCTAGGTTTATGTTTCTTTCTAGTGTAATCGGGCAACCAGAGATAGATGATGCAACCATATTGATTGGTTACTTATTTTAGATAGAAGATAGCTTAGTTTCACTATATATATGGAGCTAGTTTTTGACTATGCAATGTTGTACTTTTGACAGATTGTACACTGTCAAGTTAATTCTCGAATATATTTTATCATTTTTAGAATAATAACATTAATAAATAATAATAATAATAATAATAATAATAATAAATATAATTATTATTATTATTATTATTATTATTGCATAAAAAGCTAAAACTTATTATAAGTGTTACATAATGGGTTTATAAAAGTGTTACATTTATTCTTTAAAGTGATATAATTAATATATAATTAATCTAAAGACATCTATTTCACAATTTCTTTTTGCTTACTTGGCATGTGTCTCCATTCTTCTTGATGATATGTCATCATGTTTGGAGTACCTTTCATTATTTATTTTTCTTTTTTTTCATTTATTAATTGTTTATTTCCATAACGTTTTTTTATTAAGATTAGTTGTGTTTCCTTCTTTTATTTATTAATTGTTTACGTTTAATGTTATGCTTATTTTGAGAGATTAATTGGAGTTTATATCTAAAGACATCTATTTCATAATTTCTTTTTGCTTACTTGGCACGTGTCTCCATTCTTCTTGATGATATGTCATCGTGTTTGGAGTACCTTCCATTATTTATTTTTATTTTTCTTTTTTCATTTATTAATTGTTTATTTCCATAACGTTTTTTTATTAAGATTAGTTGTGTTTCCTTCTTTTATTTATTAATTGTTTACTTTTAATGTTATGCTTATTTTGAGAGATTAATTGGAGTTTATATTTAATGCTGGTTTCACAAAAGAATTAATTGAAATTTTATGATTTTCAATTTTTTTTGAGTTTCCTCATTTGTAAAGATCTTTTTTTAATAATGGTCAAACAATTAAAAAAGGGCTAATTTCAAGATTATTAATTCTCATTTAAATTTAATACTATTTTATTGTAATTTAGTAGCATTAATTGTTGTGTTTGTATATATTGGAATTAAAAAAAAAAAATCAATCACACTTTCATGTTTCATTCCTCATCTTCTCTCTATTTTTTATAGATCACCATTACAATTTTCTATGTTTTTACTATTTTGTTTTGAATATTTATTTATATAGTGATATTAGACTATACACTATTTTTAAGAATTAGTACTTTTTTATACTTCATCGGATAATCTTCCCATTTTTTAGACTATACACTTTTAATTTTATGAACACATAAACATAATTTATACTATATATGGCTGATCTTATATTGTTTTTGGTGTAATTATTTTAGTATATTTTATGCTTATTCTTTTATTCTTGATTCTTCTCATTTGTCTTCTCCTTTTCATCTAATTGATGGATATAGGGTGCTAACAATTTCTGTTCAGTTTTTGTCAATCTTCGATAGCATTTTCTGATTGAGGACTATGAATTTGGTATTTATTGTATTTCTATTTTTTTAATTATTTATTCTTTCGTTTAGATTTTTTTTTTTTAAATTCTATAATTGACTAATACTCTTTGACTCACACTACAGCTCACTCATTTATTTTATTATTTTCATGGATTTGAGGAGAACGAGAATTGTGACAACAATCTGGCATCATTAGTATGATAGTTAGAGAATTTCCTATAATTCTCTATTTGCAATGATTTATGGCAAATGTATCTGATAATCTTTCTCAATTTTTGATTTAGTATTTATATTTGCATATCTCTGTTATCTTTATTTTTAGGCAAAGACTTGTGTGAGACCGTCTCACGTAAGGACTTATGTTAGAGTGACGTGAGACGGCCAGAAAGTAATAACTTTTATTAATGAAAGTGATAATAAATTAATAAAAAGTGAAAATACTCTTTCATAAACAATTTATAGTGTAAATAAAAAGTGATTAACATTTTATAGCGAAAGTGATAACAATTTATAGGGAAAGTGATAACAATTTTAAAAAATGCAAAATGATCTTACGTGAGACGGTCTCATGCAAGACATACCCTTATTTTTATTATCCATATTCCTATTGATTTCTCTCAATTATATTTCACTTCTTGATGAGGATAAAGTCCTAAACAAATAATTAAAGATTTTTTTCTAATGAAGTTTTCTTTTAGTTTTATGAATAAATTATATGAATTAATTTATTATTTAAAATTTATTATCTTTTTCTCATATTTTTAATTTTTATTGATAAATTATATGAATTAGTTAATTATATTGAAATTTATCTTTTAGATTTTAATCTATTCTTAATTTTTTTTTTAATTTTATTTTATTATCATTAGTTTTTACAATTTCACACCTTAATACTATTTATTTGTTTTGTTTTTATAGATCAAGAGAATATTGTCATTGATCTTAAAATTTTTGCAATGGTTGCTAAATTTGTGAAATTCAAAAGAAAAATGATGAAATTTAATTCATGGATGTTCATAGTATTAAGATATTGAATTAAATTTAGAATAAACATAGATAATATCATAATAGAAGTATGGGGACACATGCCAAGTAAGTTGTCAAATAGATGTCTTTAGATATTTGTGTTTCCATATATTTTTATTAACTATTATTTCTCAAATCACCAAAACTTCTAATTTTCAATTCTCACTATTTAGTATTTACCGGAGGATTTACGGTAAATTAAGAGAAGAAATTTCAACTGTATCTTAGTAATGTAATTTAACAAATATTAAGAGTGAATTATATATGAATAAATTAAATTCTAACGAAAGTTTTTTAAATTTTAAACAGTATTTTAAATATTTTAGCTTATTAAAAAAATTAATCAATGCTTAATTGATAAATTATTACAAATTTAGGTTGATAATGAGGTAATAAATCAGATATTTCAAATCCAATTGTAAGGTAATTTAACATTTTATATTGGAAAATGTTTGTTAAGAATAGGATGCATATCTATATGATTTGGACCGTTTATAAAATAATTATTTTCATTTAAAAATTATGTATTGTTATTTGTTTTTTAATTTTAATATATATTTTCTAATACTGTAATAATAATTCTAATTAAAAAGTAAATTTAATAATGATTTCCATTTATTATCAAGTATTTATTATTGATGATTATAAATAAATATTTATTTATTTTAATTATTAAATTTCAATAATCATCCATTAATGCTAGGTAAATATTAGATTAATTTTAATTAATTATTACTATATTTACTTTTCAATTATCATTAATAAAATTTAAATTAAATAAATTATTAATATTAATATACAATTTGAAATTACAAATTTTTAAATCATGACGGTCCTATTACTAATAACAAGTTATGTCCAGATAACACTATTATTGTCACGTACTTTTGTAATAATATAACTGATTTTGCGGGGTGGATTTCTCATAGAAGCATACACAAATCATCACCGAAAATACTTTGTAAAATTATGTGTTTTTATCACAAACAGGAGTAATATAATTTTGATTTTAATTTAGAATATTAATAATGTTATTATTCTATTACTTGGTATTAATTCCATTTAAAATATGAAATTATCATGATTTAGAGTGGAGTTTTTCAATAACGAATTGAGAATTTACTTCGAGCCAAATATAATTGTTGACGATTGAAGATAACTATAAAATATGGTACAATATAAAGTTTATTAAAAAAATTAGTTACATGTGATATAATTTATAAAGAATAATAAATAAATTAAAATTTAATATATATAAATTTTTATAAAATAAAATTATAATATTTGTTAAAAAATTAAATAATCATCCCATACATCGCAGGGGCTCTATACTAGTGTTACATTATACTCAAAAGTATTATCAATATAATGTCATTAATTTTACTTTATATTTAAAGTGTTGTCAAAATTATGTACTTATTGTTATGTTATATTTAAAAGTGTTACGATAATTATATAAATAATGTTAATTAAATTCAAAAGTGTTAACAAATTAATGTTACATTAGGAAAATCAAATGTTACATAAACGTATATGTAACATATTTTTAAGTGTTTAAATAAAGCTTTAAAATTGATACAAGGTGTTATCATAAGACGAAGAATTGTAACATTATAAATTAATGAATTAATAATATCATATACATTGATTATTAAAATGGTAATACATTTTAAATATTGGAATCTGAATCTCCATTGATCCAATCAACCATCCATACCACTCTTTTTGCTACTTATTCTCAATTCCATTTCTGTGAAGTGATCTTCTTGCTGCCAATTTTGTTTCTCAATTCTCAATTCCAAATGCAAATTATCTCCCAATGTCACGCACAAATCCTTCCAGCCTCTTACTCTCATCTACTATACCTGCGCTGCTACCCCAATCAACAAACATAGGTGCCAATTCCATTTTCAATTAGATCCTTTCCCCACCTTGCAACCGCTATTATACCTACGCCGCCCAACGATTAAGAAAAACAATCTCCAATTCCTCCATCATCGCCCACCGGAAGTTACTAAATTTTCAATTCCACCTGAATTTTCTCGATTTAAATTAATTTTGACCAATCTCTTTCTCAAGTTGGTTTCCATGACTAAATTTCCCTAATTTCTTAGATTTTCCATCTAAGAGATGAAGAGGTAAAAATATTAGAGTTATTGAAGTACAATGGAGAGTCGAAGGCGACGCTGAAGGACGGCGGGGACATGAAAGGCAACGGAAAGAGAGAGAAGATATGGTGGACGACAGAGAGAGGAAGGCGACGATAGAGAATGGGACAACAGAGTGAGGGATGCAGCGAGAAAGGGTGAAGCGAGGCGGACGATGGGTTGTGGGAGGTGGTGAGGATAGAGGTCGGCGGTAGAAAATTAGAGCGAAGGCTGGAGAAGAGAAGAGAAGGCATAACTGCGATGTTAGAGAGAAAGGAAGGGTCCAACGCGATAATTGTGAGCAAGGAAATGATCAATTTCAGGTATTTTGGGTTATATTCCTGAACCATTTTTAAATTTGAATCCTGTTACGTTGTTAGTGCACAAGAGTACATTAGATCTACTTAGATAATTTTGTACTTTATAATCTTTATTACTCCCCTCATCCCAAGTATTTTTACACATTTGTACGTGCACAATGTTTACGCCTTGTTATTTTTTAATATACTTTCTTCGGCCACTTAAAATGTAATCAATAGCTTGCTTTTTGCGGGTGGATTAAGGAGTATTATTGTTATATATACAGTGGGTAGTTGTATTCAATGAGTAGAATTGGACCGGAGAACGAACCGGAAGTGGCAACGGTTCCAGATACAATCGACGATTCAACTGGAAAATTGAATTTTACAAATTTTCAATTATATTTTGTTAATTTACCAATTATAAAAATGTATAATCACCAAAATTATTTTTAAAATTTGAAATAAAATATAAAATTAAAATATAATTGAATAAAAATATCTATAGTTTATAATTTATACTTCATGCATAATTTATAATATATCTACTCAATATTATAATTCATAATTTAATCCAAAATATAAATATTATGTTTTTAAATAAGTAAAAATAAAAGGAAAATATCATAAAAGTTAAAAAAAAGTAAAAAAAAATATAAATCCGGTTGAACCAGTTAAATTCCAAAAATAGTTTATAGGCTTTCTAGGCCAGGTTCCCAGTCCAACCGATTAGTCAATCTGGTCGGTTTTCAGATCATTGGTTATATTAGAGGTAAGTGGTGGACTATATGGTGTAATTTTTTACTAAATAGGAAAAATTGATACCTTTGAAGTTGACGTCCAAAATAGTAAAATAGTTTTATTGTAAGTCGGAGGTAGTATAATGTAAGAACATGTAGGGATAAATTAATAATTTAAAATGAAAACATAAATAAAGTTGTTGGGATGATGAATAAAGTGTAAAAAAGTAAGTAAAGTTGTTCAAATTGATGAAAAAAGTGTAAAAAGTAGGTAATAAAATATTATGTATTTTTTCCATTAATGGAATGAGTAAAAATATGTGTAACAACCCAAAATAAAAAGTTATTAAAAATACAAGGATAGAAGGAGTAATTAACTTAATTTTCTTTCTTTTAAATTATATAAACAATTAAAGACAACAAATTCCATAATTCATGTCATAATTGAATATTTATGATATAATAAAAATAAAAAAATATTATTAAAATTCGAAGATTAAAAAATATTTTATAAATTCGGTTAAATATTATTTTTTAACATAAATCAAATTATAGGAATATAGCATCTTATTCACTTAAAAAAAAACTTCAATTGATTCCTTTTATTCCACTTAAAAAATACTAGAATTGATCCCTTATATAAATACACGAATACAATATCTTATTCAGTTTAATGAATAATTAAATGGATTCCTTTTTTGTCACTTTAAAAACCTCTATACTTCCTCCGTCTCCTTTAAAGAGGGTTTTTTATTTAAAATTTTAGGCGTCCCACCCAAAGAGTCTCATTTTCCTTTTCACTCACATCAGACACATACACACCCACTAATATGATTAAAATATGGGTCCCAAACTCATACAAATACAAGTATCCACTACACATTAATAATAATATTCTATAATTGACATGTAAAAAACAAAAGACCTTTTGCTATGGAATGAAGGGAGGAGAGGTAGGAGAGAATAATTTTTTTTTTTTAATTTTGTTTTCTCTAGTTTGATTTGATACTAATTAATTTAATTATATTGAAAGATTTCGTGTTAGACAAAAAAACTATACTAAAATAAATATAAATAAATTATTCATGAGTTAATTTATCTTACGTGTGTAAACTCCGTACAACACTACTTGTGTTTTATTTTATATAAGATTGCGCTTTTTTAATCCATACTCACGGTCCTTTTGTGCATCAATAATTGTTGTGTAGAGTCTGAATACATAACTTGGTTATTGATTGAGTGCGTTCACTACTGAGCAGGGTTTTATGTTATAATTCTAAGTAAAGTGATTCCGAAGTCTTATTAGAACTATCTTATATGAATACTTGTCAATTGAATTATATTCGAGTTAATAAGTATGATAAAGAGTATAAATTCATAGTACCTATAAAGAGAGATCATATCGGGTTAGAGTACTAAGTACACGGGAAATAATTGATACTGATAGTACCTAGAAATGAGGGTGAATTATGATGGAACGATCCAAGAGGAGATGGAAGAAGCAAACTATGCTATGGGCCAAAGTATTCAAGGAACAAGGTTTCAAAATCAGGGCAACCGAAATTATTAATGGAACTACAACAATCGTGGTCCCCCGATTAATTAACAACAGCCTAGGAGGTCGGAATTTTTATGGAGTAATCCAACTAATATTATAAAATCTCATATCGGTGTTGATCCGATTCAACCAGGGACAGTTCAATTTGACTAAACTTACAGGTCGAATATGGCTTACAGGGGGAGAATGGAGTTCCAGGTGCACTATTTGACCACTACGTACCCAATTCGACCAAGGCTCCTAGTCAAATCCAGGTCGAATCGTCCCATACAACACTTGTTTCTGCACCGAATACTCCTCGTGATGTGAACATTACTCCATTGGTTCCAAAAGAGCAGAATACTGAGATCATAGTAAAGAAGAAGTGGGAAAGAGCCAAGAGATTGAGAGCCGAAAAAGATAAAGCGGAGAAGGTTGAGAGTGATGAATGGGATTTTCAAAAAACAAAGATACCTCAGCATTTTCCTTATAAGCTGGTTAAGAAGGGATTGGAAGAAAAGTTCAAGAAGTTTTCAGATATCATAAATAAAATAAGCTTGAGTACTCCTTTCTCTGAAGCAATATTGGAGATGTCGTACTATGCCCGATTCCTTAAGGATATAATGTTGAAAAAGAGGAGCTTGAACGGAATTGAGATAGTGAACATGGCTGAAAATTACAGCTCGATTATCTAAAGGAAGCTGCCACAGAAGATGAAGGATTCGGGAAGCTTCACTATCTTATATGAGATTGGAAAAGGGCCGGCACGTCGAGCCTTGTGCGATCTTGGGACAAGCATCAATTTGATGTCATTGTCTATTTTTCAAAGGCTTAGTTTGGGGGAGTTAACTCCTACAACAGTTGCTCTACAATTAGCGGACAGGCCGATGACTTTTTCGAAGGGCATAATTGAAGACGTTCTTGTTAAAGTAGAGAAACTAGTCTTTCCTGTGGATTTTCTTGTACTAGAGATGAAAGATGACATGGATAATATCCCTCTTATCTTGGGGAGACATTTCCTTGCTACTGCTGGGGCCATAATTGATGTTCAAAAAGGGGAGCTTAGGTTGCGGATGGATAAAGAAGAGGTCCTATTTAATCTTGATAAAGCAATGAAAATGCCTATGGAGTCGCAATGTCATGGTATTGATGTGGTGGACGAGATTGTGAAGGAAGATATCTCTTTGATCCTATCTAAGGACCCCCTTGAAACATGTTTGATGGAGTCACTTACTTATCCCACTACGGAGCTTGATGATCTCTCCGATGAGGTATGTATTAAATATCTTGAACACTTACTTGCTTTGGGTGATGACAGGTATGAGGCGGAAAGAACTAAAGTTGAAGAAATCAAGTGGACTAGAAAGTACTTGCCATAGGATAGAGAAAGTGCACCTCAAGAAGAGAAGAAAGAATTGCTGAAACCGTTATCGGAACACTTGAAGTATGCCTTTCTTGGTGACAATGAAAAATGTCCGGTAATTGTAACTTCTTACCTTGATGATGATCAACTTGAGGAAATGTTAGATGTGCTTAGGAAATATAAGTCTGCGATTGGATGGTCTCTCAATGATTTAAAAGGTATTAATCCTTCATATTGCATGCATAGAATAAGGTTTTTGGATGACGCCAAGAGTAGTATCCAAAATCAGTGGAGGGTGAACCCCGCGATAGAAGAAGTGATTAGGAAACAAATCCTAACGTGGTTAGATGCTGGAATTATTTATCCGATTAGTGATAGCCACTATGTGAGTCCATTGCATATTGTAACTAAGAAGGGGGCGTGACTATTATGAAAGCCAAAGATGGAGAGGCAATAGCCACTAGGATTCCAATGGGATGGCGTGCGTGTACTGATTATTGGAAACTGAATGAAAATACATGCAAAGATCATTTTCCCTTCCTTTTATGGATCAAATGCTTGATTGTCTCATTGGTATAAGTTCTATTGTTTCTTGGATGGGTACTCGAGATATAATCAAATCATGATTGCTCCCGAGGATCAGGAAAAGACTACCTTTACTTGCCCTTACGGGACCTTTGCTTTTAGAAATATACCATTTGGATTGTGTAATGCATCTGCTACTTATCAGCGCTGCATGATGGCTATATTTGATGGGTTGATAGAAAAGATCATGGAGGTGTTTATGGATGATTTTTCTGTATTTGGTTCCTCTTTTGATATTTGTTTATCTAACCTTACTACTATGTTGAAGAGATGTCAAGAAACTAATCTTGTCTTAAACTGGGAGAAGTGTCACTTCATGGTGAGAGATGGGATTGCTCTTGGGAATCAGTTTCTGCCAAAGGATTGCAGGTGGATAGAGCGAAAGTGGTGGCAATTGAGAAGCTTCCACCACCTTCTAATGAACGAGGAGTGCGGTCTTTCCTTGGACACGCTAAATTTTATAGAAGATTTATCGAAGACTTCTCGAAATACTCCAAGCCCTTATCTCATTTACTTGAAAAGGATGTTCATATTGTTTTTGATGATGAATTTCTGACAGCTTTTCAGGTTTTGAAAGAGGCGCTTATTATTGCACCTATCTTGATCACACTGGATTGGACTCAGCCGTTTGTACTTATGTATGATGCAAGTGATGTAGAACTTGGAGTGATGCTTGGGCAGATAAGGGAAAAGAAGTTCTGCGCCATCTACTATGCGAGTAAGACATTTGATGCAACACAAAAGAACTACACTGTGACTGAAAAGGAGTTCTAGCTGTGGTGTATGCATTCAACAAGTTTCGACAGTACTTGATTGGCATGAAGACTATAGTGTACATGGATCACTCTGCGATTCGGTATTTGATGGAGAAGAAGAAAACAAAGCCAAGAATTATCATATGGATTCTTCTTCTTCAAGAGTTTGACATGGAGATCCGAGATAAAAGAGTTACAGAGAACGTATTGGCAGATCACTTATCAAGGTTGGAGACAAGGGAGCATTGTGATGATTCTTTCAATTATATTGAAGAGATGTTCCTGGATGAAAAGATTATGAGTGTGTTCGTTAAAGGGGCTGAAAGAGCATGTGTGGTCTCTACACAAAGGATATATCCATGGTATACGGATTATGCCAATTACATTGTTGTGGGTGAAATTCTGGGAGATCTCAACCGATATCAACTTGCAAAATTCAAGAGGGATGTTGAGACATTTATATGGTATGATCCATTTGTGTGCAAAATTTGCGTGGATTCTATCATCCGTAGGTGTGTGCCTGAGATGCAGATGGAGAGTATTCTCGAGTTTTGTCATACACAACCTAATGGGGGCACTTTGGAACTCAAAAGACAGCAGCCAAGGTACTTCAATCCGCTCTCTACTGGCCTATTTTGTTTAAAGATTGTGAAACCTATGTGGCGACATGCGATAGATGTAAAAGGATGGGAAATATAAGTAGGAAAGATGAGATGCCACTTCAGCTGAGCATTGTTGTAGAGATCTTCGATGTATGGGGGATCGACTTTATAGGACTTTTCCCCCATCTAATGTATTTCTATACATCCTCTTAGCTATGGATTATGTTTCTAAGTGGGTGGAAGCCATTCCTACTCACTTGAATGATTCAAGGACTATTATATCTTTCTTGAAGAAGCATATTTCTACCCACTATGGATTTCCTAGAGCATTAGTTAGTGATGGAGGGTCTCACTTCATCAATAAACTTCTAGAGAAAGTGCTTAAGGATTATGGTGTCAAGCATAAGGTTACTACACCCTATCATCCTCAAGCGAATGGGAAAGCTGAGGTTTCTTACCAAAGTGAAGCAAATCTTGGAGAAGGTAGTAGGAACCAATAGGAAAGATTGGGTGATGAAGCTCGATGATGTTTTGTGGGGGTTTTGTACTGCTTATAAGATGGTGTTGAATATGTCACCGTACCAAATCGTCTATGGGAAGTCGTGCCACTTACCCGTAGAGATTCAACACAATGCTTTTTGGACTATAAGAAGTTTGAACTTGTCTCTTAAAGATGTAAGAGAATTGAGGATTACTCATATTAATCAACTGGATGAGTTTAGAAATTGTGCTTACAAGAATTATGCGATCTACAAGGAGAGGATGAAGAAGTGGCACGATTCTAAGATCTCATACAAAGAGTTCAAGTAAGGTGATGAGGTATTACTTTTTAACTCTCATTTGAAACTTTTCGCAGGGAAATTGAAGTCGAAATGGACAAAACCGTTCATTATTCATAGAGCCTGTGGAGGGGGGAGTTTTGAGCTTATTGACAAAGATAGGGACATTATCACGGCGAATGGGCATCGATTGAAGCATTACAAATCGCCGGATGATGCTTGCATCGTGTTTGAAGATACCTTACAGTAAATTGGTACTGTCGTGACTCTCTGACGTTAAACATGAGCGACTATTGGGGGCTTTTCCTCCTTTTTATTGTTTTATTTCATTTGTGTGCTTAAGAAATTTCTATATTTGAAGTGCTTATATATTGGTTGTTGCATCTCTTTGCAAACTTAGTCTCCAACTATAGTTTCTACTAAGTTTGGGGGGTATGATGTACTTAACTCATAAAGCACGAAGAGTATAATTTTTTCTTTGTAACGTTTATTAGGAGAATTGATTTTTTGCGACATATTGAAACTTTAACCGGTTGAGGTGTGATGAAAGTGGAAATTAACATGTTTAAGTGTCCAATTTAACACCTTTTTGATGATAATTGTTGTTATATATAAGCACAAGTGTCTAATATTCATTATATGAAAGAATTAGGTGCGTTTGAGGTGTTTTATTGTGTTTTAGGTGAACAAAGGATCAAAAGTGCAAAGTTGGAGAAAAGGTGCAATTTGTGCAATGAATGCTGAAAAATGAACGTCCAACTTGTGCAATTTTTCTGTATTCCTATGGAGCTCTGAATGGGAATTATGATAAATGGTTGGAAATTCACTAAAAATAGGATGGTTTTGATATAAAGAACTCCTCAATCCGATTCCAAACGAGGAAGTTATGTGCAAAATGGTGACGTCGAGCGAGCTGTGCCGAACAAAATGGATATTCTAATTTCCATGGCTTGTTACAGATTCAAATCTTGGATTTTTTGTAATTTCTTTAATTGGATATAAATCTAAGGAAGAGAGGATCACGTAAGCGCAAGAATCACTCAAATTGGAGTCCGGATGTGGAAGTTATATGCGAAACGGTGAGACCGCGCAATGCAATTGGACCTGGAGTTTGACCTCCTCTGTTCAGATTCGACCTGATGTCGTGGTGGAATCTGAAGTCTGGAGTACAAAAAATAGCCGATTTCGATTTGACCAGGATTCGACCATGCCCCTAGGTCGAATCCTAGGTCCAATTCCATGCCTGGGACGCGTCCGAATCTGTTTTTACACCCCAAGTGCATGTTTTTACGTATTTTTAAAGAAAAAACCCATCCAAGGTCCATAAGGAGTGCTTACAAGTATGGAAAGGGATGTAGATCACATTATTGGTCATCATAGTGAGACTAGAGAGGGATACAAGACAACACAACCATACTACACCCCACAAGGGGAGATCACCCCAACCATCATCCACATCATTTCCTCCATCCATCCATCACTTTGAAGATTCGTTTATAAAATCAAGAGGAGAACCAAGAGGAGGATTTGAGACGAAGAAGGACGCGATAACTCCTACATCTAGGGTTTATTTTGTTCCCTAATTTATCTTATAATTTTTTAGACATCCGGGTAAGATCCATCCAATACCCATGATTGTTCTTCGCAACACCATGGGCTAGAGTCTTTTTGGTAGATCTAGGGTTTTGAAAGTTTTTATGAATTAATTGAACTATCATGTGTAAAATCCGTACAACACTACATATGGATTTATTTTATATATGATTATACCTTTTAAATTCATACTCACAGTCGTTTTGTGCATCATTAGCTGTTATGTAGAGTCTGAATACATATCTTGGTTATTGATTGAGTGTGTTCACTGCTGAGTAGGATTTCATGTTATGATTCTAATTGAGGGAACTTCGAAGCTTTATTAGAACTATCATATATGAATACTTATTAATTGGATTGAATTCGGGTTAGTAAGTAGGAAAAAGAGGATAATTTTATAATACTTATAAAAGGAGATCATATCGGGTTAGATTACCAATTGGCCAGGGAAATAATTGATACTGATAGTACCTAGAAAGGGGGTGAAGTTATATCTCTTGCTCCAAGGTTATTCACACGTGTTATATGCATGTTTGCTTGTGTCTATAGAGTAAATATGTATGGTTTAGTGATGTGTCTATATTCCACAAGGCAGAGTCGGACACAACACATGAAAGGGAGATTAATGAGTGAAACTGAATTATCTTAGGGCTACTTATTCTCCTACTTGATCCACTTTCATATTCTTCGAGTGATATTTTATTTTGTTTGTTATTTAATTTAATTTTCTTAGTAGTTTAATAATTCGATACTCTACATCTTATTTCCAATACTTGTCTTAATTAATTTAGTAAATAATTAAATTTATAATACTCCGTCCTTTGGGTTCGATATTCACTTGGTCGCTCGCTTAAGCTGTAACTGATATCCTTAATACTTGGGGATTAATTTTGCGTGCAAAGAAAACGCGCAACAAGTTCTTGGCGCCATTGCTAGGGACGGCTGTTATTATTGATTTTATTATTTCTAGTTTGATTAAGACTTTTATTTATGATTATTTATTTATATCTAACCTTGAATTTTTCTGAGGTACTTGCACACTAGGAAAAGGAAAGGAAGGAAAGAAGGAATAACACATTGAGTAAACATGGCCGGAGTAAGGCAGAATCCAAATAATGTTTCAATACGTGAAATTTTCACGAACTATGGAATTGACAGTATGGGGTTGATAGGAGCAAGGAAGGAAGATGATGATTTTGAGATAAATCCCGCTCTTATTAACATGGTAGAGAAGAATCCCTTTTCTGGAGATTGTTTTGAAGATCCATATCAGTATCTTCGAAGATTTCTTTATTATGCAAACACTCAAAAGGGAGCTGGAGCTAATGATAATGCTAGGTGGATTGCCTTATTCAAGTTCTCTTTGATTAATAAGGTGGAAGCTTGGTATGAGACTCCTGATGATACGGATTGCACTACATGGGACCAACTGCAGCAGAAGTTCTTGCAAAGATACATGCCACCCTCAAGGATTTTAAGAATGAGGTAAGAAATCACCCAATTTGTTATGAATTAGGGTGAGAAATTTTATGAGGCGTGGGACGGGTTTAAAGGTATGCTCAGGAGGTGTCCATAGCATGAAGGCTGAGTACCTAAGCATCTTCTACTATGGATTAGATTGTGAGTCGCGTATCTTTATTAATGCATCATCAGGAGGGGCGCTGTTATCTAAGACAGTACTTGAAGCAGAAAAGTTATTTGAAGACATCTCCATGAATTTACGTGACTGGCCTGTAGAGAGAGATAGAGGATAATATGTACTTGGTAAGGTGGCTCAGGTTGAATATCAAGTAGTGAAGCCGAATAAGGATGATGAGATCGTCTCTTGTTTAGCTAACATCAACAAGCTACTAGAGTCCCAACAAAAACAGATTACAGAATTGACACAAAGGGGACCTAGTATGAAGTAGCAAGAAGTGAAGAGTGTTGAAGATATCTTCAATCGATACATGGGTAAGAATGATGCAGGAGTTGATTGTCTTGAGGCTACTATGAATGCTGATCATGCAGATTTGTCTAAGCAGTTGAAGGACCTTACTTTGATTATAGGGCAAATGACCGCGAATGTGAATCAATTGACACAAACGTTGGAGAATAAAGCCATCACGTTGAGGTCTGGAATGCAACATGAAGGAACGATGATGCCGGAATCAAATTTTGAAGCATCAGGAGCTCGATTCGGTCCTAATTCAACCGGCATGGCTGGTCAAACTCAACAAGAGAGGTCGAACGAGACACCTGGACGTGATTTGGAAGCATCAGAGCCTTGATTCGACCAGAAAAACCAAGATTTGACCAGACCCTCTAGTCGAATCCAGGTCGAATCTCACCCTCCAAAGCACCCTATTTCATCAGAAGCTCGATTCGACCTGAATCAATCCAATTCGACCAGACCCCTGGGTCGAATCCTGGTTGAATCAGAGGACAGAAATCATACAGAAGCTCGATTCGACCAGGAGCACTACAATTCGACCAGACCTCAAGGTCGAATCCAACAAACAGGGAGAGAATGGACTTCCAGGTGCACAATTCGACCACTATTCACCCAATTCGACCAGCAACCCTAGTCAAATCCAAGTCGAACCCAATCTTTCTGCACCATTTTTCATGCCGAATGCTCCACATGATGTTGATGTTACTCCAGTGACATTCCAAGAGCAGAATACTGAGCTTACAATGGAGAAGAAGTGGGAAAGAGCAAAGAGCCAAGAACTTGATGAATGTTTTCTCAACACACAATTAAACCCCAAGTATGAAGGATATCAATCGTAGTCTCGAAAGGTGACCAAGTGAATATCGAACCCAAGAGACGAATAATTATCAATTTAATTATATTCTAGCATACCAAGACTTTATTGTAAATTGTAATGGTTGCAATTTTGTGAGTAAGTAACAAATAACTATGAAATAACAATTAAATTAAATTAAAGTAAGCAGTGAAAATAAGTGAGTTGTGATCAAGTAAGAATGTAGGTAGTTCTTTAGTTCATCCAGTTCTACTCATTAATTTATATTTTGTGTGACGGTGTCCGACTCTACCCTGTGATTTATGGATGAATTACTAAACCATGCAAGTTTACTCTATAGACACAAATAAACATGCGTATGACACGTGTGAATATCCTTGGAGCAAGAGATACAATTCACCCTCTTTCTAGGTACTATTAATATCAATTATTTCCCGTGCACTTAGTACTCTAACCCGATATGATCTCCCTTTATAAGTACTATGAATTTATACTCTTTATCATACTTATTAACCCGAATACAATTCAATTAACAAGTATTCATATAGGATAGTTCTAATAAGACTTTGTAATCCCTTCACTTAGAATTATAACATAAAACCCTGCTCAGTGCTCAGCAGTGAACGCACTTAACCAATAACCAAGTTATGTAGACTCTTCACAATAATTATTGATGCACAAAATGATCGTGAGTATGGATTAAAAATGCGCAATTTTATATAAAATAAATCACAAGTAGTGTTGTACGGAATTTACACATGAAAGATAAATTAACTCATGAAACCTTCATAACCCTAGAACTACCAAAGCGGCTCTAGCCCATGATTGATCTAAGAACAATCATGGTTAGTTGGACTGATCTTACTTGAATCTCCAGCAATACTCTCTCTCTTGCAACTCTTCTGGATGATGTACGATCTCTCTAGGGTTGTACTTCTTTTTTTTGATAGATTTCTCTACACTGCTACGTAAGCCTTCTCTTATACTTGTCATCTCTCCTCCCTGGCCTTGAATGGGCTTTTTAAGTGATCACATGCATTAAGGGTGTAAAAATACAAATATAGTAAGTTTTCGACGATCAATTCGACCTCACTGCCAGGTCGAATTCTCCCCTCCAAGTCGAATTAACCTACTGTAAGTACCAGACGCTCAATTCGACCAGAGGCCCTGGTCAAATCGACATGACATGGTTGAATTGGCTTCGTCGCTGATTAATTCGACCAGGATTCGACCCGATGATCAGGTCGAATTCCCCTGTCGTGGTCGAATCCTCCTCATGTTCCTGTCTTGCATCTAATTCGACCAGCAGGCCTGGTCGAATTCTCCTTCAACAGGTCGAATCAACCACCTGCTTCACCCAAACGGATGCGTCGACTTTCTTTCTTCAGTTTTCAACACTTCCACTCTAACTTCCTTCGAAAAATCACTCAAATAGCTACAGCAACACCTGATTCATGACTTTTCACAATATATATCGATTTGCAACCGATTACAGCCTTCAAACAGCTCATAATAGCATAAATCCGGGCACAAGATTCGTGAATTTACACACATCAATTATAGAGTAACTCTCTTGTGAGACGGATCATAGAGAAAGACGGACCATGAGACGGGTCAATCCAGCATATTATTTATAATTTAATAATATAATATAGAATGATTATGTCTAGTCAACCCTTTATTTTAGTAGTTCATAAATTCATAGGATGAGTTATGATTAATCAATGCCAATTATTTTTAATTCCTAAAGTTATGGAATGAATTCAAATCTCCCAATCTAATGACTCGATATTTTCGGTAACTAATATTTTCACTCCGGTAAATCATCTTTATGAATCATAATTCTTCCTCACAAGCGCTCGTGTACATTACATGTGTTACAGTATGTCGTGGATGGATAATGGTATATAATTTCGATGTTATTGTGTCTTAGATGAAAGAATATTTCATTGGTGTTATAGTATATCGTATTGTGTGCAATGTATGTGCTATAGTATGTCGATAAAAGTATATTATATTTCTTATAGTGTGAAAATCCGCATAATAGTATGTAAATTTTATGTTATTGTATGCTAGCTAAAATAATATCTCATTGATTTCACAGTATTTCGTTCCTATTTTATAATATTTTATATTTGTGTTATGATATCTTATGTAAAAGTGTATTATGTATGTCTTACAGTATGCCATATTCGTATTATAGTATATCGTGGATGAGTTATAGTATGTGTTATTGTGTTTTAGCTGAAAAAATATTTTCCCATTCCCTCAAGGATGTTATAGTATGTCATTTTCGTCTTATTATATAAAATATATGTGCTATAGTATATTAGCTTATAGTATGTCAAAATCGTGTTATAGTATATCAAATCCATGTCATAGTATGTAATTTATGTGTTATTGCATGTTAGATGAAATTATATTTCATTGATGTTGTAGAACGTCGTTCCTATATTATAGTACTTATATTGTAGAATATTTTACATTATATCATTTCCATGTTATAGTATGTCATTCTTCGGCTATAGTATATAATTGCCTTGTTATAGTATGTCATTAATTGGCTATAGTATGTAATTGCGATATTGTATGTTGAAATTTTGTAGATTTTGTAAACCCTCTAATTACGTCTAGGCAGGCATATTGTTAGAAATCTTAGGCGCAACTTTCAAATTATTTTTTCTCTAGGTTTGGCGTGTTATTTTTTAAATATTAAGAGTTTTATGTTCAAGATCTAATAGGAGAAATAAGAGAGAAGTATGAATAAAGAAGATAAAAAAGGAGAAATATAAATCGAAATAAACATGAATCGAATTTAAATATATTAAAAAAGAGAGACAAATAAGAGAGAAGATGAACATGAATCGAAAATCAAACACCCATTGTAGCCGCAGGGATTTGGTCCTTCATGAAGTTGTAAAATAAAAAAAAAAGAATATCGAATCGAATGAATATTTGGATTTTTTATCTCCTTCGATGAAGAGATCTAAACCAAGGTCAAGCGGGTCTTCCACCTTCTGGGTTTTTTAAATCTAAGAGTCCCTCTAATCTCTCCTCCAATGGTTATTTTTTTATGTGAGACGACTAAGATGGAAGAAATCAATATTACTTGTGTCGCTGATCAAATGGATTCTGCCATGGAGGATTTCTAAGGATTCTGTCGTGGAGGATTTCTTGCATATTGTAAATCTATCTCTCTCTCTTCTTTTCCAATTATGTGGTCGTTGAAAATAGAAAACATTTATCTCCCTCGTGAATTTATATTAGATGGGAGATTTTTATGGGGTATGATAATAAATTAATTCAAATGTCAAAAATAAAAAAAGGTTAAATTAATAGTAATGGGTACCCGTCTCACATAAGTAAGGTCTCACAAAAGAGTTTGTCTAAAGGCAAAAACTTGAGTGCACCCGGGCGCACTGACCACTCTCCGTGCGCCTTTAGAATTTTATGTTAAATTATATACCCTTTAGTATAAAGATGTAAACCCTTTATTTTCTAAAGAAAAAAATATTAGTAAAAATTGTATACTCTCTAATACAAAATAGTGTACTTTTATTAATTAAAATGTATACCCTTTAGAATAAAACAATATACCGTTACCCATAATACTATAAATTATAATCCGGATGTGTGTGTGTGTGTATATATATATATACTACTACTACTACTACTACTACTACTACGTACATACCCAAATCTATATATAAAATTAAAGATAACAAATTCCATAATGCATATGTCATAATTGAATAATTAAGGTATACACCCTCTGTCCCGTGTTAACATTGACATTTGCTTTTTGCATGGAGATTAATAGGTACTCTCTCCGTCTGGTTCTAAGGTGTCAATTTTACTATTTTTGGCGTTCGATTAAAAGGTATCAATTTTCCCTATATAGTAAAAAATACACAATATGGCTCACCACTCCCTTCTAATACAACTACCCACTTAATATATTATAACAATACTCTTTAATTCAAGTACAAAAAGTAAACGAACACCATAGAACCGGATGAAGGGGGTATAATATTTTATTGTGTGGTAAGATGAGAGAAATAATATTTAATATAAAGTGAGTAGTTGTATTACTGTTGTGTGTGGACCCTATATGATATAAGTGGGTCCAATATAATAAAAAAGGAAGGATCCATTACTAACAGGTACATTCTACCCATCAATATTACTATAGATACAAGGGGTTAGAAATATTACTAATCAATACAAAGTAATAAGTGAAATATCTCTCTTACCCCTATTTTGATTGTGTCAAAAAAAATTAAATATGAAATATTTACTAAAATATTAGGAAGAAAATTTCTCCCACTAATTTCTCCCTCAAAATCAGTGGAAATTAAAAATTCTCCCATTAATTTCTCCTTCAAAATCAAATATATCATCGTTGCATCACGGTTTCTTAATATATCGTTACAGAACATTATATATTCTAAATACATACTGATTTTAAATACAAAAATATTTCTGAATATAGTGTTACTGAACATTATATATTCTAAATACTTACTTATTTTGAATACAAAAATATTTCAATGAATGAATTATAAATATACATAATTATTATAAATACTTCATGAAACATTGAGAAAATGATTAAATCTAAAATATATTAATACATACGTGAAATAATAAAAAAAGCATTTTTAAATAAATTGATAATAAATATTAAATATATTGAATATACTGATTTTGAATACAAAGACATTCTAATAAATGAATTTGAAATATATTAGATATTTTAAAACATTGAGAAAATAATTTTAAATACATTGTGCTTTTCTAAAATAAATAAACTTAACCGAAGAAATTAATACAAGAAGTAGATATAGTAATTGATTCCAAATTACTGTGCAATAATTCTGAATATATGAGCGTGTTGTACTAACAATAATAAGCTTAAAGCAAGAAATTAATTAAGTAGATCTAGCAATTGATACCAAATCGGTGTGCAATTCCGATACAGATGATCTAGCTATTGGATCTCCTATGTTGTAATGCATTATGATTCATGGTATCCACTATTTGATTTTGATACTCTTCATCTTTCTTCAATAATATATCAAGATACATCTTCAGATGGCAATTCAAGTAGCAATATCGAGCCCAATCTACTATGCCTCCAGGCGATAATGATACAACTCGCTCCTATGAATCCTTCGTCCCCTTCATTTTTTTATTGGTTGACTCCATCACCATGAACCCTAAGCAATTGTCGACGTATGCCATCAGAACTGGGTATTCACTTACAAGGTTTATATAGAGAAATTAAATTGCAAATGCTTCACATCGATTTTTAGAAAGAAAAGAAATTGTTTATAAGAAAAATTATTACAATGGGTATATGTTTAAATAACTTAATCATGATTTGCTATTTAGTAAAATAGTGTGTTCATTACAATTGTATTCAGAGGCATGTTCATAAAGGGATAAGTAAGACCTTTCGTTACATATTTTTGTACCTGATAGTAATAAAATACTCCATCCGTCCCAGGCTAAGAGGATCATTTTTTCATTTTGGTCGTCTCACCCAAAGAGTTCACTTTTTTTACACACATGAGACACACACACACACACACACACACACACACCATCTAATACAATTAAAATATGGATTCACACTCCTACTAATGCAATTACCCATTACACATTAAATAATAATACATTTTAATCTACATGCAAAAAAAGCAAATGACCCTCTTACGCCGGGACGGAGGAGTATATACTATGTATCTACTAGTAATATTAGAATACTCTATATATTACCCACTCCATCCCAAAGAAAAATTCAGAGTTACTGTAGATACGGAGTTTAAGAAAAAGTTTACTTTTAGGGGTAGTTTGATATTTTTAGGTAATAAATAAATTATAAAGTAAGTTATGTGAGTTGTAAAGGGGTGGCAATTTTGAAATTAAAGTGTCTTTTAAGGTTATTGATTTGTGTGTATTTTCTTATTTGGGGGGTGTGAACTTATTTATGAGACGAACAAAAATAAAACGTGTGAATTTATTTATGGGACGGAGGGAGTAGTAGATAATAATAATAATAATTCCAAAAAAATGTAAACCTTCACATGAATTTTTAATATAAAGTGGGTAATTGTATTAGTGTTATAATATCTTAGCCCAACTAGAATTTTTTTTAAGCCCAAAACTTATTTATTTATTTTCATGGCCCAAAAGGCCAGCCCACTGAAATAGCCTCATATATCATATTTCATGAAAAAAGAAGAAGAAAAGAAAAGAGAACGGGAGGGAAAAAGAGGAGAAACCCTTTTCGATCAAATTCTCGCTTACAACCTTCATCCTAGGTGGCTTCTAAGTTGTGTTGAGGTAAGTAATGTGTAAATCAAGCTTCCTTCTTCCATAGATTTGTAATTTTGTTGGAGATTTATTTTCTGGTATTGAGGTAATTTGTTGCTATTGTTTGAATTGCTTTTGACATGGATATTGCTCTAAAAAATTTGCAAACTCAATTCCTGTATGTAGCTGAGTTTGTTAGCTTTCCGTAGCAACTTGAAACGCCTTAATTCGACTTTTTTACAATTAGTTATGATACTCTGGAAAGTGATCATTAGATGGATCAGTCTATTATAGGCTCAGTCAACATCACCGGTGTGGGACATGCATGTCATATATGTTTATATGTTTGACCATTTCAAGGGTTCGCATCGATATTGAATTGTAAACTTTAGCACTTGGTGGGTGTTGAGAAAGAACATTAATGTGCATTTTATCTAGAGTAACGGTGACGGGCTCGAATTGACTCTCGACGGAGAGCTCAGTTCGAGGAGAATATTGACTACCCACGCGTCTTTTATGTGATAACATGTTTGAACTAATTGTGTTATTCGTAAATGCGCACATAGGTTTTATTTTCGTTAATTTGTATACAGAGTGAGAAATAATTATTGTGGGACGAAATGTTGGATTTTATGTTATGAGCCACAAGCGTGAGTACATGCTTCGTATAAGGGTTGGGGTGACCAGCTTATTACTTCACTGAGCTAGTGGTTTTGCTCATCCCCATCATTCATTTCCTTTTCAGGCTGTTGATGTCTTTTTGGTTTGAGGTTGCCTATCGTTTGCTCGTCATCCGATCAGTACTTTGGGTACATTTCTTTTTGTGTAAAAATTGGCGGATCCATTGGCGAGATTCCATAATTTATATTTGGTAACCCTCTTAATGTATTTTGTTTTGACTTTCACGATGTTACATCGCTTGTGTATATTTTTATGAGTGTGTGAATTAATAAGTTGAACACTGGATTTTGTGCTAGTTTGGAGAGTTTGAAAGTTGAAATAGGTGAAAAACCTATATAAATTGTGAATGAGCATGAATTAGGTGTTGTTGGAGTTATTTGAGTGGTTTTACTTGATAAATCAGAGTGGAAGTGTCAAGAATTGAAGAGACGAGGTCGAGACCAGTCAAACCGTCAAAGAAAGAGGCGGGTTTGACCTAAAGAATGTGGGTTCGACCTATCCAACAGGTCGAACCAGCGATGGAAGGAGTACAGAAGGTGAGTTCGACCATGACCAGAGGGTTCGACCTGATCATTAGGTCGAACCATGGTCGAACCAATTCGCGAGAAGGAGGGTTCGACCACCACATCAGGGTTCGACCTGTCCAGTTGGTCGAACTGGATGCTAAATTCGTCCAGTAGCGGGGTTCGACCAGTGGTTCGACCTGTGGTGAGTGGTTCGACCTGTTTCTGAGGTCGAACCGATGAACTAAAACTTACCATATCTGTATTTCCAAGGCCAAAACGCATATGATCACTTGAAAAGCTCATTCCAAGCCCTAGAGATGTGATTACAAGTATAAAAGGAGGCTCAGGCTGTACAAGAGAATATACAATCCTTATCAAAAGATAGAGAGAGTTATCCAAGGAAAGAAGATGATTCACCACCCGGAGAAGTTACGCAATGAAGCTTCGCTGGAGATTCAAGTAAGATTGGTCCATCTAACCATGATTGTTCTTAGATCAATCATGGGCTAGAGTCACTTCGGTAGTTCTAGGGTTATGAAGGTTTCATGAGTTAATTTGTATTTCGTGTGTAAACTCCGTACACCACTACTTGTGGTTTATTTTATATAAGATTGTGCATTTTTAATCCATACTCATAAGTCATTTTTTACATCAATAATCATTGTGTAGAGTTTGAATACATAACGTAGTTATTGGTTGAGTGCGTTCACTATTGAGCAGGGTTTAATGTTATAATTCTAAGTGAAGGGATTCCAAAGTTTTATTAGAATTATCTTATATAAATATTTATTAATTGAATCTTATTCGGGTTAATAAGTAGGATAAAGAGTATAACTTCATAGTACCTATAAAGGGAGATCATATCGGGTTAGAGTACTTAGTGTATGGGAAATAATTGATACTGATAGTACCTAGAAAGGGGTGAATTTTATATCTTGCTCCAAGGATATTCACACGTGACAAACGCATATTTACTTGTGTCTATAGAGTAGCTTGCATGGTCTAGCGATGCGTCTATAAACCACAAGGCAGAGTCGGACACTGTCACACGAAAGTACAAATTAATTAGTGAAACTGGATGACCTGAAGGCTACCTATCTTATTACTTGATCACCACTCATTAATAACTTGCTTGTTATTTATTGTTATTTACTGTTATTAAATATTTCAATATTCAACCAACCTTACAATATTTCCAACATTGACTTATTAAACTAGAACATATTCAAAAGTGATAGTTATTCGTCCCTAGGGTTCGATATTCACTTGGTCACCTTTCGAAACTACAATTGATATCCTTAATACTTGAGAATTAATTGCGTGTTGAGAAATCGCCCATCAATTTTCTTCAGACTGAGTTAAATTGTTATTTTGTACCTTTGTAAATCCTCGTTGATACGTTATGAAAGTGATGTCCTCGGGTGGTACCCGTTATTATCAGTTGTTCAGTCCTACAGGTACTTGATAGCAAGCCTTACGTTTTCTATAAACTTTGTGGAGTGGAGTGCACCCACTACGCAAAATTTATTGTTAACGTGGCAGTTGTCGTGTTTCGTCTATGGTCGAGGCGTGATAACTTTCTTGGTATCAGATCCTGGTTTTATGATTCTCATTCTTTCTGAGTCAAGCCAACAGATTCAATTTTGTTTCTATGTCATTCTAAGTTATCGTATTACCTTGATGTTGACCTAGCATTTTCTTTCTTTCTTTATTTCAGTCATTATGGCATCTCCAGTTCGTCTTCGAGGTCAAAGTAGAGGACACTCCTCGTGATCCTCCAAGTCCTCTATTTTCTTTTGTTCCTCTTAGACCTCGAGAATATGTTTTTTCTGATCATGTCGTTCGTCTGACATTTACGAACCCTATCAATTCTGATCATAGGGTGCTGGTTACCTAAGTAGAGCAACCACAGGCCCAGTTGCATGTTGGGCACAAGATGACACCGGAGCAGTACCATGTATTATGATCACATTCCAGTACATGGTGTTCCAACACCTACGATGGCTCCTACAACTACAATTGTCACTGAGGATGTTCTTTGCGCTAATGCACCAATTCGACCTACATCTCATGTACCACTTTCTGCTCCAGAAATGGCTTTAGGAGGTTCTGCTTCCCGAGGTGCACTTTTTATTCCTGATTTGGTGAAAGCAGCTGAGAACATGGGAACTTCGAAATTTAATGGTGCAAGAGATGCTTCTAAAGCGGGCGCATGGTTAAAGGTGATTACAGAGACTTTTGATACTTTGATGATTGAAGAATATTATCGTGTGCTAATTGCGACCAAGCTGTGAGGCCCAGACGCACGATGATGATGGTAGAACCTAAAAGAGACATCTCCGGTTACCATTACGTGGGCTATCTTTGTGGAACGATTCAAAGATCGATACTTCTCTCAGTACATCAAGGATTAGAAGAGAAAGCAGTTCTTCAACCTCTTTCAAGGCACTGTGTCGATCGTGGAGTACGAAAGCAAATTTCTTAAATTGCGAGAATTCGCTCCTGAGTTATATACGACGAGAGACTTATGCAAGAGATTTGAAGATGGTCTTAATCTAAATATTAGAGATCGCATCAAGTCCGGAGAGAAGTGTGTGAGTCTTGACGAGCTCGTAGAGGAAGCAATAAGGGTAGAAAGTTTAGTTCAGGTGAGATATAAGATTGTAGAGCGGTCTCAAAAGAAAAGACAAGGGACCGCATTTCCAGGAAATGCATCTAAGATGCATAGGGGTGTGGGATTTTCGCGTAGCACACCAAGTTCGATATCTATTAGTTTTCCTCAGCTTCGGAAGCAATTTAATAGAGGCGAGAGCAGTGTCTCGGGATCGGTTGGTAAAAACCGCAAGTGCCAAAGTTGCTTAAAATATCACGACGGCCCCTGCAAGGCTCCTCATGTATGTTATTAGTGTCGACAGCCGGGGCATATCTGAAGTTCTTGTCCTCAACTTATGGAAGGGAGAAGTCAGAGTTCTGGTCAGTCTCGTGGTAGACAAACATATTCTACACCCAGAGATACTCGATCTGCAGCTACCAGAGTGCCTCATGCCACAAGCGACCTTAGTACTCGATCACATATGCAAGAAAGGAATCAAATTAGAGTATTTCATATTTTATAGATCCGAAGGTTGTGATAGGTAATTTATAATCCGAGTATTTTCTCATGCTAGATCTAAATCTGCCTTATTATACCACTTGATTACGAATAAAACATTTGTAAGAAATTTTATCTTTCCGAATTTTGAAATCACAATCTCACCTAATCTTGCTTCTTTAGGCCATGTGTTTGTTGGAGACCACAAGGTCTACACTTTATTTAATCCAGGTTCTGATAGGTCTTATACCTGGGATGATCTTGCTGTGATCTTAAATTATCCTATCTCTCATTTGTCACCTGGAATCATAGTTCATACCCCTCTTGGTGAGCGTCTAATTTGTGATTCGGTGTTCCTTGGTTGTCCATTGAAGATTAAAGATGTCATTCTAGAGGCTGAATTGATACCATTGCCTTTGATCGATCTCGATGTTATTCCTTGCATGGATTGGCTTTCTTCTCATCATGCAATTCTCGACTGTCACGAGAAGCTTGTTATTTTTCGTAGACCAAGATTCCCAGAACTTGTTTTTGAAGTTGAACTTCAAACGAGATCGCCATCTTTTATTTCAATGTTGTATGGGCATAAATTAATGTGTAAGGGTTGTGAGGCATTCTTGAAATTTGTCATCGATACTTCTCTTTCTGAGACTAAACTAGATGACATTCCAATCATGAATGAATTTCTTGATGTCTTTCCCGAAGACTTACTAGGACAGCCTCCGAATCGAGAGATTGATTTTTCCATTGACATACAGCCTGGAGTCATACCCATATCCATTACTCCATATCGAATGTTGCCAACTGAGCTCAAGGAACTCCAGACACAACTTGTGGAATTATTGGAGAAGGGATTCATGCGACCTAGTGATTAGCCATTTTGTGGTTGGGATGACCAATTAAAGCAAATTTGTCGAACCACAGGGAGGTCAGCACTAGAGTTTAAGCAATCTCGTATTTGTCATAGTTTTATAGAGATGATCAAGAAGGGGAGATAATCAAGAAATGACAATAAAATAAATGGATAGATGAATGGGAAATAGATGAATGAGCAAAGTAGATAGAGATGAGACTAGCAATACTTAAAGCATGGAAAATCTAGGTATCATGCAATAAACTCATATGTGTCATGGGTATAGACTAAGGGCGAACACTAGTTCACCTAAACTCCCTCTCGGAATGAATAGGATATGGTTCTAAACATAGCTCAAATGATTGGTTCTCACTTAAATAATTCCAACTAGGTACTAAGCTTAAATGAGAGTCCCTTCACACGATTACTCAACCTCTCGATCTAATCAATCGGATGTCCTATCAAAGGTTCTAAATTCCAAAGGATTTCTCAATCACTTTACAATTGATAATGCACATGAAGTGTTTGATGAAATAATTCACTTAATTATCCTAAGCATATAATTGATTTCTCAATCTAATCACATATCTAGAACAACTAAACACACAAATCAACAAAACAAATCAAGCAATTAATAATCAATAATAGAAAATCAATTAACCCATTCAACATAATCATTCAATTGCAAAATACCCAAAATTATCCAATACAATTCATATTGCTAATCTCACAAAGGAGATTAGCCTCTCATAGTCACAAGAAAATTAACATAGACATTAAACTCCTTACAAACCATAATAAACAATAAGGTTTCAATACAAAAGTTGGATGAAAACTCCCTTGGATGGATCCAACGGTGATTTTCTTCTTCTCTTTGCTTCTCTAGCTAAATGGATGAAGGATTTGATGGTTGGATGATGATAGATGGTAAGGATGAAGAATGGATGAAGGTGAAGGTGTAAAATGGAGGAAATGGTGTATGAGGTAGGTGTAAGGGTGAAAACCCTCGACCAAACTGATCTAAAATTGAAGTATTGGGTATTTATACCCCTTGGGAAGATTCTAGAAGAAATCTGGAAATTTCAACACTTTTTACACCAACACGACTCGTGTGCTACAACACGGCCCGAGTCGTGTCTAGGGCATTTGGTCAACGTGGGTATCAAACAGCGTACGGCTCGTGCGTAGCACACGGCCATCGGGGTGGCCGTGTTGTGTATTCTGGCGACCGCACACAGCTTCTGCTTACAGGCCCATGTGCGGAACTCGGGTCGTGTACGCAACACGGCTCGTGTTCCTGCACACGGTCGGTCGTTTTCTTGCTGCCCTATTTCCTCTTTCACTGTTTTGCTCATTTAAAGATATTTCCATAAAAACACAAAACACAACCAAATAGAACACAAATACGGATAAATAAAATACAAAAACACATATAAAAAGGCACTAAAATCTAGGTGAAAATATCACTCATCACCTAGCACATCTCCGTGGGGTGCTCCAGTTCTTTTTGTCAAGAAGAAAGATGGATCACTTCGCCTATGTGTCGACTACCGTCAATTGAACAAGGTGACAATCAAGAACAAAAATCCTCTTCTGAGAATCAATGATCTATTTGATCAATTGAAAGGAGTAACTGTGTTCTCAAAAATTGATTTGCGATCTGGTTATCACCAACTCATGATTAGGGAATCGATATCCCTAAGTCTGCTTTTGGAACCAGATACAGTCATTTTGAATTCTGTGTTATGCCTTTTGGACTCATAAATGCTCCTGTAGCTTTTATGAATTTTATGAATCGGGTCTTTCGGCTGTACTTAGATAAGTTTGTCATCATTTTCATTGATGAAATTCTTATTTATTCTAAATTAGACGACGAGCATTCTCATCATCTAAGAATTGTTCTGAACATTCTCAGAGAAAATCAGCTTTATGCTAAATTCTCGAAGTGTGAATTTTGGCTTCGTGAGGTAAGCTTTTCGGGTCATCACATTTCTTAAGAAGGAATCTACGTCGATCCAGTGAAGATTCAAGCTATACTAAATTGGGAGCGTCCAAAGAATGTGATAGAGATTCGTAATTTTCTGGGATTAGCTGGATATTATCGACGGTTTGTCAAAGACTTTTCATTGATGGCTTCATCTTTGACTAAATTGACTCAGAAAGTGGTAAAATTTGAATGGAGTGAAGAATGATAGGAAGCATTTCAAGAATTAAAATGACGACTTGTTTCAGCTCCTATTCTTCCTTTGCCAGACCCAGCGATTAGAGAATTTACCATTTATAGCGACGCCTCGAGACAAGGATTAGGATGCGTTCTAATGCAAGAAGGAAAGGTTATTGCCTATGCTTCAAGGCAATTGAAGAAGAACAATGAAAATTATCCTACACACAATTTAGAGTTGGCTGCAATCGTCTTTGAGTTGAAAATATAGAGGCACTATCTTTATGGTGCAACTTGTCGGGTTTCCACTGATCACAAGAGCTTAAAGTATATCATCACGCAAAAGGAGCTCAACCTCAGGCAAAGGCAATGGATGGAGTTGATTAGTAACTATGACTTAGTCATCAATTATCATCTTGGCAAGGCGAACGTTGTTGCAGATGCTCTGAGTAGAAAGTCTTCTGCCTCACTTGCTTCGATTTGATCTTTTTATCTTCCTATGTTGGAGCAATTTAAATCTTTGCACATTTCGTTCGATTGTAAAAAGTCAAATGATTCTGCTTTAATCGCCAAATTCGAGGTTAGACCTACCTTGTTTGAGCAAATTCGAGAAAGATAATCACACGATGTTGATTTACAATAGAAGATGGAAAAGCTAAATCAAGGAAACGAAACAGAATTTCAGATTCGGGATGATGAAATCCTTACTTTAAAAAATCGTATTTGTGTTCCATTAGAACTTGATGTTCGTAGAGCTATTCTTAGGGAAGCCCATTCTTCAGCCTATGTTATGCATCCTGGTAGTACCAAAATGTACAGAACACTTCGGGAGCATTATTGGTGGCCAGGTATGAAGCGGGACATTGTTGTATTCGTATCAAAGTGTTTATCATGCCAACAGATAAAAGCGAAACATCAAAACCAACCGGGATGCTTCAACCACTACCTATTCCTGAGTGAAAATGGGAGAATATCATAATGAATTTTGTTTTCAACTTACCTCGAACCCAAAAGGGCCATGACTCAATCTGGGTCATTATCGATCGTTTGACAAAATCGGCACATTTTCTTCCAGTGCATACCAAGAATCTTTAGAGAAACTTTCCAAGTTATATGTCTATGAGATCATGAGATTGCACGGAGTACCAGTGTCAATCATATCTAATCGTGATCCAAGATTCACTTCCCATTTTTGGCCCTAGTCTGCAAATAACGTTGGGTACAAAATTACTATTTAGTACCTCGTTTAATCCACAGACTGATGGACACTCGGAGAGAACTATACAAACACTAGATGACATGCTACGTGCAGTGGTGTTGAATTTAGGAGGTAACTGGGATAAGTACGCGACTTTGGTGGAGTTCGCTTATAACAACAGATATCATTCAAGTATTGGAATGCCCCCGCACGAAGCTCTCTATGGCCGAAAGTGTCGAACACCACTCTTTTGGAATGAGGTTGGCGAGAGACAAATTGAACCAGTAGAGCTTATCGAAGATGCGAAGGAAAAAATACAGCTTATTCGAGACAGACTTAAAGCAGTGCAAGATCGACAGAAAAGCTACGCAGATAATAGGAGGCGCGAGTTGGAGTTTAATGAAGGAGACAAAGTTTCTCCGTGGAAGGGCGTATTATGATTCCGCTGTTGAGGAAAGTTAAGTCCAAGGTATATTGACCCGTTTACGATCTTGCAAAGGATTGGTCGTGTCGCTTATCGACTTGAGCTACCATCCGAATTGTCAAAGATTTACGATATCTTCCATGTCTCTATGCTTAGAAAATATGAACCAGATCCTTCACACGTGCTCGAATGTCCACCAGTTGTATTAAAGGAAAATCTATCGCACGAAGTCCAACCTGTTCAAATTGTAAATCGCCGAAAGAAAATGCTTCGTAATAAATCCATTCCTATGGTGAGAGTTCTATGGAAAAGTGATCAAATTGAAGAAGAAATGTGGGAACCAGAATCAGTCATGCGTCAATAACATCCAAATCTCTTTTCATCTCTAGGTACGTTTATGTTTCGAGGACGAAACTTTCTAGAGGAGGGGATACCTTATAATATCTTAGCCCAACTAGAATTTTTTTAAGCCCAAAACCTATTTATTTATTTATTTATATGGCCCAAAGGCCAACCCACTGAAATAGCCTCATACATCATATTTCATAAAAAAAAAAGAAAAGAAAAGAGAACGGGAGAAAAAAAAACAGAAGAGGGGAAAAGAGGAAAAACCCTTCCGATCAAATTCTCTCTTACAACCCTCATCCTAGGTTGTTTCTAAGTTGTGTTTAGGTAAGAAATATGTAAATCAAGCTTCCTTCTTCCATGGTTTTGTAATTTTGTTGGAGATTGTTTTCTGGTATTGGGGTAATTCGCAGCTACTGTTCGAATTGCTTTTTACATGGCTATTGCTCTAAAAAATTTACAAACTCAATTCCTGTATGTAGCTGAGTTTGCTAGCTTTCTGTAACCACTTGAAACGCCTTAATCTGATTTTTCTACAATTAGTTATGATTTTTCTTGTAAATTGTCGCTAGGTAACTCGCAGCTACTATTCAAACTGCTTTTCGCATAGCTATTGCCCTAAAAAATTTTACGTAGCTGAATTCGTTGGCTTTTCGTGGATACTTGAAACACCTCAATCTGATTTTTCTACAATTAGTTATTATTTTTCTCGTAAACTGCCGCTTACTGGAAAATGTTAGAATTTTTATGTCGAATTCAAATCTATTTCCTATTCTTTCGCTTAAATAATGATTTGAAACGGGTCATGTGAGATTGGGAGATGATGTGAGATTGGGAAATGATATTCAAGAATTAAGGCTATTTTTATTTTATATGGACTCGCTTGAGCTCGATTAAGATTTTTTTTTAATGATGAAAGGCAATGTTATCGCCTAATAGTTATGTATATTGATTTGTGTTTATTTGCTGATCTTCTTTTTAGGTAAAGAATCATCGACGAAGGGTAAGGGACCGACTTCAGATTCCGGAGAGAGTTAGTCACTTTCTTGTGAGTTGATAATTCGGGAACGCCTTCTCTTGTGGGAAGTGTGGACCCTCGATAAATTTGCATTCATTTTATATTTAGTTAATTGATAAGAAAATTATTTGGTAATGTGTTATGTGGTAAGGAGCCTGATTGGCTCGATTGTTCTTGTTAGAGCCTGATTGGCCTAATATGGCCCATTGATTATCTTAAATTATTTCATACAGAAACCTGTTAGCCATATGTTATGGGTATTGTTGATTTTAACTTATGTTGAAGTGCTTTGCCGGCTCGATATCTGATACATTTATTGTAAATTATTTGAGGATTGATTTCTGATTATTCATGTGACTTGTGTGCCAATTAAGACTATGACTTGAGTTGTTATTCATCTCATGATGCATATGTATACCTGGTACCAAGGTTAAGTAGCCCGAATTGGTCACAGTTCGGGTGAGTTAGAGCGACATTAATTAAGTAGCCCGAATTGTCGCGGTTCGGGTGAGTTAGAGTGACAACTAAGTCGCCTGTGGCTTGGCAGACCCAGGTGAGTTAGATCTAACGAAGCACCTTTCCATTTGCCAAATACTGATACTCAAGAAGGTGATCGTTAGATGGATCAGTCTATTAGAAGCTCAATCAACGTCACTGGTGTGGGACATTCATGTCATATATGTTTATATGTTTGACCATTTCAAGGGTTCACATTGATATTGAATTATGAACTTTAGCACTTGGTGTGTGTTGAGAAAGAACATTAATGTGCATTTTATCTAGAGTAACGGTGACGGGCTCGAATTGACTCTCTCAGTTCGAGGACGGAGAGCTCAGTTCGAGGAGGATATTGACTACTCATGCGTCTTTTATGTGATAACATGTTGTTTGAACTAATTGTGTTATTCGTAAATGTGCACATAGGTTTTATTTTCGTTAATTTGTATACTGAGTGAGAAATAATTATTGTGGGACGAAATGTTGGATTTTATGTTATAAGCCGCAAGCTTGAGTACATGCTTCATATAAGGGTTGGGGTGACCGGCTTATCACCTCACTGAGCTATTGGTTTTGCTCATCCCCATCATTCATTTCCTTTTCAGGCTATTGATATCTTTTTGGTTTAAGGTTGTCTATCGTTTGCTCGTCATCCAATCAGTGCTTTGGGTACATTTCTTTTTGTGTAAAAATTGGCGGATCCATAGGCAAGATTGTATAGTTTATATTTGGTAACCCCCTTAATGTATTTTGTTTTGACTTTCACGATGTTACATCATTTGTGTACATTTTCTTCAGACTAAGTTAAATCGTTGTCTTTTTGTACATTTGTAAATCCTCATTAATACGTTATGAAAGCGATGTCCTCCGGTTGTACCCATTGTTATCAGTTGTTCAGTCATACAGGTACTTGATAGCAAGCCTTATATTTTCTATAAACTTTGTGGAGTGGAGTGCACCCACTCTGCGAAATTTATGATTAATGTGGCGGTTGTCGCGTTTCGTCTGCGGTTGGGGCGTGACAAGTGTTATATGTGGATCCTACATGGAATAATTAATCATTTTGTGTGGGCCCAACATAATAAAAAGGAAATTTAAATCTTGGAACAACCCAAGATGAAAAGAGTGTATATTGGGTGCACTCGGATGCAAGGGTGCACCCATATGTGCATAACTTTTTATTCTATTATGTATACATATTATTCTATTTTGTATACTACGTGTTTCGCAATAATTTTATACTTTTTTTACACTAAAATTTTCATTTAAAAAACTAGCATTATATATGTGTAACTTTTTATTCAATAGTGTATTAGTACATCTTTTTTTAATAATTATATATTTTTTACACTCAATTTTTCATTAAAAAAACTAGCAATTAAATTGTATATATTTTTAGTACTCGTAATTGTATATGTTTTTCTATATATTTGTATGTGTATATGGGTGCATCCAAACTTATGGTGCACACTATTATTAGCCAAATGAGAAACGCACTCCCTCCGCCCCGTCCTAATAGTTACGCATTATCATTTTGGGCGTCCCACCCCTATGATTACGTTTTCTTTTTAAGCGTATGAGACCCACACAAATTAACTCACTAATATACCTACCCACTTTATATTAAGATATTTTTTTTTATTTCAATACACATTAAAATATTATACACATTAATTAACGTGAAAAAAAAAAACAAACGTAACTTACGGGAATAAGGAGTAAATGTTAACGCTCGAGTGAGAGGGAATATACATATATGAATGAATAAATAAACATAAAAACTATTCAGCCCAGCCCCGTCTCGTGTTATTTACCCTAACCTAACTCCCTCTTCCGATTCAATCCAGCAGCATGGAGCATCCCCTAACTCTAACTTCCTCTCCCGTGAATCAATCCGGCGGCCCCCAAAATAGGCAAAGATCATCATACGAACTCGATAATCCACAATCGGGAAAAGTGGAGCAACGATCATCATCCGAATCTGATAAACCACAATCGGGAGAAAGCACAAAATCAAGAAAAGTTTTAATGATTTCCCGGACGGAGAAGAGCTACGGCAGGTACGCGGAAATCAGATTATACATGTTGGATTTAGATTCAGATTCTCATGGCTATGGCCACGACGGTGACGAGTTTAAGCATATCCAGCCGGGGGTTCGAATTAAACTCCATCCGAATCGCTCTCATCAGTGGGCATGTTGTAGGCTGGGTTCCGCCCTGTATCTATTTGACGAAGGAATGCCTTTGACTCCCCGTGCCAATCTCAGTGTTAAGACTGCAGCCAAGATTAATTTGACGCCCAAGCTATTGGAATTGGCAATGGCAGTCGGGGATTCCGTGGTGAAGGGAGACGATGTTATTGAAAAGTTGCCTGATATGCATCAAATCAAATCACGTACGGAAGCCCTCCCTGCACCCGACGGCAGACACATTCTGGTTTTCTCCACTGAATTCTTGGCTCCTCCAGACCCTCCATACTTCTGTTCCGAGTTCATTCCGTCAATTGATCTCTCTACTCCTGCATCCCCTGATACTGCTTTTGAGTGGTATGATACTGTTGACCGCAAATGGACACAACTCCCTGGAATTCCCTTGCTCCCCTTCCTAGGACATACGGTTTGCGTGAATGCATATAGTTTCATCGATGAGTCTCATTTCATCATGGATACCAGTCAGGGAGGGTTTACCCTGGATCTTGTTTCCAAAAAGTGGGCTCGCATTCCCATGTGGTCGCCTCCTCATTATTTCAGAGGTTACTTCATTACTCTGTGCGGTGGTCTTTTTATGGTTTGTCTTAAAGGGGCCTATAAAAGTGAAGATGGTAAATTCGTGCTTGCGGAACGTGGTATTGGTGATGAATTTTGGACAAAGGTTGTCAATGGTCGTCGGGAGTATGTGATTGGCGCTTCTGAAGCTCCCGTATCAGGATTTCCTCCTCCCAACACTCCTGATTGGGTGCAGGTAACATTTCCTTCCATCTATCCTCTTCAAAGCAGCAGCCAAGAAGAAGGCTTCTGCGATAACTGCACTCTACAATCAGAGGTTATCCGTGATGACATGCGAGGAGTTCGCCTGTTGATTGATGTTCGTCGCACCAATCTCTGCACTCTACGCACTGATATCCTCAGAACTTTGAAGCTCAAGATCGATTATTTGTGGAATCTTGAAACCCTTGCTCTGTTTCCCCTTTGAGTGATTGGCTTTTCAGTGACTGTTTTTCTTGGTATTATGTCCCTACCCAGTTATATATACTTCTCTAATATTTTCTTTTATTAGTTACTTATTGGTCAGTTTTAGTTTTATTGTGATTAGTTTTCTAAAATGTGGGCAACAAAAGATCTCTTTCTTAATGTAGAATTGCTGGTTCTCATTAAAATCTACAAATATGCGCGCTCTTTTTATTTTATTACAGATGCTCATTAAAATCTACAAATATGCGCGCTCTTTATATTTTATTACGGATGCTGAATACTTCAGGTTCATATTGGGCGTCTAAAGAATATTGCTGAGGTCTTTTTGCATTGGTGTCCGTCCGATTGCTGATAGTATAATCTTTATAATTTATGCTTATTTAAAGCCTAGTCATTCAACAGTGACTACATCGATGTGCTGTTATCCTCCACATTTTGAGTCATACTGCAATGAACTTGGTTAGGGGGTAGTGAGAGCGATGTGAGTATGCTTTATTAGTTTTAAGCTGTTACCCCGTTAGTGTTTTCTTTTTAAACCTATGAATATGCCAGAGCTTTTGAACATATTGTGCCATCCTCGCAGGTTTGAAAGATTAGATTTTATTTTATTACCATTTCTGAATATTTCAGGTCCATTTTGGGCATCTGAAAAATATTGCAGTCTGTCCTCCCAATTGCTAATAGTATAATCTTTACTTATGCTTTTTTAAAGCCTAGTTCAAAACTATGGGACCTACATCGATTTGGGAATGATCCTCCACAATTTGCGTTATATGGCAATGATCTTATTTTGATAAGAGCGTTCTTGTGCCATCACTTTACAGCATATGCGCTATGGATAATGACTATTAGGTTGGAAGGCTGTAACAGGGCACACGTGTTCCTAATACTTGTGAAGCTCCTTTTATCTCCGGACTTGTCTGTTCTGCGGATTTATATGCAAGTTTTGTGGTGAATTTGAGTTCTGTCTGACATGTAATTCAACTCAACAGGCTGCTCAGACTCAGTTCCTTGAAAGGAAGGAGATCAGAGTTGATTGATTTGCTCGGAAAGTGTCGGGGTCTAGTAGGCAGTTCAAACACGGTGATTGATTTTTTTACATATTCTTTACTATGTTCCTTTTTTTACATATTCTTTACTATGTTCCTTTCCCCGGCCTTCTTTTTTATTTACATAAAAGGGAGAAAATAATATTTCATACAGAAATGTGGATGCATCAGGTAGACATTGATGTCCTTTTATCATCTTTTATCAGTTGTTCATAATGATGGACTGCTATTTGTTTGTAGACTGATTACGAGTGTTGTTGATGTTAGGCAACGAACACCAGACTGTATCTATATGCTTCCTCTCATAACTCTCCGCTCATTTGGGAGTGCTTTATTTAAAATAATTTACTTGCAGAAAGATTTGGTTGTGGTTTATGATCCAGTTGGTCCCAAGACTTACATGCGCATGTAGGGGTTTCAGGTTTGCTCTTTGAACTTCCCATCACCCCTACCCCGAACTCGGCCGTTCACTTTCTTTTCTTGTGGTTTATGACAATGTTTCTTCTTATCCTGGGTTCCTTTGATTATATATTGTTGGGTTATCAAACTGTGTTGAGCAACATATTTATTATGTTGTACGTTATTAAATCTTGTTAAGGAACATATATATATTGTACCAACTTATCAAATGTTTGTGCAACGTCACCAAGTTATCTCGATTGTGGCAGAAAATGGTGGGTTCTGGCATCATTAGCTGTCCGAACAATATAGAATAAATGTTACATTGTTTTGTAGCTTACCCCTCGCTCAGCATCCGTGAGATTTTTTATCCAACTAAATGAGAATCTATGTTTATTTGAGTAGATTGAGATGCTTAATGTCTATGTTGTTCATGTATGAAAATATTTTTGTGATGTATTTTATAGATCACTCATGAATTTTATGAAATCATGTAAATCTACACTTTCACTGAGCTCCTGTTTTTAGTATGGCGTGGACTGCTGTCTAGTGATTTGGATGCTGTATGTTTAATAAAATTAAAATATAGATGCTTAGTGTTAGTGTTGACGGGTGTTTTTGGCTCGCTAATTAAGTGTATGAAGATTTAATGTTTTGATTAGCGACACCAAAAACAACTACCATCAAACACAAACTATGAATCCGAATGAATGAAGAAGATCAAAGCAAAACCGAAGATCAAATTCCACCAAAGAATATTCCCAATTTTATTACTCTCCTTTTAGAACAATACCCGTTTTTCAGATTCTTACAAGTGTAGTGTCTAAAGTGAGTGTTAATGTCCTGCCTCTCTCCTGCGAGAGAGGCTATTTATATTGTCCTAAAACCCTAGGGAGTGGCCAATCGCCTTATGTCATCTGGATGAAGACAATTCGCCTTCAATGCTGTTGTCTGGTACGCCGACCGATTTGCAGAGGGGAGTTAGACGCCGTTTGTCGCACTGCATGAGGTTTGCAGAGTATTCCGTCCTTTGATGGTTTCCCATTGGTTGATAGAATAGGTCCTGTCAGTCTAGTGTTGTCTTCTAGTTAAGATTGCTGCTCAAGATATCTCCTCTTCCCGTTAGCGTTGTCCTTTCGTCTGCAAAGCCTGTATTCTCTCATTATGGTGTCTGTCCTTTGCTATCTTGTTCTCGCCGATCTCCTTTGGCCTTCGGGTATGTCGTACTCGCCGCTGGGGGTCTCTTCCGAGGTCTCGGCTAGGAGGGAGGATGTTCGCCGAGGTGTCCCTCCGAAGCCGAGGCTCACTCCCTGGTTTCGTACTGGCTCGGCGGGCTTATTCTTATTCGTCCTTGGTTGGGCTTCTGGATTACTACGTTCCTTACCGGGCTGCTTTGGCTCTCCACTTCTTCTTGTTCCCTTGATTGGGCTGCGGAGTGGTTCGGCCTCTCTCCTCAAGTGCCTTGGGTTTGCTGGGCCTATTGGGCCTTTTGGGGCCTAGTAATTCATGAGGGATATAATACCTATAACATTAGCCCCTCGAGCCTGAATAATTTCATTATTTGAGATTGTTCAGGGTCGAACTGCACTCCTTAGGTTATATCCCTCATGCGTCGACGCTTTCGATATTAGGGCTTGTTCCATCTTAATTCTTCGTTGTTCTGCCTCGTTCTTTTCCTTTGCTATCGTCCCGCTCTACCTGGTTACCGTGTTGCCTCAGGCTGTTTTCATTCTGATTGGAGGGTATTTCTGGTATTTGGGAGTGTGGCTGTCGATTCAAATTCAAAATTTGAATCCTTTCTGCCAGTTTTCTTTTTCTCGCTCCGTATTCTTCTCCCTTGACTCTGTAGGTGGTTATTGCTCCCTTATCTGGTACGCTCATCTTCCTTTTACAGGTATTATTCTCCCTTCTTCCTCTTATCCCCTATTCTCTTGATTGTTTCCCTCCGCTTTATCTCATTTATCATTGTCGCTACCTTAGGGTTTCTCATTCACTTCCTCTTTTCGTGCCTTTCTTTACTCTGGTCTCGATATGGCTTGCGAAGGTTCTTCCTCTCTTCCCAGATCCCCTAGGTCTCCTTCCCGTTCAACCGATTCTTCGCTCGGTAGTACTGGGTCATCTTTGTCCTTATCTTCGTCATCGTCCTCAGGGGGGCCCTCAAATCCCTTGTCTCCCTCTCGGATTGCTTTGAATCAACGGGTCATGGATTTTTTCTCTTTTTTACATTAGAACCCAATCCTGATATGGTTGATGCTGGTCCTGGATTATTGGGCCATCTTGGACAACTTCCCCTATGGGATGATGGCGTTCCTTTCTCTGCTGTCGGGGTTCCTTTGGTTCTTGATAACTCTTGGTTACGGAAGAGCCCCGTTATTGCTATCGACAAGTTTTAGTGCGGGGAGGGCATTGACTTTTTTCTCCCTTCTCCTGATGTCCGCATGTGTTATGCCCCGTCGAACGCCGTGGCGGTCTATGAATTACAGGTCGAACTTGGCCTTAGGTTTCCCCTTCACCCCTGTCTTCGAGATATTTTCAAATTTTGGGGTATAGCCCCCGCTCAGTTAGCTCCTAACGGTTGGGCGGCCTTGATGGGGACTTTGGTCCTTTTTCGAAAAAGGAAGTACTCTTTCTTGACCACTGCCGAAATCAACTTCCTCTACCGGCTTACCCCAAATAACCGGACAAAGGGGTATTATTATCTAATGCAACACCATACCAACATTATTTCTTCTTTGCCCAGTTCAGTTAAGGGATAGAAGGATCCTTGGCTCTGGGTTCGTGGGCCTTGGAGAGGGAATTGTGTTTAAGATCTTGGGGATCTTCAGAACCCTGGGGTGCTTCCTCGGAGTTCCTTCTACAAACCCGACCTTAGTGCGTGTATGTTTTTTGTCCATTGTTTCTCATATTGCCAGGGGCACATAATAAAATTTTCTTTTACTCTTGCAGTAAGTGACACGTGCGCCCTTGAAACTTTATCGGCTGGATTCCGGAAGGCTTTGCGTCGTATCAGCAGGCTTTCCGAGAAGAGGCGTGGTTATCAGCGGGTTATCCGAGGGTCCAATCTCTTTAAAATCGGCTTCACCACCACGTCCATAGCCATGCTAGGTAGCCTATCTGTGGTTACTTTCTTGGTTAGAATTCTTGGTCCCGTAGCTTTCCTTCCTTGTACTAATCCTCCTTTCACTTTTCTATCCTGTCTAGGGGACAAGAAACGTCATTGTCTCATGCTTGACCCTGCTCGTATGGGCACTCTCCCTTCTGCTCGCCATCGGGCTGCGCTTTCCAATGGAAAGAAGAAGACTTTGCAGACTTCCTCCCCGAAAACATCTGAGGTTCCCCTTGCCGTGCAGCCCCTTACTTCGGTTAGGATAGGAGAGGTTTCAGATCTCATCTCCCGAAGGTTGGAATTTGATCTTATTTGGGTGCCAAGCGCCAATCTTCCGGAGAGGAGCTCCAAAAAAGCTCCTCGAGCCCCGAAGCCAAAGAGAAAAAAGTCTGAGATTGCAGTCTCTAAGACCCTTGTTCCAAAGCGGAAGCTTCAACTGATGGATTATGTTTCCGACGAGGATACTCATGATAGTGCAGCCCTTGTTTCTCGACCTTTAAAGAGGACTAAGGAGGATGGCATAGGTGTTATTGCTGTAGGCTCCTCTATGGCTCCTCGGGATACCGTGGAAGTTTGTGATGTCAGTTCCTCTCCCTCTCCCTCTCCAGACGCTTCTACTCGTTCTCTTCCTCCCGTTACCTCGGGGTCCCCGAGTGGTGTTGCGCCCCCAGAGTTCAGCAGGATCTTGGTGGTCCCTCCTGTGATCCAGTGCCTGATCCTTTCCCTCCTGAGATGTGGCGGTACTACCACGGGAAAACTCCTCTGAGGTTTTGGTCGTTCAGCGGCTCTTCTTTCGAGGGCGTTCCTCCAGCTTTGCCTTTGCTGGATGGTGCTACTCTGTTCCTTCCCGTAGATCAGGTAATCGATCGGGAGCTTTCATCGAAGTATGGCCATCTGGATGAAGCTGGGAAGACTTCTCCGAACACAGGAGCTTTTGTTTGATTTTGATGCTCCCGCTTGTTTTGCCTGTGCTGCCACCTTTCCGTTTAAGGGTTGTACCCAAGAACTCCTTGGACATCTGGATAATATGTCTCCCAAGGAGTCTCTTCACAGTATTTCCTGCCATGTGGGGCGACTGTCGCTCCATGCTGCTTGCACCGTGTTTCCGAACTAGAAAGAAGTGATTCTCACTTGCAAGATGAAGTCACGTCACTGGCTCAGAAGGTACGGGATCTTGAGGAGAAAGCGTCCGCGGCAGGTGAAGCCGAAGCCTCCTTTAGGGGGCAATTGAGAGTTGAGCAAGATAAGAGAGCCGAGCTCCAAGGGACTTTTGATGTGCTCCGCATTCGATATGACCTCTTAAATAAATCTGCGGAAGAGAAGAGTGCCCTGGAGCGCCGAAACCAAGTACTCTTAGATGAGGTCGCCGCGTTAAAGGTTAAACATGATGAGGAGGTTCTAGCGAAAGAGAGTCAGTTCCAAGCTGAGCTGTCTCGGGCTCAGAATAACCTCCAAGCCTTCCGATCGTCCTCGGAACTAGAGCTTGAGAAGGTGCGGAGAGAGTAGGAGGCGTCTGAAGCCTCTCATGCCCAGAAGCTCAAGGCGTCTGAAGAAGTCGTTGCTGAAGTTTTAAAGGAGCGTGATCTATCCTTAGCTGATGCTGAACGGGCTAAGGAAGCCTTCCTTCTTTCTAAGGCTGACAATTTGTATTACAAAGATGTTCTTCTCTCGAAGAATAGAATCACTGCTTTTGCTCCTGCGCTTCCGCCTTTGCTCAGGCTATTGTTCAGAAATCTTACCCTGTCTGCCTCAAAGAAATGCGCGATATTCTCCACCAGGCCCTGTCCGAGGAGAAGATGCCTCCAGGGGAGACCCTGAAGGAAGACCTTGATTTTGGCATGCTCGGTGAGTATTCCGACTTCATTACTGACGTTCTTGGGGAGTCGTTCGATGATTCCGAGAAGGGTGGGTCCGACGAGGAGTTCACCGAAGGTGTTTTGGATCTCGTCGGGGGTGACTCCGAAATTGGAGGGCCATCTGCTGTGCCCCCTGCTGAGTCCGGGGCAGTGTTGATGTAAGAGACCCTTGTGGAGTCCGAGTTCCCCGTTTCCGGGGATGTACAAGGTCCAAGTTCTGTTGCTGTCGACGTTCAATCCGAAGTCCTGCCTGCCGAGAGTACTATTGTTCTTTCCCTTCCGCTAAACACAGAGATCAGTTTGGATCGCTCGGTTGATGTCGATGCTCCTCCAAAGTCGACAACTAGTGAGGTAACCCGGGTTGCTTCCGAAGATGCGGCGCTGAGGGGTGAGGATCCTCAGTCCACGGAAGTAGTCAACTCTGATACCCTTTTAGCTGACCCTTGAAGTGCCCTCGAATCCCTGGCTCATTTGTATCTTTTCGCATTCTTTTTATTTATCGATTGGTAGGACTTTACGTTTTTTTTATTATTGATGTAACCCTACTGTTTATGAATGAATTGCTTTTCTTTCCTACTAATGGGTACAATAAGGGTGTTATGGTATTTTTACCTTTGCTCTCAAACATAACCGCCATTTTTCTGTCGTGAGATGTCACGTCCTTGGTCAGATTATGCGTGGCTCCATCTGGGCCCTTCTTTTTCCTGGGGAGTCGTAGAGTCTCTCACTCCTGACCGTTTGATCTTAACCCCTTTTGCTTCCTGAATTTTAATGATGGCACCTGTTATCCCTTATCTCACGACGCAGTTTCCTCTATTGTTTTTTGAATTTCAAATCTTTCATATCCTCCTTGATTTCGATTTAACCCTATTCCACCGATTTCTTTGCGCTTTCAAATTGTCGCTGCCTTTGTGCATTTTGAGAACCCATTATCCCCCTTTTACCGCTTTGCCCAAAACCCTAATCCTTCCATCTTTCGTTCGACTTCCCGACGAGTCTGGCGACTGCATTCCTCCTCCCGTCGATGTTCAGGAGGTGAACACTTCTGATGAAACACCGCCGCGCTGTGCACAGCTTGGCATTCGTAGTTCTAATCGACTTCGCCAGATGCCTCACCTCAGTTTGAGTGATCTATCTACTTCCACTTCTTCCGGTGGTGATTCAGCCCACATTGGTTCTCCGAGTATGCTAGTAGTTCCGCCTGTGCCTGCTGCGAGTGCGGTCGGTGCGGCGTTACTCATTGACGCTGACTTGGGTGCCCTTCTTCCTCTTAACACCGGGGATTACCTTCCTCCTCGTCGAGATGTTGGTGATCTGGAGGTCGCCGTATGAGGGATGGTTCATAGAAGATTCATAGAAGATATGGGGCCCCCAATATTGTGTTTGAGCTTCCCTGGATGGGGTGCTAATTTCCGACCCTTCTTCGGGCTGTACTCCTTTCAGTTATTCCCTCTTCCTCCCAGGTTTGCGACTTCCTCTTCCTCTTGTTCTCCGTTTGCTATTACAGCGGTGGGATATGACGATAGGCCAACTGCTACCTTCTTCTTGGTTGCGTATCATTTCTACCATGTCACTGTTTCATGCCTTGGGTCACACTATTCAAGATCTGTGTGAGTTGGAGTTTCTCTTCTTTTATGTTCCGTTCGGCCGATCTGGCGGTTTTTATCACTTGTTGCCTCGCAACTACCACAATTTCGTAGGAGCCTCCGACGTCATTGGCAGAAGTTGGAAGCAGGTTTGGTTTTGGTTGAGTGGTGACTATCACACCCGTGTTAATGGTGTTCCGGTGACTTTCCCTGTTCGATTCCAGCCCTTAAATAAGTGTATGATCCTCTCCTGATCCCCATTCTGGCTCCGATGCTTTCTGTGATTTCTGATGTTATTTCTGTGCAGGTCCTCCCTTTTGCTCTCTTGTCTAGCTGAGTGATGGCTTTCGCCGGGTTTATGAGATCTTGTCTCGTGGTGAGAATTCTTACCGCATCTCTCCGCTGTTGTCCGAGCCTGTTTTGGTTTCGGCAGGGTTGTCCACTTTGGGTCGCCGCGCCACCATTGGTGCCTCCTTTCTCATGCTCTTTTTCGATCTCATATCTCGCGGCTGACCTTTCTCTCTTGTCATACAGGTGAACTCCAGAATGCTCTATCCCTTGTGGGATCGACTGGCTCCGTGGCCGGTTTGTCGCTGACCCCTTATAAATATGTTTATCAGTTTTTTGATGAGGAGACTGACCCTGATTATCCTTCTCGCTCTCCTTCCCTTGACGGCGATGAGGCGATGGACAATTTATCCTGTGGGTCCGAGGATATGAAGCTTGGTGAAGACCTGTTATTTCAGCGCACGGAAGATAGGGTCTTGGCTCCCATGTCTTCGCCCCGATTCTCCCTCTTTGCTTGGGAAAAGGGGTAGAAGTGTCTATGAGCACGGTGGACCTTCTCAGTCCACTGGGATCAGTTTTGTGCCGCGTTCTTCCCCTGTCGTCGGTGAGTTCGACCTCCTTGCCAAGGAGCTAAAAGAAATGATTGCCTCTCTCCGAGCCTCCTTTTTCTTTTCCTGTTCGCTGTATTCTCAATCTCGGTATTCGTTTGTAGATCCTCCTCTCACCGTGCCTGAGACTGGAAAGCAATCTGGGGGAGATCTGGAGAAGGATCCAGAGGAGGACCAGAGGAAGATCCTGAAGAGGATCCCAAAGAGGATGTCGGAAGGGACATCGTGGGAATTTCGATGAAGGTACAGACGGTGGTCCCGAGCCGGATGATTATGATATGATGCTGGGGCTGACAGATATAAATATTTCCGAGGTAGATACCAGTTCGGTTCCCTCACGTCCCCAGGTTGTTCCCACAATTCCTCTTCCCAATCCGGGCCTTGATGGTGCTGCCGCAATGTCTGAACCCTTTCAGACCGACGGTGAAACTGCCAAGCTGGCAGCCGAGAGGACTCGTGTGGGGTTGAAAGGTATAGCCGAGGAAACCGAGGAGCCTGACCTTTCCGAGTTGCGGGAGCTCGGAATCCGGGGCTTCATCGTCGGTGTGAGTTCTCGAGCTTCCCATCATGCTTTTCCTTCTGCAGTTCCCAATCCTGTTGCTCAAGATTCCTCTGGTTTGGCTATTATGGTCGGAGCTGCTATTGTTTCTCTTACTTCCTCTCTCCGTGCCCTGGACCAGTACTGTTCAACATGGGACAAGCTACATTAGAATCTTTGGAGGCATGTTTGGCCGAGACTGAGATGGCTGGGGATGCTGTGCGGTTCGAGGCCGCCGAGGCGCAAGCTAGACTAGCCGAGACTGAGGCTCGCATTCGAGCTCTAGAGCAGCGCGTTCCTCGCCTAGGTTCGGTAGAGGAGAGGGCTATCCGTGCCGAGGCTCAGTTGAGGGAGATGGAAGAGAAAATGGCGGGTATTTTCCATTCCCTTAGCAGCTGAAAGAAGGACTGATGGTATTCAATGTCCTTCCTGTCTGGTGGTGCATCCTTCCTTGTTCTGTTCCGATTCCAATGTTATGTCAAACTTTTCTCTTTTATGGTTGGCTGTATAATTTGAAATTCTGATTGTTTTCCTAGCCTTTTATTGGCTATGTATTTTGAATTCTGACCGTCTTTTGGTACTACTGCATAGTCTCCGTTTTCCCTGTGTTTTTGTTTGTTTGACTATTCCTTTTGATCTTGCATTTCTTGTTTGATGCGCTTCCTATTTGACCCCCATTGTTTGCTATTTGAGGTTCCATCCCAACCTCGAAACTTTAATCCTTTGTCATATATTGCCCTTTGGGTGATGTTTTGTAGTTGCCTGCCTTTATTCCTGTTCGGATATTCCGATCTCTCTAGCCCTTATCAAGAGAGTCCCTTTACCGCCATACCGCACTAAGATATCCCCTTCAAACATCTTGTTCACCAACCTTTGGTATGTGGCTCCTGCGTTTCTCAATCCGAACGGCATGTTGTTCCATTCATACACCCTATTTCTGCAAAAGAATGCCGTGTTCGCTTTGTCATCAGGATGCATGGGGATCTGATGGTATCCCGAGAAAGCATCCATGAAGCTCATTATCTCATGCTCTGCTGTGGCGTCAACCATTTGGTCAATCGACGGAAGTGGGTAGCTGTCCTTTGGGCATGCATTGTTCAAATCAGTGAAGTCGATGCACAATCTCCACGATTCCTCCTTCTTTTTCACCATTACTGGGTTTTGTATCATTATCGGGCATTTGCATTCGCTGATCCTCCCACTTGCCAACAGTTTGTGCACCTCCAGCTCCATGGCCGCATTCTTCTCCGGGCTGAACTCTCTTTCTTTGATGAAAATGTGGAATGCTGGGGTCGATGTTCAGTCTATGGCAGGCGTGCTTTGGATGCTCCCCGGTGTTTCGTTTGGGTTCCAGGCAAAAATGTCTAGGTTCTCCTTCAACAGTTGAATCAGATTCTCCTTGAAAGCGACTTCCCACTCCGTTCCGATCTTAACCTTAATGTCGGGATCTCTCGGATCCAGCTGCACCATTTCCGTCTTTCCTGCGGCCGAGGCTCCCTCCTTTATCTTGGTTCTCGGATCCTCATCTGGTACCACTTGTTTCTTTCTTAATACCTTTGTTCCTGTTTCCTGTCTTTTCGATACTTGGACACTAGGCCCCAGAGGCACTTTTCTAGCCGCCACCGGCACCTCTTCTGCTTGTTTTTCCATTTCCCTTCCTCTTGTTATTGCCAGGACTATCTCGGGCCCCTCATTGCTTTGGTCCTCTAAGTGTGCTTCTTCCACCTCTGTTACTACTTCCGGAGCTTCGCCTCCAGGCGCCTCGGAAGTCACTCCATTTCCCATGATATCTTCGAAGCTAGCATCTCGTAGTCCATGTCGTGATAACTCAAACCTTCCACTTTTTTCGACAAATGAGCTCTCCCTCGCTCTCTTCTGACTTCCTACCACTGTTGCTACCTTGCCATCTGCCGTGACGAATTTGAGGCATTGGTGGAGGGTAGAAGGGATAGCTCCGAAGGCATGTATCAATGGTCGGCCCAGTATGCAGTTGTAAGTAGAGGTTTGGTCGACAACTTTGAAAGTTAATTGCTTCTGCATTCGAGTCCTTCCGTCCAAACCCTCCAACTGGACCGACAAATCCACTTCCATAGTGGGTTTTGTTAGAGCATTGCCAAAACCTTTGATCTCATCACCGCAAGGCCTTACCTTATGGTGACGCTCTCCCCCTAAGTTTTCAAATACCTCCTTGAAAATAATGTTGGCGTACGCCCCAGTGTCTATTAGGCATCTATGGACTTTAACTCCTGACAGTGTTGGCGAAATGACTAGAGGATCGGAGTGAGGTGTACTTACCCCGTAGAAGTCGACTTCGGTGAATATGATATCTGCCTCCGTCGCTCCTCTTGATGCCGAGGTTAGTGACCATATTTGGGGGATATGTTGATCCAAGCTCCTCAGTTCGATTTTCCTTCTTCTCTTGGATGCCGTTGTCAACGCCTGAGAGGTTCCAATATAGGGGGTCTCTTCTACCGGTTCCATCATGTGTATTTCGCCTGGCCTATCCCCTCTCATGGCAGGTTCCCCGATCCTATCAAATACTGGTGGCCGACCCGGAGGCGGAGGGGGTAAGGGCATCGCTCTGTCATTCCGCCCTCGGCCCGGGGACCTCGGTCGACCTGGGGGAGGGGGAAGATTAGCATCCCTCCTATACACCCTCGGCTTCGGGGCCTATAGCATTCCTCTTAACCTTCCCTCTTTGAACAACTTCCACAACTCCGTGATGAGGTCTCGGTATTGGTCGGTGTTGTGTCCATGTGTCATATGATACATGTAATATTTCTGACGGTTAGTGAGCTCCGAAGTCCGAAGGACTGGTCTCGGTGTCCGAAGGACCTGCTGATCCTTGACATAGTAGAAGACCTCGGCAACATTCATACTGGTTCCGGACTTTAATTCTTCGTACATCTGTTGTACCTCAGTATCCTCCGTGAATGGTTTAAAGGTGGAGGGGGCTTTGTACCCCTTAGTCCCTCCAGTGCTTGCCTTTTTCTTACTCGGTTCTGCCGACGTGCCTTGGTGGCTAGGTTTTTTCGCCATTTTTGAGATGTCTTCAGCGTGGATATGCTCGTGGGCCATGACCATGAAGGCTGCGTAGGATGTGGGCGGTTTAAGCTGTGCTGCTTTCCATAAACTAGTTTCAGGATGAAGCGCTCCCATGACCGTGATGAGGCAGGCCTCATCTCCCATGACTTCTCCCATCGACCTCTGCTCATTAAATCTTTTCAGAAAGTCTCGCAAGCTTTCTGTCGAGCCTTGGCGAATGTTAGCCAACTTGTGCTTTGGTTCCTTTGGTGCCCCCAGGTACGAGTATTGCATCAGAAACACCTCCATCAATTCCCCCCAGCTTTTAATGGAAGCTGCTGGGACTGCTCTGAACCAGGCATGTGCTTTGTTTCCCAGGGTCAGCGGAAACATCCGACACAAGGTGATCTCGTTCGCCCCTTGCGCCCTCATCCACATCAGATACTTTTCGATGTACGAATATGGATCGTAATCGCAATAAAAAATCAAGCTAGAAGGAAACTTGATCCCTTGTTGGCGAGGAGCATTGCTGATATCTGCGGTGAAGGGCGATGGGGTTACTGATGTTTGAAGGGCTCCTCCCGTTCCAGCCATTTTCCTTTCCAGATCTGCAAAGCGCTTGTTCACCTCCTCGTTTATCAAGGCTTGCAGATCTCCGGTTTGAGCGTTCGGAAATGCTCCTCCATGCTCCATCCATGCCTCCGCTCCTTCTGCCCCCTTTCCCTTCGCGAGGTGGGCTTTTGGTTCTTTCTGTTTTGAGGAACGGACTGCTCGGTTGTGGGCAGATCCTCCCATGAAAGATCTTGACTCTCCTGTGAATAGGGTACCGAGGATGAACAGGATCTCGGTTTCCTTGTCCTTCTGCGTCCGTTATCACCTCTCTGGGAAACAGATGGGGTTCTCCACGGAACTTCCCTTTCCTCCGATCTTTCCCGGGTAGCAGGGTGGCCCCTCCTTTGATTTTGCGAAAGAGGTCGTTGGGTTATCCCCCTCTAGACCTCCTCCTTGCCTCTGCTTCCTGACCCACTTCTAGTCGTGGATGTGCTCGGGCCCCGTTACCCGTCGGCACCTTCGGTGGGGGTGGGTTTCCTCTTTCTGGATTTTTTCCATGGTGGGGCTGTCGTTGGGCTCGTGCTTTCGGGCGGCGGACGTATTCGCTGTGCCTTCCTTCTAGCGGTGTTTTATTCACGCTCTCCCTCTCCTCTACGTTCCTCATTCGTATGAAGTTGATAGTCTCCCGGGCATCACCCTTGCTATGCTCCTTCCTGGCACATTTCCTTCTCTCCAGATCCTCCCGCAGATCGCCATGGTTTGCTCTTTGAGGGTCGCTAAAACTCAACCTCGCCGGCGGGGCCGGGGGAGTTTTCGCGGCGTACTCATCAATCACCTTGCGAATCTTCTCGTTCATCTCCTTCGCCTTCATGGGGTCGCTTAAATTTGGGACAGGAATGGATCTAGCTGGAGTGGATATCTCCATGACCGGAGCACTGATCTGAATGTTATTTTCACTTCTCGTGATGTTCCGCTGAGCCCTGGAACATTCTCCTCTCTCTCCGTGACTATGAAGCGAGAAATCTTCACCTCCCATTTTTTGTCAAGATTCCAGATACTAAGTTATGCTCAGAGATTTTCTCCCACTACCAGAAAACAAAACCCAAAGAATTTTTTGAAACAGAGTAAGAAGATGGCTTTTCGTAGCGCTTCCCATAGACGGCGCCAGATGTTGACGGGTGTTTTTGGCTCGCTAATTAAGTGTATGAAGATTTAATGTTTTGATTAGCGACATAAAAAACAACTACCATCAAACACAAACAAACTATGAACCCGAATGAATGAAGAAGATCAAAGCAAAACCGAAGATCAAATTCCACCAAAGAACATTCCCAATTTTATTACTCTCCTTTTATAACAACCCTGTTTTTCCAGATTCTTACAAGTGTAGTGTTTAAAGTGAGTGCTAATGTCCTGCATCTCTCCTGCGAGAGAGGCTATTTATATTGTCCTAAAACCCTAGGGAGTGACCAATCGCCTTATGCCATCTGGATGAAGACAATCCGACTTCAATGATATTGTCTGGTACGCCAACCGATTTGCAGAGTCGAGTTAAACGCCGTTTGTCGCACTGCAGGAGGTTTGCAGAGTGTTCCGTCCTTTGATGGTTTCCCATTGGTTGATAGAGTAGGTCCTGTCAGTCGAGTGTTGTCTTCTAGTTAAGATTGCTGCTCAAGATATCTCCTCTTCCCGTTAGCATTGTCCTTTCGCCTGCAAAGCCTGTATTCTCTCATTATGGTGTCTGTCCTTTGCTATCTTGTTCTCGTCGATCTCCTTTGGCCTTCGGGTAAGTCGTACTCGCCGCTGGGGGTCCCTTTCGAGGTCTCGGCTAGGAGGGAGGATGTTCACCGAGGTGTCCCTCCGAAGCCGAGGCTCACTTCCTGGTTTCATACTGGCTCGGCGGGCTTATTCTTATTCGTCCTTGGTTGGACTTCTGGATTACTACGTTCCTCACCGGGCTGCTTTGGCTCTCCACTTCTTCCTGTTCCCCTGATTGGGCTGCGGAGGGGTTGGGCCTCTCTCCTCAAGTGCCTTGGGTTTGCTGGGCCTATTTGGCCTTTTGGGGCCTAGTAATTCATGAGGGATATAATACACATAACAGTTAGTGTTTGAATTTTGGAGTATCTAAATCTGCTTTGTTTGATTCTTCTTCTTTAGTGATCAAAGTAACGGAAAATATTGCTCTTATTTTAAGGTGGCTTGGGTGTGAGTACAGTCAGATTTTTCTTGATTGGTCGTAACAGGTCAACTACACAAGTTGATAATCGGCCTGATTAACTTTTAAAAAAAAGAATTAGGATTTCAATTTTCTAACACTCTTGGCAAAGGGGGAATTTTGACCCCATCTTATTAAGTGTATCAGTTTGGGCCTTCAACTATATTTTTATTCATCTAAGCCCTCATCTCTTTAAATGAGGTTAACTAACCGCTTTTTAAAAATATTCAGGGGCTAAGATCCCCATTTTAGTACTGTTAATCAAATAAACCTCTAATCTAATTTTTTTATTCATTTATACACATATTTTCTATTTTATTAGATCAAATGTGACCATTTTTCCCAAATATAAATATAAAAAATCTTAGGTAGGTCTTGGATGAGACCGTCTTGCGAATCTTCTTATGTGAAACGATCATATCCTATCCATTAATAATAAAAAAAAATTAGAAAAAGTAAGGGCCTTGTTTGCATAATTAATTAAGATTAGTTATAGAAAATTGCTGGGAGCATCCATGCAATTCGAATTCGAAAAATCGCTGGAAGCATCACGGATTCCATGCAACATCAATTAATTTTTCAGTAAAAATTAATCTTAATAATTTATTATTATTATCATTATTATTATTATTTATTATAATAATATTATTAGTAATTACTCCCTTCGTCCCATAATACCTTTCACACTTTCTACATTTGGACGTCCCACAATACTTTTCACAACCCATTTTAGTAAAAAAAATATTATCATTCTATCCTTCAATTACCCAATATTTTCAACTAGCCCAACTGCATTAGGCCCACAATTTAGTTTAATTGTTTGGATTTGGGCCAACTAATTATAATCTCAATCCACTAATCTTAACCCAACTACTCCTAACCCTAATCACCCCCACACGGCTGTCAAAATCATTTCTCACCTTCATTTCAGATCTGTTCGTATCCATTCCTCCATCTCTCTCTCGCCTCTTCTTCCCATGAACAAACCCTAGTTTGGAATGCATATGTTTGACTTTACTTTGCCCTGTGAGGCATGTGTGTGGATGTGTGAGATAGTTGGTGTCTGATAATGCATCATACATACTTTACGTTGCCCTGTGAAGCATGTTTGTGGCTGTGTGAGATATTTGGTTCCTGATCATGCCTAATTTGGACAGTTTCTGTTATAAAGTGAGGCATTTGTTGGGTAATGATGCTCACTTTGTTTTTTACTTGGCCTTGTGAGGCGTCTATGTGGCCCAGTGAGGCATTTGATGGCTGATTATGGTGGATTTGGTCCATACTTATCCCTGTGAGGCTTTCATGCTTGGTTATAAAACTATTATGATGATATTAAACCTGACTTGGGGTTAAATGTAGGATTAAAATAGCCCGGTGATAAATATTTTCCGAGGGCAGAGGCTGTTGCCCAGTGATTATCATGTTTGGTGACTCTGTTCCTGTGATTTCTATACGTTGAGTCACCAATAGATTTTTTTTGCCTATTTAGGAGACCATGAACCCAATGACGATGTTATTCCGAGGGTTAAGTTCCCATTGAAGCCATGTTAAACCTCTGTTGAGATTAAAAGCTTAATCAAACTCCATTCTTGTCCCTCATATTAGGTGTTCAGAGTCACCATTAGGTTTCTTACCTATTTTGGAGACTACAAATATTTTTTTGATATCAAAATTGTCACCAATAAGTATTGGAGACCTTTTAGGAGACCGTGCTCGGTGATGAAATTTTTTCTGAGAGCATGTTGAACAAAAAAAAATCATACCATTACTATAGAATGCTTGTTTACAACTTAAACAAAACATAAACATTAAAAGGACTTTATACAGTTCATTGTTTACGTTGTAAACAACAAAAAAAGGCCATACAATAACTATAGGAAGTTTGTTTACAGCTTAAACAACACATAAACATCAAAAGGACATTGTACAGTCCATTATTTATGCTGTAAACAACAAAAAGGGCCTTTCTTAGAGCCTAAACAACCCAAAAATAGATAATCCAGACCTGATGATCAAACACCTAAATATTGCACAAGTTCTGCAATATCATAAACTAGCTTGTACCTGAATTCCTCTTCAACTAGCTTCATTATGCAACCCATTACCAATTCCCCATCAATCTCAAGATTGATTGGCAGAGTTCCCTCTCTTATCATCTTAGTTTTTCCCATGTGTGGCACTTTGTAATTTTTACCTTCTTCCACCTTCATTATTTCAATTAAGCATGCTTGTAGACTAAGAAACACATTGTTGAGTGTACTTGGAGTTAGGTTTTCATAGGATATCCTCACATTATTAATTAGTTCATCCACATTGTAGCTTGCTGTTTCCTACTGAATTGACTGTAGAGCTCTAAACCACCCTAAGTCATTGATATTGGTGTCTGGAGAGTTTGGAGGCTGATTAAGTAGTCTGATGTTGAATCCATCAGATCTTGCAGCCACTCCAAACTCCACATCAATATCAGTTATGTGTGGTTTTGCATTATCCTGTTGGATAAGTATATCCTTACTCATAAATGTTGGTCATTTAGCCTTTATGGCTGGAATAATTTGTGAAAATGTTTCAATATGCCTTTAAATATTTTTGTATGCATAAAATAAAGCATATGTCCTCAAAATATGATTCAAACTTTAAATAAGGTCAAATAGAAGGTCATGGTTACCTGGTTGATTATGCAGTCTCTTATCACTTCTTTGTTGACGGTGTCACATGGTTTAGTAACCATTGTCCCCCTTGCCCTATTCTTTGACCTCCTTTTTGCTGGCTCAATCCTTGAGAAAGGAAAGATGCCTATTTTACCGTCAAAAAGCACTTCTCCCTCACTTCCAAATATAGGCCTAGAAACCGCACACATGAACATTACTTTGGTAATAAATTTCTTTGAGTTGCATGTTCTATGCGGCTCTTTGTCCCCTGGAATGATGTAGTACCTCTCATTGACCATTGTCATGTAAAACTATTTTTCATCAATATGCACCACATTGTACATTTCATCAAACATGAGTTTGTCTGCACTCATATCATGATGAATCTGATGCAAACAATAATTGAGCCTTTGAAGCTTGTTCTCCGGAGTTAGCTCAGGCTTGATTGAGTTTGTATGAGCTTTGATGTCTCCCAATTTTATCCACTTGCCAACTGTGGATTTGCTCACCTTAAGCTGCCTTGCAAGCCCTCTTATTGTACCTCGATTTTCAAAAGCTATCCCTTTCATTTGCTCAGTGTCTAGTTTAACTCTCTTGGTCTTTGAAAAACCCTTTTTGTTGGAAATGAAGGTGATTGGCTCTCCTGCTTCAATCTGCCTTTTTGCATCTGCCCATATGTTGAATATGGTTCTTCTAGTAACTCCGAAAATCTGTGCTGCCTCCATTGCTTTCCCAAAGTTGATATTTCCATCAGTGTTATGCCTTAAAAGAAACTGACCAATCAAATTTTTGGTGTGTGGAGAGAGGTTTGGCTTTGAAGTTACCATTAAATGTTAACTAAGTGCATTAATGTTTGATAACTTGTCCCACCATATTTATTGTGAAGATATTGGTGGGAAAGTTTCAGAATTAGAGGGAAAAAATTAGGTTTACTGAAATTTTTGGTGGGAACTTACAGAAAAATGACAGTTTTGGAGGGAAGACATTTTTGTTAAAATGTCTTAGGAGGGAAACAAATCCCAATGATGAATTTATAATCTGAGGGAATTTTTTTTAATGAATAATGCTCTTAACATTTTTTTTATGCCTCATATTCACTAACTTTTGTTATATAAACACAATTTTACTATATGCTTGTATTTTCAGAAATCTATGAACCGGGAAGCATGAGTTTTCTTAACTTATGTAATGGAGAAGAATATGTAATTTTATTTTTGTTTTTTTTTCTTTTTAATTTCTGTAAGTCATGCACTGTAATTTTAATTGGAGTGTAACAAATTCCTGTATTTTCTAGAATAAGTGTAGCAATTTTATGTAATTTTAGTAGATTTATGTAATGTTTCTGTAATTTTTTTAAGGTTCTGTAATTTTTTTTAAGTTACCGTATTTTTTTAATTAATTTCTAAACTTTCAGAAATTTTTTATTATTTCAATTTTTTTATTTTTCGGGTGATTAGGGATTGGATTAACTTTAATGATAAAGTTAATCCAAACCTCTAAACCCAACTGCATGGACAAAATTACCCCTTCAAAAGTGAGTTGACAAAGTCAAAAAGCAACTTTTCTTAAACAACGTTGAATAGTAAATGTGAAAGGTTTTCCGGGACGGAGGGAGTAATTATTAGATGGTTGACTATTTTGTTATCACTTTATCTTGATTGGATATCATTTTATATTAAAAATATTATCACTTTTTATTTACTTTTACAAATTGTTTTTGAAAATAATTTAATTAAACGGTTATCACTTTTTGTTTAGGGTAGATCTTTCATGAGACCGTCTCATGTGAGATCAATTTTCACTTTTTAAAATAGTTATCACTTTCGTTATAAATCGTTATCACTTTCGCTATAAAATGTTATCACTTTTTATTTACACTATAAATTATTCATAAAAGAGCATTTTCACTTTTTATTAATTTATTATCACTTTCCTTCATAAATGTTAGCACTTTCTGGCCGTCTCACGTCACTCTCATATAAGCTCTTACGTGAGACGGTCTCACACAAGTCTTTTGCCTTTTATTTACTATTTATCATTTTTTATTAAAAATATTATCATTTTTATTTCTCCGGTGAATTGTTAGTGAAAATAATAATAATTTAATTATACGAATATTACTTTTCCTTAATTAGAAATCACTTTTTATTAAAAATATTATCACTTTTATCCATTATATAAAGGGTCAGTAACTGCTAGGTACAAAATTATCTTCTTATTTACTCTATAGTACATTGGTGTTATATAATTGCTCACACATACAAAATCTAATGCCGTATTTCTCATATTACCCATACTTAACACTAATGTTAAAAATCATTTAAAAAGGAATATATATTAAATCTGTATATCACTCCATAAAATTCGCAACAATTCTCAATTACTTCTTCTCTTGTCTCCGCTCGCGAAGAGGTACAAGCACTAGAGGAAGATCAGTTCTTGGCTTTATATTTTCTTCAAGTAGAGAAGCCTACAAGCAATCCACAATTTTTAGCCGGTTAGTATAGCTCTTCCCCTTTTGTCAAAATTTGGGATAAATTAGGGGTTTGAATGATGTAAATGTGTTGTAAAACATCAAAATTTGAGGGGTGAATGATTCTCTCTTTTTTTCTATTTGAAAACATCAAAATTTGAGGGGTGAATGATTCTCTCTTTTTTTCTATTTGAAAATCGAACACTGTACACTAAGTCGAAGAGTAAATGATTGAAGAATTTTTTGTCTGTAATCGTACACTGTACAGTAGTGGATTTTAATTGTTTGTTAAATATGATGATTTAGGTGTAAAAGTTAAAGAATTTTATTCTTGGTGGAGAAGTTGTCATTTCAATTTTTTTTTTAAAATTAGTGTACATACCTATACATTAAAGCTTAGATTGTGAATTCATGCCGCCCACCAGGTGTTTGTCGAATTGTCTAAAAAAGCTCTAATTTGTGGCTAAAGACCCATTTGGTTCACCTTCTCAAATCTATATATTGATCTTGCAGCAAATATAAAACAAAAAATCATGGCGGTTATTACTATAGCAAACATTTAGCTCTACGACTCTAAAACTTATGGCCACATCATCGTAGACTAAACAAAAATAAAGATTGAGTTGTATAGTTGACATTGGTGTGCATTGGTGAACGTTGAATTGTTTTGAACATTGGTGTTAATATGTTTTTTTGAACATTGGTGTACATTGGTGTTAATAGGTTTTTTGTTTATTAAAATGTATTACTTTTAATTTGTGTTTCTGGTGCATTTTTCATTTAGTAGATTCGGCAATATTGTTATATAGGGTTCATATTTTCGAAAGATTGTAATGGTTTTGTTTGTTATGCTAATCACTATGGCTGCACACTAGTTTCGTGTTAATACATACTGACCAGTAGCGTACATTCCTGAAGGAAGTAGGCAATTGAAGGCATCCGTAGGACCAATACATCTCAAAGCATTAGAATGAAGCGGGGAGCGTTAAGAGATACATGGAAACTATTAAGGGTAAACTTGGAAAAACAAAATATCAGAATGTATCTTTTAGTAATTCAATTTTATTTTGTATCTCCTAGTAATTAGGCTATTAAAACTGGTACCTATTAGTAATAAACCCTTATATAAATTATTTGTAAAATACACTTTGATAATTAGTTATCACTTTTTATTAAATATGTTATCACTTTCCATTTAAAATGTCACTTTTCATTTACATTATAAATTATCCATGTAATACTTCACAACACTGCTATCACTTTTCGTCAATTGAGTATCACATTTTATAAATTTATATAATATTTAGATAAAAATAAATTAAATGAATAAAAAAATTAAATTAACAAAAATTTTAATAATAAAAATATAATTTAAAAAATAATACTATATATTTACAAATATTTATAGTGAACATATAATTAATTAATTTACTTTTATAAATAAAAATTCTAATTTTCTAATTTGACTACAACCAAACAGAGCCCTTAAAATATATTTAATGGGTTAATAGGTGATCTGTCACATATAAGGGGATCCGTGAGACGGTCTCACCCAAGTCTTTTCCAAAAATCTTTTGTTAATTTTTTTACAACTATCCATTCCATAAATATTTACTATTTTTTTCCTAAATTTTTAATATAATTAAGCGCCAACACATGCTCTCTTTGTTTTTCCTTAACGTTATTTCCTCTCCTTTATTATTATTATTAGTATAATATCCGCGTTGTAATGCAGATTATAAAAATTTTATTTTAAATCTGAAATATTTTATTTAATAAATAACAAATTAGTAATATACTAATAATTAAATTTGATTTTATAATCAATATTATATATTTCATTTATAAAATATAATATTATATAGTATTTTAATTTATATAATATAAGTGTTTGTAGATTTTGATTTAGAATTTATGCACCCATGCACCCAATTTTATTTTATTTCTTCATAATATGCTATATTAATTTTATTTAAATAATATATGTAGATTTCTTAATAATATATACTCCTTCCGTCTCATTCTAATAATTATATATTTTTATTTTGAGCTTCCATCCCATTCTAATAGCTATATATTTTCATTTTGAGCGTCACATCTTAAATTTGGGTGTTACATATTAGGATGGACGTCCCATACTACTTTAGAATAGATCTATTAAGAAAATTAAGTTCCATCAAAACCAAAATACAATTAATACATGGCAAAAACTCCCGTGCACCTGGGCGCATGGACCACATTCCGTGCGCCTTTAGAATTTTGTGCTAAATTGTATACCTTTTAGTATACAGATGCGTACCCTTTATTTTGTAAAGAAAATTTGGGGCGCATGAACAACACTTCGTGAGCGTATAGAATTTTGTGTTAAATTGTATACCCTTTAGAACAAAATGATGTACTTTTTATTAATTAAAGTGTATACCCTTTAGACCAAAGTAATGTACCCTTACTCATAATATTAAATTTCTAAAGCGCACGGAATGTGTCCCGTGCGCCCGGACGCCCGCAAGTCTCATTCTTAATACATAATCATAAATTACATCAATAGAAACAAAACACATATAAATTTTTATTTTGAAAAGAATAAAATTACTACACTTGTGTTTTGAAAAATCCAAATAAGGAAACTACTTTACAAATATATATATTAAGATTTTTCGAAATCCCCTTTTTATTTTTATAATAATAATAATTTTATCTTCTTCTTTTTATTTATTCCCTAAAACCTTTATATTATTTTTTTTTTTAATCTTCTACTAATCTTTAAACCCCATTTATTATTATGGGTAGGTCTTGTGTGAGACCGTCTCACGTGAGACCATTTTTCACTTTTTAAAATAGTTATCACTTTCGCTATAAATCGTTATCACTTTCGCTATAAAATATTATCACTATAAACTGTTAATGAAAGAATATTATCACTTTCCATTAATTTAATATCACTTTTTTTCATAAAAGTTATTATTTTCTGGCCGTCTCACATCACTCTCACGTAAGCCCTTACGTGAGACGGTCTCACACAAGTCTTTGCCTTATTATTATTATTATTATTAGACAATGACTAGAATAGAGCAGGTTTTTTTTAGAATATGTAGGACCAGATCTTATATACCCGACTAATCGGATCTGGAACACATGCCAATTCTCTCCCAAATAATGCCACGTCACAAACTCAATCCCAATCTTCTCGCTAGATCTGTTACTGTTGGAAAATTTTGGAGCTTTGGACATGAAACTGGAACCAAATTGGCCTTCGGTAAAACCTTGATCCATTGCTCTGAAGCCCCCACAGAAATTGAACTCCGCCGTAGTGGATCCAACGCCGACGCCGCCAATTTGAAGCCAATTTGAAGAACCATATTCAGATTCGAGTTGAATATATATGTAGACACGTCTATCCATGTCTCCAAATCTCATCTTTCAGTACAATGTATGCCTTTTATCTGATTAATCTTTACTTGAAACGTGAACTAGTTTGAATCTCGATACTGCCTCGAATTTTTATTCTTGTTGTAGCGTAAATTTGCTGTATCTAAATAGGCAAAATGATCTGGTATGTTTGATCTTTAGACTATTTATTTGCATGTTAGTTGACTGGTCAGATATAATAATACTCTTCGCTCGAATTTCTTTCGATGATCTGTTGTGTAAAAGCGTCATCTATAAATTTTCAGAATGGGAAAACTTCTGCTTGCGATCTGTTCGATTACTTATTTTCATTTAAGCTGACTGGTCAGATAGTTCCCTTTAGTCGAATATGTATCAATAGCATGTGGGTCGATTTACCATTGCAGGGTCTTCCACATCTCCCATGATCCACCGGTGAAAGGAATGTTCTTGGTTGGGCAACACGGCTACAGGCTCCTACATCGCATGCTCTCCCGATCTCTCTGATGTGTCGGTTCGGGATCCACTGGACTGCTCTCCAACTTCTTTCCGGGGATCTCCGCTCCTTCTTCCCACTCATCGAAGTTCACAACTCTGACGACGTTTCTCAGCCGCTTTCGGGTGTTCGGGTGATGGAGTTGGTGGACGGGCTATTCATAGACTGCAACATTAACCAATATTGATAAACCCCCCACTTTGTAAGGCAGGAAACAACATCCCATTTAGACTGTGGATTTTCATTTCTCGAGTGTCAACTCTGTCCATGCATACTTACTAGGAGTACTATTAATTAGTTTTGATTGTACACTGTTGTCTTTCTCAATAGCTAAGTTAGTAATAATTAATTAGGTGAATGCTCCCTCCCTCCCTAATTTATTTTATCTACTCCTGTTTTCCATTGGAATACCATCTCTGGAATACCATCTCTGAACTTCAAGTATTTCATTAGTTTACTTTATTGTATCAATTTAGTCTAGTATTCAAAAATTTGTTTTAATTCATTAGGTTACTATTTATAATAAATTGGGTTACTATAAACAAGTTTTTGGATTACTCTTTATGTTGATTTGTTTATATATTGTTCAGTTTGGTTAACATCTTTTACGCTACTCTTTTTTATTAATTGGGCTACTCTTTATAATAAATTGGGTTACTATGAACAAGTTTTTAGATTACTCTTTATGTTTATTTGTTTATATATTGTTTAGTTTGGGCAACATATTTTAGGCTACTCTTTTCTATTAATTGGGTTACTCTTTATAGTAAATTGAGTTATTATAAACATGTTATTGGATTACTTTTTATATTGATTTGTTTATGTTCTATTCTGTTTCGTCAAAACTTTTTAGGTCACTCTTTTTTATGAATTGGGTTACTCCTTATAATAATTTAGATTAGTATGAATAAACTTTTAGATTGCCCTTTATGTTAATTTTTATATGTTCTATTCTATTTTATAAACAAGGTTACTTTTTTTCTATTAATTAGGTTACTCTTTATAATGAATTGAGTTACTCTTTGATTTTATTTTATATTCTAATTTTTTGAAAATGAAGACATATATTGTGAAAAATTAAATTGTCCGAAATCTATAAGTTGGTAGATCATTCTATAGAAATAATTAGGTTACTATTTAAAATTAATTGAATTACTCTTTGATTTGAAATTCTAATTTTTAAAATAAAGTTATACACTGTGAATAATTAAAATTGTAACATGTAAGCCTATAAAACACTTTATAATAACAATTAGATTATTCTCTGAGATTAAAGATGTTGAAATTAATTGAATTACTTTATAGATTAAGGAATTGTTTGGTTCACTAAAGTTAATAAGTGGGTTAATAAAGCTTGTAAATGTGATAAACAATGGATGAGCATTAGAATTTCCTTAATTCCATATTAGTTTCATGGGATATTGTAACACACTTTCCCTCAAGGTTGTATTTCACCGGGACCCTTGCTTTTACTAATGGGCTTAGATGAAAATTAAGCCCGCATAAGTCCAATTAGTATATAAATTCTCTAATTTTTAGAAAAAATTTTAGACCCAATGAGTATTATTAATTCAAAGTGAACCAAACACACCCTAAATGATAAAGCCAAAAAAGAATTTATTAAATACATCGCCATAATTAATGATCATGATGGCATTTCTTCATAAAACCCAGCAAAATACAAGCCTTTTACTAATAAAAAATAAGGATATTGGCAAGAAAAACCAAATCCACAATAGTAGAGTATTGCCACCATTACAAATTTCAATAAGCTACGTCACCATAAGTGCTAGGTTTTGAGAGTTGTCCTCCTTCTATAGGGATAGTATGAACCATGAATGTATACAATACAGGATGGACTTTCTGATACATTTGTCAAAATCTTGTGAAAGACACTACCTGCAAAAACCAAAACACAACTACTTAATAAATATTTTCGTGAAAGACACTACCTGCAAACACCAAAACACGACTACTTAATAAACATTTTCGCAAAACACCTTAACAATGAATTAATTTGGCAACATGAAGCTACCATTAGTCCTCAATAGTTGAGAGCACAAGGACACATACCTTGCCTATAAATGCTGATGGACCACCAAGAGAAGCTACTCCACTGCCACGTTAGCAGGGGCGCCTCCAGGAGCCTTTTTAAATGGTGGTGATTCGGCCAATGAAAGTCCATTCGTAGTTGGTACAAAATCAATAAGCATTTCTCCAAAGCAAACCACAAGAGAGGATTTATTTGTATCCAATGTACTATTACCACTTTCTATTGCTTGCCCTATGAACTGAAGAATCAGAGTCCAATCCAACTATTCCAGATGATACATCATTAAAGATGATACATCATTTAATTCACCACAAAACATGAATTAAGTAATCAAATAAGACATGCAATTTGAGAATTTAAAGAAAATAGTGGCACCTTTGTACAATCTGTCTTGTACTCCCAACTTCCTTGTAGCAAGAAGCTCTGCTAATTAAAAACTCCATCACCTCCATCAACATCACTAGCCTTCACTTGAAGAATAACAACTCAAGACAACCATTTGATGGCAATCAATCCAACTAAAGGGCAAATGAGAAGGATCGCTGAAGCTGGTCAAGTAAAAATGAAATTACAACAGGCAACTTGTTGAAATTTCTTACATTACAGACAGCATATAAACGGAAATCATCTCAAATAAACCAATCCTAAATACAAAAAATAGCGTAATCCCATTCAGAAATCATGCTCGATGGTGTTGTTGACAACGAAATCCATGCTCAAAGCCACATTATTTACATAGGAGATGAATTTCGATGCAAAGAAAAGGGGCGATTGAAGTTGAGGCAATGCCGTGCGGTTGCAGCAGACTGGCAGTGGATGGAGGTGGCGGCATAGAGAGCAGCGAGGCGTAGAGTTTGTCGGGTGAATTGTGCGATTGGGGAGGACAGCGAGGATTTGAAAATAGAACAGCAGAAGGAGGGGAGAAGGTTAATAGGTTTTGATTGTGAAATTTGAGCTTGAAGAAGTAGCGTAAATCCGTAGGGAGAGAGAGAAGGAAGAGAGAATCGAACATCGTAGGTAGAATTATTATTTCAGAAGCGATTATCAATTCGGAAGAGAGAATTGAACATCATAGGAAGAAAGCTGGAAGAAGGGGATCTGGTTCCACCAAATTTAGTAGGACCGGTCCTACCCTAGTCACTCTCTTATTATTATTATGATTATTATTGTTATTATTATTATTATTATTATTAATACAACGCGCCAAAATTTACTCTTAAATTATTTATGATATAATTATAATTAAATTATTATTATTGAATTTTTAAGGGAAAATCATTAATATATACACTTTTAAACTAAATTACTATGAGATATAAGGAATTTAAAATAATTACTCTCACATACAAAATATTAAAGTAAAATACCAAATATAAGCTTATAATTCCATACACTTTTAAACCACCAACCCTACCCCTCATCCACCCACCCACCCGCCGGACGGCGGACTGCCGTTGACCGCCGCCGCCTGCTGCCGAAATTTAAAATGTGAAAAAATAAAATTGTGCAAAACTAAATTGTGCAAAACCAAATTGTGCAAAAATAATTTGTCCAAACAAATTATGCAAATACATAGGGCTATTTATGGTATCAAAACTAATATTAGAAAATGCATTATTAATTGCTATTTGTTGCATCAATTGAATAAACATGATTCAAGAGTGTTCAAATTGTCACTAACGTACCATAACAGACTGTAGCTTCATCATTCATCACTATGACCATGTCATTTTAATGAAATGGAGTATCCATCCGTTAATGCATAGAAATTGAAATAAAATTCTTTCTATGAAAATATACGTAAAGACAATTTCTCATAATTAAACGTTTATTCATATCGTAAGATAAATAAATAACTCTCACTGCAACAGCCACTACTCTCGTAGTATTACCCATATTCTAAATAATCTCATCATCACTTAGTGGTACGCTTTTAGTGATTCCAGTATCTACACACAATGTGTCAGTAAATGCCATCACTAATCATACTTCAACGACTAGTGAATGAGATACTAACCTTGTTCATGCCTTGATGAAATTGGATTTCTTTCACCACTTATTTTGTCATAAGTTCCCCACCATATATAACCTCTCGTATTTCAGGTAGAACTTGCTCAAAACTTTTAGGTAAATTATGAAGAATAAATTGATCTAGGTTTCCCCTTCAATTTCTACTCCAAGCATTCTCAATTCATTCATCAACTTATCCATGATCTCTTGCCTTTATAGCCAACTCAAGTATCTGAAGAGTCGCATGAGACCATCATATTTATATGAACCTCTCACCTCTTCACTAAAGACTTTAATAGGCATCATGGAATATCCTTAGTGAGAACACATATTTTTATTTTCTTAAGCAGTAAGATTCAAAACCAAGACTCTTTTCTAATCATCTAATTTTAGTCCAGTAAATATAATTTCTTTCAGTAAATAATAAGCAGCTAAACCATTTGAAAAAACAGAGAATAATAAATAAATACACCGATCAAATCTTCAAATTTTATCCTTTTATATTGATTTCCTCAAAACAATATAAAATCAAAATTCACTGACATCTCAAGCACCGTGAGTCTGCAAGCCACGTTAGTGTGGACGTTTTACGAACCCGAATATTTACAAGAGAAGGTTTTACCCATTAATTTCATTTGTCAACCTAATCTCATGACAAAATAATTAATAGTTGGTTCCACTTTAGCCATGCAAATAATAACAGTGACTCCGTTGGAGAGGCTACTAATTATTTACATCTAAGTGTACACCATTATTTGATCCCATGTCCGTTGCGTGAGATTGTGTGCCTTACAGTTGGAGATGTACACACGCGCTCGGATAACTTCCTACAATCATCAATTACATATTTGTACCAGTGAACCGCACATAATCTCATCCGTTAGGGAGGAAGGTCTATGCCAACACACAAGTTCATGTGCCACATTACAAATAATAATTATTTAATGAAGTCTGACTAGTGATCCGTAAATACACTCATCCGTTAGGGAGAAAGGTCAATTGCCAATACGCAAGTTTACTCACATCACTTACAAACCAATAATGGAGGCCACGGGAGTTAATTATCAATCCCCTTTCCCACTTAGTCATTTAACACCGAGGATTTTTACATGCATATAATATTTAACAATAAAATACACATCCTAGCATGCTCCTATTACGGCACATAAGGCAGTAAATCATAGAGAATCATGCATTCATATATAACAATAATTAGATAATTAAATCAATTATAACAGTAACATATCACGGCGAATTCGATTGTTCGCCACCAAGCACGAATGTGGACAAGGACTACCAGATAATCAAATTTAAAAAATTTTCAGATTAATCAAATTTTCGAAACTATCGATATCGTCCAGATTATCAAATTTTCAGATAATCAAATTTTCGAATCAATCGATATCGACTGTTGATATTGTCCAAATTATCGAAATCATCGATATCGACCAGATTATCAAAATTTCAAAAAATTTCAGATTATCAAAATTCCAAAAATTTCAAATTATCAAATTTCCAAAAATTCCAAATTATCAAAATTTTGAAATTTCCAGATTATCAAATTTAAAAAAATATCATATATCAAATCAAATTTTTAGAAATTTCAGATTATCAACTTTTTCAAAAATTTCAGATTATCAAATTTTCAAAAAATTCAAGATTATCAAAATTCCAAAATTTTCAGATTATCAAATTTTTTAAAATTCCAGATTATCAAATTTTCGAAATTTCCAGATTATCAAATTTTTAAATTTTCAAATTACCAAATTTCTAAAATTTCCAGATTATAAAAATTTTTAAAATTTAAAATTATCAAATTTCTGAAAATTCCAGATTATCAAATTTCCAAAAAATCCAGATTATCAAATTTTTGAAATTTTCAGATTATCAAATTTCCAAAAATTTCAGATTATCAAAATTCCAAAAATTCCAGATTATCAAATTTCCGAAAATTCCAGATTATGAAAATTCCAAAAATTCAAGATTATCAAATTTCCAAAAATTTTAGATTATCAAAATTTTAAAATTTCAGATTATCAAATTTTTGAAAATTCCAGATTATCAAATTTTTTTAAAAAAAAACTTGCCACCAAAGCGTATAGAGTATTCAACAAGAAATAAAATATCTAAACCCTAATCCACGTTTAACACAAGTATATGGTATTCGAATAGGGTATACTAGCATGAATACTTAAACCCTTTCACCTTTGGACATAAACCCTAGCCTAGCCTAACGTGTCACGCTTCACCACAAAACCGATGCTCTGATACCAATTATTGACATTCGATCATTTGGTTAACGTGAACCGTTAGAGTTCCATACGTTTCTAACATACAGTGAAAGCATAAAGACAAGAAACGCATTACCTTTCACCAGGGTATATTGATGAAGATGGATTCTCGCCACCAGCCTATACAGTCCCACGAGAATGGCCATAACTTCCTCATCCAATGTCGGAATTGAGTGATCTACGCACCGAACGATCCTCTCTTCCGTGGCTTTCCGTCAATATATCATACATTGAATTCCAAGGTCTGTAAGATTTTATAAAATTTGTACAAGTTGGCAGACAGCAGCAGCAAACAACCTTTCGGTCTTCTGCTGTATTCCCAAGTTCGATCTCGAAGTCGTGTGGGCGACGATCCTCGAGATCTTCTCAATCTGCTGTTCTGTCTACCCTCTTCACGTGTTAGGCGTGTCTCACTTAGGGTTAGAACAGCTGAGATGACTTATATATGGGCTACAACAAGGACAAGGAGAAGAAATTAGAGTTGGGCCTCCATTGGGCTTAAGTATCCAAACTTAGCCCAAAGCTTATACTTAAGTCCAATAATAATAATATAGTCCACTAAATATTATTACTGCACTGCCACTCCAATCCCAAAATTATGTTTTTGGCTCCTTCTTATTATGAGTCGTTAGTCTCCCCATGTTTAAGGTATACAATGTCCATTAATTAATTAAGTTACTGACAACTCCATTAATTAATATTTCATCCGAAAGTAATACCACTCAACCTCATTATCATGCCTGATAAATTTCACCTGCAGGGTTTACATGATAATCCTTATGAGCTTCTCAAGGGGACATCATCAACCTATAACGGACACGGATTCCTTCTACAATCAACAGCACACCATAGAGAAAATACTATTTCCAAACTTACCGAGTTTGTTGATTTAATATATAAATCTCACCCATTGATGAATCAAAGAAATACATAATGTCTTACGTGTCGAGGTTATTGTATAAGGATTAAGAGCACGAATATCCATAATAACTGAAATCAAGTTCTCTTATATAGTCAGTATAAGTTGAACGATCTCAAGCAGTCCTACTCAATACACACAAGTGCACTAATGTGATTTTATAGACAAGACAAGCTAATACCAAATCACATTACAACCAGCCCGATAGAGAGTCTCCGTCTATCTCAGTTGTGAGCATCTGTTTATACTTTATAAGGAAATCGATAATATGATCTTACGCGTGTTGTCGCACAACATATTGTCTACAGTATAAAGTAAGTGGACTGTTGCATCGAACATATAAATAAATTATAATACGCAATCATTTGATCACATGATTCTCATTTCAAATAAATTGTTATAACATTGTTCATACATAAAGCTAGACTTTTAGTGTACAATCCAACACAATAGGTTCCCTTGATGTTGATGAGGAGAGAGACACGTGTTTTTCCCTTTCATAAAAATATACTTTCAACCTCTTTCTCTCTCTGCTCCTCCTGCCTTACCCAAAACCAAACCCAACACTTCTACATTTTAGGATAAATTATTGGGAATACAAGTATACAACCCTCTCCCTTCTCCTATCCCTCAATTCAGTGTTGTTCTTCCTTGAACCCTTCACCAGCCCCTTCAACCACCCCCACCCTCCCGGTTTCCTCTCCTCCCGCCACTATGGTTATCGGAAATTCTCCGGCATCCAAATCCAGATTGGTGGCCCTCACCCCTCTTAATTAGGGATGGTAATGGTGATGCGCGTTTTCTTTGCATGCAAAATTAATACCCAAGTATTAAGGATATCAGTTGCAACTTAAGCGAGCGATCAAGTGAATATCGAACCTAAAGGACATCGTATTATTAATTTAATTATTTACTAAATTAATTAAGACAAGTTGAAAATTAAGACCGAGGTTTGAATTACTAAACTACTAATAAATAATTAAAATAAAAAATAAAATAAAATATCACTCGAAGAATACGAAAGTGGATCAAGTAGGAGAATAGGTAGCTCTAGGATAATCCAGTTTTACTCATTAATTTCCCTTTCATGTGTTGGTGTCCGATTCTACCCTGTGGAATATGGACGTATCACTAAGCCATGCATATTTACTCTATAGACACAAGCAAACTTGCATATAACACGTGTGAATAACCTCGGAGTAAGAGATAATTCCACCCACCTTTCTAGGTACTATCAGTATCAATTATTTTCCCCTAGGATTGGTACTCTAACCCGATATGATCTCCCTTTATACGTACTATAAAATTATCCTCTTTATCCTACTTACTAACCCGAATTCAATTCAATTAATAAGTATTTATATAAGATAGTTCTAACGAAGCTTCAGAGTCCCCTTACTTAGAATCATAACATGAAATCCTATTCAGCGGTGAACACACTCAATCTACAACCATCATATATATTCAGACTCTATATACCAATTGAAGATGCACAAAACGACCGTGAATATGGATTAAGAAAGCACAATCATATATAAAATAAATTCACAAGTAGTGTTGTACGGAGTTTACACATGATAGTTCAATTAATTCGTAAAAACTTTCACAACCCTAGTTCTATCAAAAAAGCTCTAGTCCATGATGTTTTGAAGAACAATCATGGGTGTTGGATAAATCTTACCCGAATGTCTGGAAAATTACAAAATTAATTAGGAAATGAAATAAACCCTAGATATGAGCGTTGTCGCATCCTTCTCCGTCTTGAATTCTCCTCTTAGTTCTCCTCTTGATTCCGCGAACGAATCTTGAAAGTGATGGATGGATGGAGGAAATGATGTGAATGATGGTTGGGGGGTGATCCCCCCTTGTGGGGTGTGGTCTAGTTGTGGCCTCTCTTATGGCTCTCCTGTTGTTTTCTCTTCCTTCTTACTGCTGCAAAAGCCTTATTTTATACTTGTAATCGTGCCTCTCGGGCCTGGAATGGGCTTTTTAAGCGATCACACGTATTGAGGGTGTAAAAATACAGATATGGTAAGTTTCCGAGACTCAATTCTACCTCACCAACAGGTCAAATTTACCCCCTCCATGTCAAATTGGCCTACTGTAAGTCCCAGGTGCTCAATTCGACCAGCACAAATGGGTAAATTGACAGGTCGTGGTCGAATTGCTTCTTTTTCTGTCCAATTTGACCTCAATTCGACCAGCACATCAGGTCGAATTGACGTCCCCCTGGTCGAATTGACTTGCACAGTCTCACCTTTTCGCGTATAACTTCCACATCTGAGCTATAATTTGAGTGATTCTTGCGCTCACGCAATCCTCTCTTACTTGGATTTCTTTTCATATAATGAACTTACAGAAACGTAGAAAGTAGCACAGAAATTCTGTTCGGCACAGCTCGCGCGATGTCACCATTTCAATCATAACTTCCTCGTTTGGAATCCGAATGAGGTGTTCTTTATATCAATATGATCTTCTTTTCAGGGGCTTTCCAACCATGTTTCACACTACCACTTTTGATATCCACACTTCACAGAAAAATTACGAAAGTTGGATGTGCGTTTTCGGCATTCTTGCGCAAATTGCACCTTTTTTCCAACTTTGCACTTTTCATCCTTTTTCCACCTAAAACACAATCAAAAACATCAGCGCACCATTTTCTCACATATATTGAATATAAGACACTCGTGCTAATATATAACAATAATTCTTATCGAAAAGGTGTTAAATTGGACACTCAAACACGCTAATTTCAACTCTCATCAATCCCCAAACTTACCCGTTGCTCGTCCCGAGGTAACAAAATAAAAGTAAAGAGAAAGAGAGAGAGTAAGAAAATTAGCGGGGAAACAAGGACTATGGCTAATACCCCATTCAAAATACAATTGTCATCAACTTAGGTCATGCAACTCTCATTACATGTAATAATCAATTCAAGCATATAAGTTAAGACAATCACCACCAATCAAATGCTCCATTGACATGTTCTCACGGGAAGTATATATCACTCACACTCAAGTGTAAAATATGTACACTTATGAGTTATGGTGTTTACGCTCAAATTCAATTCAAGTGCATGCGTAACCATAAGCTTGCCAAAAGTCACAAACTCTCATTTTACTTGTAGCTAGCAAATAATGGATCAAAAAGGTCTTTTATATGGTTGTAATGTAGGCTCTTTGGAAAAGATGGGAAATATATGGATAAGTGACTCAAAACTTGGATCAATCAAGCTGCAGTCCCTTTCAATCTTTCATTCTTCCTCATCACTTCAATTAAGCACAATACTCTTCCATCTTTCTCCTTCAAGCACAACATTTTTCTTTCCAACTTTTTTAGCTCTTCAACTCCATCATTCTCCTTTTCTTCACCTTCTTTTTTTCTTTCTTTTTTTTTCTCTTTTGAGGTACCAGTGTCGGGCATTACCTCTCACATCCTCCGTTAGGTACTAGATTTAAGCACTACCCTAGGGTGTTTATTTTCATAGAGTACTAGATTTAAACACTACTCCATGAATTTTCCTTTTGATCCTTAGAACTCTTCTTTCGTCATTCTTATCATCCCTCAAATCACCACTCTCTTCAATTCAGCTTTATTGGCTATCAAAAGAATGGATTTAAAAAGGCTCAAACGGGATGACTAGGGATTTAATGAATTCAGGTAAAGTATAAAGGAAAATATGGGTTAAATATCAAAGATGGCCTAATATCATTTTCATAATCCGCTAAACTAATCTTGAATATTCAAAGAGACTCAAGGCAAGTTCTAGAATACACACACCAGAATGATACTCACCAGAAAAGAAATATCATGTGTTTATGTAACATGATCAATGAGGCTCAAAATCTCACATGGGTATTTAACAAGTAACAGAGCACTTTTCATGGTAAGCAATATCACACAAGTACACATAGAACTTCTTATCACAATATAACTCAAGTACACTGCATGTGAATTTTAGCACACTTAAAAAATATAAGCTCATGTAGATCACAAAACCATAAACTCAATCCTTCCACTCCATGAATCAAAAGCACACATAAAAAATTAGAATAAGGAACGAGGGCACCTGATTTTTCTTCAACTTATTCGCGAGCTCCTTGAGTTGCTCAACTCGGTCATCTTGCCACTCTTCTACCTTTTTCTATCATCAAAGCTCAACATACTCATCATCACAAGATTCATCAATAATAAAATAGGAGAACTATAAGAAAGACACAATTGACTATCTAATCGACTCCACATACTATAAACATCACTGAACACTATGCAAATTGTAAAAAATCGACACTCAAAATCGATTACAGTTTCAATATACCGCAAAAAATCAATTCTCCTAGCAAACATTACTAAGAAAAGATTATATTCTTAGTGCTTCAATGAGGTAAGTACATCACACCCCCCAAACTTAGTAAAAACGTAAGTCGAAACTAAGTTTGAAAGAGATGTAATTGCCGATTAGTATGCACCTTAAATATAAAAAATTTTCACTCACACGAAAGAAATAATTGTTGGATTGTATACTAAAAGTCTAGCTTTAGTATGAACAATGTTATAACAATATTTGAAATGAGAATCATTGATCAAATGATTGCATCTTATAATTTATTTTATATGCATGATGCAATAGTCCATTTACTTTATACTGTAGATAATATGTTGTGCGACAACACGCGGAAGATCATATTATCGGTTTCCTTATAAAGTATAAACAGATACTCACAACTGAGATAGACGGGGACTCTCTATCGGTATGGTTGTAGTGTGGTTTGGTATTAGCTTGTCTTGGCTATAGAATCACATTAGTGCACTTGTGTGTATTGAGTAGGACCGCTTGAGATCGTTCAACTTATACTGACTTATAGAAGAACTTGATCTCTGTTATTATGGAAGTTCGTGCTCTTAATCCCTATACAATAACCTCGACACGTAGGGCAGTATGTATTTCTTTGATTCATCAATGGGTGAGATTTATATGTATTAAATCAACAAACTCGGTGAGTTGGGAAGTAGTGCTGTATCTATGGTGTGCTGTTGATTGTAGAAGGAATCCATGTCCGACATAGGTTGATGATGTCCCCTTGAGGAGCTCATAAGGTTTATCATGTAAATCTTGCAAGTGAATTAATTTCCGGCATGATAAAAAGGTTGAGTGGTACTACTCTCGGACGAGATATTAATTAATTTGAGTTGTCAGTAACTTAATTAATTAATGGACATTGTATATCTTAAACATGGGGAGACTATCGGGCTTATAATAAGAAGGAGCCCAGAACATAATTTTGGAATTGGACGGGTAGTGCAATAATAATATTTTAGTGGACTATATTATTATTATTGGATTTAATTAAAAGCTTTGGGCTAAGCTTGGTTAATTAAGTTCAATTGAGGCCCAGCCCAATTTCTCCTCCTGGTCCCTGCTGTAGCCCAATATATATAGTCATCTCAGCTTCTGGAAACCCAACTTGCTGCGCCTCTTTTGACGTAAGTTAGAGAGAAGCAGATTGAGAGAACTCTGGGGATTGTTGACCACCCAACACCAGAGTTGACTTGGGACATACAGCAGAAGATCACGAGGTGTTCTTCTCAGATCATCATCCACTACACCAAACCAGAAGACGGGTAATTGTTTTATGCTTCCGCTGTTTAATTGCCTGTTTTTATTGTTGAATCACGTTCACCATAAGATCCAATTACTAACAATTGGTATCAGAGCATGGTTTCTTGGTGAAACGTGATTTGATAGATGGGTATGTGATTAATTGATTAAATGAAATAATCTGTTTTAATCGCATGTTTGGTCAGTATGATAGAAGTGATTTTGTTATTACTTTGTGATCTTCTGTTATGTGATCTACTGTTGTTGTATTGTATTATTTTAATTGAATACATGGTACACATATTTTGGTCACAAAAAGAAGTCAGTAAGTCTGTCTATAGTCACCCGTTTCTCACACACACTCACACCTTGCACGGTGGGTGTGCATCCGCCGGCGCGTGGAGAATCGTGAAAGAAGATGGACGGACGAGAGAAGACAGCGGCGCGTGGTCTCTGGAAAATGACGGACGCCCGACGGCCGGCTGAAGGCGCTGACCAGCGTTGCTTCTGGCCGGCGTCTGAAAGATCGTTGGTGTTTTGATGGGTGACCGGCTGGGTGATTCGATACAGTTCCGGGATAGTCACCGACGACTTCCGGGTGAGTCTGCGGCAGATCCAAATCGATAGGCGGCGGTGCTGTCGAGGCGAATCGGCTGGCAGGATCGGTGCTGCGATTGCTCGGCACAGCGGTGTGCGGCCGGACGAAGGCGTCCAGATGGCGGCGGCGGACTGGGCTGCGGCAGATCGACGCAGCGCCGGACTAGGGCTTCAAGATGGGCGGCGGCGGACTCGGGAAGCGGCATTCCGAGCGAGTCTGCTGCAATTTCCAGGCGAGTTCATCGTTCTTCTAGGCGGGCCTCGGGAGTGCAGTTTGGATGGCGATGCGTCGCCAAGTTTCTGCAACTGCTCATGGCGGCGACGCCAGCGATGGGAGGTGACTGGCGGGTTCCGAGACCACCGATCGGCGGCAGTTCGAACAGCATCTCAGCGTGTGTTGCTGATGGCTAACCTGTCGGTGGAGGCGGCGCGCACCAGGGAGCTGCTCGGCGGCGGGCTTACGGCGAAATTCCGGTGGTCGTTTGGCGGCGCCACCGGAGACAGCGGCTCGGCGGCGCCGGCAATCGCCTGAGGTGATGAGGCTTCGGCGGCATGTGGTTAGGGCAACTTTCTGTGATTTGGGCTGTCCAGACAGGGCCCATTTTTTTATTGGATTAATTGGTTTTTGGGCTAGGGTCTGTTGGGCCCAAATCCTTTTATTATTGCCTTGGGCCTGATTTGTTGTTGCTGTGTATTGGGCTGCTTGGTTGTATTTTATTAATATGCCTGTTGGGCCCAATTCAGTAATTTTTTAAAGGCTGCTCAATTAATTTTAATTTGGTTTTGGGCTGTTGGGCCCAATTTTAATTAAAATGGTATTGGGCTGCTGGGCCCATGGCCTGCTCAATTTTAATTTGGTTTTGGGCTGTTGGCCCAAATTTAATTAAAATGGAAATGGGCTGCTAGACTAATTAATTTAATTAATTGTGGATAATGGGCCAAGCATGTAGTTATTATTTTTAATAAGCTAATTTTGTGCTTGTGGGCTTGATGGATTTAATTTGGTTTTGGGCTGAGTATATAAGTCATGGAAAATGGGCTTGATTAATTATTTAATCTGCTGCTCATTTTGTGATCCTTTGTTGCTCTAGGGCCCAAATTAATTAATCCACTAATTATGCAATTAATTAATGTTATATAACTGATTAATTGATTTAATTGTCAATTATTGTTGTATATGTGAAAGACATGTTCTATGTGATTTATTTATTTAAATTACTGTTAATAGAAGCATGTCTTAGTTGTATATTTTATTCTGGAATATTATATGCATGTTAAAAACCCTCGGTAATTAAATAACTAAGTGTGAGAGGGGATTGGTAATAAATTCCCGCGGCCTCCATTATTGGTTTGTTAGCAATGTGAATAGACTTGCGCGTCGGCATTAGAGCCTTCCTCCCCATCGGATGAGTTTATTCATGGATTGCTGGAACAGACTTCATTAAATAATTACGTTTGTAATGTGATGCATATGAACTTGCGCGTTGGCTTAGACCTTCCTCCCTATCGGATGAGTTTATATGCGGTTCACTGGTACAAACTTGTAATTGATGACTGTAGAAAGTTATCCGAGCGCGTGTGTACTTCTCTATCTGTAAGGCACACAAGCTTGGGCCGCGGACTTGGGGTCAAATAATGGTGTACACTTAGATGTAAATAATAAGTATCCTCCCCATCGGAGTCACTGCTTTTATTTGCATGGCTAAAGAGGAACCGACTATTAATTATTTTGTCATAAAGTTAGGTTGACAAATGAAATTAATGGGTAAAACCTTCTCTTGTAAATGTTCGGGTTTGTAAACGTCCACACTATCGTGGCTTGCAGACTCACGGTGCTTGAGATGTCGGTGAATTTTATTTTATATTGTTTTGAGGGAATCAATATAAAAGGATAAAATTCGAAGTTTTGATCAGTAAATTTAATCGTGATTCTCTGTATTTCGAATAGTTTTAGTCTCACTAATTGTTAACTAAAAAACATTATATTTACTTGTCCAAATTAGTTGATTAGAAAAGAATCGTGTTTTTGAAATTTACTGCTTAAGAAAATACATGTGTTCTCTCAAAGGACGGCTCATGATGCCTATTAAAGTCTTTAGTGAAGAGATGAGAGGATCATAGAAATATGATGAACTCATGTAACTCTTCAGATACTTGAGTAATTTAAAAGGCGCAAGATCATGATAGAATTTGATGAATGAATTGGAAATATATATGGAATAGAAGTTGAAAGGGAAACCTAAGTCAATTTTATTTTCCATAATTGCCTAGATGTTTTTGAGAAAGTTCCACCTCAATTACAAGAGGATGTAAATGGTGGGAAACTTCTAACAAAACATGTGGCAAAGGAAAGCCATTTTCATCCTAAAGTGAACAAGTTTAATATCTTATTTACTAATAGCCTAAACATGATTAGTGATGGCATCTACTGACACGAAGTGTGTAGATACAGGAATCACTAAATGTTTTTCACTTAGTAAGGATAAGATTGTTAATAACATGGGTAAAACTACGAAGGTAGTGGCTATTGCAGTGGGAGTTGTTTATTTATCTCATGATAAGAATAAACGATTGATTATGAGAAATTGTCTTTACGTACGTTTCATAGAAAGAATTTAATTTCGGTTTCTATGCATTAACGGATGGATACTTCATTTCATTTAAATGACATGGTCATAGAAATGAGGAATGAGGCTATAATCCGTTAAAGTACATTGGTGGATAATTTGGATACTCTTGAATCATGCACATCCCACAGATGCAATAAATAGTAATTGAATAATGCATCTTCTAATATTAGTAAGAGAAAGGAACCTTCGGAAATGAACTAAACATACATTTGGCGTCTATGACTAATTCATTTTACTTAAGTAAGATTCAAAAGTTGATAGCCGATAGACCGTAAGGTTTATCTGAAGTGGAAACTATCGGACTTGCGAGTCGTGCTTGGAAGTAAAATTGATTAACTGCCTTTTCAAGGCTGTGGGGTGTAGAGCCAAAGATATATATGTTGGAATTAGTTCATTCTGATTCAAGCGAACCTAATATTACCCAGGCGAGAGGTGGTTATGAATATTCGAAGATTATTCTGGAAACCAATATATTTATATGATGCACTGCATGTCTAAATTCTTTGATTAATTCAAGAATTGTAAGGCTGGTACAGTGAAGCGTCATGGAAAATATATTAAGTCATTACGATTTAATCGTGATGGCGAGTACCTCTTAGAATAGTTAGGAGTTGTTAATCAGAAGTTGAGATTAAATCTCAAGTTGACTACACCGGGCATGCCCCAGCTGAATGGTGTGGTGGGTAGAAGGTATTAGGCTCTTATGGTTATGATTAGATAGATGATGAATTATTTAGAATAATTAAATTCATTTTATGGATATGCCCTAGATACAGTAATTCGTGAAACGTTTGTCTGTATATGGGATATTCTAGAAAAATGGAGAGTGATTTATTTAGTCCAAAAGATCGAAGGGTAATTGTTAACACAATAACTAGATTTTTGGAAAAGGACTATGTAATAAATCACAAGCCCATGTATAAGTTGTTCTAAAGGAAGTGAGAGGAAAACACTAAGTATAAGTACCAAGTGTACAAGAGGATATACCACAAGGTAAACTGCAACGCGTGTCACGTCTGATACACAATTACATGTAGTGCCTTGTCGTAGTGGGAGGGTTGTGTGACGACCCATAAATATTTATTTTGGGAGAGTCGTGAGACTTGATCCCTAGTTAACATGGTATTATCCCACGGATACGACTTAGCACTACAAGATTAAAATGCGGAATCTTAGTAAGTTGTAATGAATGATGAAATAAAAGAGGATCATACGGTAAGGTGAAAACCTTGGAAGCAAAGCTTGTTGCGAAAAGGTGTACTCAGAAAGAAATGGTTCGATTATGAGAAAACCTGTTCGCTTGTAGCTATGCTTAGTTGATCCGGATTCTTTTAAATTTTGCTGCTCATATTGAATTATGAGGAACAACAAATAGATGTCAAGACAGCTTTCCTGAATGGAAGTCTTGAGGAAAACATCTATGTGAAGCAACCAGAGTGATTCATTGCAAAGTACTAATAGCATTTTGATAGTAAACTTAAAAGTGTCCGGCGATGGACTAAAGCAAGCTTTAAGATTGTGAAGCATCTGTTTTGATTAGATAATCCAATGGCATGGATTTAAATTAATGAGCGGATGAGTCTTGTGTATTGTAAAGAGTGACGGAAACGTGGTGGTATTTCTTGGACTATATGTAGATAGTATCTTGCTCATTGGAGACAATGAAAGAGTATTATCGGGCGTATGGGTACGGTTATTAAAGCGGTAGATATGAAGGACTTAAGAAAAGTAAAATATATCCTTTTGATCACGGTAATATGGATCATATGAAAGGATGTTATGCTTATCTCAAGTTTCATAAATGATACAATCCATACTTGTTTAGCATGAAAATTTATCTAAGTGAATGTGTCTTTGAGATACAAGAAGAAGATAAAGTAGATGAAAGCGGTTCCTTATGCTTCGGCGAATAAGGAAGCTTAATCTAAGGAATGCTATGAACGAAGTTGGATATCTGTGTTGCTGAACGCATGAACAGATGGTATCAACGTAACCCGGAACAAGAATGATGAACTGTGGTAAGATATATATGAAGTGCCTGAGAAGGACTGGTTATCATATATACACTTACTGGACAGATTCACTGCTTCTTGTGGATTACGTAGATTCGGATTTTTTAGTCATATTGGACGGTAGTAAATTCTCCTCAAAGGTTATGTGTTTGATTTTAGGAAGTAGAGTCATAATGTGGAGGAGTGTTATATAGAAATATATTTCAGACTCCGGACTCCATCATGGAAAGATGATAAATTGGAGCATATGAGGCTGCCAAAGTATCTATATGACTCTAGAAACTTCAAGATGGACTTCGAAGTGTTTCTAAGTTTGCCCAAGGAAATCACAATTTATATTGATGATATTGGTGCAGTTGCAAACTTGAAGAAATCACAAGTCCATAAGGCAATTAAATACATGGAGCGCGAGTACCACCTGTTACGAGAAATCGTATGATGAGGGGAAGGTTGTTGTCGCCTAGATTGCATCGGATGATGACCTAGTAAATCCATTTACAAGGACCTTAAGGCGAGAGCTTTTAATGGTCGTGTAGTGGGAGTAGGAATCAGATGTATGGCAGAAGACATGACAGCATAGTCTTTTAGTATAAGTGGGAGATTGTTGGATTGTATACTAAAAGTCTAGCTTTAGTATGAACAATGTTATAACAATATTTGAAATGAGAATCATTGATCAAATGATTGCATCTTATAATTTATTTTATATGCATGATGCAATAGTCCATTTACTTTATACTGTAGATAATATGTTGTGCGACAACACGCGGAAGATCATATTATCGGTTTCCTTATAAAGTATAAACAGATACTCACAACTGAGATAGACGGGGACTCTCTATCGGTATGGTTGTAGTGTGGTTTGGTATTAGCTTGTCTTGGCTATAGAATCACATTAGTGCACTTGTGTGTATTGAGTAGGACCGCTTGAGATCGTTCAACTTATACTGACTTATAGAAGAACTTGATCTCTGTTATTATGGAAGTTCGTGCTCTTAATCCCTATACAATAACCTCGACACGTAGGGCAGTATGTATTTCTTTGATTCATCAATGGGTGAGATTTATATGTATTAAATCAACAAACTCGGTGAGTTGGGAAGTAGTGCTGTATCTATGGTGTGCTGTTGATTGTAGAAGGAATCCATGTCCGACATAGGTTGATGATGTCCCCTTGAGGAGCTCATAAGGTTTATCATGTAAATCTTGCAAGTGGATTAATTTCCGGCATGATAAAAAGGTTGAGTGGTACTACTCTCGGACGAGATATTAATTAATTTGAGTTGTCAGTAACTTAATTAATTAATGGACATTGTATATCTTAAACATGGGGAGACTATCGGGCTTATAATAAGAAGGAGCCCAGAACATAATTTTGGGATTGGACGGGTAGCGCAATAATAATATTTTAGTGGACTATATTATTATTATTGGATTTAATTAAAAGCTTTGGGCTAAGCTTGGTTAATTAAGTTCAATTGAGGCCCAGCCCAATTTCTCCTCCTGGTCCCTGCTGTAGCCCAATATATATAGTCATCTCAGCTTCTGGAAACCCAACTTGCTGCGCCTCTTTTGACGTAAGTTAGAGAGAAGCAGATTGAGAGAACTCTGGGGATTGATGACCACCCAACACCAGAGTTGACTTGGGACATACAGCAGAAGATCACGAGGTGTTCTTCTCAGATCATCATCCACTACACCAAACCAGAAGACGGGTAATTGTTTTATGCTTCCGCTGTTTAATTGCCTGTTTTTATTGTTGAATCACGTTCACCATAAGATCCAATTGCTAACAATAATAAAGCAATAAAATGGAAGGGCAAGCCCCCAACAGGCGCTCATGTTTAACGTCGGAGAGTCACGACGGATGTAACCTTTGTAGGCTACTTGATCGAAGGACGGTCTTGTCGCATCCTCACCTTCAAGTACTTTCTTTTCCTATTCTTGTCTACACTCAACACCTCACCTTTCTTGGTCACAAGTATATGATCCTCAGAATTACCTTCCTCCCATGGCTATCTAGACTCCTTCTTGTCAATCTTCCACTTAAATTCAGAATCATCTGTTCTAGAAAAATCAAGATTAAACAAGTTAGGAATCATATCTATGATCTTGCATGATTGAGTCTCCATGGGCATCTTCGCTGCTTGAAGGTTCGACTCAAACGGTTGGTCGAACGGCTTTCTTGGGCATGATTGCGCAGTCTCACGGTTTTGAGCATAACTTTCGCATCCAACCTCCGATTGAGGTGATTCATGCGCGAAAACGACCCTCTCTTCCGTGGCTTTCTGATGGACTATCTTTGCAGCTGATTCGACCAGAATTCGACTTGTAGGTCTGGTCGAATTGAAGTCCTCCTGGTTGAATTGACCTTCTGTATGAATTTTGTCCTCCGATTTGACTTGAGGTCCAGGTCGAATTGAATGGCTGATGGTCGAATTGGCTCTCTGATGAAACAGAGTGCTCCAGAGGGTGCAATTTGACCTGGATTCGACCAAATGGTCTAGTTTAATTGGCTCCTCTCAGATCGAATTGGCCCTCTGTTGCTCCGGAACCACGTCTTGTAGGGTCAATCGACCTCCCCTACTGAATTCGACCTGTGTTGTTGGTCGAATTGGGGACAAATTGACCTCTCGATGTCTCCAACATCAATTCTGGCCTTATTGATCCCTCGTACTATTTTCTAGACCACAATGTGATTGCATTATTCTCCAACGTTAATGTCAATTGATTCACATATGTGGCCATCTGCCTGATGAGTGTGTAAATTCACGAGTCTAGCACCGGAATTTATGCAATTTTGGAGAGTTTGAAGGGTGAAATAGGTGAAAAACATATATATATATATATATATATATATATATATATTGTGAAAGAGCATGAATCAGGTGTTGTTGGTGCTGTTTGAGTGATTTTACTAGCGAAATCGGAGTGGAAGTGTCAAGAATTGAAGAGACAAAGTCGAAACCATTCGTATGGGCAAAGAAGAGGCTCGGTTCAACCTGAAGAAGGTCGATTCGACGTGTCCAATAGGTCAAACCGACGACATAAGGTATACAGAAGGCTGATTCGACCAAGATGGCAGGGTTCAACCTGAGCAACAGGTCGAACCATGGTCGAATCTATTCGCAGAATAGCTGGTTCGACCACGTTGCTATGGTTCGACTATCCAGTTGGTCGAACTGGATGCCAAAGACTTCCAGTAGCTGGGCTCGACTTGTGGTTTGACCTGTGATAATTGGTTCGACTTGCTGTGTAGGTCAAATCGATTTGCAGAAACTTACCATATCTGGATTTTCGAGGCCAAAACGCGTGTGATCACTTGAAATGCCCATTCCAAGCCCTAAGGATGTGATTACAAGTATAAAAGGAGGTTCATGCTGTGCAAGAAGGAAAAACCGAATCAAGAGATAGTATACAAACATCCTTGGAGAGAGAGAGAGACGATCCATCATCCGGAGAAGCTGCACAAGGAAGTTCCGCTGGAGATTCAAGTAAGATTGGTCCATCTAACCATGATTGTTCCTAGATCAATCATGGGCTAGAGCCACCTTTGTAGTTCTATGGTTATGAAGGTTTCATGAGTTAATTTGTATTTCGTGTGTAAACTCCGTACAACACTACTTGTGGTTTATTTTATATAAGATTGCGCATTTTTAATCAATACTCATAATCATTTTGTGCATCAATAATCGTTGTGTAGAGTCTGAATACATAACATGGTTATTGGTTGAGTGCGTTCACTGTTGAGCAGGGTTTTATGTTATAATTCTAAGTGAAGGGATTCTGAAATCTTATTAGAACTATCTTATATAAATATTTATTAATTGAATCTTATTCGGGTTAATAAGTAGGATAAAGAGTATAACTTCATGGTACCTATAAAGGGAGATCATATCGGGTTAGAGTACTTAGTGCATGGGAAATAATTGATACTGATAGTACCTAGAAAAGGGGTGAATTATACGTCTTGCTCCGAGGATATTCACACGGGTCAAACGCATGTTTACTTGTGTCTATAGAGTAACTTGCATGGTCTAGCGATGCGTCCATAAACTACAAGGTAGAGTCAGACACCGTCACACGAAAGGATAAATTAATTAGTGAAACTGGATGACCTGAACACTACCTATCTTTTTACTTGATCACAACTCGTTCAATTAATTGCTTGTTATTTAATTCTCAATTACTGTTATTAGATCTTTCATAGTTTAACCAACATCACAATATTTCCAATGTAGACTTAATCAGTTAGAGCCTAGTCAAAGTGATAGTTATCCATCCCTTGGGTTCGATAACGCTTGGTCACCTTTCAAAACTATAATTGATATCCTTCATACTTGGGGATTAATTGCGTGTTGAGAAATCATTCATCAAGTTTTTGGCGCCGTTGCCGGGGACGGCATAAATATCCTTTACTATTTCTAGTTTTATGGAGTCTATTTTAATTCGTGTTTTGCTTCTAACTTTTTAATTTTTCAGGTGTATGATAACAAGATCAAAGGTTGGGAAATTAACAGCTTTTAATTCAGAGATCGGGGCATCAACACGGAAGAAGAAGAGTAAGAAGCTAGACAAGAAAGAACAAACTCCAGCTTTGAATTTTGGAGTTGAAGTAAACGACCCGAACTAGAAAGCGATTGAATTTGTGGTTGATCCAAAGACAGCAGCAGAGGAAGTCGATATGGCCAACGAAGTAGCTAATTCGGACAATCTGGCTATCCGTGAAGTCTTCAAAAATAACGGGGGATGGAAACTTTAGGCTTTTAGGAGCAAGGGGGACGAATGCGGACTTCGATCTTCACCCCGCTCTTATTAGCATGATTGAAAGGAACTCTTTTTCAGGAGGAACCTTCGAGGATCCACAGCAGCATCTAAGTAAGTTCTTGGGCTATGCAAGTACCCAAAAAGATGCAGGAGACCACGAAGATGCGCGGAAGATCCTTTTGTTTAAAATCTCGCTTACTGAAAGTGCGAGGGATTGGTACGATACTATCAATGCAGCAGAATGCACTACTTGGGAGCAACTGAAGTTGAAGTTCTTGGAGTGATACATGCCACCTTCAAAGGTGTTTAAGATGAAGCAGGACATTAACCAATTTTCTATCGGTAGTGGAGAGAAGTTTCATGAAGCTTGGGACAGATTTAAGGATATGCTTCGAAAGTGTCCTCAACATGGGCTATCTAAGGCTCAATATATCAGTATATTCTATAACGGATTGGAATGTGATTCTCGAGTGTTATTGGATGCTTCTTCTAATGGAGCATTGCCTACTAAGTCATCCGTAGAGGCCGATAAACTTTTTGAAGATATTTTGATGAATTCGAGAGACTGGTCAACTGATAGAGTTAGAGGTACTTATGTGCTTGGGAAAGTAGCTAAGGTTGAGCACACAATGGTGAAAACGAGTAGAGAAGATGAGATCGTCTCTAGCTTGTCCAATATCAACAAGTTACTTGAGTCACAACAGAAGCAAATCAGTGATATATCCCAACGCGTACCAATTATGCAGCAGGAACTAGTGAATGATGGAACGATCCAAGAGGATACGGAAGAAGCAAATTATGCCATGGGTCAAAGTATTCAAGGAACTAGGTGTTGGCGTTCGATCATTTAGTTAATGTGATCCGTTAGGATTTTATGCGTTTCTATCACAGCGGAAGCAATAAATAATAGAAATGATTACCGTTCACCAGGGTATGTTGAAGACGAAGAATTCTTGCTGGCAGCCTGTGCAGTCCCACGAGAATGGTCATAACTTCCTTGTCTGATGTCGGAATTGAGTGATCTTTACGCTCAGACAATCCTCTCTTCGACGGATTTCCGTCAGTATATTGATCATCAAATTCAGAGCACTATAAAATTTTATATAAATTTCTCAAGGTGGCAGACAGCAGCAGTAAACTACCTTCTGATATTCTGCTGTATGTCCCAAGTCCGATCTCGACGTCTTGTGTGCGACGATCTACGAGACCTCCTCAATCTGATTTCAACCCTCATCACACGTAAATAATGAATTAGATTAGGGTCCCAGATAAGTTGAGGTGACTTATATACATGGGCTACAGTAGGGACCAGGAGGAGAAATTGGGTTGGGCCTCCATTGGGTTTAGGTATCAAAGTTTAACCCAAAGCTTATACTTAAGTCTAATAATAATAATATATTCCACTAAAATATTATTATTGCACTACTGTACCAATCCCAAAATTACATTTTGGGCTCCTTCTTATTGTGAGTCCATTAGTCTCCCCATGTTTAAGATATGCAATGTCCATTAATTAATTAAGTTACTGACAACCCAATTAATTAATATCTCATCCAAGAGTAGTATCACTCAACCTCATTATCATGCCGGAATAAATTCCACCTGCAGGGTTTACACGATAATCCTTATGAGCTCCTCAAGGGAACATCATCAACCTATGACGGACACGGATTCCTTCTACAATCAACAGCACACCATAGAGACAACACTACTTCCCAACTCATCGAGTTTGTTGATTTAATTACATGTAAATCTCACTCATTGATGAATCAAAGAAATACATACTGCCCTACGTGTCGAGGTTATTGTATAGGGATTAAGAGCACGAACATCCATAATAACTGAGATCAAGTTCTCCTATAAGTCAGTATAAGTCGAATGATCTCAAGCGGTCCTGCTCAATACACACAAGTGCACTAATGTGATTCTATAGCCAAGACAAGCTAACACCAAACCACACTACCACCATCCCGATAGAGAGTCCCCGTCTATCTCGGTTGAGAGCATCTATTTATACTTTATAAGAAAACCGATAATATGATCTTCCACGTGTTGTCGCACAATATATTATCTACAGTATAAAGTAAGTGGACTATTGCATCGAACATATAAATAAATTATAAGACGCAATCATTTGATCATATGATTTTCATTTTAAATTAATTGTTATAACATTGTCCATACAAAAAGCTAGGCTTTTAGTATACAATCCAACAATCTCCCACTTATACTAAAAGACTATGCTGTCATGTCTTCTGCCATACATCTGATTTCCACTTTCACTACACGACCATCAAAAGCTCTCGCCTTAAGGTCCTTGTAAATGGATTTACTAGGTTATCATCCGATGTAATCTAGGCGACAACAACCTTCTCCTCATCATACAATTTCTCGTAACAGGTGGTACTCGCGCTCCATGTGTTTAATTGCCTTATGAACTTGTGATTCCTTCAAGTTTGTAACTGCACCAATATCATCAATATAAATTGTGATAACCTTGGGCAAACTTAGAATCACATCAAAGTCCATCATGAAGTTTCTAGAGTCATACAGATACTTTGGCTGCCTCATAGGCTGCAATTTATCATCTTTCCATGATAAAATCCGGAGTCTGAAATATATTTCTATATAACACTCCTCCACACTATGACTCAACTTCTTAAAATTAAACACATAACCTTGAGGTGGATTTACTGCCGTCCAATCTGACTAAAAAATCCGAATCTACGTAATCCACAAGAAGCAGTGAATCTGCCCTGTAAGCCTACATATAATTTTCAGTCCTTCTCAAGCACTTCATATATGTCTTACCACAGTTCATCATTCTTGTTCTGGGTTACGTTGATACCCACTGTTCATGTCATCGGCAAAATAGATATCCAATCTCGTGCATAGCATTCCTTAGATTAAGCTTCCTCATTTGCTGAAGCATAAGGAACCACTTTCATCTTCATTATCTACTTTTGTGTCACAAGACACATTTCTTTAGATAAAGTCACATGCTAAAATAAGTAAGGATCGTATCATCTCATGAAGCTTGAGATAAACATAACATCCTTTCTTGTGATCCGTATTACCATGATCAAAAGGATATTTTTGCTCCTCTTAAGTCCTTCATCTCATACCGCTTTATCAACCACACCCATACGCCCAACAATACTATTTCATTGTCTCCAATGAGTAAGATACTATCTACGTATAGTACAAGAAATACCACCATATTTCTATCACTCTTTTCAATACACAAGACCCATCCGATCATTGATTAGATCCATGTCACTGGATTACCTCATCAAAACGGATGTTTCATGATCTTGAAGCTTGCTTTAGTCCATGAATGGACACTTTTAAGCTTACTATCACATTGCTCTTAGCTTTTTGCAATGAATCACTCTGGTTGCTTCACATAGATGTTTCCCTTAAGACTTCCAATCAGGAAATCTGTCTCGACATCTATTTGCTATCCCTCATATTTCATATGAGTAGCAATAGATAAAAGATTCTAGATCAACTTAGGCATAGCTACCGGCGAATATGTTTTCTCATAATCGAACCCTTTCTTTCTGAGTATACCTTTTCGCAACAAGCTTGCTTCCAAGGTTTTCACCTTATTCTATGATTCTCTTTTATTCTTGCATGCCCGCTTCCAATGGCTTTTACGCCATTTAGCGGTTCAACAAGCATCCAGACCTAATTTAAAATCCATCGACTGTATTTTAATATTCATTGCACTTTGCTAGGATTTCGCATTTCTAACTTGTAGTGCTTCGTCGTATCTGTGGGTCCACTAGGGACCAAGTCTCACGACTCTCCCAAAACATGTATCAAACAGGTTGTCGAACATCCCTCCCACTACGACAAGGCATTACATGCAATTGTGTATCAAACGTGGCATGCGTTGCAGTTTACCTTGTGGTATATCCTCTTGCACAATTGGTACTAATACTTAGTGTTTTCTTCTCACATCCTTTAGGACAACTTATAAATGGGTATGTGATTTATTACATAGTCCCTTTCCAAAAATCTAGTGTTTGTGTTAACAATCACCCTTTGATATTTTAGACTAAATAAATCACCCTTCATTTTTCTAGGATATCCCACAAACAGACAAAACATTAAGAATTATTATTTCTAGGGCATATCCATAAAATGAATTTATTCCAAATAATTCATCATCTATCTAATCAAAACCATAAGAGTCTTATTCCTTCTTTCCGCCACATCATTCAGCTGGAGTATGCCGATGTAGACAACTTGAGATTTAATCTCAACTTCTGATTAATAGCTCCTAACTATCCTAAGAGGTTCTCGCCATACGATTAAATCGTAATGACTTGCAATTCTTGAATTAATCAAAGAACTTAGACATGTAGTGCATCAAATAAATATATCGGTATCTAGAATAATTATCGAATATTCATAACCACCTCTCATCTGGATAATCTTAGGAACGCTTGAATAACAATGAACCAATTCCAGCATATATATCTTTGGCTCTACACCCCACAGCCTTGAAAATGTAGTTAATCATTTTTACTTCCAAGCAAGACTCACAAGTTAGATAGTTTCCACTTTCAATAAACCTAACGATTCATCGGCCATCAACTTTTGAATCCTACTCAAGTAAAATGATCTAGTCTTAGATGCCAAATATATGTTTAGTTCATATCCGAAGGTACCTTTCTCTTACTAATATTAGAAGATGTATTATTAATTATTATATGTTACATCTGTGGGACATACATGATTTTAGAGTATATAAATTGTCCACCAACGTACCATAACATATTATAGCTCCATCCTTCATCACTATAACCATGTCATTTAAATGAAATGGAGTATCCATCCGTATATGCATAGAAACCGAAATAAAATTCTTTCTATGAAAATGTACGTAAAGACAATTCCTCATAATCAAATGTCTACTCATATCATTAGATAAATAAATAACTCCCACTGCAATAGTCACCACTCTTGTAGTTTTACCCATGTCTATAATAATCTTATCCTCACTTAGTATTAAACATTTAGTGATTCTGGTATCTACACTACGTATCAGTAGGTGCCATCACTAATCATGCTTCAACGACTAGCAAGTAAGACTCTAACCTTGTTCATTTCTTTGATGAAATTAGATTTCCTTCACCACATGTTCTGTCAGAAGTTTCCACATCTAGGCAATTATGGAGAATTGACTTAGGTATCCCCTTCAACTTCCACTCCAAGTATCTCTAATTCATTCATCAAATTCAATCATGATCTACCGCCTTTTAACTTACTCAAGTATTCGAAGAGTTACATGAGACCATCATATTTCTATGAATCTCTTATCTCTTTACTAGAGACTTTAATACACATCATGATACGTCTTTTGTGAGAACACACATGTATTTCTTAAGCAGTAAAATTAGAATCCAAGATTCTTTTCTAATCATCTAATTTTGGACCAGTAAATATAATTTCTTTTAGTCAACCATAAGTGAAATAAAACTCTTTGAAATTCAGAGAATCACAAATAAATACACCGATCAAATCTTCGAATTTATCCATTTATATTGATTCCCTCAAAATAATATAAAATATAAATTCAACGACATCTCAAGAACCGTGAGTTTGCAAGCCACGATAGTGTGGACGTTTACAAACCCGAACATTTACAAGAGAAGGTTTTACCCATTAATTTCATTTGTCAACCTAACTTTATGACAAAATAATTAATAGTCGGTTCTTCTTTAGCCATGCAAATAAAAGTAGTGACTCCGATGGGGAGGATATTTATTATTTACACCTAAGTGTACACCATTATTTGACCCCAAGTCCATTGCGTGAGCTTATGTGCCTTACAGATGGAGAAGTACATACGCGCTCGGATAACTTCCTACAGTCATCAATTATAAGTCTGTACAGTGATCCGCACATGAACTAATCCGATAGGGAGGAAGGTCTATGCCAACGCGCAAGTTCATGTGCATCACATTACAAACATAATTTTAAAGAAGCATGTTCCAGCAATATCCATGAATAAACTCATCCGATGGGGAGAAAGGCTCTAATGACGACGCACAAGTTTATTCACATTTGCTAATAAAGCAATAATGGAGGCCGCGAGAATTAATTACCAATCTCCTCTCCCACTTAGTTATTTAAAACCGAGGGTTTTTACATACATATAATATTCAGAATAATATACGCAACCTAGCATGCTCCTATTACGACACATAAGGCAGTAAATCACAGAAAGCATGCATACATATATAACAATAATCAATTAATAAATCAATTATAACAGTTATATAACAGCGAATTCGATTATTCACCACCAATCACATATGCGGACAACTACGACGGGAATCGACCTCCCCGCAGCCTGTTCCACCACTCCGACACCCTGCCCGATCATATTGTGAAGACTCACGCGAAACCTGATGCAGACCAGTCGAACCTGATGCAAATCCACTCGAACCTGGTGCAGAGTAGATCGAACCTGATGCAGACCAATCGAACCTGATGTGAATCCGCTCGAACCTGGTGCAGCATCGATCGAACCTGATGCAAACCAATCGAACCTGATGCAAATCCGCTCGAACCTGGTGCAGCTTCGTCCTTCATCCGCGCAGCCTCACACAGTGTTCCGTGCGCCACATGGCACGCCCCCATGCACGCCATCCCAGCGTCCAGCAAGCCAATGTGTGCGACTCCTCTCCAACGTGCAAGATTTACACGTCACGCCCCGAGCTCCCAACAAGCACTAATGCCCATCAGGCCGCCCGATACTCAACACGCTGCTTCACACGTCAACGAGCAACACACGCCCAGCAGTTTTTCATACACAAATCTAGAATTAACACCTTTATCAATGCATTGATGTTTTTTATTTATTTATTGGAATTCCATTTTAAATGAAGATGGACACAAAATGCAATTTTCTTGGTGTTCCATAGGGCATTATTAAAGAGCATGACGGGAAAGGAAAGATTAGCTTAAAGATACTTATAAAAATACACGAGAATGATGGAAGGCTGAATAAAGCTACTCCGTAAGAAGAATGAAGATAATCTACAAATCCTCATTTATTATTTATAAACAATAGAAAAGACCATACAATAATTAGCAACTTAAAGCATAATTTTTGTTCAAAAGGGATAACAAGTTCAAGCAGTGAGAGTTTATGCTTCACAACATTCTCGAAGCTGCCATTGGTTGACGCATTTGCCCCTGCATCAACAAAAATAGGGCATGCACAATCAACTATTGCCTAACTCAACCTTCAAAGCAGCAAGGAATAAACATGTGTCTGAGTCATTAAAATGAAAGTTACTTGCAAAGCTGAGACTACATAAGTTATAAAATAAACATGGAATGAGACGCGCGTAAGTTATAACAGCAGTTTAGTTATATCCTATTTTGAAACCACTCCATGTTTTAAAGTGCATCTGATTGTGCGAAGAGACAGCTAGATCTATGTAGTAAAGTTTTTGTCCCTACAATAATGCAACCTAAAATCGAATCTTAATATTCTCTTAATTAACAGTAGCCATCCATGACTTTACATGGACTTATTTGACAGAATTGCTATTAAACCTTGCAAATGACAAGAAGCGGAGACTTCCAACCCCTGATTCAGGCTTCAAATAGCAATTCGTAAAATATCTCTCATAGAGTAAAATCCAAATGAGCCGAACTAGACGTGGCGAAACTGACATGACATCAAGAATCTAATTGGGATTTTCTTATATAATTTACCTTAAGAGTTCCAGCTTGAATTCAGTTCTTGTATTTCATTGTCTCCTTTTCAAAACCGATTGTAGGAAATTGTTTTGCATAATCCTCAACTGCAAGACGCAACTTTAACAGCGCAGATTGATGGATGTCAGATTCCATAGATGCAACAAAGTCCTTCAATTTGGTGCCTGCTTATTGTAACCAATGTCCAATTAGAATACAGATGGAGTAAATTAAAATTACCAAGATGAGTGTGCCAAGAAGGGAGTAAAGGTCAAATAGAAAAGAATAATAGAATTGAGGACCATTTGTGTCGGCCTTTATCTTCAGAGCCAATTTTACAGCTTCATCAAAGAATTCTGCAACTTTGGCAAAATCTTCTTCGATGAATCCCCTTGATGTGAGAGCCGGTGTGCCTATTAGATATTAAAGAATTCATTGCCAAGAATTGAAGTAACAAAACAAAAAACTATAGTATCATCACAGGGGAAGCCTTACCCATACGAATGCCTCCAGGTACCATTGCAGAGACATCCCCAGGAACAGTATTTTTGTTGGCTGCTATATGAACAGCCTCCAAAACTTTTTCAACTCTGGATCCATCAATACCCTGAGGAAATGAATTGGTAATCAGAAAGTGAGAGTATTTATAATTCGTTAGGATCCATATTTTGTGGAGGAAAGCAATTGGAAATTTTAAAATTTTGAAATGTAGTACTTTCTGTCACTGTCAGGCTCTTCCTAGTAAAAAAACTTGAAATAATAGTTGACTTTCATAAATAATGGTTCTGAAAATAATGGAGATCGCTTCAAAACAAGGCTAGCAAGGGAAGTCAACCCAGTCAAGACTGCTGCAGAAGAAGAGGCATGAAGATGGGGAGTGTTTTCTTATCAGGCTTTAGTCATGACAAGGTCCATTTAATTAATTAGTATAGTATTTAATATGCTTCCTAATGGTTATTTTGGTATCTTGATTATTGGTTTGGAACAGCTTTTAGGACAGGAATCGTCCCTGTTTTTCTTGGAATATTTCTTTCCATAATATCAATAATATTCCATAATACATTATATTCCTCGAGGTTTACTTGCAAGAATGGAGTTCAGAAAATTGAGTGTACATGATGGAGTGAGTTATATCAGATACAAAGGGAAAGAGAAAGGATTTAGGGTGTACCTTATCTCTTAAATTGACCAACACAAGATGGTTATCAGTTCCACCAGATACAAGTTCATAACCTCTCTTTAACAGAGTCTGCGCACAGATTGTTATTTTGATATCAATAAGACGGTGACAAACACATTGCAAGCAATAGAATTAAAGGTGTATCACCTCGGAAAACTTTGAGCAATTTCTTAGAACTTGCTCCTGATATGCTTTGTATTCTGGTGTCATAGCCTGCAGTCAGAAAACAATCAGACAAAAGGTAAAAAAGGACCACAATAAAATTTTCTGAAACAATCATTATGAATATCAACCTGTTTTAATGCAACAGCTAAGCCAGATATGGTATGATTGTGTGGTCCACCTTGAAGACCAGGAAACACAGCCTGATTAATTTTGTCTTCATAATCATATAAAACCTGTGACACCAAGATCAGTATAAAAAATCGAAGAGCCTACAGAGCAGCCAAGCATTTAAAAAATAAACCATGAAATAATTTGCTTTCATTCTCACGTGCACTTTTCACTTGCACAGCCATACCCCCTCGAACCTCACACCAAAAGAATTGAAGATTGTGGAGGTTGTGGTGGCTAAACAAGATGGTTTATCAACAAAATCAAGAACACAGAAGAAGTTGCAAGAATCGAAAAAATGGCTCTTTTCCATACGAAACTCACTTCTTGTCCTTTTTTATTAATCTCTTTTATACCCTTCCTATAGAATATCATTGCTCCACGTGGCCCACGCAATGACTTGTGTGTTGTGGTCGTAACTACATCTGCATATTCGAATGGTGATGGAATAACACCAGCAGCAACCAATCCACTAATATGTGCCATATCGGCCAACATGACAGCCTTTTGTTTGTCACAAACCTGCAAAATCCATTATAAAGATAAATGATAAATCAAGATATATATTGTTTAAAATTAATCAAGTTAACCTTGCGAATGTGTGCATAATCATACAGACGAGCATAAGCACTTGCACCAGCGACAATCAATTTTGGCCTGTAGAGCACAGCACTCTTTTCCAGCTGCAATAATAAGATTTATCTCTTCATACATGATGGAAAGGCTCTAAGAAACCAGGTCAGGACATAGGAGGAAAAAATAAAATTATGCACGTTCGTGATCTCCCAGGAAATTTTCTTACCTAATTTTTTCTCCTACAAACCAACCAAATTTCAAGACTTTTAACAGGAATTCTTCTTAATGCATATCAAATTTCAAAGTCGTGCTAGTGTGCTCTTGGGGTACTGATGCACCTATAAAAGCTAAACCATTATATTTTAATTAATTAACACACACCCTTGGACTAAATTTTAAAAAACTTACCTTATAATCCCTAGGGTGCACTGGCGCAGCAGTTGCACCCTAGAATCACCCCAATTTTCAATATCACATAAAAACTTTTCACCAAGTAATACATCACAAAAAAAAAACCCCACTTTGTAATTGAACACAGCTGCCCAAACAGCTTACCAGTTACCACAATAAAATACCAAAGGAACTAGAAGAATGAAGGTAATAAAGTAAAGTTTTGATAACAAGAAATTGTACATTACTCAGATAATAAAAAACCAAAATATCACTTGGAATAGGTTTGAAATGGTATTAATTTTAAGGGATACAGGATACTTCAAACCTTCCATGCGTTAATTATAATGTATCAATCACAATGGAACAATCTTTTGAGATCATTATGCTGGTTGCTTTTCATTTTATGTTTAATAAAGGGAAGATATTGAAATTAGACAACTTGGCATCAATAGACTCTGAAAGCAAAATATTTGGCACTTAATATAAGAGTTCTCACTGCAGGAAATTCTACTTGGACCAGCACCAGGACAATAATCATAGCACACAACGTCCAGTAGGTTGAGAGACGACGCTGTCTACAGCCTCACCAAATCATTAACAAGCTCCTTTAAGTTATCTAAGTCTAGGAAAATATTCCATCAATAAATAGTATTGCTTACTCTTATCAAGTGAAGGGCTGAATTTGGTTTGGTTTCACAATATATAGGAAAGCAAATACAAGGATGATAGAAATGATAAAGCATTTCGAATTGAATGAGAACGCTAAGCATTTCTCAACCAGTTCTGAGTCAGTATAGTTATTATATGAATCTGAAGAAAATTTTCTTCAAGAAAATCTAGAATAAAGAAGATTATTCAAAATGCCTTTGACTGTCGTAATTTGCTTATACAAAATTGAATAAATAATTATATGGCCTAGAATCATTAACATTCAATATATGTTTATCACGAGGTGATGATATCTAGTTTGCGTTGAAGTTGGACAAAATTTTTATTAGGTAACTTGTACTTTTAAGTATGCTCTAGAAAATTGTTGGCAGTACATGTACTCCTTTGGGCAAACTAGTACAATGTAACAATGATATGATAATAATCTAAGAAATATGCAACTTTTTTTTTCCCACTCGTAGATGCTCTAAGGAAAAAATGCCACAGGACTTGCAGGCCCAAGGTATTAGTACCACCTCTATGTTAAGATAAGTTATAAATTGATAAAGCCCCAGTGGAGCCACTCACAAGGTAGCAAAGCTGACAAAGTCTTAAGCTTCTAAATAAAATTCTAGATTAAATTGAGGTACCTGGTCGTAGTCAATATACCCAGTGCTTTCGTCCAGTCTGTATGGCATTGTCTCGAAAAATATAGACACTGCACTAATCTTCTTGGCGTCGGTCTGTATCGTACAGATAAAGGAACTTTAACAGTTGGCTAACAAGTTAATATGAATAAAACTTACAGAGAAAACTATGAGATGCAAGCTAATGAATTTGGAAGAACCTGATAACCATGTGACAAATGACCACCATGAGGAAGATCAAGTGCCATTATCCTCTCATGAGGTTTCAATAGAGCAGTATAAACTTGAAAATTAGCAGGCGATCCAGAGAGTGACTGTACATTCACTGCATACATGAAGTATGTTGGTCTCAAATAATTGAATAATAATATCAGAAATTAATGGTAGAATCAATAAAAAGAACATATGCAGGTCAGGATAAAACTTTGGTCCAGATAGCAAGAGCAAAAATCTTCCTCAAAAGTTTTTTTTTCCTTAATGGTTATTCTAAAATTGAAGAGCACAAAATTTTAATGTGAATAAATTATCTGTTGCAGAAGCTTTAGCTAAATGTTGATTAATGTGTTCCAGACTCTTTGTCTTACCCGATAATCCTTTCTTGAACTCGATTCTGTTACTTGCCTACATGATAGTCTTGATTACCTCTTGAATTAATGGCTAATACTTACAAACTTCTTTTAATAAAGTACAAATTTAGATTAGTGTCAAGTTGACTTGTACCTTTAGGTACTACTCACATATGTATACTTGTTCGAAATTCCTGATAGTATTTGTTCTTACTGATGGTTCTTGTATGAAAAGTTTCCTGTATAAATGTCAAAAGAAAATATGATAAATCAAGTCATCGACTCTCACCACTGAAGTTCTTTTACTTAAGAAACTTTACACACTACTGGATGTGGTGCTATCATGCCCAGTTACGATTATTTACCTAATTAATAGTCTATTATTTGCTTATATGCCTATTCATTTAATTATATATCTATTTTTATCAAATTATTTTGGGTGTGACAGAATTCCAACTGAGCACCCAAGTTTCCATGATTGTAGCCTTACATTGGCACTTCAAGCATACGTGTAAACTTAAAATCTGAACTAAGAAGAGAATCCTATAATACCATGCATTGCAATTTGCATCGACTGACCGTCTCATAACATTATATTTGAGTTTTTATATTTCAGCTACTTATGGCAAATCTTTTACCAATGTTCCCTAAACCCTAAGTTTCATGTGACAAGATGAAACAGGAAATTAGCAACTTCAGAGAAAAATAAAAATAAAGGTAGAATTAAGGCACTTCCTGTTAGGATGGAAAAATAAGAAAGAAAAGAAAAAGAGAATATCAAACGGTAAATACCGTTTGCCCAATCAAACAGAAAACTATGTTTGCCCAATAGCCTCCAGGCTCCTTAATTCAATAATATTCTTGATAATACTCCCTCCGTCCCAACTTAAGAGTCTCATTTGCTTTTGGGCACGTGGATTAAGGAGTATTATTATTTAATGTGTAGTGAATAGTTGTATTAGTGGGTGTAAGGGCCCAATGTTTTAATTGTATTAGTGGGTGTGGGTGGGTCCCATGTGTCCAAAAAAGGAAATGGGACTCTTTAGGTGGAACGACTAAAATGGTAAAATGTTCTCTTAGCCTGGGACGGAGGGAGTAATACATAAACCCTAATCACACCCTAAATAATACTACTCACTAATACTAAAAAGGAAAGAAACCAAACCCTAATGGCCTAAAACCTAGCCCACGAACAATGGGATCAAGCCCTAAACATTATTATATTTAAAATAAGGTCAGCCCACGGAAGTGGACCCAAGCCCGCTCCCGTCGACCGTGAACCCTATTTTGCTTCATAACAATTCCATCCTCCTTCGAAACAACATTGTCCTCAAGGTTGATTGAATCAAGTAATTGCCATAGAGTAAACTTGAAATCTACACCCCTCCTCAAAAAGTTATTCTTGTTCATCCATTAACTCTTTCCCCTTCACCTCGCAATATTCAAACAGTTTGAGGTTCAACTCTTCATCCTCATCAGCCAACAACAACATTCTCAGTTGTTTGAATGGGTAGTCATGCCAAGGTGTCAAGGATTTAATACCCCTAAAGCACAACTCTTTCGCTCTAAAGTCCTCCAAGGCTCTCGGTGGAAGATGAGTAAATCCGGAATAAGCAGTAGATTGCCTGGACAACCCCATATTTGTCCTGGACAGCCCTGAATTCATCCCCGAGGGATCTGCAGTAGGCTTAGAGAAACTGCAGGTTGACCCCTGTGCACAGCTGCCGCCTACAGGCAGCCTTGAACCACCAATAGGGTCAGATACATTGAAGGACGGAAGTTGCACCGAACATATTTGCAGTTGAGGGAGAATCACCGGTGGTAGAATCACTGTTTTAGTCTCCGTAGTAGCGACATCCTCGCGACGCAGATCTGCAGCTGATTGTTGTGATCCCGAGAGTTTTAGAATCTCCTTCGAAAGTTCACCCATATTAGCCCAAATTTCAGCTATCGTTTTCTTCATCTCCGCCCGATTAGCCTCGAGTTTATCGAATATCTCTCTAGTGGAATGGGTCATTGACATGAATCTCCTTCGAAAGTTCACCCTATTAGCCCAAATTTCGCTATCGTTTTCTTCATCTCCGCCCGATTAGCCTCGATTTTATCGAATATCTCTCTAGTGGAACGGGTCATTGACATGTCGACGGGAACCGGATCCGGCAGATCGGACCAATTGTTAGGATGGAAAAATAAGAAAGAAAAGAAAAAGAGAATATCAAACGGTAAATACCGTTTGCCCAATCAAACGGAAAACTCCGTTTCCCTAATAGCCTCCAGGCTCCTTAATTCAATAATATTCTTGATAATAATACATAAACCCTAATCACACCTTAAATAATACTACTCACTAATACCAAAAAGGAAAGAAACCAAACCCTAATGGCATAAAACCTAGCCCACAACAATGGGATCAAGCCCTAAACATTATTATAATTAAAATAAGGTCAGCCCACGGAAGTGGACCCAAGCCCGCTCCCGTCGACCGTGAACCCTATTTTGCTTCATAACAATTCCATCCTCCTCCAAAACAACCTTGTCCTCAAGGTTGATTGAATCAAGTAATTGTCATAGAGTAAACTTGAAATCCACACCCCTCCTCAAAAAGTTCTTGTTCATCCATTAACTCTTTCCCCTTCACCTCGCAATATTCAAACAGTTTGAGGTTCAACTCTTCATCCTCATCAGCCAACAACAACAACATTCTCAGTTGTTTGAATGGGTAGTCATGCCAAGGTGTAAAGGATTTAATACCCCTAAAGCACAACTCTTTCGCTCTAAAGTCCTCCAAGGCTCTCGGTGGAAGATGAGTAAATCCGGAATAAGCAATAGACTGCCCGGACAGCCCTGAATTCATCCCTGAGGGATCTGCAGTTGGCTTAGATAAACTGCAGGTTGACCCCTGTGCACCGCTGCCCCCTACAGGCAGCCTTGAACCACCAATAGGGTCAAATCCACTGAAGGACGGAAGTTGCACCGAACATATTTGCAGTTGAGGGAGAATCATCGGTGGTAGAGTCACTGTTTCAGTCTCCGTAGTAGCGACATCCTCGCGACGCAGATCTGCAGCTGATTGTTGCGATCCCGAGAGTTTCAGAATCTTCTTCGAAAGTTCACCCATATTAGCCCAAATTTCAGCTATCGTTTTCTTCATCTCCGCCCGATTAGCCTCGAGTTTATCGAATATCTCTCTAGTGGAACGGGTCATTGACATGAATCTCCTTCGAAAGTTCACCCATATTAGCCCAAATTTCAGCTATCGTTTTCTTCATCTCCGCCCGATTAGCCTCGAGTTTATCGAATATCTCTCTAGTGGAATGGGTCATTGACATGAATCTCCTTCGAAAGTTCACCCTATTAGCCCAAATTTCGCTATCGTTTTCTTCATCTCCGCCCGATTAGCCTCGATTTTATCGAATATCTCTCTAGTGGAACGGGTCATTGACATGTCGACGGGAATCGGATCCGGCAGATCGGACCAATTGTTAGGATGGAAAAATAAGAAAGAAAAGAAAAAGAGAATATCAAACGGTAAATACCGTTTGCCCAATCAAACGGAAAACTCCGTTTGCCCAATAGCCTCCAGGCTCCTTTATTCAATAATATTCTTGATAATAATACATAAACCCTGATCACACCTTAAATAATACTACTATTAATACCAAAAAGGAAAGAAACCAAACCCTAATGGCATAAAACCTAGCCCACGAACAATGGGATCAAGCCCTAAACATTATTATAATTAAAATAAGGTCAGCCCACGGAAGTGGACCCAAGCCCGCTCCCGTCGACCGTGAACCCTATTTTGCTTCATAACAATTCCATCCTCCTCCAAAACAACCTTGTCCTCAAGGTTAATTGAATCAAGTAATTGTCATAGAGTAAACTTGAAATCCACACCCCTCCTCAAAAAGTTCTTGTTCATCCATTAACTCTTTCCCCTTCACCTCGCAATATTCAAACAGTTTGAGGTTCAACTCTTCATCCTCATCAGCCAACAACAACAACATTCTCAGTTGTTTGAATGGGTAGTCATGCCAAGGTGTAAAGGATTTAATACCCCTAAAGCACAACTCTTTCGCTCTAAAGTCCTCCAAGGCTCTCGGTGGAAGATGAGTAAATCCGGAATAAGCAATAGACTGCCCGGACAGCCCTGAATTCATCCCTGAGGGATCTGCAGTTGGCTTAGATAAACTGCAGGTTGACCCCTGTGCACCGCTGCCCCCTACAGGCAGCCTTGAACCACCAATAGGGTCAAATCCACTGAAGGACGGAAGTTGCACCGAACATATTTGCAGTTGAGGGAGAATCACCGGTGGTAGAGTCACTGTTTCAGTCTCCGTAGTAGCGACATCCTCGCGACGCAGATCTGCAGCTGATTGTTGCGATCCCGAGAGTTTCAGAATCTTCTTCGAAAGTTCACCCATATTAGCCCAAATTTCAGCTATCGTTTTCTTCATCTCCGCCCGATTAGCCTCGAGTTTATCGAATATCTCTCTAGTGGAATGGGTCATTGACATGAATCTCCTTCGAAAGTTCACCCATATTAGCCCAAATTTCAGCTATCGTTTTCTTCATCTCCGCCCGATTAGCCTCGAGTTTATCGAATATCTCTCTAGTGGAATGGGTCATTGACATGAATCTCCTTCGAAAGTTCACCCTATTAGCCCAAATTTCGCTATCGTTTTCTTCATCTCCGCCCGATTAGCCTCGATTTTATCGAATATCTCTCTAGTGGAACGGGTCATTGACATGTCGACGGGAATCGGATCCGGCAGATCGGACCAATTGTTAGGATGGAAAAATAAGAAAGAAAAGAAAAAGAGAATATCAAACGGTAAATACCGTTTGCCCAATCAAACGGAAAACTCCGTTTGCCCAATAGCCTCCAGGCTCCTTTATTCAATAATATTCTTGATAATAATACATAAACCCTGATCACACCTTAAATAATACTACTATTAATACCAAAAAGGAAAGAAACCAAACCCTAATGGCATAAAACCTAGCCCACGAACAATGGGATCAAGCCCTAAACATTATTATAATTAAAATAAGGTCAGCCCACGGAAGTGGACCCAAGCCCGCTCCCGTCGACCGTGAACCCTATTTTGCTTCATAACAATTCCATCCTCCTCCAAAACAACCTTGTCCTCAAGGTTGATTGAATCAAGTAATTGTCATAGAGTAAACTTGAAATCCACACCCCTCCTCAAAAAGTTCTTGTTCATCCATTAACTCTTTCCCCTTCACCTCGCAATATTCAAACAGTTTGAGGTTCAACTCTTCATCCTCATCAGCCAACAACAACAACATTCTCAGTTGTTTGAATGGGTAGTCATGCCAAGGTGTAAAGGATTTAATACCCCTAAAGCACAACTCTTTCGCTCTAAAGTCCTCCAAGGCTCTCGGTGGAAGATGAGTAAATCCGGAATAAGCAGTAGACTACCCGGACAGCCCTGAATTCATCCCTGAGGGATCTGCAGTTGGCTTAGAGAAACTGCAGGTTGACCCCTGTGCACCGCTGCCCCCTACAGGCAGCCTTGAACCACCAATAGGGTCAAATCCACTGAAGGACGGAAGTTGCACCGAACATATTTGCAGTTGAGGGAGAATCACCGGTGGTAGAGTCACTATTTCAGTCTCCGTAGTAGCGACATCCTCGCGACGCAGATCTGCAGCTGATTGTTGCGATCCCGAGAGTTTCAGAATCTTCTTCGAAAGTTCACCCATATTAGCCCAAATTTCAGCTATCGTTTTCTTCATCTCCGCCCGATTAGCCTCGAGTTTATCGAATATCTCTCTAGTGGAACGGGTCATTGACATGAATCTCCTTCGAAAGTTCACCCATATTAGCCCAAATTTCAGCTATCGTTTTCTTCATCTCCGCCCGATTAGCCTCGAGTTTATCGAATATCTCTCTAGTGGAACGGGTCATTGACATGTCGACGGGAACGGGATCCGGCAGGTGGGACCAATTGTTAGGATGGAAAAATAAGAAAGAAAAGAAAAAGAGAATATCAAACGGTAAATACCGTTTGCCCAATCAAACGGAAAACTCCGTTTGCCCAATAGCCTCCAGGCTCCTTAATCCAATAATAATCTTGATAATAATACATAAACGCTAATCACACCTTAAATAATACTACTCACTAATACCAAAAAGGAATTAAACCAAACCCTAATGGCCTAAAACCTAGCCCACGAACAATGGGATCAAGCCCTAAACATTATTATAATTAAAATAAGGTCAGCCCACGGAAGTGGACCTAAGACTGCTCCCGTCGACCGTGAACCCTATTTTGCTTCATAACACTTCCAATCCAAAAGAAGATATTGTAGAGTAAAAACATATGGTAATAAATGCATGCACCTCTTCTGTGACACATTTCTTATAATTCTAAACACCAAAATGATTAATGATCTAGAGAACGAGTCAACAAAAATGACATTTAGCAATGCACTAAACTTCAAGAATAAATCACTTTGTCTTTCCAACAAAAGACTTATTAGAAAAAGACGATGTTTAATAGTGTAGAGAAGTGAGACTTTGATTTGGTACAGATACAGCTCTAGTTATCCCCTTAAAGTTCTGCAAAACCTCTTTTGATTAAGATAATCAGCATAACCGGAACAAAAAAATAAAGCAACCTAGTAAAATTCATTCTAGAGTAGGATTACTCCAAAAAATAGACAGAACATAAAAAATTTGTGAGACAATCGATTCAAACACTTTAAACCTATCAATTAGATACACAAAAGCATAAAAGTGCACCTGTTTGGCAAGTCAAAATACTGCTGGTCCAAACAAGTGGTTAGTAGTTTATTTACATGCTTGCATATTAAAATGAATTGAAGAGACATCTATACACCATTATAGACATATTCTCCGTGTAAGATCTAAGGATATTTTTCTCGATTTTAGAAGAATTCTTGGTCTGTCACATATGCAAATGTCTGCTAGTAAGCAAGTATAGAAACTGAAACGAAAGGGCTCACCTCCCCATTTCTCAGGATCCAATTGAAAGGTTTCTAAGGCTCGCTTCTGACACAGTCTCTCTGCCATGTCAATATACCTTGACAATAAAGATCAGGAGAAAGCAGTAAAAATATAGAACACTCCCACTATGGATAGAGAAACTAAAGAGAAGAAGATAACATACTCATTTCCTCCATAATATCTGGCACCAGGGTACCCCTCACTGTATTTGTTAGTCATAACTGACCCAACAGCTTGCATCACCGAAGACGACGTGAAATTCTCTGATGGTATAAGTTCCAGTCCCTAAACTCATCATTAATTCAATAATCCAAGATCAAAATAATTCCAGAATGTATCAACAAATTCAAATAAAAAGATACAGCCAAACAAGAAAACGAGTCCATCCGATAATGAGACAGCATTAAAATATGCATACATGAATACCTTCCATTGCCTGGCCTTCTCAAGCTCTATAATGTCGGCAATCTCCGGATCCACCTCTTCTAGAGGCGCATTCAATTGCTTTATCCACTGCACACATTCAAATCTAGGTTGGTACAAGATCAAAAAAAAAAAAAAGAAAAAGAAACTGATTAACGAATCTGAAACGGTAATGGTAGGAGTAATTACGGTGACTCGGGAAGTGTCGTACTGGTTAGTAGCTGGATTGGCGAAAGAGGACTGTAAATCGAAAATAAAATGCATAAAGATCCATAATAGATAGGGGGAGCGAATAAGATCACACAAAACGAAAGGGAACATTGATATACAACCATGTAACGATGGGAAGCGGCGTTTGAGAGAGGGGCAAGGGAGGAAATCCGCCGGACAGCCATTGATGGCGCTTGAATATTGCAATAGACTCGCTGAGTGTCTCACAATAGTAACACTCACCACTGTGTGTGAAGGAGAGAAATGCAAGTGGGGTGGGGAATTGGTGGGTGTGATGGGTGAACGCACATCTGTTTGCTTTCCCAAAAAAAAAACACATATATATAGAGTGCTGCCCGCCACCATCGAGGGTGAGAGAAAATGACTGTTGCGGGTACGGTAGTGGGCCCCAAATCCAACATTTACTACTCCATTTTATTATTACTCCATTATTTTTTATTTTTTTTATTATTATTATTATCTTTTTTGTTCGTACTAGAAAACGTAGTGAAACACGAATTCAAATACACGAATTCAAGGAAGTATGAACCACATTGTCCATGGCCAAATCTTTATGCGGAATTCATACTAACTTCTCCACCTTAGTACTACTAAACAAGAATCAAGATGAGGTTACCTTTCAAGAAAATAAAAGCAAGATGAGGTTTTGTTGATCCTAAATTGTGTGAGTACTTCTGATGAAGATGGAATGTCTTAAGGAGGGTCTAAAGATCCAGGCACACATCATAAAATCTGGTTTCGTCGCGACAATCGTCACCACCAATCAGCTCATCAATCTATACTCCCAACATGGTCTTCTTGAAGATGCCCAGAAACTGTTTGACGAAATGCCTGAGAGAAATGTGTTCTCTTGGAACACCATAATGAACGCTTATATCAAGAAAAGGAGTTTGGGAAAAGCAAAATGTCTTTTTGATGCTTCCCCGTTTAGAGATTCTGTCTCATATAATTTGATGATATCTGGTTATACATGTTCTGATGGTTACGCAAGTGAGGCCATTGAGTTGTTTACTCAAATGCAGTACAATCAAGATAACGCTCGGATTGATGAGTTTACATTGACCACAATGCTCAATTTGGTCGCTAGTTTAGGACGTTTGCATTATGGCAAACAATTACATTCATTCATGGTAAAGAGTGGCAATGATTTAAGCAAGTATGCACTGAGTTCTTTGGTAAACATGTACTCCAAATGCGGGAATTTTTGTGATTCTTACGGAGTTATTAATGGACGTGGTTGTGAAGGCTTGGTAGATGTGGTTGTGAAAAATGCTTTGCTTGCTGCTTGTTGTAGAGAAGGTAAGATTGACATAGCATGGGAGATATATTCCAGTAATCCTGAGTTGATTGATGTTGTCTCTTGGAATACATTGATCTCAGGGTGTGCTCAGAATGGATACGAGAAGGAAGCAATCGAATTGTTCAAGCGCATGGCCGAGGAGGGATTTCGATGGAACGAGCACACTTTTGCTAGTGTGTTAACAGCTTGTTCTGCTTTGAAGTGTTTGAAGCTGGGAAAAGAAGTTCATGCATGGACTCTTAAAGATGGTATGAGTTCAAATCCATTTATAAGCAGTGGCATTGTTGAAATTTATTCTAAGTGTGGTAATTTGAGGTATGCTGAGAGTGTTTACAACTCAGTTGAAAAGAGCAACGTATTTGCTATTACTTTCATAATTGTTGGATATTCGGCAAAAGGCGATATGTCAGAAGCAAGAAGGCTTTTTGATTCAGTAGCTCAAAAGAATTTTGTAATGTGGACTGCTGTTATATCTGGTTATGTGAAATTGCAGAAATGTAAGGAAGCTCTAGCTCTTTTTCGTGAGTACGCAGTAAAGGAGACGACAGCTCCTGATGTTGTGATCCTCGTAAGTTTGCTTGGCGCATGCGCTATACAAGCCAGTGTAGATCTTGGGAAACAGATTCATGCATATATGTTGAGAATTGGAATTGAAATGGAAGCAAAAGCCATTAGTGCTTTAATTGATATGTATTCAAAATGTGGCTATTTACTCTATGCACAAAAAATATTCCAAAGAGTTAGTGTCAGAGACACTATTATGTACAATGTCATAATTGCTGGTTGTGCTCACCATGGTTATGAACATGAAGCTATTCATCTCTTTGAACAAATGATCAGTCGAGGCCTTCGTCCTGATGGTGTCACTTTTATCTCACTTCTATCAGCTTGTCGCCATTGTGGGTTAGTCGAGGAAGGGGAAAAGTATTTTTTCTCAATGAGCAAAGACTACAATGTACCACATGAAATTGATCACTATGCTTGCATGGTTGACTTGTATGGAAGGTCCAATCAGCTGGATAAGGCAGTAGCTTTCATGGAAAACATGCCCATTGAGCCCGATTCCATCATACTGAGCGCGTTCCTGAATGCATGCAGAGCTAACAAGAATCTAGAACTCGCAAGAGTGGTAGAGGAAAAGCTATTGGAAATAGAAGGAGATAATGGATCAAGGTATTTTCAGTTAGCTAGTGTGTATGCATCGGGAGGGAAGTGGGACGAAATGGGGAGGATGATGAGGACGATGAGAGGGAAGTATGTAAAGAAGCTTGCTGGTTGCAGTTGGGTAATGATCGGTAATGGAGTTCATATTTTTAGATCGGGCGATAGAGCACACTCAGAAGCCGAGGCTATATATTGTATTCTAGGGTTCTTGATCGAAGAACTCTGTGATGAAGCTAGTATTCATGAGTATAATACAAATCTTGCTGTGACGGCATCCTGATTCTCCTCTCCTTATAAGCATAAGCAAGACCCTATATCATCTATTAATAGAGAGCTGTCAAGCAGCAGTTGGATTGGAAATCTTGTTATTTCGTCACAAAAATCCCCATGATTGAAAGGACTTCCTGTTCCTGTAAAATCAACCACGGGCACCAAGAACCTTCGACTGCGTGGAATTTGCCATCAAAACATAACTCATGTTGCTTGACCAGATGGTGCAACTCTTATCTGAAAATAAATTGTTGGAGCTATCTGGATGTTTATGTAAGTTGTGGTATTTCATGTTTTTCAACCAATGGTAAGTTGTATATAAGTCTCTTTGTTTATTCACTCTTTCACGTTTCAAGGGTTCAATAATCAACTAATGTCACCTAATTGTTCCACAATAAGTTGGTATAAACTTTCAATTCATAAATAGGGAATCATATGTTACAAGAACCAGAAGCATGTTATCAATTCATACAAGGTACCTGTTTTGCTGCGCCATGGCAGACCCATAGCTGAATCTTTGATCATTCTCGAGTTCACCAATGACTGCTGGAAGGACTCTCCCAAACTGCTGCCTGATGATCCCAACGAGAGGGCTAAACTTCGTTTGTGGGCCAGCTACTTGATCAGAAGGTATGTTAATGTTGACAAAGTATTCCTTGCGCCGGCTTCATCCTGCACTATTATATCCTCTGGATTTAATGTTTATTCTTAGAATTTAAAATATTTAAGGGTATAATTGTTTTTCTAACCAATAAAACCTGTTTCACAGGAGATAGTTCTGTTAATGCCATATGTGTGTGGGTGTGTGATTGTGCTGTTGCCTAACTGTGTGGCTGTGTTTGGTATGCAGTACTGGCCGAGCATGATCAAGATACTCGAGTCCAGCGATGGCGAGAGAGAGAAGGCGATGGAAGAGTTTTCGAAGATACTGGAAGAAGGAATTTGGCGGGATCTTCCACCTTTGTATCCCCATAATCCAGTTGGATATCTTGATATTGTGGTAGGATTAGGTGGATGCAGCAACAGAGCTTTTTATGAGGGTATTGATTTGGATTATGGGGATGTAATCGAGACGAACCGACGCTACTTCTCTTGGATGGATTCCTTGAGAGAGTGCCCTCTGCTGAAAGAAACACTCCCTCCACACCATAAACTTGTTTGCAAGATTAAGGAAACATACAATAAAAATCCTAAATCCTGATTGTATATCAGTTGAGAGCAGCAGACTAGCCGAAAGTATCATGTATATCTACTACAAACTATGTATGCTTCACTTTCTGATGAAAAAAAATATGCTAGTTTAAAATTCCATTTTGGTGGGCTGTTTTTACTTTTCATTTTTAGTGGAATTGATCTGTGGAAAAGAAAAAAAACTATGACTTATCTTTATATAACTAAATGAGGGTTTCCTCTATCCTACATCCTACATGTCATCTTCCCCTTGATTCAAGGGCTGATTTGGCAACTCCTCTTTTAGGTGCTTTAACTATTTTATTGAATACAATTTCTTATTCAATTGAAGATCAATCGTCCATTACTCCATTGTTGTGGGTACAATCTATGAAGAAGAAGATCTGCTCAAGACATGTTGATTATTATTGTGTCTGTTGTGGAGGGTAATCCTTTTTATCGTCACTATCTTGATCATTCCTTAATATGAGTTTAAATTTCTTGGAATCTGACTGTTTTTTTATACCCTTCCCATTATTTTGTGTAGTTTTGAGTTTGTGATTCTCACTGTGTTATTGGATTCAAATTCTTAACTTATTAACATAGTAAATTTGGTGTTTATCTTAAATTAGGTTGGGAAGTCCTAGAATGGAACTGCACAATGAGACTGATCTAAGGACTTGCATATGGTAAATTCTGCAAATTCTTTAATGGTTGGATAGCTTTTCCTTCTCTTTGTTCTTATTAGTCATTTATATATGTAGAATGAATCAAGCTTCCTTGGTTGTATGAGATACTCTTTTTTGGTTGGTTTATTACTTTATACTGGCAATCCCTAAATTCATGAGGTGGGAGGGAAGGACGAGGTTGGGGCTAAGATGGACTCCATGGATCTGGAGAGAGAGAAAGAGATTACCATATAATTTGCTTCAAAATACTGTGGCTAGAAGGATTATCAGGTCTTGCTTTAATTTAGCCATGTTTAATATTTCGAGTAGGAGATGATTTATTGGATAGTTTATATATGTTCTCTAATGGTCAGAATTTTCGCTCAAGTTTTGTAGAATTGATTGGTATGTCAAAATCTGATATTTGCTCACGTCATTAGAATGATTTTTTTGTGCCTTATGTTGGTTTAAGCAGCCATTTTTCATGACATGCATTCATTAATTAGCATTTTCTTTCGGCTAGATTATATTAAATTATACTTTCATCATTCGTAAATAATTTATGATTTGATCAAGAGATTAAGTTGGATTCTTAGTTAGGCTGCTATACTGTGCTATGATATATTTGCATGTTTTTAGTGATAGAAACTAATATTGTAATGCTTCCGTATTTATTCTTTATTTTTGTATCAGGTTAACAATATTTATGCACCATGTCATGTTGATACTATCGAAGTTGACAGAGCTTTACATTTCTTTGTATTAATACATTGTGAAGAGCAACATGAGATTTTTGGTCTAAACAGTCAAGACATTAATTACATGGTGAGCCTATTTTTAAAAATGCATGCACTTCTAAGGTACAATTCGATCAGGCCATTGTATTCTTAATCTTCAATACTAGTGTATATTTGGTAAATTCTTTGATAGTTTGTTATTATTAGCCTTTTATCGTGTTATAGACGTAGAATGGATCAAGCAGAGCATTGGTAGAATTGTTGAGATGCTTCGTGTTTTAATCGTCTTCACTGATTTGTATTTGGTAAATTCTTTGATAGAAGGATAGCTTTGTCTTCTCTTTTTTATTATTAGTCTTTTATTGTGTTATATATGTATAATGGATCAAGTATAACTTGGATTCTTAGTTGGGCTGCTATTGTGCTATGATATATTTGCGTGTTTTTAGTAATACAAACTAATACTGTAATGCTTCCGTATTTATTCTTCATTTGGTATCAGATTAACAATATTTATGCTTCAATAAATTTTTATATGAAGATAACATTAGTCCACTCGCTTATAAAGCATCCCTGTTTTGGATATCCAGCCAACATGAATTAATTTGATGTTGATATGGGTTAGATTTCACGCAATAGCATCTATGTACTAGATGATAAATGTATTATTTAACATATATTAGCACGTAGTCTGTCCGCTGATCTATATAAAATAAAGGAGAGAGCGTAGCGTGATGGTCTCAAAAATAATGTTGGTGGAACTTTTGTTATCTATGAGGCCTTGCCAATTGTTATACTTCAAAATTTCTTGATGAGATGTTCCATTTTGCTGATTTTTCAGTGAAGTGAGTGCAGTAGATGGTGAATAGTTGATTCTGGGTCTTCTATGTGTTTGCAGGTCAAGCATATTTGTTCCAAATATTAGGAACACAAGAATGGGGTACTGCGGAACTGTATGGAAAGCGGTGGTTTCTTTCGTAAGGGAGAGGTGGGAGATTGCATACTTTATAATTAAATAATTCATGTTATAGTATAACGTAACGACATTCATTAAGCAGTTTTTTTTCTTATAGTTAGATGATTTCTTTCATCAATGTAAAAAATTTACAACAAATTATAACATTTGACTTTTTATAATGCAACATATAACTAAATCATGTAAAAAATTAATTTATATACATATTTTCTAATTATTCGAAAGAATCTTGATTTGTATTTTTTTAATTGTAACTTTATAACATAATACAATTGAAAACTATTTATTACTCTCATATTTCTCTAAAAAAATGTGAAATTGCATAGGGACAATTTTGTCTCTTTGTTGTATATTTATATAATTGTTAGTATTTTATTTTTTCATTATACTTAGGTGTAATTATGATCAAAATATGTACTCCCTCCGTCCCGTCCATATAGTTACTTTTGCTTTTTGTACGGGATTAAGGAATATAGTATATTAATGTATATTGAGGTGAGAGAAATAATATTTTAATGTGTAGTGAGTATGTGTATTAGTATGACATGTGGGCTCATAGAGAGAAAAATAATTAATATGTGTGGGCCCCCTTTACTAAAAAGGAACCTTTTTAGGAACATCTAAGCATCTTCCGTTCGGGCTTCTTAGTCAAGTCACTTTTGAGTGAGCTTATTTTAGTAGTAAAACGATTGGGTGGTGTTTGATTTGGGTTTAAGTTGGTTTAATAAACCGGTGAATAGTATTATTCTATATTTATTATGTTTGTTTTAGGTTTAAGTAGGGTATGTTTAAACTTTATGTCAAATCAAGTATTAATTGAGGTGAAAGAAGAGGAAAGAGAAAGAAAGAAAAAGTATTAATTGAGGAGATATAATGTAGGGTAGGGGGTGGATAAATGTTAATAGGGTATGTAGGTGTAATATAGGAGAGATTTAAGGAGATTTATTAAATCTAAATCCGGATGATTAAACCGGAATCAAACATCACCTTGGTGTTTTAATAAGATATATAAAAGGATAAAGGGTGATAGTAAAAACAAAAAAAATGATTTAAGGTTTAGGGTTTTAGGGTTTAGGGTTTTAGGACGCCCAAAAAGGAAATATGTTACCAATCAGATGGAACGGAGGGAGTAACTTTTAGTAATAAATCCTTAATTTTACAGTATCTAAAATAAATATAAATTATAGTATATAAAAAAACTCAGTTTATTCTTTTTTTCTTTACATGATTTGATTTGATACTAATTAATTTTTAATTATTTAAAACAAAATTATTAAAATATTTAAAATAGTTGCTATTCATCTTTATATATTAATTAACTTGAAGAAAGCTCATATTCCTCTTGGAGAATCGATTGTGTATATTTAGAATGAATAATCAAAAAGACTTATTTATAAGTGGGGTGAGAGAGAGTACTATATATGGAATATATTATTTTTTTCCTTTATATATAATTTAATTTTATATTAATTAATTTATTTATTGTATTAAAATATTTAGCAATTATTTAATGATACCCAAATAAATAAATTAAATATGAAAATTTAATCATTTTTAAAAATAAAAAATACATTATTTAAAACGAAAATATTAAATAAGGAAATTAATCAAAAGTAAACATTATATATATATATATATATATATATATATATATATATATATATATATATATATATATATATATAATATAAATAAATTAATTATACATAAATATATTATTCATTTATATATTCATAAATTTATAATGAATTTATTAATTTTAATTTTTATTTAATTTTATTAGTTTCAAATTATATAAACAACTAAAGTATACAAATTTTATAATTCATATATCATAATTGAATAATTAAGACATATGCATATAAATAAATATTAATATACTAACTTTATAAAATTAAAAAATATTTACAAACTCAATTTTAATGTTATTTGATATGAAATAAAGATTTAACTTAAAGAACTTAAGCTTTTCTATACATGAATTAGTTTTTCAACCTCTTATTCTCTAGAGGTAAATCGATTCAAGAGTACTTGAATTGTCAATCCTCTTTCACTTGAAGAATATTTGAATCAATACTTTAGAGGTAGACCTTAAAAAATACTTGAATCGATTCTTAAGATGTGATTCTTAAGATGTAATACTTGAATCAATTTTTTTCCTCTTGAAGAATCAATTCTTAAGATGTAAATTAATTCAAGGATACTTGAATCAATCATCTTACCTTGAAGAATCGATTCTTAAGAGGTAAATTAATTCAAGAATACTTGAATCAATTATATTCCTCTTGAAAAATACTTGAATCGATTTATTAGAGGTAAATCAAATCTCTACTTGATTCGCTCTATCGAAATAAATTTTTATACTTTCATAAATCAATTCTCTAGAGGAACCTGAAGAAAGCTCATATTCCTCTTGATAATCGAATGCGAGTATTTAGAATGAATAACCAAAAAGTCTTATTTATAAGTTGGGTGTGAGAGAATATTATATGGAATATTATTTTTTTCCCTTTATATTATGATTTAAATTTATATTAATTAATTTATTGCATTAAAAGATTTACTAATTAATTAATAATACCCAAATAAATATATAAAATATTAAAATTATTATTAAAAATAAGAAACACTTTATTTTAAAAAAGAAAATATTAAATAAGGAAGTTAATTAAAAGTAAATAGGGAAAATATTAAAAAATATTAAAAAAATTCAAAAAATTGAGAAAATTACACTTCACATTTGAGCGCTCTGGAGACGACACGTAGGCAGAAAAATTTATGCTATAGTATACTTAAGATATATATATATATATATATATATATATATATATATATATATATATATATATATATATATATATATATATATATATATATATATATATAATATGACAATTTATAGTGTGCACCGTATACACTTAAAGATAGGGTGCACCCATATATAAATATAAACAAAACATATACAATTAAGAGTAAAAATGTATACAATTTAATTGTTAATTTTTTTAATGAAAAATTGTATATAATATTCAATAAAAAGTTATACACATATGGATGTTAGTTTTTTTAATGAAAACTTAATGTGGAAAAAGTATACAATTATAACAAATCACGTATACAAAATAGAATGATATGTATACAAAATAGAATAAAAAGACATATACATATTGGTGCACCCTTGCAGCCGAGTTCACCCAATATACACTATATATACATATATGAGAACCACTAGGATACCATCGGTCTCATGAAAAATTCATGAAACCGGATCCTATATGAAATCTCGAGGGTACTGAATCTTCAATGATTTTCTTAAACTCCGTATCTACAGTAACCGGGAACTTGCTTTTGTGACGGAGGGAGTAATTACTATACTACATTATCTTACATTAGTTATTTTTGTCTAATAATATCTCACATTCGACTTCAATCGAGCAATTATGATCATAAATAGAAAATTAGTACATATACATGTGTAATACATTATATTTAGGTATATATTTAATTTATATATATATACATTATAAGTATTAATATATATGATAATAAAAATATACAAATAAATATATGAAATATATTACATATAAGGACGAAGGAAGATATGTGAGATGTTAATAGAAAAAACAATTAATGTGAGAGAATGTAGTATAATAATTACTATTAATATAATTAAATTGCTAAAACATTATATAGATTGTGAAATAAGTAAACAATTAATTGTAATAAATATGAAATAAATAATCATATCATATATAATATAATATAATATAATATATTAAAAGTGCCTTAGCAAATGTTAATATTTTTCCCACTTTATCCTCCCCTAATTTTCTTTACTACATTTTTATCCTTTATTTATCATATTATAATATATATTTATAATATATTAAAAGTACATTATTAATTACAAAACATAAATGTGATGTCTTTTTATTTTTTATATCATTTATTTTAATAGTTAATCTTCATAAAGTTATAAATTTTACTTTTATCTTATTTTATCTTAATTTAAATCAAAATATATATTAAAAGTGGTAAGAAATTGAGAAAGTTTTTTTTTTCCAATTATATTCTTACCTATTTTTTTAATTATATATTTTTACCCTTTCATCATCTATTAATCACATACATAATATTAAAAAACAACTTTATTATAATTATTATATTCAATAAATAATAACTCTTTCTGATATTCAGTACCAAGTTAGATTCATATAATCATATTCCTTAATAATTATTATAGTACGATGATATTAATTAAGTTATTTATTTATTTATATTAATTCGTAAGTTAAAATTTTTATTTTTATTTATAATTATTTCAAATATATAATTTATTATTTAATGAATTATATTTAATTATGATAATATCCAACCTCTTCACATCATTAATTCATTAAGTTATTTAATACTAAGTAATATGAAGAGGCAATTCAAGCATTATAAAATGTGGATTGTGAAAGGATTCGTGGCAACAGTGTGTGGATTCTGGAGGTTTTTGTTGCTATAGAGACATGAAGGCGGCGTTCTAGAATGGATCTTCGCCGACAATGAAAAGCTTCTCAAATACTTGATTAGATGAGAATTGAGAGAGACACAAACATGAAGTAAGATGAGATATTAAGGGAGGGAGATATTCGCCGACAATGAAAAGCTTCTCAAATATTTGATTAAATGAGAATTAAGAGAGACACAAACATGAAGTAAGATGAGATATTAGAGGAGGGAGACAACGATACGTTGTTCCACACTGGAACGACGAATAAGGCATCAAAATAGAAGAAGACAATGTTGTTTTTTTATAGTAGTGATAGTGTTCCATCTATGATAAACTCATATATGAGTTGTATGATTAGGTTTATTTAGGATGTTTAGATTTCTTATCTTTATTAAATTTAATTTTATCAATTAGACTACTTAGATAAATTTTCTTTATGCTTAACTTTAATTTATAACTTATTACTGTATACTAATTTAAATATTTGACCCAATCAATTATAACAATTCTTCATTTAAACTTTTAAGAGATGCACATGTAATTTATATGTATAATATATAAATATTTATGATCATGTGTTGAAATAATTTATTTCATTAATAAAATTCTAAATATAAAAAAGAAATTAGTAATATATATAATCAAAGAGGTGCTTATTTAACTTTAAAAGGCAACTCACGAATTGCTCCACAAGGGTAATTATTGCTAAAGATGTTAATACGGTATTTCGGACGGTAGGTCCGGCCCGTTTAACCAGAAAAAATATAAGTTTAGGTTGTATAAGTAGTGGGTCATTTAAATCAGGTCCTTTAGGATCGGACCTATTAGCCCGCGGCCCTATAAGGCTAGCCCATAGGTTAATAGGGCTGGCCCGGTTAGCCAGATTAAATTTTTTATAATAAAAAATTAATTAACAATATACTTAAATTATTAAAATTAATAATAATCTTATATGTTAACAAATAATTTTTATTGATAATTATATCCAATAGTAGTTTAATACCCTCTAACTTACTACATCTTTTTTAGTTTCTCATTTAAAAAAAAAACAATTTAAGTATAAAATATGTGAGACATTTTAAAAAATAATATTGAAAATAAATTATCTTAATTCATAAATAATGTTAACGTATTTGTAATCCTAATTTTTTTTTATTTTTTACATATAAACTTATAAATTTTATTAATGTTAGAACAACATTTGATGTATTTTTAATGTTTAATTATGTTTCAAATTAAATTAATATTTTTTATTTTTTTATTCACCGACCCGTTAGTGGTCCGTTTAGCCTGAGGCCCATTAGGATTAGGTTTAGGTTTGCATATATGACAGCCCGTTTAACATGGACCGCATAACCCGTGACCCGTTTAGCCCGTAGCCCTATAGGTCTAACCCTGTAAGTTCAGGTACAGTCCGTTTAACATCTCTAAATTTATTGCAGTTAATGAAAATAAAAAACTTTAATTACTACTCCCTCCGTCCCCCAAAGTATTTCACACTTTCCTTTTTCATCCATCCCTCAAAGTATTTCACACTTTACTTTTACTAAATTTGGTAAAAAATACATTATACTAATACTCACTTTTTACACATATCCCAATATAATACTTACTTTTTCACATCTCCCAAAAACTTTACACACTTTTTCCACATCTCTCAATAACTTTACACACCTTTTTCATTAAATCAACTAAAATATATATTCTCTTTCTTACTTTATACATAAAAATACAAAATTTTCTTAAACTCCGCGCACACCAATACGCGAAATACTTCCCGGGACGGAGGGAGTATATCTTTTGTTCGGTAAAAAAACCAAAATCTATTAATCATTGTTATTCAATCATTCTATATACATTATCCTTTAATTATAATCACTTTCATTTTACATTTGTCCTTTATAATAAAATCATTATCATCATTATTCTCGAATTTGAACCTCACTCCTAAATTTTTTGAAAAAAAAAATGTAAAAATAGCAATAATACTTCAATATTTTATATTTCAAATGATTGTTGAGCTCTTTAACATGCCACGATAATTAAATGGTTAGATCTTATATCAACGTCGTATAATATATAAACATAATTATAGAATTTTAATTAGTTATTCATAATATATTATTCTATTTAGAACATTTTAACTAACCCTTTAATTTAAATTTTTTAATATTTTCATACAAACTGTTTTGACACTCCCAAAATCAATTTGCTCTAAAATTTCTCCAGAATTTCTAGCTTAAATCTCACAACAAATTCAATTTTATTCAAGTGAATCTGTTTATTAATTTTATTTTAATAGAAAATAATTAAAAGAAAAATACATATCTCAAATAATGATAAAATATTTAAATAAAATTCTACATAATAATTTAATTCTTATGAGATTATTTCATGAATTAATTTATTATCCAACACTAAATCTTAATTATAACATTATTATATAATCTGCTGAGTTAAATTAGGAATTCATAACGTGAACTTATAGTATAAGTTAAAGGGAGCGGTTATTTGCACCTCTAGTATTACTAAACGTACCACAATTACTAAACATATCCCATTAAAAATTAAGAAATATATATATATTACTAAATAAATCTTTTTTTTTTTTTATCATTTCACCCTAAATAAAAGGCTGCCATACAATTCACCCTCCCTCTCCAGTCTCCAGCATCACAAACAAAAAGCAGCAACGATAATGGAGAATTAAAACTTGGGGTGAATCAAATTGAAAGAAACAACGATATGGACTATTTAATAGATTTTTCCGTCTATTCTCTTTTCAACTCCTGGGGGGAACTCAACCTTACAAACTATTATTCTAATTATACAAAAATTCTTGAATTTGTTTCACTTACCAATTTTCCCCATTGGAAAATTGCTGGAGAGATCCAAGAGAGAGAATTGTTGGAACAATCCAAGAAGATGAGAGGAGAGATTAAATGAATATTGCCAGAAAAAAAAATTGTAAATTATATTATCTACTTAGATTATTTATGGAGTATTATTTGTTATTATAATGAAAATAAAAAATTTTAGAATAAAAAAATTAGAAAAAAATTGCTAAAAAATTATATTGAAAAGTAAAGCGTGCATGCGACGTGCAACGTACGTCTATTACACTAGTAATTATATATATATATATATATATATATATATGAGAAACTCTCCTGTGAAATGGATTTTTTGTGAGACGGGTTAACCCATTATTAAAGTATGTTTATTATATAGATTAAATATGTTTATTTGTAATTAAAGCATGTCAATAATAAATCATATTACAACATCATTTAATCATACTTTAATTCATCATCCATCATACTTTACCAAACATATTTTAACAACTATTAAACATATTTTATCTATATAATAAGCATATTTTAACATGTCCAATAAAAGGTCTCACAAAATTAATGTCTCACAAGAGACTTTGTCATATAAAGAGATATATGTATACATAATTAAATATTGTGGCTAAATGTTTAAAAAAAAACAACCATTCATTATAATTTGTTTATTACAATGAATGCAGAATATATATTTTAACATATAAACATATATACACATTACTTTTTAATATATTAATATTTTATATGCATTATAAGATTTATTATTGAAATATGAGTGTACAACATTATATAGTAAAATTATGATATATACAATAAATGTTAAATATAAAACAAGAATTATTCAGGTTCAAGTGGACATTCCTTACCCTTAAAACCCTCTCCATATGAGAAGTCAAGGGTTCAAACCTCCTCAAGGGAGGATGTTCTACCATTATAAAAAATTAAATACAAATTCAAAAAAAAAAAGAAGGAGTGAGCCGCTTGGGCCAAGTGGCACTAATTTGTGACGGCTTTTTCGCCCTTTAACCAAAAAAATTTGTGACGACCAACATTATGACAGCCAAAAAATCGTCATAAAGCCCGTCATGCCGTCACTATAACTGTCCCAAAGTCAACCGAAAAAATTTGTGACGACCAACATTCTGATGGCCACAAAACCGTCACAAAGCCTATCATGCCGTCACTATAACTGTCACAAAGTTCATCTACAAAAGGCCGTCACTATAGCCGTCACAAACTTTAACCGAAAAAATTTGTGACGACCAACATTCTGACGGCCACAAAACCGTCACAAAGCCCATCATGCCGTCACTATAACTGTCACAAAGTTCGTCTACAAAAGGCCATCACGTTAGCCATCAAAAACTTTTACCGTCATTAAAGCCGTCACAATTGTGACGACCTTCCGTCACAAAAAAATTTATGACGACCAACATTCTTACGGCCACAAAACCGTCACAAAGCACCTCAAGCTATCACAAAGTCCGTCTACAAAAGGCCATCACTATAACTGTCACAAAGGCCGTCACTATAGCCGTCACAAACTTTAACCGTCATTAAAGCCGTTACAATTGTGACGACCTTCCGTCACAAAAAAATTTGTGACGACCAATATTCTAACGGCCACAAAACCTTCACAAAGCCCGTCAAGCCATTATTAAAGGCGTCACAAACGAGTAAAATTTTTGTAGTGGCCAACTCATTAAATAATACACTCATCAAATACTTATAACATTGATTTTTAAATTTAAATCGTTAAATTAAATTAATCAATTTAAATTAAGAATTAATTATTATTTAGTTATTGATAACATTGTGTCGTCATTATCAGTCGTAATTACCACCTGCGACTCTACTTATATTTTGATAAAAGTCCATCTAACTTATACACAAAATTTAAGACAATAATATAGCCTAGTAGTATATAGTAGATGTGATCATTACTGTACAGAAGAGATGGGAGAAATTAGACAATTAATTAAAAAGAGAGGGGACTTTCGAAGATGCGTATACGTACGACTTTTAAATCCGACTAGAATTCTCTGTGACATTTGATACACTATCTCTTATATCACATCGTTACAAATCCGCATGATTTGTACTAATTTTCTTTGAGGCATAATTATCCCTCCTATGTCCTATCTCCTATCTACTATCCAACATCTGTATTATTCTAAGTAAACGGAAGAGAAAATTGATATACAAAGGAAGTTTAAGTAGATACAAACATACAAATACCTTCTTGTTTCACCATGGAAGGATACGTCATCGTTTTATCTTTCATAGCCTCCAACCCAGACTGGTACGGAGTATATAAGAGTCTCCAAGACAAAAGAGATCGTAAAAGTGACTATTGCATAAGCGTAAGGCCTCCATGGATGCTTGCTCTCTCGCATCGCGTGAAATTCAGCAACGAAAGTCGATACTGTGCTCAGACAACCCAGTAGCCCGAATTAGATCCCATAAGCCACAGTATTGCAATTACTTGTGTTAGCCTACATATAAACAAGGCATCGATTGATATAACATATGGGAGTATACATATAAAAGTTAGTCTATCCAGAAATTCTAAAAAAATGACAAAAAATAAAAAATTACCACTTTTTTTAATGTGGCCAGAGCAGCCATCACACAAGCTGCAAGAACATTGGCTGCTAGTGTGCCAAATGGCATCTATTTCAACACGCTGTTTTTCCCCAACCCTTGCCCATTGAATCGAGCAAGGTACCATCTGGTCCAGACACTGAAAGGTCCAACCATGCAAGCTAAGAACAATTGAGCCTCGCTACTACCAGTTTTGAAGTCTTTCTTGGCCAAACTTCCGAAGATACTCCATAGTGGGATGAGCATCAGCAGAAGCATCATCATAAATGTCAAGAGGCAGGCATGCAGTGGTACTTGGCGGAAATACAAGTGGTAACGACACAAAAAGAACGCGTATTTGATCTCCTGTGAAGCCATTTCAACCCCTTCGCAGTCTCAATACCGAAAATAATTAAATAGGCGACTAGAAACAAGCCTGTCAAAGATAAAAAAAATTCTTCATATTTTCCATGTTTCAATACAATTTAAACTGTAATGCAACTCTTATTTATATGAGCTTGAATATATAATAACCTAATATATAATGTGTGTGACATATTTCAAATACCTAGAGAAATGCCAAGCACAGTAAAAATCCATTGGCCATTAATACTGAGGTCAAGCATCTTCTGATTCCAACCAATGAAAGTTGTAAGCTTCCTAAGAAACCTGTAGTTAACTCGATGGCTAACTGATCAGATATTTTCAAGATTTCTGCTTTGAAAACAACACCGAACCACCCCATCAGAAACGAACCAATCTGAAAGTGTAAAGTTAGCTTCTAATTTAGCATCAATTGATTACTAGTTTTCCATGAGAGAGAGTGTATGATCAACCATGTTGGAAGGAAGATCAAGGTACATATAACTCTAGTCACTTGTTGCACCAACTACTCCCGGTCCAAAGAGTTTTTGAAGACCGTATCAAGATAGAACCTGACCAAGATTCAAGGAAAGTTAAAGAATAACTGTTAGTTTCACAGTTGGAGTTATTAAACCAGAACAAAGGCCCAAAAGTGGCAGGATATATTTCTTGTAATCAAATCTTGACCATATTTCTACATAGAAAAATTGATTGAAGGTGATATTAAATCTAAAATATTTATCTTCTGAAACACTAGTTCACATCTGATGTACCAAAACTAATACAGATAACTGCTTTAAAACTTACATCTGATAATCAGTATTTTGCAGTTACGTACATTAATAGCATCTCCTGGTTCAGAATTGTGCTTAGTAACATTAGCAGATTCGTATCACTTAGTAATTTAATATCCTAGCATACAAAGAGCCTACAGATATACTATGAAAGGTTTAGCAGATTACCCCTAGGATTCCAAATACAGCAAGAGAAAGAAGACAAGTGGTGTATTCTAACAACCAAGGTACTTCATCTTCTTCCTGCCAAAAAAAGTTAAGAAATATAATACTACCTGAAATTAACATCAATGAAAAATATATTTAATGCAATCCAATGGGCGCCCAAATCGTAGTTCGGAGTTAACCACAAAACATAACATTTCCAAAATCAAACTTAAAAGGACATCAAAGAACTTACATCCTTCCTTTCCTCGGATTGAATTGCTGCATTGACAGCAACTGATATATTGTTCAAAGTAGATGGGGCAACTGGGATGGAGGTACCATTCTCTTGAAGAGGAACTACGACTCCACTTGACGGCAAATTATCCAAGGAGAAGTGACTTCTACCGCTTATGCTGGTTCTATTGCTATGAAGTGGTAACGATAATTAAATTGTTAGATCTTATATCAACGTCGTATATATATTTTAACATAATTATAGAATTTTAATTAGTTATTCATAATATATTATTCTACAATATCTTCTACGTATTTAGAAAATTTTAACTAACCCTAGAATTTAAATTTTTTAATATTTTCATACAAACCGTTTTGACACTCCCAAAAATTTCTCCAGAATTTCTAGCTTAAATCTCGCAGCAAATTCAATTTTATTCAAGTGAATTTGTTTATTAATTTTATTTTAATAGAAAATAATTAAAAGAAAAATATATTTCTCAAATAATGATAAAATATTTAAATAAAATTTGACATAATAATTTAATTCTTATGAGACCATTTCACGAATTAATTTATTATCCAACACTAAATCTTAATAACATTATTATATAATCTGCTTAATTAAATTAGGAATTCATAACGTGAACTTATAGTATAAGTTAAAGGGAACAATTATTTGCACCTCTATCATTACTAAATGTACCACAATTACTAAACATATCCCATTAAAAATTAAGAAATATATACATAAATTACTAAATAAATCTTTTTTTTTATCATTTCACCTAAATAAAAGGCTGCCATACAATTCACCCTCCCTCTCCAGTCTCGACCATCACAAACAAAAATCAAACACGATGATGGAGAATTAAAACTTGGGGTGAATCGAATTGAAAGAAACAACGATATGGACTATTTAATAGATTTTTTCATCTATTCTCTTTTCATCTCCTAGAGGGAACTCAGCCTTACAAAACCCCTGCGACGGGTTATGAAAGTTTCTTATAAAGGAGCTAACATTACTTGCTCTCTGAAATTTGAATGGCTTCCACTCTTCTGTTACTTTTGCGGTTGTATTGACCATGTTGATAAAGATTGTGATGCAAAACTTCTAAACTCTGCTCCAACAGTTCTAGTTCTCCCCTATGGTCCATGGTTGCGTGCTTCTACCCTTAGAAGTCCTTTCACCATCAATCGCCCAAATTCCACCCAAAATCGGCCACAAAAACCATCTGGGCACACTCATGATGCCCCTCGCTCACCTCCAATTCACACCCCGTCCATTAATGTTTCAACATTTCCTAACAATTATCCCAAAACCAGTGACACAACTCCTAATGCTCAGCCCCATACTACTGTAACTTCATCATCACCACCTTTTTCACAACTCCAATTACCAATTACGCCTCTTTCTCATACAAACACTCACCATTCATCCACAAATGCCTTGGGTCCTTATGGTTCTTATATTCCAGATATCCTTTGCGAGCTCACTTCAATCCTAAAATCCTCCACCAAGACTACTCTACCCTCTCCACCACCTCTCAACTCATCCCTGGACCAATCGCTCCACCCTTTTAATTCTCCTGCCCCACCACCCCCACATAAAAACTCCATCATAGTCCAAAAAAATTCCACTCCTCACTGCAAAGGTACTCTTACTTCTTCAGATAAAAGCCAAACCACTTCTGACTTGGTGGAAAATGCTTTCCTCGTAACATCCAAGTCAACCATGATTCTTCAACCCGAAAAACCACAAGAAAGTTTGCAAGAACCAAAGATAAGCCTATCCAAATATCTAGACCAACTCCCATGGACTTCAAACTTTCTAAAAGGAAGCTCATTGATCAAAATTTTGATTATGAGATGGAAGGTTCCTCTCCAAAACGATCAAAGTTAGACTTTCAGAATATAACTCTTTTGGATTCTGATTTAGCTAACGATGTCGTGAATCTCCCAATGGTGGCGACTGGTGTTTTCCAGTCCCACTGATCACAATGAGTCTCTTAAGTTGGAACTGCAGAGGGCTTGGGAACCCTCGAACAGTTCAAGAACTCCACGAGCTCATTCGCAAAAAGTCTCCCTTGTTATTTTTCTATGTGAAACAAAATGTGATTCTCATTACTTTGATGATTTAAAGCAGAGACTTAATCTTTTTGGTATCTCTGTACCCGCTGTGGGTAGATCCGGAGACCTCGCTCTTCTTTGGCGTAAAGACATTAATGTCTCGCTCCGTGCCTTCAATAACAGATTTATTGATGCTGATATCACTTGCTTGGATTCTTCATTTCGTATTACGGGTTTTTATGGAGAGCCAGATGTCTCCAAAAGACGCCTAGCTTGGAAAAATTTCTCAAATCTCAACACTTCTTCCGTGACTCCCTGGCTTTGTTTCGGTGATTTTAATGAAGTTCTTACACAAGATGAATTTGAGAGCAGAAACACCCGTGCGAACTGGCAGATGACATCTTTCAGAGATGCTCTTGATTCGTGCAACCTATCAGATCTGGGTTTCTCAGGAAATAAGTTCACTTGGGACCGCCTATCTGTCCATCCTTTCACTCAAAGAGCACGACTTGATAGATTTACTTCAAATAGCCAATGGAGGAACCTTTTCAATTGGAAGAAGGTGACTCACATCCAAACTTTCTTTTCGGATAATGGTTTCTTACACCTCCAGTTTGGCGCTCATAATCCTCTTTATACAAATTGGAGGAGCGGCAAACCATTTCGTTTTGAAGCACTTTGGGTCAGAAAGAGTGAGTGTGAAAAGGTCATTAAGAATAATTGGAGCCCAGATTTATTATCACTTCCTGAGAAAATTGACAAATGTTCAGCTAGTTTGATGGCGTGGGGAGGAACATATTTTAAAAAGCTCAAGGAGAAAATTTCTAATGTGCAAAAGGAAATCTCTTATTTGAAGAAGTCAACAATCATCACAGCCGATATAAAAAATAAACTGGTGGATTTGCATTCCCAGTTGAACTTCTATCTTGAACAAGAAAGCATTAATTGGAAACAACGTGCAAAATAACATTGGCATAAAGAGGGAGATAAAAACACGAGTTTTTTCCATACTTATGCAAAAAGACGTCGCGATGTCAATCATATCTCTTCTCTTCTAGATGATCATGGAGCTTTAAAGCATACCAAAGAGGACCTGGAAAAATTATTTTGGAGTATTTTGGCCATATCTTCACTTCATCACAACCTCTTGATTCTGATATCTAGCAAGTCATCCGTAGACTTAAGAATAAGGTTGATTCTGAAAAAAAGAATCTGCTCCAACAACCATTCTCCAGTGATGAAGTCAGGAAAGCACTGAAGTCCATGCACCCTTTCAAATCACCTGGCCCCAACGGTATGAGTCTAATTTTCTTTCAAAAATTCTGGCAGGTGGTTGGTCTTGACGTTACATCTTATGTGCTTGAATTCCTTAACTCTTGCTCCCTTGATCCTTATGTCAATAGAACTTTTGTTGTCCTTATCCCAAAAACAAAAGAGCCCAAGCCTGTTTCCCAATTCCGCCCAATTAGTCTTTGTAACATTGTTTACAAACTGGCATCAAAATGCATTGCTAATCGCATTCAAACTATTCTTCCTTATATAATTTCTGAATCTCAATCTGCTTTTGTTCCTGATAGATTAATTACTGATAACATCCTTATTGCCTATGAAACCCATCATTTCTTAAAAAATCGTGTTGTAGGTCCAAATGCTTTGATGTCTGTGAAACTAGATATGAGCAAAGTTTTTGATAGAATTGAATAGAGTTTTTTATGTGCTGTTTTAAATGCAATGAATTTCCCAAATCATATTGTGGCTTTGATTCTCAAGTGCATATCTCCTTCAACACTTTATTTCATGTTGAATGGTTTTTCTTTTGGCCAATTGACCCCTCAATGAGGCTTGAGACAAGAAGACCCCCTATCACTATATTTATTTATAATCTGCTCGGAAGTATTCTCTTGTATCTTGCAGGATATTCAATGTTGCCAGAGAATCCATGGGATTAAAGTATCTAGAACAGCCCCAAATATCTCACATCTCTTCTTTGCTGAAGATACTTTACTTTTGGGCCATGCTACAATTGATGAGGCAAATCACTTCAAGTTAGCAATCAACTTGTATGAATCAGTTTCAGGACAACGAATCAATTATGACAAATCGGGTATTCTCTTCAGTCCTAACACGTCTGCAGAACTTGTATCCTCTATCTCACAGATCTTAGGCATGCAACCCGTGGACTCGCATGAGAAATACTTGGGATTGCCATCTGTTGTTGGAAAAAAAAAGAAAGATATTTTTAATGACATCAAGGATAGAATTTGGAAGCGCATCTCTAGTTGGAATGAAAAATCTCTATCACGAGCTGGAAAAGAGGTACTCATTAAATCTGTGATTCAAGCTATTCCTACTTACACTATGTCTTATTTTAAAATTCCAGATAGTGTTCTTGATGATATTAATTCAATGATGAGAGCTTTTTGGTGGGGTGCAAAGAATAATGAAAAGAAAATTAACTGGGTTGCATGGTCCAAGCTAACACTTTGGAAAGATGCTGGTGGACTAGGGTTTAGGGATTTTAGAGTTTTTAATCTCGCTTTTCTATCTAAACAAGGCTGGAGAATATTGAATCATCCACACTCCTTACAAGCGTGATTGCTTAAAGCCAAATACTTTCCGACTACTTCCTTTTTTGATGCACAATTGGGTCATAGGCCTTCTTGGACTTGGAGAAGTATTGTGGAGGGTAGGAAAATATTGACAGCAGGTTGTCGTAGACTGATTTGCTCAGGTACAAAAACGAGGATTTTCTTGGATCGTTGGCTCCCTAGTACACCTGATGGCCGTGACACCCTCATCCCAATACTCTTCATGAGCACTCTCATGTCTCATGTCTTATTGATCATGTAAACCATTGTTGGAAATCTGAGTTCAACACATCTTTCAATTCAGAAGAGGCTACACATATTTTATCCATTCATATTCGGCATTCTCTTGCACCAGATAGATGGGCATGTCACTTTACAAAATTGGGGTCTTTTACTGTTTAATCTGCTTATCACGCTCTGAGAGATTCTGTGATAAATATGTTACCATCTACTAGCAGCGGTCCAAACCGAACTTGGAAGAAGCTTTGGAAACTTAAAATCCCCCCTCGAATAGCATATTTTTTGTGGAGATGCTGCAACAATGTACTCCCTCTTGCTGATAACCTTGCTCTTCGAGGCGTGATTATTGATCCTATCTGCCATCTTTGTGGCTCTCATGAAGGCTCTCTCATCCACACGTTCTTTGAGTGTAACTTTGCAAATTCCATTTGGAGAATATTGAACCTATCCGATTTCATAAGATCTTGCTCCCAATCGTCGGCTGTGAGCTGGTTTCAAGATCTTATTCTCTTGGGAGACCTGGATATAGTTAGTTGTTTTGCTGTCCTATTCTATTTTATTTGGTATCATCGGAATAGGAAACTCTTTGAGGGTTTAGAACCTGATGCGAAAAATGCTTGTTGGATCAACTACAAAAATGCTCTCTGATTTTCATAATGCAAATCTATGGCCAGAAAGAAACTCTTTATTGCTCACTAAGTATCCGTGGAAATCTCCTCCAGTTGATGGATTCCAAATTTTCTTTGATGGTGCTCTTTCTACTAGGTTCTCTTGTGTTGGTTGTGGCGTCTATGTCACAGATAAAGATGACAATTTTCACTTTGGACTCTCTAAGAAATTTTCTAGTATCGTGGATACTGAATCTGCTGAGTTACTTGCTCTTAGGGAATGTCTTTTGCTTATTCTCCGGTATCCACAATTTCAATCGAGTTCTATTTTAGGTGATGCTGAGCACGTTATTCTTGCGGCTATGGGTGAAGCAAGTTGTGCAGCAACAAATTTCCATTACTTGATGAAATTAAAATCCTCTTTGCAACTGTTTCACCTATGGGCCTCTTTTGGGTGCATCGCTATAGGAACTTAATTGCTCATGAATTAACATTTTATGCAAAAAATTGTATTACATGTGAGAACTCTTGGTTTTCTCCACCTGACTTCCTTATGTCAATCAGTGCTGGCCGATTCCAGCTTTTTAATATAAGTTTTTATTTTCTTGTCAAAAAAAACTATTATTCTAATTATACAAAAATCTTGAATTTGTTTTACATACCAATTTGCCCTATTAGAAAATTGCTGGAGAGATCCAAGAGAGAGAGAGAGAGAGAGAGAGAGATGTTGGAGCAATCCATGAAGATGAGGGGAGGGATTAAATGAATATTGTCAGAAAAAAAAATTGTAAATTATATTATTTACTTAGATTATTTATGGAGTATTATTTATTATTATAATGAAAATTAAAATTTTTAGAATAAAAACATTAGAAAAAAATTGCTAAAAAATTATATTGAAAAGTAAAGCGTGCATGCGACGTGCAACCCAAGTCTATTACACTAGTAATAATAAGTATATATATATATATATGAGAAACTCTCCTATGAAATGGATTTTTTGTGAGACGGTTATGAGACGGGTTGACCCATTATTAAAGTATGTTTATTATATAGATTAAATATGGTTATTTGTAATTAAAGTATGTCAATAATAAATTATATTATAACATCATAAAATAATACTTTAATTCATCATCCATCATAGTTTACGATACATATTTTAACAACTATTAAACATATTTTATCTATATAATTAGCATACTTTAACACGTCCAATAAACGGTCTCACAAAATCAATGTCTCACAAGAGACTTTGTCATATAAAGAGAGATATGTATACATAATTAAATATTGTGGCTAAATGTTTAAAAAAGAAAACAACCATTCATGATAATTTGTTTATTATAATGAATGCAAAATATATATTTTAATATATATATATATATATACACACACATTACTTTTTAATATATTAATGTTTATATACATTATAAGATTTATTATTTAAATATGAGTGTACAACATTACATAGTAAAATTATGATATATACAATAAATGTTAAATATAAAATAAGAATTATTCTGACTCAAGTGGACATCCCTTACCCTCAAAACCCTCCCCACATGGGAGGTCAAGGTTCAAACCTCCGTAAGGGAGGATGTTCTACTATTATCAAAAATTAAATACAAATTCAAAAAAAAAAAAAGGACGCCGCTTGGGCCAAGTGACGACCACAAAAGGCCACGTCACAAACGAGTAACATTTTTGTAGTGACCAACTCATTAAATAATGGGAAAAGGGTCACATTGGACCCTAATCTCTACCCTTGGGATCAACCACACCCCTTAACTAATTTTTTGTTCACCTATACCCTTCATCTATTTAGAAGGGATCAAATATGCCCCTTACCTTTCATTCTTAAACAAACCAACCCCTTTTGACTAATTCCCCACCTTTTACTACTTTCCAATTTTGTTTTTATATCTTTTTCATTTATTTTCTTTTATACCTAATATATATACTCAATTTTCTTCCAATTTTTCATCAATTTGTTTAAAAATAGTCATAGTCCATTACGACCATATCAGGCCCATCATGCTTCCATACATTAAATAAACAATATTAATCTCGTAGTTAACCAACTTGCAATAGTAACAGTATATTTTTTGACCGTTGATCCACCGAGTATTCGGGAGGTTTTACAGCTGCTCCTCACAACCAACCACGCACCCGCAGTGTGATGGTTCAATCCCGTTCCTTCAGCAGACCTCAGCACAACTCTGGTTCATTTTCTACACCGGGTGTACAGGATGCTGCTACTGTTTCTCGTCAGAAAATATGGAGATTAAGGTTGCAGAATAAAATGGAAGGCTACATAATTTAGGCAGTAGCCCAAGATTATTTATTTATGAAATGAAAATATTATTACACACTCATACTACTTGAACAAGAGGAGAAGACTCCTCTAGCTACCTATGGTAGCTGAAATGGAAACACTCATACAAGAAAAGAAAGGAAATTACAATGTTTATTGAATGAGAGAAAACAGAGGGGAATGGTCAATGCCTTCTGCTTCCTCAACACACCTATTTATAGAGGCTTTCGGATTTGAAATCCGAATTTCAAAGCCTCTAAATCTTTTGTGATGTCACTGCTTACGTCATTGTTCTTGCGTTAGCACTTACGTCATCTACATTGGATCCAAACTTTTAACAGTTGGCTGGTCCCCTCCTTTATTGGATTCTTTTTGTAACGTCACTGCTTGCGTCACTTTTCATTGGATGCCAACTGATGGCTGGCTTCTTTATTGGATTCCCCTTTTGTAGGTCATATGTCTCTTACCCTTTCGGAATGTTACCTGGCTCTTACTTTTTTGAGGAGTCATTTGTCCTCTTTGGTGCCTGATGATTCTCCCGGCTCCTGGGTATTCCGAAGAGATTTTACCCTCTTCTTTCCATGTGTCTCCTTTGGGGGTGGATCAGCAGTTCGGATCATCCCTATGCCTAGCCTTATTCCTTTTCCAAACTCCGGCTCTGTTTGGGTGGAACAGCTCGAACATACCTTTTTTGTCCACTGCCCGAAATGGGCCATGTTACAATATCTTCGATGAGTTTGTTTACTCACCGGAATCTTATTTTTTCAGAGAGGTTTTTGTTTTTCTTGAAACGCCTTCTCCGCAAACACTGTCTTCTTCCCTGTTAAAGTATTCAACAGGAAAGACCCATTCAAAGACTTGTGCTCGAACTTGAATGAGAACTTCACCTCCACCATAGCTTTGATGCAGGCATACAAACCCCTCGCTCTTCGCGTAGAGATCTGTTCTTCAGAAAATGTTGAAACCAAGACTGGTTCCTTTTCAGAAGACTCTTTAATCTTATTTGATGCTGAGACATCGGGTCTTCTTAGCTTGATGAAGTGGAAGGCCTCGTGGTTGCCTTTTTTGACTGGTTCTGGGAACGCACTGGTGAAGTACAGCTCCAATACATCACCTCTGGATAGAGTCGAGTTATTTTCCTATGCCTTGAAAACCTTTTCTCCCAGCCAATCTGGAAGTTTTGCAAGTTCTGGGAAACCTGGTGCAACAGTATATGTTGAAGCTAGCGCTCCAAAATCATACAATTATTTCACATCATTTGGATCTGAGCCCTCTCATCCAAACTCAGGGGTATTCCCCAGATATATCCACCCGGCCTTTCTCCGGTCGGATTCCTTGTCTGGTATTCAATTTCTCCCAGCTGGCCTGGTATTCTTGCCAATAAGAGAAATCAGCTAAGTTAATACCAACCTTAGCAGTGCCTGTCATAGGCCTAAGGTTGATCTCTCCCTCTTTGACCCCAGAGGTGCTGGGTTGACTCGTCGACTCTAGATGTGACTCCAGGTCTTCGATTTTTCCTTTGACCAGTTCCTCTTTTGGAGGTTCCAATCTAGGACTTGTGCTAAGGGTACTTGAATTCCTTGCTCCGGGTTTAGAGCCCCGTTCTCGACTACTCTCCTTTTTTCGATTGCAATTGCTATCAACAGCCCGGAGGAGTGGCTCTCGTGTTGCTTTGAATAGACTTGCGCCGTTTCGAATGCAGTCTCGTATGCGATTAGACACTATGGTCTGATCGCTATCTTGTATTCTTCCAGCACGCCTTGCATTGAGTGCCAGATTCTTGAATTCCCTTTGGAGCAACTCAAGGTTGTCCATCAGGTGCCTTGATACAGTCAGGATGGAGTCTATTTCAGCTCCTTCCATCTCTCGTCAGGAAATCTGCCAAAACATTATCAACAGATTTAATAATGACAATATTAAAATCATAATATTGGCATTCTGCTTGCCATCTTAATAGTCTAGCATTTTCAGGTATAGATTCAATTTTATTTTTCAAAAAGGCTTTGACGCTTGTGTTATCAATTTTAAGGATAAATTTCTTCGCGAGAAGAAACAACGGCCATTTTTTGAATGTCTTTCGAACCGCAAAGAAATCATTTTCATTGATGTGCCACCTATTTGCTTCATTCTCCGTAAAGAGTCCGCTATAGTATCTGCATGGCACTTCTCATTCGGGTGTGGACTTTGTTAGGACTACTGCCCACCAATGGTCACTGGCATCTGTGTAAAGTACCAGTTCATCCTCGTAATTCGGTATCGCCAACTTGGGGAGCTTCTTGCAAACCTCCTTTAGTTGTTTAACCATTGTTCGGTGTGATTCCTCCCATTTGAATTCAGCATCCTTTTTCAACAGAGGACTGAACACCTTCCTGTATTGTGCTAGATTGTTGATGAACATTCCAGCAAAGTTGACAACTCCTAAGAAGCTTTGGAGTTGCTTCTTGTCCTTGAAATCTTCAGGAAATTCTTGAACTTTTTCTACAATGTGTGGTTGTAGAATAATTCCGGACTCATCGATCTCAACTCCAAGAAACTCGATCTGTCTTGTTGCAATTACTGCCTTCTTTTCAAAAAGCACTAATCCCTCTTTGTGACATGCTTCTGAAAACACTTCCAGATGCGCCAAGTGCTCCTTCATGTTCTTTGAGGCTATGAGGATGTCATCTACATAAACAAACATGAATGAGAAATAATCTTTGAAAAGATTATCCATCTTCCTTTGGTATATCTGGGTGCGTTCGCCAAGCCCATAGGCATGTCATTCCAGATATAATGGCCTTGTGGTGTGGAGAAGGCTATAAACTTCTTGCTTCCTTCTTCCATCATAATCTGGTAGAACCCAAATTTGCAATCGAACTTTGAGAATACCTTGGCATTCTTGATATAGTTGATCAAGTGTTCTCTACTTGATATGTAGTATTCGTCGAACTCCAAGATGTTGTTGATCCCTTTGTAATTGATCACAAGTCTCGGCTTTCCCCGCTTGACTTCTCCATGATTTCGAACTAGAAATCTTGGACTGCTGTATGGAGATACTCCTGGTGATATCAACTTAAGGTCCGGATGTTCCTTAAGTATTAGTTGCATATCCTTTCGATCCTCTTGGTTCATCAGGATAGGCTTGTATCTCACGAACTCATGCTCCTTTCCTTTTTTCACTTTGAGTTCCTCATTGAAGTTCCTCTGTATCTTCTTCTTGACGTCCTCCAAAGATGTCTGTTCTTCGATTGTGACGTCTCTCTGTAAGTTTTCTCCCAAGCTTGCTTTGAGAAGGTGGATTGTATTTTCTTTTAGTTTTTCCATCTTCCACCCTCTTCTGGTCTCGGTTCTCATTTGAAGTACTGCTTCGCCATATCTTCTTCGATCATTCATCTTTGGATGTCTAAGTTTTCCTTCATTACCACGCTTACTGCGAAATCTGATGGGCATTTTTCTTTGAAATGCATTACGCAGTGTTTGATCTTATGTTCACAAAAGGTTGTGAAAATAAGGCTCTTTGTTGCGTTTTCTTACGTAAAACGCTTGAATGTCTGTAGGAAATTATTTCCTAACAGAATATCTGCTCCGGTGTCGTGGAAATATATCGGTGGAGTCTTCACCTTGTACCACGGGGTACGATCTGCTCCTCCGATCATGATTTCTGCCTGTTTGATTCATCTGTTAAGAATTAGCACCCTTTGAGAGAAATCTTTCCCTAGTACTGTTGGCAATTTTTCACCTGAGTCTTCTGGAAAGACTCCTTCTTTTGTTGTGCAGATACTGGCTCCAGAATCAATTTATGCCGCAAAATACTCTGCACGATGTTCTTTATATATCATCCCTACGGCGATATATATGGAAAATGGACTTGTGGCCATGGGTGGATCAGAGCTTAAAAGCCCGAGCCTCTACTAGTAGACTTTGTATCTTTTTTCCTTGACCGTAAATTCCATTCCATCTTGCAGTCTTTCCCAAGGTTTATGATCCTCGAGAAACTCCAATCCCAGTACTAGTTGTTCTGGGAATCTTCCTACGACTCCTTCGATTATCAGCTCTAGGTCACCGAGTTTGAGCTGTCCTTGGTATCTCCAGTTGTTGGTTGTTGGAGGTAATACAAGACATCACAAGGAATAGAGTTTTCCTTTTTAGTGATATCGAATATTACTTCGACTCCTCTTCATCCTTCTGGGCATTTTAGTTCACTTTTAGTTGTGAACATTTTCGGTTCCTGGATCACCTCTATGATTGGTTTCTTTCCCCATTTCTCGCTAATCATTCTATCTTCTTGGAAAGAAATTCTTCTTTGCTCGAACCTGAGGCTGTTTATCTACTCCAGATCGGTTTGTCTTTGATCCGCAAATCCATATCGTGAATTAACGGTATCTCCATAATCTCTGGCCTTGTTGCACATGCAACTTTCTCAAACACTTCTGGTATCTCAATATACTCCTTCATCTGGAATAAATCTGAATGGTGGGTATTGGACAAGGCGTATGAGATACTGTATGTGATAGAGTATGGCATATTTCCTTCCTTCATCAAGTCTTTATTTTTGAAATCTTGATGAAGGGTAAGTGCCCTATTGAAATCTCGGTCTGCCAGATTGTAAGCGATCCTTGGATAAATGTAGGATGCTACCTTTCCAGCATACAGGTTCCCGAGAGTCCTCCTAGGCATGCTTCTCTTGTGCTCTTGATTCTCTTATCAAAGACAGCAATATCGATTGGTGTATCGATTCCTTCTTTAAATGTGGCTTTGATGAGAATTCGAATCGCTCCGATATGGACCCAAGACATAGTCTTGGACATCCTCTCCGGGAGTCTACTTAGTTCCTTCTTGATTTCTTCATAAGGAACCAGTTGTATCTCCATCATATTTCCTGTGAGCTCCATTGGGATGGCTATCTCCCCTTCGGTCACTTTGTATATGATGTTATGTTTCCTTTTCTTGAAACTTGGAAATAATTTTTCTAATTTTTCCACGGTGAATCCATCGTATAGGCTGAGCCTAAGATCATTCTTCATGATTCTCATAAGGGTTTTATGAGAAATAGATGTCTGGGAATAGAATCCAGACATATCTTCTTGCTTCTCTTTCCTGAAGATTTCCTCTTCACTCCGACTCATCTTCAGAAGATTCATCTTGGCTAAAGAATTCTTCTTCATAGATGCTCTCGTCCGAGGGTATATCTTCGAACTGATATACCTGTAATAGGTCTTGGAAGTAAACAGCTTCCTCCATTTCTGGAGTTGTTTCGAACTGTCGTACTCCCCGCTTCTGGTTTTCTGGGCAATCAGGTGAGATATGCCCTCTGGCTCTGCAAGTGTAGCAGTTACAATCTTTGAATCTTTCATTGACTCGTGTAGCTACTCTTCAGAATGTCTTTCTTGTGGGAGTTCTCCCTGTACTCATTTGGTTTGACCCTGAGGATGAGGTTTGGCTTCTTGAACTCCATCTTGATGGTCCAGACTTTTGCCCTGATTTATAGCTTCGGGCTTTCTGTTTAGACCAAAATGATCTTGGTCTTCTGGATCTCCATCCTCCGCTCCTTTGATTGTAAGGATGATTCTTCTTCATCATTTTCTGCTTCTTTGGGTTTCTTCCAATGATTGTTGGAAGATCATTGCTTTCGCAGAATAAGGGGACTGTCTTGTTGATTCCCCTTAATCTCTTGTAGTTTTTATGTAGCGATGCTTGATGACACCACTCCGCAATCTTGGCTTTGAGGAAGGACATTCTCCTTGCTATTGAATCCAGCTCGCATGGTTCATATTCTTTTATCAATATTTCTCTCCATGGGCTTGGGATCTTGGCAAAGAACAAGTGGAATGCTTCTTCCTCTTTGACCTTAGACTTCCATCTATACTCTGTAAAGAGTTTGATGTACTCATCTACGTGACAAATGTCAAGTAGTTCCAGGCTGTATAGGGCATTCCTATACTTCTTCTACTTTTCTTCTTCCATTCCTTCGAAGTAACCTACTCCGATGAAATGGATTTTAAAGATCTTGGCCATTCGGTCAACGATGTTGCCCAGATCTTCGCCTTCCATGGCTTCCTTCTTGACTTCGTCTGAGAGCTCCTCCCAAGCACATTTTACTGATCCTTCCATGCTCATAGTTAGGAATCTTATGAACCCTTCTTTGTCTAGCTCCAATGCGCCACCCGCGATCTTTATGGCAGTTGTCCATTCATCGATTAAAGCCTCTCTATTCTTGAAGTCTAAAGTGTCGAGGTTTAGGATCAACCCGTATGGATTTATCGATTCAAGGTGAGACCGACCATATGGGGTGTTGTGTATGTTAGATCCTCGAACTCGGCTTGCTCCTGTTGACATTCCAATTGCCTTCATCTTGAAGTTTCCTGGTTGTTGGAATGTCTCTTCTTGTCTTGCCCCATGGACTCCGTGTGATCCATGTTGGATTGTATACTAAAAGTCTAGCTTTAGTATGAACAATGTCATAACAATATTTGAAATGACAATCATTGATCAAATGATTGCGTCTCATAATTTATTTTATATGCATGATGCAATAGTCCATTTACTTTATACTGTAGATAATATGTTGTGCGACAACACGCAGAAGATCATATTATCGGTTTTCTTATAAAGTATAAATAGATGCTCACAACTGAGATAGACGGGGGCTCTCTATCGGTATGGTTGTAGTGTGGTTTGGTATTAGCTTGTCTTGGCTATAGAATCACATTAGTGAACTTGTGTGTATTGAGCAGGACCGCCTGAGATCGTTCTTCTTATACTGACTATATAGTAGAACTTGATCTCTGTTATTATGGAAGTTCGTGCTCTTAATCCCTATACAATAACCTCGACACGTGGGGCAGTATGTATTTCTTTGATTCATCAATGGGTGAGATTTATAAGTATTAAATCAACAAACTCGGTGAGTTGGGAAATAGTGATGTATCTATGGTGTGCTGTTGATTGTAGAAGGAATCCATGTCCGACATAGGTTGATGATGTCCCCTTGAGGAGCTCATAAGGTTTATCATGTAAATCTTGCAAGTGGATTAATTTCCGGCATGATAATAAGGTTGAGTGGTACTACTCTCGGATGAGATATTAATTAATTTGAGTTGTCAATAACTTAATTAATTAATGGACATTGTTTTTCTTAAATATGGGGAGACCATCAGGCTTATAATAAGAAGGAGCCCAGAACATAATTTTGGGATTGGACGGGTAGTGCAGTAATAATATTTTAGTGGACTATATTATTATTATTGGATTTAATTAAAAGCTTTGGGCTAAGCTTGGTTAATTAAATTCAATTGAGGCCCAGTCCAATTTCTCCTCCTGGTCCCTGCTGTAGCCCAGTATATAAGTGAACTCAGCTTCCTGGAACCCTCAGATAATTCCTGCGCCTCTTTTGGTGGATAGAAAGGAAAGAAACAGATTGAGAGATCCTGCAGACTGTTGCCCACACAACAGCAGGATCACACTTGGGACATACAGTAGAAGATCAGAGGTAGTTCTCTGCAGTTCATCCTCTACATCAACCCAGAAGTACGGTAAACAAGTTTATTTTTGCTTCCGCTGATTTGTTTACCTGTTTTACTAACGATCACGTTGAACCAAACGATCCAATTGCCAACAATTGGTATCAGAGCGTTGGTTTCGTGGTGAGACGTGATACGTTGGTTAGGGTTTTTATGATTATATGATTATTTGGAATGATCTGGATATAATCGCTTGTTGTTGTGTGTTCTCGTATTTACATTATCATCGTAAGACAGGGCATGAGATTAGGGATTATATTTATTTGAATTTTCTTTGTGCTTTTCGATGGTTTTTGTTGTACAATGAGAATGCATATACATCACACACACAACCCACGACTGTATGATGTTGGTGGCTGGACGAAGAGAAGAAGCAAAAGGCTATGACCACATCAACGTTGTGATGCGGCTGCGGGGTGGGTCCTTGGTAATTTAGATCGGGCCTGAGAGGACGTCTGCTGGAGGGCGGATTCCAGGCGAATCAGAGGCCATTCTGGTCGGAATCAATGGCGAATTCCAGGGGTATCATCTGGTCGATCCGGCACATCTGCTGCTGTTCCAGGCGAGATGAAGCAGCCGCCATTTCAGGCGGGACATCAGCTTCACGAAGGGGTATTGTTGTCCAGATAATGCCACGACATTAATTGTCGGCGCTGAAGACTGGAGTTGATCGCTTGATGGAGATTGGCTCGAACAGGCGGCGAACTGGGCGGATCAGACATGGATTCCGAGCGAGTCACTGATGAATCCTGGTCAGTGTCTTGGCGATTCTGGGCGAGCTCCTGGTGGTTACGATCGGGCCTGCTTCTTCTCCGATCACGGCCAGTAGCAAACGACTTGAACCGGTGGGCTTCCTTCGGCGTGTGCAGCTCTGTCACTGGACGGCGCGCCTCCTGCTGGTCAGCGTGGCGATGGCGATCATCTTGATTGATCGTGGCTTGGGCTGCGTTGGCGGCTTCCGAGCGGTTAGTCATCGGCGCTGATGATTGTTATCCACGGCAAGACCTGGGTCGTCCGGACAGGCAGTTGAGGGCGGTCGTCTTCACGGAGGCTGGAGCGGCGACTCAAGTTGGCGACGATGATAGCATGGCAGTGGTCGGCGGCAGCGCTGATGGGCAGGAGGCGGTGAATGCTCGGCGCAGGTGATAGCTTCGCGATGTCTTCTTGACTGCGCCAGGCGAGAAATAGGGCAGCAGGGGATGTTGGGCTGAAGGGCCCAATTTTAAAAGAATAGGATGTTGGGCTTTTGGGCTCTAATTCTATTTTTTTGCTTGGGCTGTCTCAGATGGGCCTTTGCTCTATTTTAATTTAGTTTTGGACTTTTTGGGCCAATTTTAATTAAATAGTAATGGGCTGCTGGGCCAATCCTGGTTTTAATTAATTGTGGGTAATGGGCCAAGCATGTTAAATTAGTTATTTATAATGGAGCTAATTTTGTGCTAGTGGGCTTGGTGGATTTAATTTGATTTTGGGCTAAGATTATGGGCCATGGATAATGGGCTTGATTAATTATTTAATCTGCTGCTCATTTTGTGCTTATTTGTTGCTCTTGAGGCCCAAATTAATTGATCCACTATTTATACAATTAATTATGATATATAACTGATTTAATTGTTTTAACTTGACAATTAATTGTTATATATGTAAGGCATGTTCTATGTGATTTACTTATTTAAATTGCTTTTAATAGAAGCATGTCTTAGTTGTATATTTTATTCTGGAATATTATATGCATGTTAAAAATCCTCGGTAATTAAATAACTAAGTGGGAGAGGGAATTGGTAATTAATTCCCGCGGCCTCCATTATTGGTTTGTTAGCAATGTGAATAGACTTGCGCGTCGGCATTAGAGCCTTCCTCCACATCGGATGAGTTTATTCATGGATTGCTGGAACAGACTTCATTAAATAATTATTGTTTGTAATGTGATGCATATGGACTTGCGCGTTGGCTATAGTGCCTTCCTCCCTATCGGATGAGTTTATATGCGGTTCACTGGTACAAACTTGTAATTGATGACTGTAGGAAGTTATCCGAGCGCGTGTGTACTTCTCTATCTGTAAGGCACACAAGCTTGGGCCGTGGACTTGGGGTCAAATAATGGTGTACACTTAGATATAAATAATAAGTATCCTCCCCATCGGAGTCACTGCTTTTATTTGCATGGCTAAAAAGGAACCAACTATTAATTATTTTGTCATAAAGTGAGGTTGACAAATGAAATTAATGGGTAAAACCTTCTCTTGTAAATGTCCGGGTTTGTAAACGTCCACACTATCGTGGCTTGCAGACTCACGGTGCTTGAGATGTCGGTGAATTTTATTTTATATTGTTTTGAGGGAATCAATATAAAAGAATAAAATTCGAAGATTTGATCGGTATATTTATTTGTGATTCTCGGAAATTCGAATGGTTTTATTTCACTAATTATTAACTAAAAGAAATTATATTTACTTGTCCAAATTAGATGATTGAAAAGGAATCTTGTTTTTGAAAATTACTGCTTAAGAAAATACATGTGTATTCTCACAAAGGACGTCTCATGATGCCTATTCAAGTCTCTAGTGAAGAGATGAGAGGTTCATAGAAATATGATGGTCTCATGTAACTCTTCGGATACTTGAGTAAATTAAAAGGCAGAAGATCATGGTTGAATTGATGAATGAATTGGAAAGCTTGGAATAGAAATTGAAAGGGAAACCTAAATCAATTTATTCTTCACAATTTTCCTGGATGTTTGAGCAAGTTATACCTGAAATACGAGAGGTTGTATATGGTAGGAAACTTCTAACAAAACATGTGGCAAAAGAAAGCTATTTTTCATCATTATGTGAACAAGTTTAATATCTTATTTACTAATGGTTTAAACATGATTAGTAATGGCATCTACTGACACGAAGTATGTAGATACTGGAATCACTAAATGTTTATCACTGAGTAAGGATAAGATTGTTAATAACATGGGTAAAACTACAAAGGTAGTGGCTATTGCAGTGGGAGTTGTTTATTTATCTTATGATAGGAATAAATAATTGATTATGAGAAGTTATCTTTACGTACGTTTCGTAGAAAGAATTTAATTTCGGTTTCTATGCATTAACGGATGGATACTTCATTTCATTTAAATGACATGGTCATAGTAATGAGGAATGAGGCTATAATCCATTAAAGTATGTTGGTGGATAAAAAGTATGCTCTTGAATCATGTACATCCCACAGATGCAATAAATAGTAATTAAATAATGCATCTTCTAATATAAGTAAGAGAAAGGAACATTCGGAAATGAACTAAACATACATTTGGCGTCTATGACTAATTCATTTTACTTGAGTAGGATTCAAAAGTTGATAGTCGATAGACCGTAAGGTTTATTTGAAGTGGAAACTATCGGACTTGCGAGTCTTGCTTGGAAGTAAAAATGATTAACTGCTTTTTCAAGGTTGTGGGGAGTAGAGCCAAAGATATATATGTTGGAATTAGTTCATTCTGATTCAAGCGAACCTAATATTATCCAGGCGAGAGGTGGTTATGAATATTCGAAGATTATTCTGGAAACCAATATATTTATATGATGCACTGCATGTCTAAGTTCTTTGATTAATTCAAGAATTATAAGGCTGGTACAGTGAAGCGTCATGGAAAATATATTAAGTCATTACGATCTAATCATGATGGCGAATACCTCTTGGGATAGTTAGGAGCTATTGATCAGAAGTTGAGATTAAATCTCAAGTTGACTACACCGGGTATGCCCCAAACTGAATGGTGTAGTGGATAGAAGGAATAAGGCTCTTATGGTAATGATTAGATAGATGATGAATTATTTGGAATAATTAAATTCATTTTATGGATATGCCTAAGAAACAGTAATTCGTAAAACGTTTGTCTGTTTGTGGGACATCCTAGAAAAATGGAGGGTGATTTATTTAGTCCAAAAGATCGAAGGGTGACTGTTAACACAAACACCAAATTTTTGGAAAAGGACTATGTAATAAATCACAAACCCATGTGTAAATTGTTCTAAAGGAAGTGAGAGGAAAACACAAAGTGTAAGTACCAAGTGTACAAGAGGATATACCACAAGGTAAACTGCAACGCGTGTCACGTCTGATACACAATTACATGTAGTGCCTTGTCGTAGTGGGAGGGTTGTATGACAACCCATAAATATATGTTTTGGGAGAGTCGTGAGACTTGATCCCTAGTAAACATGGTATTGTCCCACGGATACGACGTAGCACTACAAGATGAAAATACGGAATCTTAGCAAGATGTAATGAATGTTGAAATAGAATCTACGGATTCTAAATTAAGTCTGGAGCTTGAAGGATCACTAAAATGGTGTAAAAGCCATTGTAAGTGGTCAAGGGAAATAAAAGAGGATCATACGGAAAGGTGAAAATCTTGGAAGCAAAGCTTGTTGCGAAAAGATATACTCAGAAAGAAATGGTTCGATTATGAGGAAACATGTTCGCTGGTAGCTATGCTTATGTTGATCTGGATTCTTTTATTTATTGCTGCTCATATTGAATTATGAGGAACAACAAATAGATGTCAAGACAGCTTTCCTGATTGAAAGTCTTGAGGAAAACATCTATTGAAGCAACCAGAGTAATTCATTGCAAAGTACTAATAGTATTTTGATAGTAAGCTTAAAATTGTCCAGCGATAGACTAAAGCAAGCTTTAAGATAGTGAAGCATCTGTTTTGATTAGGTAATCCAGTGGCATGGATTTAAATCAATGAGCGGATGAGTCTTGTGTGTTGTAAAGAGTGACGGAAACGTAGTGGTGTTTCTTGTACTATACGTAGATAGTATCTTGCTCATTGGAGACAATGAAAGAGTATTATCGGGCGTATGGGTACGGTTAATAAAGCGGTAGAGATGAAGGACTTCAGAAAGGCAAAATATATCCTTTTGATCACGGTAATACGGATCACAGAAAGGACATTATGCTTATCTCAAGTTTCATAAATAATACAGTCCATACTCGTTTAGCATGTGAATTTATCTAAGTGAATGTGTCTTTGAGACACAAGAAGAAGATAAATAGGATGAAAGCGGTTCCTTATGCTTCGGCGAATAAGGAAGCTTAATCTAAGGAATGCTATGAACGATATTGGATATCTATTTTGCTGAATGCATGAACAGTGGGTATCAACGTAACCCGGAACAAGAATGATGAACTGTGGTAAGACATTTATAAAGTGCCTGAGAAGGACTGGAAATTATATGTGGACTTACTGGACAGATTCACTGCTTCTTGTGGATTACGTAGATTCGGATTTTTTAGTCAGATTGGACGGCAGTAAATTCACCTCAAAGGTTATGTGTTTAATCTTAGGAAGTAGAGTCATAAAGTGGAGGAGTGTTATATAGAAATATATTTCAGACTCCGGACTCCATCATGGAAAGATGATGAATTGGAGCCTATGAGGCAGCCAAAGTATCTATATGACTCTAGAGACTTCATGATGGACTTTGAAGTGTTTCTAAGTTTGCCCAAGGTAATCACAATTTACATTGATGATATTGGTGCAGTTGCAAACTTGAAGAAATCACAAGTCCATAAGGCAATTAAGCACATGGAGCGCGAGTACCACCTGTTACGAGAAATCGTATGATGAAGGGTAGGTTGTTGTCACCTAGATTGCATCGGATGATGACCTAGTAAACCATTTACAAGGACCTTAAGGCGAGAGCTTTTAATGGTCGCGTAAGTGGGAGTAGGAATCAGATGTATGGCAGAAAACATGACAGCATAGTCTTTTAGTATAAGTGGGAGATTGTTGGATTGTATACTAAAAGTCTAGCTTTAGTATGAACAATGTCATAACAATATTTGAAATGAGAATCATTGATCAAATGATTGCGTCTTATAATTTATTTTATATGCATGATGCAATAGTCCATTTACTTTATACTGTAGATAATATATTGTGCGACAACACGCAGAAGATCATATTATCGGTTTCCTTATAAAGTATAAATAGATGCTCACAACTGAGATAGACGGGGACTCTCTATTGGTATGGTTGTAGTGTGGTTTGGTATTAGCTTGTCTTGGCTATAGAATCACATTAGTGCACTTGTGTGTATTGAGCAGGACCGCCTGAGATCGTTCTTCTTATACTGACTATATAGTAGAACTTGATCTCTGTTATTATGGAAGTTCGTGCTCTTAATCCCTATACAATAACCTCGACACGTGGGGCAGTATGTATTTCTTTGATTCATCAATGGGTGAGATTTATAAGTATTAAATCAACAAACTCGGTGAGTTGGGAAATAGTGATGTATCTATGGTGTGCTGTTGATTGTAGAAGGAATCCATGTCCGACACAGGTTGATGATGTCCCCTTGAGGAGCTCATAAGGTTTATCATGTAAATCTTGCAAGTGGATTAATTTCCGGCATGATAATAAGGTTGAGTGGTACTACTCTCGGATGAGATATTAATTAATTTGAGTTGTCAGTAACTTAATTAATTAATGGACATTGTTTTTCTTAAACATGGGGAGACCATCAGGCTTATAATAAGAAGGAGCCCATAACATAATTTTGGGATTGGACGGGTAGTGCAGTAATAATATTTTAGTGGACTATATTATTATTATTGGATTTAATTAAAAGCTTTGGGCTAAGCTTGGTTAATTAAATTCAATTGAGGCCCAGTCCAATTTCTCCTCCTGGTCCCTGCTGTAGCCCAGTATATAAGTGAACTCAGCTTCCTGGAACCCTCAGATAATTCCTGCGCCTCTTTTGGTGGATAGAAAGGAAAGAAGCAGATTGAGAGATCCTGCAGACTGTTGCCCACACAACAGCAGGATCACACTTGGGACATACAGTAGAAGATCAGAGGTAGTTCTCTGCAGTTCATCCTCTACATCAACCCAGAAGTACGGTAAACAAGTTTATTTTTGCTTCCGTTGATTTGTTTACCTATTTTACTAACGATCACGTTGAACCAAACGATCCAATTGCCAACAATCCCAAGGTTCCTTCATCTTGATTTTGATCCTGTGGTATCTGATGAGCCTGGGACTGTTGTTGAGAACTTGTGCCTCTCCAACGTTCATCTTTAGATCTACAATTGATAGTCCTTGGAAGGACTCATATAGATCTTGTAGATCTTCAAGATTTGCTTTTTCCATCCGGGGATGTGGATTCTCCTCGAAGGATAGCAATTATCTTCTCGCTTTTAGACTTTGGCCTTGTCACCTCCATCGTCTTTCCCTTTTGATGTAAAAGGGGTTCCTGTCCGAAGGTTAGTGGCAACCTTCCTCCTGACCTTTTTCCTGTCACCTTGGTTTCCAAGGACTTTACTTGTTCTATCAACTTCACGATGAGGTCGAGCTGCTTGTTCTGCAGCTTCTCTACCTTATCCATCTTAAGGCTGATCTCGAACATCGTCTTGGACATGCTCTGGCAATATTCTACAAAGATCTTACCATATTCTGCAATTCTCTAAGATCTTGGTTCATCTTAGAGTTATCGGCCTCGATCTCCTTCCACTCCGTCATTCGTCCCAGTGTGTGAAGTGATAGGGCTTGCAGATCTCTCTTGGACCCTGGTTGGGTCGTTTCCTCCATTGTCTGTGTTTGGGGACACTTCCATGGATCTCGGTGAAAGTTTGGAGTTTCACTAAGTTTCTTGATACTTCATTAGAGTATCTTATCTGCATCTGGCGTCCTTCTTCCAGATGTTCTTCCTCAATTTGGTTGGCACGGACCTCTGCCAACTTCTGTATACGATCGAAAATTTTCCAATATCGATCGGCTTTCTCTTTCTTTTTCTCTGCATATTGTCTATACAACACACAATAATATTTTTGTATAGAACTGCTTGTCTCGTCGTAGTTGACAGTCCAGAAGTCCCTATTGCTCCATCTTGGAGCAGGGCTGATAGTCCTGTCACGCTCGGATTTCGAACTTTCGTTCGGATCCATATTTCTTTGAAACTCTCCTCTCGTTAAGTGGTATGAGTTTATAATAATTTTTCCATTCATAAATAAGTAAACCTAGGGCTCTGATACCATTTTAAAGCGTGTGATGAAAATTGAATAGAAAATAAATATATAGATTAGGAAATAAAATATTCAGCCCGTGTTGTAAAAGGGTATATTGTTGGAAGTGTGTTGTTAAAGCTTGGATTGGAAATAGTCCAAACTTTTGAAGAAAATAGCCAAAATGTCCAATTGTTTGATTTTTAAAAGATAAAGGGTGTAGGTGACCCTATTTTAAAAGATGGAGGACCTGAGTGACCAAAACATTAGTTGGGGGACTTGGATGATCCTAGGGCATTATTTTAGGGTCTTCCTTGACCCTTTGCCCTTAAATAATACATTCATCAAATACTTATAACATTGATTTTTAAATTTAAATCGTTACATTAAATTAATCAATTTAAATTAAGAATTAATTATTATTTAGTTATTGATAACATTGTGTCGTCATTATCAGTCGTAATTACCACATGCGACTCTACTTATATTTTGATAAAAGTCCATCTAACTTATACACAAAATTTAAGACAATAATATAGCCTAGTAGTATATGTGATCATTACTGTACAGAAGAGATGGGAGAAATTAGACAATTAATTAAAGAGAGAAGACTTTCGAAGATGCGTATACGTACGACTTTTAAAGCCGACTAGAATTCTCTGTGACATTTGATACACTATCTCTTATATCACATCGTTACAAATCCACATGATTTGTACTAATTTCCCTTGAGGCATAATTATCCCTCCTATGTCCTATGTCCTATCTCCTATCTCCTATCCAACATCTGTATTATTCTAAGTAAACGGATGAGAAAATTGATATACAAAGGAAGTTTAAGTAGATACAAACATACAAATACCTTCTTGTTTCACCATGGAAGGATACGTCGTCGTCTCATCTTTCATAGCCTCCAACCCAGACTGGTACGGAGTATATAAGAGTCCCCAAGACAAAAGAGATCGTAAGAGTGACTATTGCATAAGCGTAAGCGCTCCATGGATGCTTGCTCTCTCGCATCGCGTGAAATTCAGCAACGAAAGTCGAGACCGTGCTCAGACAACCCAGTAGCCCGAATTGGATCCCATAAGCCACAGTATTGCAATTACTTGTGTTAGCCTACATATAAACAAGGCATCGATTGATATAACATATGAGAGTATACATATAAAGTTAGTCTATCCAGAAATTCTAAAAAAAGGACAAAAAAGAAAAAATTACCACTTTTTTCAATGTGGACAGAGCAGCCATCACACAAGCTGCAAGAACATTGGCTGCTAGTGTGCCAAATGGCATCCATTTCAACACGCTGTTTTTCCCCAACCCTTGCCCGTTGAATCGAGCAAGGTACCATTTGGTCCAGACACCGAAAGGTCCAACCATGCAAGCTAAGAACAATTGAGCCTCGCTACTACCAGTTTTGAAGTCTTTCTTGGCCAAACTTCCGAAGATACTCCATAGTGGGATGAGCATCAGCAGAAGCATCATCATAAATGTCAAGAGGCAGGTAGGCAGCGGTACTTGCTGGAAATACAAGTGGTAACGACACAAAAAGAACGCGTATTTGATCTCCTGTGAAGCCATTTCAACCCCTTCGCAGTCTCAATACCGAAAATGATTAAATAGGCGACTAGAAACAAGCCTGTCAAAGATCAAAAAATTCTTCATATTTTCCATGTTTCAATACAATTTAAACTGTAATGCAACTCTTATTTATATGAGCTTGAATATATAATAACCTAATATATAATGTGTGTGACATATTTCAATTACCTAGAGAAATGCCAAGCACAGTAAAAACCCATTGGCCATTAATACTGAGGTCAAGCATCTTCTGATTTCAACCACTGAAAGTTGTAAGGCTTCCTAAGAAACCTGTAGTTAACCCAATGGCTAACTGATAAGATATTTTCAAGATGTCTGCTTTAAAAACAAAACCGAACCACCCCATCAAAAACGAACCAACCTGAAAGCGTAAAGTTAGCTTCTAATTTAGCATCAATTGATTACTAGTTTTCCATGAGAGAGAGAGTGTGATCAACCATGTTGGAAGGAAGATCAAGGTACATATAACTCTGGTCACTTGTTGAACCAACTACTCCCGGTCCAAAGAGTTTTTGAAGACCGTATCGAGATAAAACCTGACCAAGATTCAAGGGAAGTTAAAGAATAACAGCTAGGTTCACAGTTGGAGTTATTAAACCAGAACAAAGGCCCAAAAGTGTCAGGGTATATTTCTTGTAATCAAATCTTGACCACATTTCTACATAGAAAAATTGAATGAAGGTGATTTTAAACCTAAAATGTTTATCTTTAGAAACACTAGTTCACATCAGATGTACCAAAACTAATACAGATAACTGCTTTAAAACTTGCATCAGATAATCAATATTCCCTCCGTCCCGGCGTAAGAGTCCCATTTGCTTTTGGGCACGTGGATTAAGAAGTATTATTATTTAATGTGTAGTTGGTAGTTGTATTAGTGGGTGTGTGGGTCCTATGTCTTAATTGTATTAGTGGGTGTGGGTGGGTCCCATGTGTCCAAAAAAGGAAATGAGATCCTTTGGGTGGGACAACCAAAATAGTAAAATGAGACTCTTACCTAGGGACGGAGGGAGTATTTTGTAGTTACGTACATCAATAGCAACTCCAGGTTCAGAACCGTGCTTTAGTAACATCAGCAGATTCGTATCACTTAGTAATTTAATATCCTAGCATACAAAGAGCCTACAGATATATGAAAGGTTTAGCAGATTACCCCTAAGATTCCAAATACAGCAAGAGAAAGTAGACAAGTGGTGTATTCTAACAACCAAGGTACTTTCTATTCTTCCTGCCAAAAAAAGTTAAGAAATATAATACTACCTGGAATTAACATCAATGAAAAATATATTTAATGCAATCCAATAAGCACCCAACTCGTAGTTCGGAGTTAACCACAAAACATGACATTTCCAAAATCAAACTTAAAAGGACATCAAAGAACTTACATCCTTCCTTTCCTCGGATTGAATTGCTGCATTGACAGCAACTAATATGTTGTTCAAAGTAGATGGGGCAACTGGGATGGAGGTACCATTCTCTTGAAGTGGAACTACGACTCCACTTGACGGCAAATTATCCAAGGAGAAGTGACTTCTACCGCTTATGCTGGTTCTATTGCTATGAAGTGCCCTGTAACCAATATCCCTTGCTTCAGAGGCTGCATCACTTCCAATGTTGTCATCGAATTGCAGTTCCAAAGAAAATGTACTTAAAGAGCGCCTCCTTGAAGAACCGGTGCCACTCAATCGTCTAAAAGAACTACTCTGTCTAGATTCTAAATCCAGATTCTGATGATCCATAATCTTATCCTTATTCTACAGCAACATGGGAACACCAGGTGAAGAGTCTGGTAGTTTTCATGTCAACTGAATATACAGTCCTCTGAAATCACACTTATGATTTCACTTGAGTTGGATTTTAAGGTACAACCACCTAGCCCAGTTCTGACAACTGAAACAACATACTTAATAAAATCTCAATATATCCAAGATGCCAATCTAAGAACATAAACTTGCTGTACAAAAGAACATAAGATATTTGTGATTCATCACAAAATCAGTTATGACAAAAAGAATTTAACTATTATTAAACCAAATGAAAGAAAGCTATGTAAGAGACAAGATGATCAACCAAAACAAACAAGACAATTAATCAATCAAATTGTGAGATTGAACAATAAAGAGTACTCAAATGGGATGTTAAGATTAAAATAAGTAGCGAATAATTAGAAATATATCAGTGATTAAGCAGATTATAAAGAGAAACCGCATAGAACCACACACAGCATATTTGTGCATGGATGAGTTACAACAGTATGCAATAAAATAGATTCAAACTCGATAAGCTTTGTGCAACTCGTTTCTTTGTTACCAGTCCTTAATACCATTACAATTGCTAGAATCCAAAATGGTTTGTTACATGGAAAAACAAACTAAACTATAACCGTTTGTAAAATGATGAACAAACTTTGAATAACTGGACTAAATGTTTGCAATACTAAGCCAATATAGCCAATTAGCTGACCAATAACTCTCTTCTAAAAACACAATCATGCGTCTTTGATAACAATCTCAGATAAAGAAATAACAACTAGTCAAAATCAATTAGGCTAAGCAAGTTCAATGACGGCCAAATTAAAAGGTAAAAATGATAACTGAAATTGTCCTTATCGTTTATTTCTGAATCGTCACAATAAACATATATTTTAGTATAGCATTACAGATGCTACAATCTCAATATTAGCACAAGTAACTGCAAGTGTAATTCTTAACTTCACAAGATTTTCATTTTCTGACAAAAATTGGCAATGGCTTCTCAAAAATTGTTCTATTATGGATCATGCAATCAACATAGATTTCAATATATCAATAAATAAACCAATAAAAAAACCAAGATAAGTATATAATGTGCAGAAGTTAGTTCTGCATATCAAACACCAATTAAAGGAATCAAAATCAATGAGAGCAAGCAAATGAGCTCCAAATCACCAAGTAAATTCAGAATGAAATCCCAATGTTTTATCCCTTGCATAAATTTACTACATCCAATCACACAAAGGAGGAAAAAGGAAAGAGTTTCCTAAGAAAACAAGCAGAATCGCTTAAAATAGTTCATAACTAATGAAATAACTACAAATTCATTCAAAGAATTCACTTCTCCTTTTCTCTCTGCGGCAATCTCCAAAATCATCAATAGAAAAAAAATAAAGAGAATCAATCCGCAAAAAAACATAATTATATTTTTTTTCACATGAAACACAATTAAAAACACACATTAAGGCTTTTGAACCAAAGAGAAGTAAAAAAAAAAAGTGAAATTGAAACGATGAAGGCTGTAAGAAGATGAACAGAACGGAAAGAACCTCCGAAGTAGACTGCCTCAGAGAGAAACAACGTGCCTGGCGGTGGTGGTGGTGGTTGTCGGCTGGCGGCGACTGATTTATAAATTAAATTCGGTAGGATGGTATGGTTCGCCTCACACGGTAACCCTAAATTAACCTTATTTTGACTTTTATAAGATGTACATTTCCTAAATTAACCTTATTAGCTATTGGCGCTAAATGTATTTTATTCTCTTTCATCCCATTTAACACTGCTCATTCTTTATCTTTCCAAGTTCTAACCCAACATCCATTTATGAAATCTACTCGCATGCTGATGATTCCGATAAAATCCACTACCCATCGTGTTGCTGGGTCTACGCCGCAGATGACAAGATAAACATTTGGATTTGTTGGAACCTCTGTGTAGTGCTAAAAAAAACATGGGGAGAAAATTGGGACACATAAGGTGAAAGCGCCGGATTCTGAGTACGAGATTTGGGAGACCCAGCAAGAACAATTCATCTCATGTTAATTTTTAATTAAAGAAGAAGATGAGGGGTTTCAGGGGCAGAGCATAAAGCAAGCGAAAGGTTGATTGGGAGTAGAATACCCTCTGCCCGCGGCCGGTCGGCCCTCCATCTTTTCCGTTTCCGATGCTCGAATATCCTGGAGTTCTAAGACTCAGGTGACACCGCCAATTCTTTCTCGTTATTTTTTTAAATCCGATGACGAATTGTGTTTAAAATATGAACAGTTGGGTAATTTTATTGTTTAAGTTGAGAATTATCCGCCCAATTTGGACCGTTTAATAAACCTTGCTACAGTTGTGTTAACCCTCTTGCTTAAATCGAAAAGAAAACGCTGGAATTTAAGGTTTAATTGAGGGAAAACCTTCGCCTAATCTAATAATTTGTGAAATGATTTTGGCCTTCTGTTTCTGTGGTATTTATTGTAAAGAAGGAAAGGATACGTGTATGATTTCTTCTTGCTATAATCTTATGTCTTCAACCCAATCGCTGCATCTAAAAGATCCTGATACTATGTCCAATTCCAAAATTAGTTCTATACATATGACCAGCAACAACAAAAATAAATGCAATAGCTAAATGAAGGGCGATTCAATTCTTCTGTTCTGTGTTTAAATTTATTTTTATTTTTATCTAATTTTATTTTTAAATTTAGTAACTTTTAAATTTATAATTTTTATCTAATTTATTTTTGACTTTCTCAGATAATTTGCCCTAGTTCGAAGTTTGAACTCGCTGGGAAAAATGGCGGCAGTGATCAGATGGTACGGACCACTAATTGATCTCTGCAAAGCTTCTTCTTACCTTGGAGATTACGTACAACTCTTGGTCTTCGTTCACAAATCCTCTCCTGTTCAGGTCAATTCACGCTGTCTCTAGATTTTTAGAAAAATTGGATGAAACTTTCCTCCTGCTCAGTTTAATAACTGTTCGTGCCAAAATGTTTATGTGCAGTATAAAATTGCTCGAAATGGAGGAGAGGTGGTGAGGATGGATATTCTGGTGGAGGATGAAACGAGGTCGTATTTACCAGTAACCATTTGGCAGAAGCAAATGGGGTCCTAAATTTTAGCCGGTCATGTTTTTCTGCTACAAAGTACGCTGTTCCTGTTTGCTGTGGAAATTGTGGTAATTTTGTCTGTTTTTGTTTAGTTAATCTATCTTTTTTGAGGATCATGAAAGCCATGGGGATGATACTTGATAGTATTTCTCTGTGTAAAATTATTGGTTTACTGCATTACTTGGTTGGACATTTGTATCTGCACATTCTTTTGGTCTCCAACGTTATAAATAAGATATAGCCTTATCAGTCTTCCATGGCTTCAACATAGTAGCTGTCCATCATGGCCTGCAAATGGTGGAATTCCAAGTTGTTCTTTTGTTATATATTTAATTAATTAATGTGTTTTGTCATTTTCTTGGCATCAAATTCTTCCTTAGGATGTGATTTATGTTTCAAAATATTTTGTTGAATGAGTTTATGTATACAGATGTGATGCTGCTTGTTCTTCTATATTTGTTAGTTTGTATGCTTTTTCCCCAATGATTTAAACATACGCAGATCTCAAAGTCGCTAAATTTGGAGATACTGTGGAAGCTAGGACACTCCATTGTTCATCTCTTCAATGTCTGCTTCAGCCTAATGACTTTATTACATCCAAGGGTACTCCATCTCACCTTTCATGTCCTTCTAAATTATGTATATCCTATATTTGATGATTGTGGATCGTAGAACCAGATAATGACAAGTGGATGTTGCTAATTACAAGTTACATGATGTAATTTACTTTTTTTGAATATCTTATATACAATAACAGTTCATTTCATGGCACATTAATGGCTCATTATTCTGATATCACCTTGTCATATAGGTCTAGATGTGCTGATAGGAGAGCGTGATGTGGGTATCACGGTGAGGGATAAACTTCAGAAAGTTGTTGGATGGTTGCAGTGTGCCAGACTTATCCACTGTGGAACTATATTGAACTATTATGAAGTGAGTTATAGGCTATGTCTTCTCTTATGAAAATCTCTTTATATCATGCAGTGTTGTTAATCTTTATATCATGCAGTGGCGCCAAACTTTATCGATCGTACAACTATATTCTTTTAAATCACACTTTTGGGATGGGCCAAGCATGATAGATGCTATTTTTTATCACTTCCGTTTTATGAATACCTATCAAGTGATGCTTATTCCGGTGATTCTTTCTTTACGAAATTGTCTTGCTATTGATGTCATATCAGCACAGGAGGCAATTAAAAATAAATTGGGAAGTGCATGAAGAGATGCATTCCCAAAAATGCTCCTCCCTTTTAGAATTATGCCAATGTGAGAACTCTTCCAAGGCAACCTTTCATGCCTCTGTTGGTGAAATATTTCTGCCAATCACTTGGCTAAATGACCAAGAGTTTGAGGCCGAAAGGATGTTTATTAGTAGAAGGTTGCATACACTCGGTCAGATTGGTTTGGTTGAGGATCTCGTCCCCATTTCCTTACATCAAGTGTTTGAATCTGAATATTCCGACTCCGTTGTCTTCACATATGGAACGTTTAACTTTGAGGAATATGGTGATCCCTCCAATGACGACAGTGCTAGAAAATGTGATGCTTTTCTTGACCAATGGATGTTTGTATGGCGACTCAATCGTGGTGAATCTTCCTCCAGGTGTCTCTGTAGTTGAAAACAGGATCTTGGATGATCCATCAGATCAGGATGATGATGAATTACTTGGATTAAAAGATCTCTTCTATGAATGCAGCGATGATGAACTTGGATTAAACGATCTCTTCTATGAATACAGCCCAAGATTCATCGTGGTCCCAAACGAAGAAATCCGATCCATTTGATGAAACCAATTTTTTGGGAAAATATCAAAATTGTTTTTATATGATCATCAATCAATTTAATTTAGTTATTTTTTCTTTACCATTCTCAATTTTAATTTTAATTCTTTATTGTTTGATTTTTGTTTAAATTTAGTAATTTTTTTATCCAAATTGGACGAATTAGGGATTTAACAGTGGTGCACCTGGACCGTCTTAATCTTTTATTAACTTTTAATATAATCTACACTATTAAATATAATTATTTTTTTAAAAAAAAACTACCCACTAACTTATTTTACACTATAAATATACTGAATGACCACAAATTATTATTATGATATAAAAAACTAAATTTGGAAAAAACAAATTGAATTGAGCTTGATAAAATGACAAAACTTAGAACACAATAAATAAATTATACTCCCTCCATTTCAAGCTAAGAGAGTCATTTTACCATTTTAGTCGTCTCACCTAAAAGTCCCATTTCATTTTTTGGACACATGGGACCCACCCACACCCACTAATACAATGAAAACATGGGGCCCCCACACCCACTAATACAATTACCCACTACACATTAGATAATAACTCCTTAATCCAAGTGCCCAAAAGCAAATGAGACTCTTAAGTTGGGACGGAGGGAGTATACTGATATTTTTTTAATTAAGATATTTTTTGGGGTTGTTGGTTGTTGTTAAGTTTTTTTTAGGTGGTGAAAATAAGTGTGGCATGAACGTAAACGAAAAGTGTGAATTTAAGTATGTGACAGAGAATATTACATTTAATTAAATTGTGATATGGGTAAAGATACACACTTAATATTTTTCGTCATTTTCATGCATCATCTTCTATATTACATGTAATATGGTTGACACCGTAAAGAAATTCAACCATTATTTTAGAATTTATGTTTTTTCTTTACAAAATATAATTTTATTTTATTTCCTACATGGTATCCTTAAATGGTTTGACACAAAAATTTATATACCAAAATGATACGTACAATTCAAGTGATGCGATGCACATACATTTTATTTCCGACTTGACAAGTTGACACTGAAAGCCTACTCTACATTTCATTTTCGACTTGGATGCTGGAAACCTACATGCGTGAAAAAATATTATATTTAAATTTATATTTTCAATAAAAAAAATTATATTTTTATTAATTTAATTTTTATTTTCTGAAACAAAATATTATACCTCATGTTCATGTACCTTGTACACTCGTTGACACAATACACCTAACACTTTAATAGTATTTGTCCACGACTTACATACACCTAATACTTTTACAGGAGAAAATATCAATTTTAGTCCTATATCTTTTACAAAATACAATTTTAGTCCTATAATTTTTAGTATTTTTAATTTTAGTCATTTTAATTTTAATTTTAGTCCTATAATTTTTAAAATTTAAATTTTAGTTCTGTAAGTTTCAAATTTAGTCCTATATCTTTTAAAAATTTTAAAAATAGTCCAGTATCTTTTGAAAATGATAGAGAAAATATATATTTTAATCCTATATCTTTTACAAAATTCAATTTTAGTCCTGTATCTTTTATTATTTTCAATTTTACAAAAAACATGATCAGCACTACCACCACCATCACCACCACCACCAGTAACATGAAGACTACCTAAGACTTGGTTGATTTTTTTTTTTTTTGACGTGATGCATTACAAATTATGGCATGCTTTATTTGTAAGTTTTCCCCCTCTCACAAGGTAATTCCGTGTGTATGCAAGATTTTTTTTTATTATTATCTTTCAAGTGTATATTAGATGCACCCGGGTGTACCGGTGCATCCATATTTGATAACTTTTTATTTTATTTTGTATACATGTTATTCTCTTTTGTATACATGTTTTGTAATAATTGTATACTTTTTTCCAAACTAAGTTTTTTATTAAAATAACTAACATTCATATGTGTATAACTTTTTATTCAATAGTGTATAATATATTTTAATAATTGTATATTTTTTTACACTCAATTTTTTATTAAAAAAATTAACAATTAAATTGTATAAAATTTTACTCATAATTGTATATGTTTTTGTTTATATTTGTATGTGGGTGCACACGAACCAGGTACACACTATATTTAGCCTTATCTACTATTCAAAATTACATTAAATTTTAGAGGACCACTTATGTAAGCCGTTGTCACATGTGAGGTGTTCTTTGACACTTTGGTGTGACATCTCCTATAACATCTGTTAATAGAATGACACATGGCAGGTTGAATATATAAATTCTTACCCCTAAAGGTTTATTGGTTAGGGTATAATATCTTTCATCTCTCCTACGTGTCACTCATTTAATTGAACGACACAAGAAACATCATACAAAAATAGCACAGAAGATCCAGATCCCACATGTGATACCCTCACAGGATGTGCACCATGGGAAATGCACTCCCTCATGTGAGAGGGGGTCACCGTAATCATGAGTCACACAAGAATCACTCTAAATTTTGTTATAATAATATTAACTTTCAAAGAGGCATACTTTACATTAAATTACCTTAAATTCAAAATATTTTGAGTTATGAAGACGATAATTGTTCGCCACAAAATTTAAAATATTTGTTCTTCACTCTTTTTTAGCTTAATTATTTATTTAGTTTTGTTGATACTTTGTTCATTTTAAGTTATGAAGACGATAACATAAATAATATTTATTATTATTTATTAAATTCCACATAAGAAGTGGATTAGGGAGACAGAAAGAGTAGTGAAACCGTTACTCAACTCCAGTCTTCTTGGTTTTTACATACTGCGCCACGCAGTTGTACAGATAGAGTGAGAAAGAAACACACGTTACAGGACATAAGAAACGTGAAACGATGAAACGTTTGTGTTCATGGTGAAGCGCTCATAAGTTTGCGTTACAGAACGCAAAACACAAGGTAGAAACAGAACGCGTACGCTGATGTGTTCATGCACAATGCAGAACGCTGCACACAGAACGCTAAAGCCTTTCTCTCTCTCTCGCGTATTCTCTCCTGTAATCACACTCAAATCCAGTAATCATATTCCATGAATTAACCACCACCACCACCACCACCCTCCACCAGTAACATGAAGACTACCTAAGACTTGGTTGATTTTATTTATTTATTATTATTATTTTTTGACGTGATGCATTACAAATTATGGCATACTTTATTTGTAAGTTTTCCCCCTCTCACAAGGTAATTCAGTGTGTATGCAAGATTTTTATTATTATTATCTTTCGAGTGTATATTAGATGCACCCGGGTGTTCAGGTGCATCCATATGTGTATAACTTTTTATTTTATTTTGTATACATGTTATTCTCTTTTGTGTACATGTTTGGTAATAATTGTATACTTTTTTCCACACTAAGTTTTTTATTAAAAAAACTAATATTCATATATGTATAACTTTTTATTCAATAGTGTATACATGTATTTTAATAATTGTATATTTTTTTACACTCAATTTTTTATTAGAAAAATTAACAATTAAATTATATACATTTTTACGCATAATTGTATATGTTTTTGTTTATATTTGTATGTGGGTACACACGAAACTTCGTGTGCACCCAGTGCACACTATATTTAGCCTTATCTACTATTCAAAACTACATTAAATTTTAGAGGACCACTTATGTAAGCCGTTGTCACATGTGAGGTGTTCTTTGACACTTTGGTGTGACATCTCCTATAACATCTGTTAATAGAATGACACATGACAGGTTGAATATATAAATTCTTACCCCTAAAGGTTTATTGGTTAGGGTATAATATCTTTCATCTTTCCTATGTGTCACTCATTTAATTGAACGACACAAGAAACATCACACAAAAATAGCACAGAAGATCCAGATCCCACATGTGATACCCTCACAGGATGTGCACCATGGAAAATGCACTCCCTCATGTGAGAGGGGGTCACCGTAATCATGAGTCACACAAGAATCACTCTAAATTTTGTTATAATAATATTAACTTTCAAAGAGGCATACTTTACATTAAATTACCTAAATTCAAAATATTTTGAGTTATGAAGACGATAATTGTTCGCCAAAAAATTTAAAATATTTGTTCTTCGCTCTTTTTTAGCTTAATTATTTATTTAATTTTGTTGACACTTTGTTCATTTTGAGTTCTGAAGACGATAATGTAAATAATATTTATTATTATTTATTAAATTCCACATAAGAAGTGGATTAGGGAGACAGAAGGAGTTGTGAAACCGTTACTCAACTCCTGTCTCCTTGGTTTTTACATACTGTGCCACGCAGTTGTACAGATAGAGTGAGAAAGAAACACGCGTTACAGAACATAAGAAACGCGAAACGATGAAACATTTGTGTTCATGCTGAAGCGCTCATAAGTTTGCATTACAGAACGCAAAACACAAGGTAGAAACAGAACGTGACGCTGATGTGTTCATGCACAAGGCAGAACACTGCACATAGAACACTAAAGCCTTTCTCTATCTCGTGTATTCTCTCCCGTAATCACACTCAAATCTAGTAATCATATTCCATGAATTAATACTATAGTGTGAAAATTAATCTTCAACCCCGTGTTGAAGATTTGATCCAGAAGATCACAGTGTATCCCATGAGTACCAACATGTTCGTGTGTATTTCTTCCGCTGCAACACAATCCTACGGTGAGAGGTAAAAGATTCCTCTATTTGCATGGAAACTCCCTTGATCTAGCTTCAATGGTGATCTCCTTCCCTTCTTTGCACTTTCCTCTCTTCCTTACTTCTTTTCCTTAATTTGATGAAGGTTTTGATGGTGGAATGATGGTAGATCCAAAGGATGAAGAATGGATGAAGATGATGGTGTAAAATGGAGGAAATGGTGTGTGAGGTGTGTGCACAGCCCAAAACCCACGAAATCTCCTCCAAAATTGAAGTATTTGGTATTTATACCCCTTGGGAAGCTTCTAGAAGGGTTCTGACCTGTTTCTTATCTCGCAGCAACACGGGTCGTATTGCGCAACACAGCCACGAGGTGGCCGTGTTGATGTCTCTGATGTCGGAAAATAGCCAATCCTTACAGGCCTATTTTCACAACACGGGTCGTGTGCTGCAACACGGGTCGTGTTGCGCAACACGGTCGGCCGTGTTGGTGCAACCCCTGTTTTTCACAATGTTGTTTTGGCCTGTTCTCCCTCGTTTTAACTCCGAATTGAGATTCGCTCTTTCCTATGTCTTCCTTATCATATCTAGCATCCAATAAAAAGTGAAAATCATAGGTTTAAGCTCATTCTCACACATTTCCTTAAAAATACAAAACACAACCAAATAATACACAAAAATAGATAAAATAATATGAAAACACATATATAAAAAGACACTAAAATCTAGGTGAAAATATCACTCATCATTGTCTACATGATTCATCAAGTCAGTATGGAAAGTTAGATCCTAGAGGCAAACGTTCTAAGGGTTACCTGTTCATAGGAACTCAGGATGGCAGCTTAACTAAGACAGAATCACATAATACTCATTTTCTAAAATAAAATTTCCAAGTAGAGGGGAAGGCATCAGGGATGCTATATCTATTTTCAAGATAGTAGAAAACTAATACCTACAAGATCCAAGTGGGAGTAGTAGTTTAGCTGATGGTGTGGATCTTGATAGATATTTGCCGATTGAGGATCAGGCATTTTGTCTGCAAAAGACCATCATCAGCTATCTATAAAAAGTTCTAGCTAGGAAACACGTGCCATTGAAAATTGAGATCTTTCTCATGTTGATAAGGAAGAGCCCTAGAAGCTTTAACTTGTCCGACAAAGGAGAAATGGATGAAAGCGATGAAAGAGGAGATGGGGTCTATAAAGTCAAATCAAGTCTGGGACTTGTAGATCTTCTAATGGGATGAAAGATAATTGGGAATAAATGGATTCTCAAAATCAAAACAAATGCTGATGGCTCAATAGAAAGATACAAAGCTCACTTGGTGGCAAAATGTTATACTTAACAAGAGGGTATAAACTACGAAGAAACCTTTTCACCTGTAGTGAGGTTTGCCTTGTTTCATCTACTGTTGGCTATAGTGGCTAGTATAGATTTTAGAATTACAACAAATGGATATTAAGACCGCATTTCTCAATGAAGAATTAGAGGAAGAAATCTACATACAACAGCCTATAGGTTTTATTCTTTGATTTCAAGAGGATAAAGTTTGTAGATTAAAAAAATCAATTTGCGGACTCAAGCAATCCTCTAGACAGTAGTATTTGAGATTTTACACTACGATAATCTCATATAATTTTGTTATGATGACGGAGACCACTGTGTTTACGTTAAACGGTCCAATGGTTGTTTTGTGATTCTATCCTTGTATGTGGATGACATAATACTAGCTGGAAATATTAAAAAGTATCTTGAAACCATAAAAGGTTGGTTATAATGGATTTTCGAAATGAAAGACATGGGTAAAACAGAGTACATACTTGGTGTGAAGATCCATAGGGATCGTTCAAAGAAGTTATTGGGTTTGTCCCAAGAGACTTACATCGAGTAACTTTCACAACGACTCAAGATGGACACCTGCAAACCTATAGATACTCCTATTGTGAAAGGCGAATCATTGGGTCAGCAAATGTGTCCCAAGACTCAAGATGAAAAGAATGAAATGGCCAGAGTACCATATGTTAATGTGATTGACTGCAGATTATTCTCTCTGTTATCAATGGAATAATAGTACACTGAATGGGTATACAGACGTTGACTAGAGTGATGATTTAGATAAACGTAAATCAACTTTTGGTTATGTCTTATTGCTCTATGATGGAGCAATCTCATGGTGTAACTAGAAACAGACTTCGTCTGCAGTTCAAGAGACTATTTGGTTGAGAAGTTTCATGAATTATTTAGAGGTCTCAAATACTCCAGTGGAAGCTGTTTTAAATAATGTAATCAGGCAGTTATTGCTTATAGAAAAAGACCCAAAATATCATGGAAAGACCAAGCACATTAAAATAAAGTTCAACTTTGTTAGAGATATTGTAGACAAGAAGAAAGTGGTTCTCAGTTACATTTCTACTCGTTTGAGTCTTCGAAGGATTTAAAACGATATATTGAATATGTATATGTATGTTAATGGAATAGTTAATGGCTTAACTATACATATATGTTTTATAAATTATATGTGATGGTTCATATATAATAGTATGTCGGCAAGTTATGATTAGCTATCTCATACGAGCAATCACCTTTGGCTCAGTGGGAGCGCAGAGATGAGATTACGATAGTTAATGTAATCGGGATAGATTTTACCACGAATCTGATCCAACTTGTTGTAAAGCCAAATCGACGGAGATCCTATGCGTTGGAGGGATGATGTCCGGGTTAAGTGTATGGGACACACTTGAACTTTGATTTACACAATGTCTAAATTAAATGAAAAACGACATACACTTTCTTGGAAGGAAGTTAAAGACATTGTGACATGTGTTTTAGAAAAACGACATGTGCTAAGTTGACCCCAATAGGATTGAGGAAATTATCCCTATTTTCTCAAATGTATGAGTCCTTATCTATTGGTTACCCATATAACTTTCTACTATATTCTAAGTCTTCACTTTGGTATTACTACTTTAGCATGTTACCAAAAGAGCTATGGTTAATAACGGCGATGCGGTGCATGTCTAAGAAAGCAGCCACAGTAGAAGACTGTAGATACTTAGCGAGATGGGAAGAACTTCTTAATTTAACATATACTATTGTGATTCATTGACTAGTCAATCAAGCAGGGTCTTGATTATGAATACATAGTAATTTTGCAAAAAGGTTGAATATTCTCTGATAAATTCAGGGATTGAAAAGAGATATTTCAACTTATGTTAAATATTCAAGAATTCTGGGGTATAGCGAGATTGTTGAGTTTCATTGATAAACTGGTTGAGTTACTGTATATCTCTAACAAGTGTATAGCGATTAAAACTCTTATCTCATGGGTCACACGATGTATTAATCTGTGTGAGAATATGATTCATAAAGAAATTGAGTCTGGCGACTTTTGACTTCATATGTGAGTGGGAGATGTAAATAATATTTATTATTATTTATTAAATTCCACATAAGAAGTGGATAAGGGAGACATAAGGAGTTGTGAAACCGTTACTCAACTCCTGTCTCCTTGGTTTTTACATACTGCACCACGCAGTTGTACAGATATAGTTAAAAAGAAACACGCGTCACAGAAGATAAGAAATGCGAAACGATGAAACGTTTGTGTTCATGCTGAAGCGCTCATAAGTTTGCGTTACAGAACGTACAACACAAGGTAGAAGCAGAACACATACGCTGATGTGTTCATGCACAAGGCAGAACGCTGCACACAGAACGCTAAAGCCTTTCTCTCTCTCGTGTATTCTCTCCCGTAATCACACTCAAATCCAGTAATCATATTCCATGAATTAATACTATATCGTGAAAATTAATCTTCAATCCCGTATTGAAGATTTGATCCAGAAGATCACAGTGTATCCCGTGAGTACCAACAGGTTCGTGCGTATTTCTTCCGCTGCAACACAATCCTACGGTGAGAGGTAAGAGATTCCTCTCTTTGCATGTGTAGGGTTCGTGTGTTAATGAACGTGAGTTTTCCAACAAATGCGACGTTAATGTATGAATATGACAAAGATCAACCATTTCCCTCACTTTTATTTGCTTGGTATGTGTACTATGGTGGTAAGGATAGGACAAATTTTTTATAAGGATATCCACATCTAACTAAATTAGCAATATATTTACTTCACATGTTCAATTAGTACGACTATTATGTTCTCAAGTTACGCAAGTTGGATAAGGATATACTCCCCCGTCTCATAATACTTTTCTTACTTTTTTCATTTGTTTGTTCCACAAAACCTTTCATACCTAAAAAAAGAAATATCACTTTATTCAACAACCTTAAAAGTTACTTTAATTTCAAATTTGCCACTTCTTTTTCACACACATATCATTACATTCGTGTGTTATGTTATTTAAATTAATAAAATATTTGTGAAATGTGGGCGGAGCAGATTCTACTGCTGTATTGAGCAGCTAAATCAAGCTTTTAAATGAGGCCACTGAAATTAATTTATCTTAATTATATGAATTAAAGATATTCAAAATACTATTTAGAGTTAAACTAATACTACAAATGTATTGATATAAGTATTATTTTAAACAAATTTTTAAGATAAGAGTTAAACTAATACTACAAATGTATTGATATAAGTATTATTTTAAACAAAATTTTAAGTTATCTTATTTAAAATTCCAAGGATAAAAACATAATGTTATAACATTGATATAGAGTTAATATGCAATGGATCTGGATGTACACGTTTATCTAGTGGAGTAGAATTTTTTAGTCAAAGTGTATATTATATAGTATTTCTTAATAATTAAATAATTTTTATACATTAGTTTTTTTATTAAAAAACTTAATGAAAAATTCACTAACAAAATCATCACATCTCTCTAATTTAGTTGTCAATATAGTTAGTTCACTAATCACATTTACTTCTAATTCTCCAAGCCTCCTTATATCTTTCTCCTAATGAGAATCGAACTTGGGTTTCTCAGTTAAGTGAAGAGACCAATGTGGTGGGCTGACCCACCTGGTTATAATTATACTTCATTCGTCCATTGATAATGTGTTCATTTATTTTCTGCACGTGGATTAAGGAGTATTATTAATTTATATAAAGTGAGTAATTGTATTAATAATGAGTGGTTGGTGTGTGTGGAGCCCTTTTACTAAGAATGAAAAATTGATACCTTTGAAATGGACGACCAAAATACCAAAATGAAATTGGAAAGAATGAAATTGGTGTTGAAATAGTGAGTGATCTTGATAATGCATCTAAGGAAAATCATGGATCCTCCATGACAACAAACATCCTATGGTAGTATTTAAATCTAGTACCCTATGGAGAATGCGCGAGGTAGTGCCTGAAATTGGTACCTCGAGAGAAAAGAAAAAGAAAGAGAAGGAAAAAAAAAGTTGTACTTGAAAGAGAAATGTGAAAGAGTTGAGGAGGATGTTGTGCATAATTGAAGTGAGTAAAGAGAATGAAAGATCTTGATAGAAAGCGCACTTAATTGATCCCGAGTTTTGAATCACTTATCCATATATTTCCTACCTTAACTAAAGAGCCAACATTACATCCAAAAGAAAAGTCCTTTTTGATCCCATTGTCGAATCATACTTTTAGTAGTAGAGAGTTTGAGATATTTTGCAAGCTTATGGTTACGCATGCACTTGAATTGAATTTGAGCGTAAACACCTTAACCCATAAGTGTATGTCTTTTACACTTGAATGCAAGTGATATATACTTCCCGTGAGAACATGTGAATGAAGCATTTGAATTGGTGGTGATTGTCTTAACTTGTATGCTATGAATTGATTATTACATGTAATGATAGTTGCATGACCTAAGTTAAGGATAATTGTATTTTGAATGGGGTATTGGTCATAATCCTTATTTCCTACTAATTTTCGTACTCTCTCTCTCTTTATTTTTATTTTATTGCCTCGGGACAAGCAATTGGTAAGTTTGGGGTATTGATGAGAGGGAAAATAAGCATGTTTTAGTATCCAATTTAACATATTCTTGATGAGAATTGTTGTTATATATTAGCACAAGTGTCTTATATTTGATATATGTGAGAAAAAGGTACACTTAAAGTGTTTTTATTGTATTTTAGGCGCAAAAGGGATCAAAAGTGCAAAGATGAAGAAAATGTGCAACTTGTGTATGAATGCTGAAAAACATATGTCCAACTTGTGTAATTTTTCTGTATTTGCATGGAGATGAAAACTGGTGGTGTGATACATGGTTAGAAAGCCACTGAAAAGAGGATCATTTTGGCATAAAGAACACCTCAATTGGAATCCAAACGAGAAAGTTATGATCAAAATAATGACGTCGCACTAGTTGTGCCGAACAGAACAGCTGTGTCACTTTCCATGTCTTTTTACACCTTTAAATCTTAGATTTTTTGTGAGTTTGTTATATGGATAGAAATCCAAGGAATAGAGCATCACGTGAGCGCAAGAATTACTCAAATCGGAGTCCAGATGTAGAAGTTATACGCGAAGCGGTAAGACGATGCAAGTGTGGTTCGACCACGATGATGTGGTTCAGCCAGCCATGAAGGTCGGACCATATGCCTGAAGTGTGTTAAATCGCCAATTTCGATTTGACCATGGTTCGACCAAGCCAATAGGTCGAATCAAAGGCCTGGGACAGTTCTAAATCTGATTTTCACACCCTAGTGCATGTTTCTGCGAGTTTTCTTCTTAAAAAGCCTATCCAAGGTCCATAAGGAGAGCTTACAAGTATAAAATGGGACATAGATGACACCAAAGATTGGGAGAAAACCACAACACAATCATCCTACACCCTACAAGGGGGGATCAACCCCAACCATCATCCGCATCCTTTCCTCCATCCATCCATCACTTGAAAGATTTGTCCATGGAATCAAGAGCAGAACCAAGAGGAGGATTCAAGATGGAGAAGAACGCGATGACTCCCACATATAGGATTTAATCGTTTCCTAATTTATCTTGTACTTTTCGGACATATGGATAAGATATATCCAACCCCCATGATTGTTCTTCGAAACGTCATAGGCTAGAACCTTTTTGTAGATCTTGGGTTTTGAAAGTTTTTACGAATTAATTAAACTTTTGTATGTATACTCCGTACAACACTACTTGTGGATTTATTTTATATATGATTATGCTTTCTTAATCTATATTTATGGTCGTTTTGTGCATCTTCAATTTGGTATATAGATTCTGAATATATATATTTTGGTTGTAGATTGAGTGTGTTCACTGATGCACGTTTTCTTTGTATGCAAAATTAATCCCCAAGTATTATGGATATCAGTTGCAGTTTAAACAAGCAACCAAGTGAATTATTGAACCCAAAGGACAGCGTATCATCAATTTAATTATTATCTAAATTAATTAAGATGAAAAACAATAAGAGTTGTGGAATTAATTATCAACTAAAATACTAAAATTAAATAACAAATAAAATAAAATAACACCAAGTGAATATCGTTCCCACGAGATAGTTATAAATTTAATAAGTAATTCTATATGATAATTCAATTGCAAGACAAATATGGGGATTTTTAAAAGGATAATAATTAAACTAATTAAAAGTAAAATTAAATAATTAAACTAATTATGAAATCAAATAAATTACGCAAGAGAAAATGACTTAACAGTTCAAGGATGGAGAATTTGTAATGCTCGGGTAAACAGTTTAACTATATGACTAATTTATCTATACCCAAATTAATTACCTGCAAACGTTTATAAGAGGATCACTAAGCCTAGTTAAATCACCTTGATTTGGTAGGATTTAACACTTATAATGAGCTGAAAAACCTAGGACCAATAAAAAATTAATTCTCTCTCCCTCTATAGGTACTTCATGCTAAATTCCATTAAAAGGTAGAGCACTAGACTTCCCTTTCTAGGTACGTGATTGTTAACCCCTTTTGTCTCCTTACAAATTACCTAATAATGATATTTTACCAAATAATTAATATTCCAAATTGATTGTCTAATACTCTTAGGTATTATAGGCCAATCCCCTAAGACTATCACAGGTAACAACAATTATTATGCATAAATAAAAAATCCTATTAACTATCAATCAGTGATACCGTCAAGAATAATTAAAGGAATCAAAATAAAAAATATAATAATATGAAGTCTCAAAATATCATCTTCAATAAGGAAATAAACAATCTGCAGAGTAATAAAATCCAAATCTAGGGCAATCAAATCACATAGTCAAAACTGTCTAAAGCCCTAACATTATCACAAAGAAACTTAGCCCATGGATTTACGAGGACAAATCACAAAAATGTAATAAACCCTAACCATTGTGCTAAAATAACAAAAAAAACTAAAAATAAAGAACCCTTTTTGAGGACTCTGTCTCTTTAATCTTTATATCCGTTGGAATTTCTGTGTCCAATGAGTGGGTGGATGTTGTGATGATGAGGGATGGAGAAATTGGGCGAAAGATACGAGTGTGGCTGAATGGTGCGAATCCTTTCGAGCTGGGAATTGTAATCTGTTATGTATGCGTGAATGGTAGGGTGATAAGCAGCAGCAAGGGATTTTCTTCTCATGGGCCAATGACGTGGCAAGGTTGTGAAATGAGATGCAAGTTATGTTGCAAAGTGGGCTCTTCAACTGCATAGGAGTTCTTTAATTTTAAAATTATTGACCCACTATTATTTTGCACTCAAAAGTCAATCCTGACTTTCCACATGTTGGCCCGCCAACTCATCACATTTGAAAGCCCATATTTGCATGATACTTAGTACACATGACATGAGGTGTAATATTGGGCAAACATTTGAGATTTTTTGAAAATTTCGGCAGCAGCTGCGCAATCTCACTATTTAATTCATAATTTCTTCATCTGAATTCCGAGGAGGTGATTCTTGCGCTCACGCGATCTTTTCTTTCGTGACTTTCCAATCATGTATCATAAGACTGATTCGGACTTCGACACGAACACAAAAAAACTATAGAAAGTAGTCCTTTATTTTTGCATAAATTCACCTTTCACCCCAACTTTGCATTTTTGGCCCTTTTACCTATCAAAACACAACAAAATACCTTTCAAGCACCTTTTTATCAATAATAATTTAAAGTATTAAGATTTGTGCAAATAATAGAAAATATACATTCAAAGAGGTATCAAATTGGACTCGAAAATACATGAATTTTCACTCTCATCAAACCCCCCCCAAACTTAAGGTGTTGTTCGTCCTCGAACAACGAAACGACAAACCAAGAGAAAATAATGAGATGAAAAGTCATGTTCAACTAGAAGGATCAAAACATCAACTGAGCCTCCAAAAGATGTAATCAATCTCAACTTGGTTCACATAACTTCAAACTCAAAAGCATCTATCCATTCAAAACATGCAAGTTAAGATACTTACTTCACCAATTCAAGTGCTTAATCCACCTATGCTCATAGGATATATATAGTGTAACTCTCATGATCATGGTGTATAAAGTGTACACCTATCGGGTTATATATATATATATATATATATATATATATATATATATATATATATATATATATATATATATATATATATATATATATATATATATCCACAACACTACTTGTGGATTTATTTTATATATGATTATGCTTTCTTAATCTATATTTATGGTCGTTTTGTGCATCTTCAATTTGGTATATAGATTCTGAATATATATATTTTGGTTGTAGATTGAGTGTGTTCACTGATGCACGTTTTCTTTGTATGCAAAATTAATCCCCAAGTATTATGGATATCAGTTGCAGTTTAAACAAGCAACCAAGTGAATTATTGAACCCAAAGGACAGCGTATCATCAATTTAATTATTATCTAAATTAATTAAGATGAAAAACAATAAGAGTTGTGGAATTAATTATCAACTAAAATACTAAAATTAAATAACAAATAAAATAAAATAACACCAAGTGAATATCGTTCCCACGAGATAGTTATAAATTTAATAAGTAATTCTATATGATAATTCAATTGCAAGACAAATATGGGGGTTTTTAAAAGGATAATAATTAAACTAATTAAAAGTAAAATTAAATAATTAAACTAATTATGAAATCAAATAAATTACGCAAGAGAAAATGACTTAACAGTTCAAGGATGGAGAATTTGTAATGCTCGGGTAAACAGTTTAACTATATGACTAATTTATCTATACCCAAATTAATTACCTGCAAACGTTTATAAGAGGATCACTAAGCCTAGTTAAATCACCTTGATTTGGTAGGATTTAACACTTATAATGAGCTGAAAAACCTAGGACCAATAAAAAATTAATTCTCTCTCCCTCTATAGGTACTTCATGCTAAATTCCATTAAAAGGTAGAGCACTAGACTTCCCTTTCTAGGTACGTGATTGTTAACCCCTTTTGTCTCCTTACAAATTACCTAATAATGATTTTTACCAAATAATTAATATTCCAAATTGATTGTCTAATACTCTTAGGTATTATAGGCCAATCCCCTAAGACTATCACAGGTAACAACAATTATTATGCATAAATAAAAAATCCTATTAACTATCAATCAGTGATACCGTCAAGAATAATTAAAGGAATCAAAATAAAAAATATAATAATATGAAGTCTCAAAATATCATCTTCAATAAGGAAATAAACAATCTGCAGAGTAATAAAATCCAAATCTAGGGCAATCAAATCACATAGTCAAAACTGTCTAAAGCCCTAACATTATCACAAAGAAACTTAGCCCATGGATTTACGAGGGCAAATCACAAAAATGTAATAAACCCTAACCATTGTGCTAAAATAACAAAAAAAACTAAAAATAAAGAACCCTTTTTGAGGACTCTGTCTCTTTAATCTTTATATCCGTTGGAATTTCTGTGTCCAATGAGTGGGTGGATGTTGTGATGATGAGGGATGGAGAAATTGGGCGAAAGATACGAGTGTGGCTGAATGGTGCGAATCCTTTCGAGCTGGGAATTGTAATCTGTTATGTATGCGTGAATGGTAGGGTGATAAGCAGCAGCAAGGGCTTTTCTTCTCATGGGCCAATGACGTGGCAAGGTTGTGAAATGAGATGCAAGTTATGTTGCAAAGTGGGCTCTTCAACTGCATAGGAGTTCTTTAATTTTAAAATTATTGACCCACTATTATTTTGCACTCAAAAGTCAATCCTGACTTTCCACATGTTGGCCCGCCAACTCATCACATTTGAAAGCCCATATTTGCATGATACTTAGTACACATGACATGAGGTGTAATATTGGGCAAACATTTGAGATTTTTTGAAAATTTCGGCAGCAGCTGCGCAATCTCACTATTTAATTCATAATTTCTTCATCTGAATTCCGAGGAGGTGATTCTTGCGCTCACGCGATCTTTTCTTTCGTGACTTTCCAATCATGTATCATAAGACTGATTCGGACTTCGACACGAACACAAAAAAACTATAGAAAGTAGTCCTTTATTTTTGCATAAATTCACCTTTCACCCCAACTTTGCATTTTTGGCCCTTTTACCTATCAAAACACAACAAAATACCTTTCAAGCACCTTTTTATCAATAATAATTTAAAGTATTAAGATTTGTGCAAATAATAGAAAATATACATTCAAAGAGGTATCAAATTGGACTCGAAAATACATGAATTTTCACTCTCATCAAACCCCCCCCCAAACTTAAGGTGTTGTTCGTCCTCGAACAACGAAACGACAAACCAAGAAAAAATAATGAGATGAAAAGTCATGTTCAACTAGAAGGATCAAAACATCAACTGAGCCTCCAAAAGATGTAATCAATCTCAACTTGGTTCACATAACTTCAAACTCAAAAGCATCTATCCATTCAAAACATGCAAGTTAAGATTCTTACTTCACCAATTCAAGTGCTTAATCCACCTATGCTCATAGGATATATATAGTGTAACTCTCATGATCATTGTGTATAAAGTGTACACCTATCGGGTTATATATATATATATATATATATATATATATATATATATATATATATATATATATATGCTCTCAAATTCAATTCAAGTGCATTCGTAACTATAAGCTTGCCTATTGTCTTAACTCTCTTTTTACTTATAGCTAGCAAATTATGAATCAAAAAGATCTTTTTATTTGGTTGTAACGTACGCTCTTTGGACAAGGTAAAAAATTTATGAACAAGTGACTTAAACTCGGATCAATCAAGTGGTCATCTATCATGATCTATCATTTTCTTGATCACTTTCTTTTCAAGCCCAACTCCTCCGCAACTCCATATTATTTATTTCTTTATTCAACCATAGTAATGAGAGAATTATTTTTTTTCTTTTCTTTCAGCATTAAGGGTACTAGGTTTGTGCACTACCCGACCAATATTTTTTTCTTTCTCTTCATTTGTTTTTTTTTATTTTCAACTATTTCATTTCCATTTTTTCTCTTTTGCAACTCAATAGGATTTTTATATCCTTTTCTCTTTCTCCTTCCTTCATTACCCTTTTCAACTCCAACAAATTCACATTCTTCTTCTAACCACTTCAACAATTACTCAATTGATCCAAATAACACAAGAAAAATTCAATAATGATTAAGCTCAATGGGTTATTCAAAGAATGAATATTTAAGGCCCAATGGGCTTACTAAGGATTCAATGAATATAGTTAAAGTGTATGAAAAAGATGGGCTAAAAATCAAAGATGGCCTAATATCATTTCCATAATCCGCTAGACTATTCTCGAATATTCAAGGAGACTCAAGGCAAGTTCTAAAATATACGTAGAAGAACGATATGCTCAAGAATAAAAATATCATGTATCAACGAATCATAATTTAATGGCTCAAATCTCAATTGACTTTTTCATAGAATGAACGAGCACTCTTCAAGGCTATGCATACATCATAACAAGCACATCAAGAACTTCAAGTACTTAAGAATTCAAGTATGTTCCCCTTATCAATCATAATCAACATCTTATCAAAGACATCATTAAAGCTCATAGATCCCCATTGAAATTCAGGTCATAGAATTTAAAGCTCATGCTCCTTACTCATAAGAATTCAAAACTCAAAGAAAAATTTATAATAAGGAACGAAGTAACCTGATTTTAATCTCCTTCACATTTTGCAAGTCCCTAGAATTGTTCAACTCGGTCAAGCGTAGGCCTCAAATATAACTCACTTCTCTTCATTCCAATACTCTCTCAATCAATAAAGCTCAACACAAAACTCATCATCATAGGAAAGATAAAAATATTGGAGACAGAGCACCAAGGGATACACAAAAATAAACGAAAACACACACCTATATAGTCACAAAAAAATTCGAAAGATTGAAATAAATTAAAAAATTCTAAAAAAAATCGACCTCCAAGCATATAGACACTAAACAATGCAGATTATATCTGGGTGCGGATGGAACAAGCGAAGAACATCACACCCCCCAGACTTAGATAAAAACGTGAGATGAATCTAAGTTTCAAGGATTTTATTACCTTAAGTGTAAGCACACACATCGAGTATAATTCACCTAGCACAATTCACCTAGCACAAGACACAACAAAAACAAAATAAAAGCAATAAAATGGTGGATTGCCTATCACCAAGCGCTCTTGTTTAAATCGAGGAGCTCGACGGAATGCAGACTCAGAGATTTTTGGACTCATGCATCAACACTTCTTTATATTTCATCTTCACTTTGAAGTGTTGTTTTGCTATATTTCTATCCATCCATATTATCTCTCCCTTCTTACTCTCAAGGATAAACTTATCTGGATATCTATCTTTATATGCTTCCTTCCTATCAACATCAAGATCAGACATATTAGAGTCACATATATCCGGAGGGACTGGTGGAATTTGAGTCCATGTTCCTCCTTCAATCCATGACATCTTTATTCTATCATACCTATAAACATTCACAGTACTCAAACAATCTGTTAGTTCATTAGATAAAATATCAGATGAAAAATCATATTCAACATTAGTAGCATGAGTAGATAAAGTAGGAATGTTGCTGATGCAAGTTTTCAATTGATCCTCAGGTAGAATCAATGACAGCTTCTCCTCTACACTCTCATCAACATCAATGGACTTGAAGCTGGACTCTTCAGAATGGTGATTCAAAGCATCAAGTGAGAACACGATCTCCTCGTCCCCCACTCTAAGCTTCAACTTCCCATCTTCAACGTCTATCCAAAATTAGAGGCACATTACTATCCTCTTCCATATCAAGCACTAGGAAATCAACAGGGAAGAAGAACTTATCCACCTTCACTAGTACATCCTCAACAACTCCTCTAGGGTGCATAATAGACCTGTCAGCAAGCTGCAATGTCATTGAAGTAGGCTTCAACTCCCCAAAACCAAGACTCTTGAACAAACTTAAGGGCATAAGATTTATGCTAGCCCCCAAGTCACACAAAGCTCTGCAAGTGTCATTCTTTCCAATCTGCACTGGGATGGTGAACTTAACTGGATCTTTTGCCTTGGTTGGCAACTTCCTCTGAATGATGGCACTGCACTCCTCAGTCAAATTCACCGTCTCTTTGTTCACTAAACTCCGCTTCTTAAACATGATATCCTTCAGAAACTTCATATAGTGTGGCATTTGCTCAAGTGCTTCAGCAAAGGGCATGTTGATCTGGATCTGCTTGAAGATATTTATAAACTTTTAAAACTTCTCATCAAGACCCTTCTTCAACTACACAGAGGGAAAAAGAATTGACATTTCGTCTTCGGAATCCCCAAGCTGTTTCTCTCAATTTCATTCTTTTTATTCATTTCTCTCTTAGCTCTTTCCCACTTCTTCTCAATGACAATGGGCTGCTCAATATCTTTCTGAAATCCTATAGTATCAGTATGTTGATGTTGAGGAACAGAGTTGTCACCGAGAGAAAAATCAGGCTCACAAGGTTGTGGACGAGTGATAGACATGTGATCATGCCTAGAGCCATGTGATGTGCCGTGCATGGTGCTAGGCATGTGCTCGCCCTCATGCGCTTTCACAAGGAAGTCACCGTGTGATGCTGCACAGTTTGTGCCATGTAATCCCTCGGGTGATTCTCTATCAAACTCGATGCCATACAGGGGCCTTTTGTTGATGAGGGCACTCGATTGCTATCATGCGCCTCATTCTTGTGCTTGGCATCGAGTGTCCTCGCACGGTGCTGGCCGAGCACCCACTCGGTGGTGTACGAGTGAGCATGCTTGCACCCGTGTGCCCTCGAACCTATTTCCACTGTATTCTATATCCGGCATCCTTGGTCCCTCGTACTGCATACCACTCCTCAAAGTAATCATAGCATTGATATTCTTTTGGATTCAACTCAGTCTGAGCAGGAAATTTTCCTTGCTATTGCAACAATTACTTACTGCAGCATTCAACTGACTGATAGCAAAATCTGTTTCTTTCTGTTTCCTTTCTGCTTCCTTGTACTTTGCTTCAGCTTTTTTATGTCTCACTTCAGATGTTTCCTGATTTGTGACCATAAGCTTGAGCATCAAATCAATCTTATCTTCTATTGATGATCTCCATTCAACAGGTTTTTGAGCTGGATCAATTCCCAGAGGTGGTGCAACTGTTTTGTTAGAATTTTAGTAAGACAGATTCTCATCCCTTCTCTGATTGTTGAAGTTCGAATTTCCTAGGTTCCAACCTTGATGAAATTGATGGTTGTTCCCTTGGTCATTCCTCTCCCCAAACTGATTGTTCGATCTAAAATTCTGTCTGTTTCTACTATCTCCTCCTTAGAACATAGCATAATATGCCTCCTCGAGCTGCTCTTCATCTCCAGCTTTTGTTACCTCTTTTCTGTTCCATTTAGTGAGACGATCTAGCTTGTTATTCAATTCATCTAATTGATCATGGAGAGCTGACACTTCACTATTTCCAGCTTGTATTTCATTTTTCGCTACTTTATCAAAAGAAGCGTCTCCATATGCTCATTATGCTGGCCAATCATAAGTGTTTGCAGCCATCTCCTCGAAGATCTCTTCCGCTGCCTCTGCGAACTTCTTAAATATGGATCAACCTGCTGTTGTATCCACCAACACTCTTGAATCTCTTCTTAGGCCTTGATAGAAGAAACCTAAGTAAGTATCCTTTGAAAATCTGTGTTTGGGACAACTCTGCAACAGCTCCTTGAACCTCTCCCATGCCTCGTAGAAACTCTCCAAGAATCCTTGTTTTAATTGTGTGATCCTTTTCTTATCAAGAAACTCTTGGATGGAGGAAAGTACTTATTCAGAAATCTGTCTGCTAATTATTCCCAACTTGTACAACATCCTTGAGGAAGGTTGTTGTACCACTCCTTAGCTTTTCCCGTAAGTAAGAACGGGAAAAGCCTCATTCTGATTGCATTCTCCGGAACATTCCAGTGCTTCTGCGTCCTAGCATATTCATCAAATAACTGCAGATGCTCACTAATATTTTCTAAAGGATTCCCACTAAATTGTTGTCTCTCCTCCATCCGGATCAGTCCGAAAGGTAACTCAAAACTCTCTGCGGTGATCGCAGGTCCATTCAATCCAGCATTAGTAGTGTGCTTCAATTTATATTGGTCCCGCATAGGCGTCGGGGCCTGATCTTCAGCCATCTTAGCTGTTGATACCTGTGCTCACGTAGAATGTCGTAACTGTTTGGATTTAAAAATAAAAATAAAATAAAATAAAAACAAGTAAAATTTAACGTCCTACAAAAAAATAAATCACTATAGAATTAAACTTAAATCTATAAACTATCCCCGGCAACGACGCCAAGAACTTGATCCCGTTAAGTGCATCCTTTCAAGTGATATAGTAGTTTCTTAAAAGAGAGACATTAAATATATTATGGTTGGATATAATAGTTTATTTTTTTGTTAATTTTTTTTAAATTTGATCCCGTTATTAAGTGCATCCTTTCAAGTGATAGGTTGGAGCAATGGAGATAGAGATGATAAAACGAATAGGATGATGAACTTGAACATGAAGATGGTTGATTTTTAAAGAAAATGCGAGAAGGATAAAGACTAAATAATATATTTTTTTTCAATATGTACTTTGTCATGTTCATGAAATTTAGGTAAATTGTACATATTTGTTATGATTTTAATTTTAATTTTGATATTTATCGATATATATTGAATTAGATTTATTGTCGATTTTTATTCTACATAGCATGAATAAATAATAATAATAATAAAAAAATAATAATAATAATAATAAATATTTCATAAATAACTAAAATTTTGTTCACTTGTGTTACATTACATTCTTAAAAGTGATACAATTATTATGTGATTAGTGTTATATTATAATTAAAGAGTTAACAAAACAATATACATAATGTTACATTATACCTAAAAGTGTTAACAATATATTATACATAATATTACATTTATATTGAAAAGTGATAACAAAAAAAATATTACATTAGAAAATGTAAATGTTACATTTAGAGTATATGTAATATTTTTTAAAGTGTTACAATTGATATAAAGTGTTATCATAAGCTAAAATAGTGTAACGATAGATATTAGGTTATAGGGAAAAAGCGACACCGAAAAAAGTGTTATTTATGACCTATAATAACATTTTTAATTGTTAAGTATAAGACGAACAATCTCAGGTGGTCCTACTCAATATACACAAAGCATACTAATGTGATTCTATAGTCAAGATTAACTAATACCAAATCACACAACAACCATACCGATAGAGAGTCCCTGTCTATCTCGGTTGTGAGCATCTGTTTATACTTTATAAGGAAATCGATAATATGATCTTCGCATGTTGTCGCACAACATATTATCTACAGTATTAAGTAAATGGACTTTCGCACAGATATATAAATAAATAATTTATAATATGCAAAACGTTTGATCATATGATTCTCATTTCAAATAAATTGTTAAAACATTGTTCATACAAAAGCTAGACTTTCAATATACAATCTAACAGTATTTTCCAGACATATGGTTAAGATGTATTCAACTCCCATGATTGTTCTTTGAAACGTCATGGGTTAGAACATTTTTATAGATCTAGAGTTTTGAAGGTTTTTACGAATTAATTAAACTTTCTTCTGTATACTCCGTACAACACTACTTGTGAATTTATTTAATACCCCCTCCATCCCATAACAAGAGTGGCAAAACTTTTTTGCACATAGATTAAGGGATATAATATTTAATGGGTAGTTGTGGGTAGTTGAGGTGAGAGAAATAATATTTTAAGTAGGTGTATTAGTATGAAGTGTGGGGTTATGGAGAGAGAAAAAGTGAATTTGGATGGGTCCCTTTTACTAAAAGAGAAATACACCTCTTGTATTGGGACGGACGAAAATGGTAAAATTCACTCTTTGTGGTGGGACGGGGGGAATATATGATTATACTTTCTTAATCCATATTCACAGTCATTTTGTGCATCTTCAATTGGTATAAGAGTCTAAATATATTTCTTGGTTGTAGATTGAGTGCGTTCACCGCTGAACAGGATTCCATGTATGTTATGATTCTACGTGAGCGGACTTCGAAGCTTCATTAAAACTATCGTATATGAATTCTTAATTGATTTGAATTTGGGTAAGTAAGCAGAATAAAGAAGGTAATTTTATAATACCTATAAATGGAGATCATATCGGGTTAGAGTACCAATCATAGGGGAAATAATTGATACTGATAGTACCCCCCAAATAGGGGGGGTGAAATTATATCTCTTACTCCAAGGTTATTCACACGCATTACATGCATGTTTACTTGTGTCTATAGAGTAGATTTGTATGGTTTAGTAATACGTCCATATTTCACAAGGCAGAGTCGGACATTGATACACCAAAGGAAGATTAATAAGTGAAACTGGATTATCCTAGAGCTACATATTCTCCATTCTTGAGTCATATTCGTATTCTTCTAGTGTTTATTTTATTTTAGTTGTTATAAAATGACACGACCCACCTTACATAACTTATAATTCAAATACTATTTAACTAAACATAGTCATTATAAAAACATGCATATATTTTTTTCTCACATAATATATTTATAACCGAAACCATCATACTAGTTCAACATACGTAACTGGTTTCTAACACCACTTCAAACCACACAAGCTTGTGAAAATACTTATTATATTCCATAACAAAATATCAATGGAAACAAAATAAACTCACGGCCTAGCCCAACAGGTCATCATCTATGTACATCCGCTCAAAACCCTGTAGGAGCTCCATGATGAGAATGAAAATAAGCATGTTTTAGTTTCCAATTTAACACCTTTTTGATGAGTATTGTTGTTATATATTAGCACAAGTATCTTATATTCAATATATCTGAGAAAAAGGTGCACTTGAGGTGTTTTATTGTATTTTAGGTGTAAAAAGGATCAAAAGTGCAAAGTTGGAGAAAAGGTGCAATTTGTGCAATGATGCTGAAAAACACACGTCCAACTTGTGCAATTTTCTGTATTTGTGTGGCGCTCTGAATTATAAGTGAAGTATATGATTGGAAAGCCACAGAAGAGAGGGTCGTTTTGGCGTAAAGAACACCTCAATCGGATTTCAAACGAGAAAGTTATGATTAAAGTGGTGACGTCGCGCAAGCTGTGCCGAACAGAACAACTGTCCACTTTGTATGACTTATTACACATTAAAATATTGAATTTTCTATGAGTTCTTTATATGGATAGAAAGCCAAGAAAGAGAGGATCATGTGAGCATAAGAATTACTCAAATCGAAGGTCGAATGTGGAAGTTATGCGCGAAACGGTGAGACTGCACAAGCTTGCTCGACTTGGAGATGTTGCTCGACCATAGAGATGTCAATTTGGGCTCGGCCTGCGGGTACCCGTCCCGTCCCGTGTGATTTGGGCCGCCCCGTAATGCAAACGGGGTGGGTCGCCCCGGATCCATTTGAAAACGGGCCGGGCCCGGGTCTCATTCTAGACCCACGGGTACCCGACCCGGCCCAGCTCGACCCGTACACACTTATATATATATATATATATATATATATATATATATATATATATATATATATGTTATTTATATTTAATTTATTATTTAAATTTATTTTTTAGAATATTTTTCATTTTCATTCACACTCCTACTACTACTACTACTATTATTATTATTATTATTATTATTATTATTATTATTATTATTATTATTATTATTATTATTATTATTATCTATATCTAAAATTATGGTTGTTTGAAAAAATTTAGTGATTAAGAATAAGAAATTATAAGTTGCGACAACAGTTAATTCTTGTAAACTAACGGTCTAATTAATAATTATATTTAAGATGCTAAGTCACGAGCATTCACGTAAAAAATATGAAGTTTCAAAAGTAAAAAAAAAAACAGGATGGGACGGATCGGACCCGCCTCGTACGGGTCTGGGTCCCTATACTAAGGCCCGTATGGGTCACGGGGCAAGTAATTTAGGAACGGGCCGGGTCCGGGTAGCTAACTACCTGAACCGAACCGACCCGCCCCATTGACATCCCTACTCGATCAATATCATCTTGGTCGAGCAGATCAGTCTTGGTCGAGCAAAAGACCAAAAACTTACAGAGAGCTTGCTCGACCATTACTCGACTTGGAGGTCTTGCTCGACTTTTGAGGTTTGATCTAACAAGATGTCGCTGGGTTCTATTTTTGGTAGTTTCAGGTTTTTTTACTAAATTTGGCATATGTCTAAAGTAAAAGTCCATCCAAGGTCCATGAGGAGCACTTTACAAGTATAAAAAGGGGTGTAGATCACATCATTATTCATATGTGACCACAACACAATCATCCTACTCCCCATAAGGGGGGATCACCCCGGTCCGCAACCATTATCCACCTCCTTTCCTCCATCCGTCCATCACTTTGAAGATTCGTTTGTTGAATCAAGAGGAGAACCATGAGGAGAATTCAAGATGGAGAAGGACGCGACGATGCCCACATCTAGGGTTTATTTTATTTCCTAATTTATCTTGTAATTTTCCAGATATCCGGTTAAGATATATCCAACACCCATGATTGTTCTTCACAACATCATGGGCTAGAGCCTTTTTGGTAGAACTAGGATTGTGAAGATTTTACGAATTAATTGAACTTTCGTATGTAAGCTCCGTACAACACTACTTGTGAATTTATTTTATATATGATTATACTTTCTTAATCCATATTCACAGTCGTTTTGTACATAGAGTCTGAATATATATCTTGGTTGTAGATTGAGTGCGTTCACTGTTGGACAGGATTCCATATTATGATTCATAGTGAGGGGACTCCAAAGCTTCATTAGAACTATCATATATGAATACTTATTAATTGAATTGAATTCAGGTTATTAAGTAGGATAAAAAGGATAACTTCATAGTTCCTATAAGGGGAGATCATATTGGGTTAGAGTACAAATTGGCCAGGGAAATAATTGATACTAATAGTACCTAGAAAGGGAAGTAATTGATATGTCCATATTCCACAAGGTAGAGTCGGACATCAACATACTGAAGAGAAATTGATGAGTGAAACTGGATTTCCATAGAGCTACTTAGTCTCCTACTTGATTCACTTTCATAATTCTTCTAGTGTTTAATTTAATTTATTTTTTATTTAACTTTCAGCATAGTAGTTATTAGATAATTAACCTCAAACGTTATTGCCTTTTGTCTTAATTAATTTAGTAAATAATTAAATTGATAATACACCGTCCTTTGGGTTCGATATTCACTTGGTCACTTGCTTAAGCTGCAATTGATATCCTTAATACTTGGGGATTAATTTTGCGTGCAAAGAAAACACGCATCAAGTTCTTTGCACCGTTGCCAGGGAAGACTGTTATTATTAATCTATTATTTCTAATTTGATGAAGATTTTTATTTGTGATTATTTAATTCGATCTAACCTTGAATTTTGCCAGAGGTACTTGTGTTCTAGGAAAAGGAGAGGAAAGAAAGGAAGAAGTAACACACTGAACTAAACATGGCCGGAGTAAGGTAGAATCCGGATAATGTTGTCATACGTGAAATTTTCACGAACTATGGAATTGGTAACATGGGGTTGATAGGAGCAAGGGGAGAAGATGATGATTTTTAGATATATCCCGCTCTTATCAATATGGTGGAAAATAATCCCTTTTCTGGAGGTTGCTCTGAAGATCCATATCAGCATCTCCGAAGATTTCTTGATTATGCAAACACTTAAAAGGGAGGTGGAGCTAATGATAATGCTAGACGGATCGCCCTATTCAAGTTCTTTTTAATTGATAGAGTGGAAGCTTGGTATGAGACCTTAATGCCAAGGATCACACTACATGGACCAACTGCAGCAGAAGTTCTTGGAGAGATACATGCCACCTTCAAGGATCTTAATAATGAAGCAATGATCACCCAATTTGTTATGAATTAGGGTGAGAAATTTTATGAGGCGTGGGACAGATTTAAATGCTCAGGAGGTGCCCACAAGACGGGATGTCTAAGGCTGAATACATAAGCATTTCTACTATGGATTGGATTGTGAGTCGCGTGTTCTTATTGATGCATCATCAGGTGGAGCACTGTTATCTAAAACATCACTTGAAGCAGAAAAGTTATTTGAAGACATCTCTATGAATTCACGTGACAGGCCTACGGATAGAGTAAGAGGAACATATGTACTTGGTACGATGGCACAGGTTGAGCATCAAGTAGTGAAATCAAATAGGGATGATGAGACCATCTCTATTCTAGCTAATATCAATAAGCTACTAGAATCCCAGCAGAGGCAGATTACAAAGTTGACACAAAGGGGGCATATTATGCAGCAGCACGAAGTGAAGAGTGTCAAAGATACCATCAATCGATACATGGCTGAAAATGATGCAAGGATTGATTGTCTTGAGGATACCATGAATGTTGATCATGCAGATTTATCTAAGCAGTTGAAGGAACTTACCTTGATTATGGGGCAAATGGCTGCAAATGTGAATCAATTGACACAAACATTGGAGAATAATACCATCACACTGAGGTCCGACATGCAGTACGAGGGTTCGATGAAGCCAGCGAGCAAAAAGAACGGAAGCAGTGATATTGTTCGACCACTCCTAGACCATTCGACCAGACTTAATGGTCGAACGGAGGTCGAACAAACTCCGAAAAAGTAGAATTTTGATGCTCTTTTTCCAGTCTCGCTGTTCGACCAAATGCCATCCGTTCGACCAGACCACCTTAGTCGAATGGTGGTTTAACACACTTAGAGAATTGGAGCTCGTGATCAGCAATGCCATTCAACCAAACCCAGTCTGTTCGGCCAAACCATCTCGGTCGAACAGAGGTCGAACAATCTCTTTTTACACCAGTTTCGATATCGAATGCTACACTTATTATTCTGAACACTCCAGAGCCATTCCAAGAATAGAATACTGAGATTTTAGTTAAGAATAAGTGGGAAAGAGCAAAAAAGTTGAGAGCCGAGAAGCTTAGACTGCAGATGGATAATGAAGATGTGGTTTTCTCTCTTGATTATGCAGTGAAGATGCCCATGGAGACTCAATCATGCAAGAGCATAGATGTGGTTTTTAACTTGTTTAATCTTGATTTTAAAGGGACAGATGATTCTGAATTTAAGTGGAAGATTGACAAGGAGGTGTCTAGACAGCCATGGGAGGAAGGTAATTCTGAGGATCATATACTTGTGACCAAGAAAGGTGAGGTGTTGAGTGCAGACATGAAGAGGAAAAGAAAGTATTTGAAGGTGAGGATGCGAGAAGACCGTCCTCTACCATTGTGACTCTCCGACGTTAAACATGAGCGTCTGTTGGGGGCTTTCCCTTCTGTTTTATTGCTTTATTTATTTCGTGTGAGTAAGAAATTTTTATATTTAAGGTGCTTACTAATCGACAATTACATCTTTTTGCAACCTTAGTTTCAACTTACGTTTTACTCAGTTCGGGGGGGGTGTGATGTACTAACCTCATTGAAGCACCAAGGGTATAATATTTTCTTTGTAATATTTGCTAGGGGAGTTGATTTTTTAATGTATGTTGAATCTTTAGCTTGTTTTGATGCATCGATTTTTTTGCAATTTGTCTAGTGTTCAGTGGTGTTTCTAGTGTGTGGAGTCGATTAGATAATCAATTGAGTAATTCTTATAGTTCTCCTATATTATTATTTATGAATCTTGTGATGATGAGGTATGTTGAGCTTTGATGATATAAATAGGTAAAATGAGGCTTTGACCGGACCGAGTTGAACAACTCGAGGAGCTCGTGCATACGTTTTGAAGGAGAAAAATCAGGTGCACTCGTTTTCTTATTCTAATTTTTATGAGTGCTTTAAAAGGATTGAGTTTGGTTTTGGTGATCCATGTGAGCTTATATTATTTTTAAATTGTGCCTAAAATTCATGTGCTCTTGAAATTAATAAATAAAGTGTACTTGAGTTATATTGGGATATGAAGTTCTATGTGTATTTGTGGGATATTACTTACCATGAATGTGTTCTATTACTTGTTAAATACCCATATGAGATTTTGAGCCTCGTTGATAATATACATAATCACATAATATTTTCGTTTCTGGTAAGTATCGTTCTTGTGCATGTATTCTAGAAATTGTCTTGAGTCTCCTTAAATATTCAAGATTAGTCTAGCGGATTATGGAGATGATATTAGGCCATCTTTGAATATCCCATCTTTTTCCTTATACTTTCCCTGAATTCATTAAATCCCTAGTCAGCCCATTTGACCCTTTTTAAATCTATTCTTTTGATAGCCAATAAAGCTTAATTGAAGAGCGTGGTGATTTAAGGGATGATAAGGATGATGAAGGAAGAATCTTAAGGATCAAAAGGAAAATTCATGGAGTAGCGCTTAAATCTAGTACTCCATGGAAATAAATACCCTAGGGCAGTGCTTAAATCTAGTACCTTATGGAGGATGTGAGAGGTAGTGCCCGAAACTGGTACCTCGAAAGAAAAAAAGAGAGAAAAAATGAAGAAAAGGAGAATGATGGAGTTGAAGAGCTAGAAAAAGTTGGAAGAAAAAATGTGCTTGAGGGAGAAAGATGGAAGAGTATTGTGCTTAATTGAAGTAATGCGGAAGAATAAAAATTGAGAGAGACGGCTGCTTGATCGATCCGAATTTTCAGTCACTTATCCATATATTTCCTACCTTTTCCAAAGAGCCTACTCTATAACCAAATAAAAGACTTTTTTGATCCACGATTTGCTAGCTACAAGTAAAGGGAGAGTTGAGACAATAGGCAAGCTTATGGTTACGCATCCGCTTGAATTAAATTTGAGCGTAAACACCTTAACCCATAAGTGTACATCTTTTACGCTTGAGTACGAGTGATATATACTTCCTGAGAAAATATGTAGATGGAGCATTTGAATTGGTGGTGATTGTCTTAACTTGTATGCTATGAATTGATTGTTACATGTAACGAAAATTGGATGACCTAAGTTGAGGACAATCGTATTTTGAATGGAGTATTATTGTTATATGTTAGGACAAGTATCTTATATTCAATATATTTGAGAAAAAGGTGCACTTGAGGTGTTTTAGGTGGAAAAAGGATCAAATGTGCAAAGTTGGAGAAAAGGTGCAATTTGTGCCATGATGCTGAAACACGCATGTCCAATGTTGAGAGTGAAATTTCACGCTTTTTATGTGTACGTTACACTGTATTGCTCATGAAAGTTATTATTTTTGTATGGAATTGTGTACGTTTGAGTATTTACATGATTTTGAGGCTACTAAGGTGTTTTGTTGAGTTTTGAAGGGTAAAACAGGATCAAAGTTCAAAGTTGGAATGAAGAATAAAAGTGTGAAGGAATGCTAAAAAACATACGTCTACATTGCATAATTTTTCTGTATTCTTGTAGAGGTCCAAATTGATCATATGATATATGTTGGAAAGCTACGGAAGAGAGGGTTATTTTGGCATAAAAAAGACCCCATTCGGATTCCAAACGAGAAAATAATGATCAAAGAACTAACGTCGAGCACGCTGTACTGGGCAGCCATTTTGCATGACTTTTTACATATTCAAAGGTTGGAGTTTCTGAGAGTTATTTATATGGATAAAAATACAAGGAAGAGAGGAACGTGTGAACACAAAAATCACTCAAATTGGAGTCCGTATGAAGAAGTTATGCTCAAAACGGTGAAGTCGCGCAGTGCAGTCTGCAGCTCGGCGGACCATTCGGGAAGCAGCTCGGGGCGAGCTGCAGCCAAATGTTGCCAGGCTAGGATCCATCAGCACCCTCACGACATCCCTGTTTCACCATATGCTGCTCGGCAGGTTTGGGGCCTGCTCAGCCATCAGCTCGGCTCGAGCTAGGTGCCGAGCGGTCCAAAATCGAGCCCAGACAAAGCCTGTGCGATACATCACTATATTTATACCCTTCAGGTCGTGTTTTGAGGCAGTTTACATTGCGAAAAAGCCCTGCATCAGTCCTAGAAACAGTTAGGGAGATCAAGACGTGAATCGGAGAGAACCTATCCACAATTCATCATCAATCCACACCTCCAACACATCCACATCATATTAACAATCTGATTTCATCACCCATTCAATTCCACAAGGGTTTCAAGTGCTAATTGAGGGAGAATCGAGCAATTGGAGAGACGGAGAAGGAACGTGAGACTACGCCTACACTAGGGTTTCATAATTCCTATCTTACTCATTCTTTTACTTTGATTTTTGTTATGAATTTCTTAGCCTTGAGTGTTGTTTGTGACCTCATGGGCTAATTTTATATACAGTTCTAGGGTTTGATGGATTGATTTAATTGATTTGGGGATTTAGACCATAGATTGAGATTTTATGCAGCTGAGCTTTTGATTTTACTTATTTTATTAAGACTTGCTAATCTGCTTCGTAACGTCTTCATAATATATTCATGACATCCGCAATAATGGTGTTAGCTTGTGTGCATTCATGATTGGTATTGTCTATCTGTTAGGGATTCGAGTAGCTCCGCTGTATGCACTTTAATTTCATGAACTGGTATGTAAAATACTTGATTAGTTTAGTGGAACAATGCAATTAGACAATCAAGTAGGAAATGAATAGAACCTTGTAGTAATTCCAGAAAATATTTTGTTAGTCGAACTTGCCATCCGGAGGTATTGTTGTTCGCTGGATTAATATCTTGGAATAAGGCTTGATAACATTTGCGCACCTTAGGATTTAAACCAAATTAGACTGTTAGCTTTGAATCGAATCATATTCGGAGGGATAACAGAGATATGTGGTGTATTTTCAATGAAACTGCATGAACGAACAATCGTAAGTTTAATAACCCAAATATTGGTCTCTACCTAATACCTTAGAACTGTTCGTCATCACTTGATTAGAACTTGCTTTTATTTTCATTGCTTTTAATAATTTAGTTATTTAATATATTAGTATTTTAGTTAATTAATTCTCAAAATCACTTTGAAAATCGGTTACACAATTCTGATTAGTAGTAATTCATAGAATAAATAAATAATTAACTGTCTCAGTGGGATCGATAATTTAACTTGGGTGCTTGCTGCTACAATTGATATCCTTACACTTGAGGATTAAATTATAGTGCGCAGAATAAGCCTAACAAGTTTTGGCGCCGTGCTGCCGGGGACAGTTTAAATTATTTATTTATCTTTTATTACTTATTTAATTAGAATATTTTGTTTAGATTTAATTGTGTTTGACTTGAATTTTTCTGGAGTTACATGCTCACTAGATCGAAGACATGATTAAAAGATCTTAAATTTGATCCGGAGATAGAAGCGCGAACAAGGAAAAGGAGAGGAGCAGTTAAGAATCTCAAAGCACCTTCTACAGCTGCTAAGGTTCCACCTGCGAAGAAGAAAATAGATACTCAGGATCCTAAAGCAATCGTATAGGAGGAAGAAGAGCAGATAGAAAATCACGTTGACCTAGAAAATACTGAATCAGAATCCGAATCAGAATAAAAAATAGCAAGTATGGGAGATAGAACTGATGAGTATGACATCGTCATCCGAGATACATTTAAGTCCACTAATCTAGGAGGATCAGGCGTAGTTGAAGCAATTCAAGCGAATGAAGTGAATGATATAAGGCCAGCCTTAATTAATATGGTGGAGAGAAATCCCTACGCCAGAGGTGTTTTTGATGAGTCCTACAGTCATCTTAAACGTTTCAATAGCTATATGGATACAGTGAAAGCTGCTGATGTTACTAATGATAGATGATAGATGAGGCTTTTTCAGTTTTCATTGGTTGATAAGGCAAGGGAATGGTATGATAAGCTGAAGGGAGACAGTTGCTCAAATTGGATAGAGTTGCAGCAGTTGTTCATTGATCGATTTATGCCGCCAGGAAAGGTTCTTGCACTAAAATAGGAGATCAATCAATTTAAGGAAAGAAGAGATGAGTCTTTTGGAGAGGCTTGGGAAAGATTCAATGATACATTGAGAAGATGCCCACAACATGGATTCAAAAAGTCTCAGCTAATCAGTGTCTTTTACAATGGCCTTGACAATGAGTATAGAGTGCAAGTCGATGCTTCTGCTAGAGGAACGATCTTTGGAAACACGTTGAATTTTGTGGAGAAGCTTTTCGATGACATATCAATGAACTCTAGAGATTAGCCAACTGAAAGGGTCCGAGGAACCTACATACTTGGTAAAGTCGCACAAGTCGAGCAGAAATTTTATGAAGCTGATAGGAATTATAAGGTTGTCGCTCAATTAGAACAGATGAACAAGCACCTGGTTACTCTAATATCAGGTAACAATAGGAGAGGCAACCGAGGACCTGCAGGTGATGATATGGTGATGAACCTTCAAGAGGTCGAGGATGCTAATTGGGCTATGGGGCAGAGTTTTCAAGGTTCGAGAGCTCCTCAAAATTGGCAAGGGAATAGGTACCCTCAAGGTAATTCAAATCAAAGGAATAACCAAGGGGGAGGACCTAGTAATCAAGAAGGTAATTAGCAGAATCAGCGACATGAGAACTTCTCTTATTCAAATCCAAAGAATGCAGTTCCATATCATCCTGATTTTGACCATGGTACCAAGACTGAAGAAGGGAAGGCCGGTATTGATGAAGTGTTGGCTAGGTATATGAAGAAGACTGATGGAGATATTGGCAAGATTAATAACTGCATTGTACTCATGGATTCGAATATGATAAAGCAACATGAAGAAGTCAATAAGCAGTTGCAGAGTCTCACATATTCTATGGGTCAAATCTCCACTATGGTAAATCAGCAGTAGCAGTAGATTCAGAAGGGAAAATTTCCTCCGGATACAAAAATCAACCCGAAGGAGTGCCATGCGATCACTTTGAGATCTGGAATGCAGTATAAAGGTCCAGAACTGATGCAGGATGTAACAGAACTGGTATAGAATGAATCAGAATAGAAGCAGGATGAAACAGGGGCAGAGTAGAACGAATCGGATGCCGCTCGGCTACCAGCTCGGGCCGAGCCACCTACCGAGCAAGCTCATCCACCGCCAAGTGGGGTTCCGATCGGTTCGGACATGTCTTTCGGTCAGTTTGGGACCCAGCTTAACTCAGCTTACCCTCAGCTCGAGCCGAGCAAATCGGTGAGCAGCCCTCCAGGATTTCCAGTGCGTCCGAATTCTGTTCAGAGTCAGTCAGAACTGGAAATTGCTGATAAAAAGTGGTAAAGAGCTAAGAAACTGAGAGAAACGGAGGTAGAATTCAAGAGAGACAGTTTGGGACTTCCGATAACAAAGGTATCACTTCCATTTCCTCAAATGCAGTTGTCGAAAAGCTTGGATGAGAAGTTCAGAAAGTTCGCTAAGGTCATGAGGGATGTCCAAGTCACTATTCCTTTCTCGGATGCATTGGAAGAGATACCACATTATGCAAGGTTCATCAAGGAACTCATCTCCAGAAATATGAAGCTTAATAGTGTGGAGACAGTGAATTTGATAGAGAACTGTAGCTCAATTATTCAGAGGAAGCTTCCAAAAAAGTTGAAGGATCCAGAGAGCTTCATCATTCCCTGTGAAATTGGAAGAGGACCATCTAGAAGAGCATTGTGTGATTTAGGAGCCAGTATAAATTTGATGTCTTTATCAGTGTTCAAGAAGCTTGGTTTGAGGGAGTTGAAACCTACGTCTGTTGCTCTACAGTTAGCAGATCGGTCGTTGACATACCCTGAAGGAGTTATTGAAGATGTGCTTGTGAAAGTGTCAAATTTGACTTTTCCTGTGGACTTTCTTGTTCTTGATATGGAGGATGACAAGGATGGAGCGCTTCTGGTCTTAGGGCGTCCATTTCTTGCAACTGGAAGAGCTTTGATTGATTTATTCAAAGGAGAGTTGAGGTTGAGGGCCAATAATAAGGAGATTGTCTTTTTTTTGAATAAGGAGATGCAGTGGCCTGCAGATTAGCAGCAATGTAATGTTATGGAACTAATGGAAAATTTGACTTTATCTGATACAGAGTTTGAGAGTTTATCTAATGATGCATGTATTGACTATCTTGAGATGTTACTTGCATTAAGTGATGCCAGAGATGAACAGATAAGGAAGACCACAACTGACATGGTAGATCAGAATAAGAAGACCACTGTTGAAGAGGAGATGAAGCCTGCTATTAAGGAAGAGAAGCATGAGAGCCAAAGAGTTGAAGTGGTAGAGGAGATCGCAGGAAAAAGCGTATCTCTTACTTTTCCTACTACTAACCCTGATGTGATGTTTGATAATCTCTTGGTTGCAGGAAAAATTGATGATCCATATCTGAAGCCTCCGAGCTTACCTCCCGATTTTCATTCTTATATTAGCATTGAAAATTATAACTTGTTGGATCCTTGTTTTGCTATGCAGGTTGAGCCTACAATTGAGTGGAGGATTGACAAGAAGGAATCAAGCCAGTCATGAGAAGAAAAGAATTCAAAGAATCCTGTGTTGGTGACAAAGAAGGGTGAGATGGTTGGTATAAAGGATAAGAGAGAGAATAAGTACTTGAAGGTAAGAATGCGAGAAGACTCCCCTCAGATTCGGTAGTTCGAAGAGAGGTATCCGTCGTGACTCTCCGACGTTAAACATGAGCGTCTGTTGGGGGCTGTCCCTCCCGTTTTAATTGCTTTTATATGTTTGTGTTGGTGTAAGAATTTTAATAGGTGTAGCTCGACTGCGGCATATAGTTCTTTGCAAACTTAGCTTCTCACCTTGTTTGATCTAAGTTTGGGGGGTACTGATTGTCGTTATTTTCACCTAGATTTTAGTGCTTTTTTGTGTGTATTTTTCGTATTGTTTTATCTGTATTTTCGTGTATTTTGGTGGTGTTATGTGTTTCATGGGAATGTGTGAGAATGATCTTAAACATATGTATAGCAGGTGAAAATGGAGTAAAAATAAAGACGGGAGATCAAACAAGGAAGAAGAAATAAAAATGCAAGAACACGGCCGGCCGTGCTGGCAACACGACTCGTGTTGCAGCACACGGCCCGTGTACCAGACACGGGCCTGTCCAAAATGGTCGTGCGGCGACATCTATTTATCCAACACGACCACCACTTGGCCGTGTTGCAGAGCTTGACCCTTGTTGTATCACACGACCCGTGTACCAGACACGGGCCTGTAAGCGAAGGCCGTGCGGCGACGTCTATACATTCAACACGGCCATCCTTTGGCCGTGTGATGCAGAATGACTCGTGTGCCGTTTGCCCTAACACGATATGACCCGTGCTGCGTAGCACGACTCGTGTCGGCACCAGAACATAATTTATTTTTTAGTTCTTCTAGAAGATCTCCATGGGGTATAAATACCAATCCATTCAACAATTCAGGGAGAGATCGGATTTGCTACTGTTCCCACACACCTCACACACCATTCCTTTGATTTTTGTTTGCCTATTTTTTGTAGCACTCACGAGCAAGAATACTCGATCATTGTAGTAGTATATCCCAAGAAAAATTATCAATCCAATAAGGAGTTATGTTCGGACTAGCAAAATACGTGAGCTCATGTTCATGTTGTTTTTGTAAAGATGATCGGGGGTTTTGATATGATTAACAACTAAAACAAGTAACAAGTAAATAAGAATAGCAAATAATAGAAATGACAAGTAAAGAAAATGGGTGCTAAAGTTAAAGTATGGAAAAACATGGGATTAGAAACATCCAAGCACACTCGATTCATATTATCATGCAAAAGGAATTCAACTCAATTGATGTCGACTAAGGGTGATCACGATTGTATCCTAAGCTTCCTTTCGGGTTACAAAGGTTGTTGATCCATTTTAGACTCCCAAAAGCACTTAAGATCAAAGCCCAACATTAACCCCTTCCATCTAGGTACTAGTTAGATTAAACTCTCCCTTTTTGTGTACTAAGGCCAACGAATGGATTGGTTCCCCTCATTGAATTCAAATATCCTTTCGGTCAAACCCAAACTCAATGTCTATTCATGCCTTCCTAATACTATAGAGGGTCGTTTCCGTCTCACTCCAAGCAATACATACATGAACATCATGATAGCATTTAATTACCACAAATAATCCATTGATCAACAATCCATTAAACCAATAAACATTCATGAATAACAAACCATGCCATCATAACATCAAGACAATTAAACTCCATGAATAGAAATCAACATCAATTAAATCAAAAACCAATTTAATCCACATGATAATATAAATCTAATATGCTCTTCATGTTCCTAATCCCACTAGAGGGATTAGCCTATCATAGTAAAAGTAACAAAACAATTAAATGATTCATTAGAATTACCCATAATCTAAGATCTAAAGAAATACAAAATGAATGGATTCTTCCCTATCAATTTCTTGAAGAGAATCTTCTATTCTTCTTGATCTCCACCTCTAGCTCTTGATTTTGAAGTCTTTAGCACCAAAAATGGAAGAATTGATGGGTGGATGAAGATGGATGAAGATGGATGAAGATGATGGTGGAAAATGGAAGAAATGGTGTGTGATGTATGTGTAGATGATGGGATTTCGGATCTTCTCCTCAAAGTATTGAAATGGGGTCTATTTATACCCCATGTGGGCCTTCTAGAAGATTCCAGCAATTTCCTGCGTTTTTGCACCAACACGGCTCGAGCTCCGCCGCACGCCCCGTGTTCTAACACAGCTCACGACTCGTGCGCAGCACACAGCCACAGGGGTGGCCGTGTTGTGTTTTTTGGCGTTGTCGCACGGCTTGTGGACAGGCCCGTGCGCGGTGCACGGGTCGTGTGTTTGTACTGGACACGGGTCGTGTTGTGCACTCGGCCACAGGCGTGGCCGAGTTGGTGTTTCGAGTCTCAGTGCACGACCACTTGTTACAGGGCCGTGCGCTGTACACGGCCCGTGTTCTTGCTGCCCTACTTTCTCTTTTCACTGTTTTGGCTCGTTCTCCCTCGTTTCAACTCCGAATTGAGATCCGCTTTTTCCTACATTTTCCTTATCATGTCTAGCATCAAATAAGTTCATTAACATATAAGCTCATTCACACATATTTCAATAAAACACAAAACACAACCAAATAACATATAAAATACGGATAAAATAATACGAAAACACATATAAAAAGACACTAAAATGTAGGTGAAAATAGCTCTAATCAATTTTACACCATATTCTTCATCCCATTCATCCATTTCTAGATCTACATAATATCTCCATAATTTCTTCCATCCAAATCAAGTGAAGAAGCAAGGAAGATTGGGTGATCACCAAAGGAAGAAGGGAGATTCAATTGGATCCATTTCCAAGGGAGTTTTCATTCCAATTTTGTGTTAATCCTTTAGTTTATCATGATTTGTAAGAATTCTAATGTCTATGTTATGGATCTTATGAAGATTGTAGGCTAATCTCCCTTGTGAGATTAGCAACATGAAGGTTGTTGGTTAATTTGTGGATCTATGTAATTAAATTCATATTTTGATGGGGATATTTGATTTTCTATCATTGGTGCTTATATATCTTGAGATCTATGATGTTTTGTGTGTTTGATTGATCTAATTATATGATTAGATTGAGAAATCAATTATGTGCTTAGGATAGTCAAGTGAATCATTTCATCAAACACCTCATGTGCATTATAAATTGTAAAGTGATTGAGAAGTCCTTTATTATTTAGAACCCTTTGATAGAACATGTGATTAGTTAGATTGAGAAGTCAATTAATTATATGAAGGGATTCTCTAATTGAACTTAGTACCTAGTTGGAATAGTTTAATTGAGAACCAACCTTTGAGCTATTTTGAGATTGTGCAAATGATCTACATCCTATTCATTTCGAGAGGAAGTTTAGGAGGTATATGTGTTGGCCCTTAGTCTCAACCCTTGATACATATGAGTTTAATGCATGAGTCCATAAGTTACCACTTCATTAGTGTTGTTAATCTCACTTCTACTCAATTTGGAAAACCACTCATCCATCATTTTATCTTATCATTTGATTATTGCTTGTCTACTTTCATTTGTTTTCATTTAATTACTTGTTTACCCAACCATCCATCTATGATTTGTTTCTATAAAATCGTGATAAACGTGATATCGCTTAATTGCTAGCATCGACCTCCCTGTGGTTCGATAAATTCTTGAATTGGTCAATCCGACTACAAGTTATGGCTAATCAAATGGCGCCGTTGCCGGGGAATTTAGTTGTATTTGTGACTTTGGGTTTCGTTGAGTGTTAGGATAGGGACATTTTTATTTGATTTGTTTTTTTTTATGGTTGTGTTTGTAGGGACGAAAGCGTGATGCCATGGTATTGGCCTTGAAGAGCAAAGGAGTGGTGCAAATTGAGGTAACGAACATCTTCTCAACTTAAATTCGACTTTGCCTAATTTAAGTTTGGGGGTATGTTCTCTTTGTTACTTGACTTTTCTACGGTTTGAATTAGAAAAATTGCATCAATGAACTCCTACTTGATCATATTGCACCGGCGCACGTTTAAGTCCTTACTCTTTTCCTTGGCACACTTTTTCTCATTTCTTTGTTTTTGCTTTCAATAAGGAGAAATCTTTCTTGGCTCTCTCGTGCTTCATTGTGAGAAATTTTGAAACTATGATATTTAGTTGAAACTTGTGACGAGATGGATTTTTACTTATGTACTTGTTGAGTTATGGTTTGTGCTTGTTTTGTGTTTCTTTCACTACTACAAGTCCGTGAGCTTTTTGAGCCATTAAATCGTAATATCAAATGGTTTTTCCTTTCTTGAGTGCATCATTCTTTTGTGTACATTCTAGAACTTGCCATTGTGTCTTCTTGAAACTGCACGTGTGTGAAGATTGTTGGAAATGATTTAAGGCCATCTTTGTGTTGACAAGTCACTTAGCCAAATTAATCCTACCAAATGAAATTATTTCGTAGTTTGCCCCTTTGAGCTTATTATCCTTATTTATTTGGCAACCTACAAATTTAGTCATTTTTATCCATATTTTATATCCTAATCACCTTTGTCGATTAGTAGAGGATTAATGGGGATGAAGTGGTTGAATTGAGCTTACAAGAGAGTTTGAAAAGAGAAAAATGGTGAAAGTGCTAGAAAAGAGGGAGAAAAGATGAAAAAGAAAAAATAGAGGTTGTGTGAAAAGAAGAAAAAAAATTGAGTAAAGCTTGTATAAAAGAAGCATAAAGGAGCTCTACTAGAAAAATGGAAAGAGAGCCCTTGTGAAAAAGAGAGAAAAAAAACTCAATAGTGAAAAAAAAAAAACAAAGTTAGTGTGTCGGATGGAAGATTACATTTTTCTTGAGGTTAAAAGAGAAAAAGAGAGGATGAGAGTTGAAGTGATCAATCAACTTAAATTCTCTACTAATCTTGAGCTTACTTTTCCTAAATTTTCCTACCCAAGACAAAAGAGCCTACATTACAACCTCATTAAAGATCTTTTTGATTCAATGATTAACACATACAAGTGGTAGAGAGTTTAGACCTTTGGCAAGCATATGATAATGGCATGCATTTGAATTGATTTTTGAGAGTATACTCTTCTCCCATACACCCCCTTGTGGTAAGAAGTTCTGATGACCTCTCATGATTGGGCACCCAAAGAACCTATTTAGCTCGTTCACAGGTATCTTCTCCCACATCTCATTGTTCAACTGAAATGTGATAGCAATAGGAAACTTGTTCCTATCTCTATGAACCTCCAAGGTGCTCATGAACTCGGCTGTAAGATGGAGATAAGTGGGAGGTCTCTTATCGAAAAACTCTTCCATTTCCACTCGACGGAATAGAGTCCTCAGATCACCTTCTATTCCAAGACCCTCCATGGTTGCTTGATCCTGGAATCGAGTTGCCCTAATCTTGGGGATTATATACTCCCACCTCAATGCATACTTCTCCCATTCCATGAACTCTACTCCGAAATTCTCAGGGTGTTGGTCCTTCATTAGCAGCTTGGCATCAAGGTTGGACAGTTCCATTTCTGACTCAATAAAAATGAAGTCCTCATTGCGTTTCCTCACTCTTCTTTCAGCCATCTACAATTTCCAACATAATTCAAATTAGTTTCAATTCAACTCAAAGCAAAATGTCTCATATTAATTAGAATTATCACTAGTTATTCAACTAAGTGTTAATTCTAGCACATATTCAAGCGCAATAAACAATGTGTTTCAAAGATTAACCTCCAGATCCAATCAACTTAGCACAAAGTTATTCCAAAAATTTCATTCAATCAATCAATTTCAACATCCTAATCCTTCATTCTTTCATAACATTTCACTTCTTCAATGGGCACAATTCAATTCAATAATGCTTCATGCAAAAAAACTTTGAATTCCAATTTGAAATTTCATTTAAGCATTTCATCAAACACTTGGCATGCACATATTTCACACTTCAATTCAACAAGTATTAAGTATGCCTTCATGCTCAAATCCTCAACACCTAAACTAATTCACATCAATACAATCATCATAGAAGCATAACATGCCCTCAATTAATCATCCTAAAAAAATTATCCCCAAATTCTTCCTTTATGAACCCTAATTCTTCCCAAAATTCAATCAATCCAACAATTAAATATGCAAATTCATGTTTCACAATCCTAGACATGCTTCATACATACCATCATTCAAAACCCATACATGAATTTCGAAATTTATACCTCGAATTGAAAATTAGGGCACAAGAGTACATACCTTGAATTTTCTTGAATAAAATGAAGGGGATTGTTGTTTAAACTTTAAAATTCACCTTTTAATCTCACAATCTTACCACTCTTTGATATTTGGATGACAATTTGTGGAATGTGGATGGAAATCTCACGACGGAGACGAAGTTGGGACACGAGTGGAATGAATGGTCGTGTCCAGAAATCTGATTTTAAAACACTGCCTCAGACACGACACGAGTCGTGTCACGCAACACGGCCATAAGGTGCTCGTGTTGCGTGATCTGATGCTCCCACACGGCCAAAGCTTACAGGGCCGTGTCGGCGACACGACTCGAGTCTCGGCGCTTGGACACGACCCGTGTCACGCAACACGACCAAAATCTGCTCGTGTTGGGCAAACTGATGTCGCCGCACGAGCAAAGCTTACAGGGCCGTGTCGGTGACACGAGTCGTGTCATTGCTCCCCTGAATTTTCCAATTTTCATCTTCAACTCTTGTCTTTCCCTGTTTCAATGCTTCCAATACTCCCTATTCATGCTCACAGCTCATAAACATCATTAGCTCAACCTTAATATCAAAAACAAAAGGATTATCAACTTCAACACCACCAAAACGAACCAAAACTAAACCGAACTCATGAGAAAATTTCAAATTTGGCTCAAAAACACAAGAATGCATGTCAACATAGAATATAACATATCGAATCACATCATATCCCTCCAAACTTGAATTGAAACAAGAGTTTTAAAGAAAGTTTGCAAAAAGTGGTACGATATACCGTTCACATCAATGACGCACTCTTTGAATCTTCAATAAATCTTCTCCTCATAAGTACAATCCACCTACAAGACCAAAATAAAGCAAAACAAGAAAAAAGAAATATTTACAAACCTAAACTACGAAAGGATACGAGCTTTCAAGAGGTGAAAGTGTCAACATATACCAACTTCCTTTGAGAGGGAGAATGGTAATGCTTAACCCTATGACCATTGACAATAAAAGAATTCTCATCCGATCCTTCAAGCATTAAAGATCCATCTTCTCTAACTTCAATCACCTCATATGGACCGGTCCATTTTGAACGAAGCTTTCCGGGAAACATTTTCAATCTAAAATTGAATAAAAGTACTTTATCCCCCGGTATAAACTCCTTTGCTTTGATTCTTTCATCATGCCATCTTTTAAGCTTCTCCTTGGCAATTCGTGAGTTTGAATATGCTTCCTCACGAAATTCTTCAAGCTCAATCAATTGAAGACATCTTTTCTTTCCGAATTCTTTCTCCTCAAGATTCAACTTCCTCAATGCCCATAAAGCCTTGTGTTCTATTTCAACCGGAAGATGACATGCTTTCCCATAGACAAGTTTATAGGGAGAAAAACCAAGAGCGGTCTTGTAAGCCGTTCGATAAGCCCAAAGCGCATCATCTAGCTTAGAAGACCAATCCTTCCTATTCCCCTTGACTGTCTTCTCAAGTACAAGCTTCACTTGCCTATTTGATACTTCCGCTAAACCATTTGTTTGCGGATGATAAGGTGTTGACACCTTGTGCTTCACTCCATAGCCTATCAAAAGCTTCTCAATGATCTTGTTGATGAAATGAGTCCCTTGATCGCTAATGATCGCCTTTGGTACTCCAAACCTTGCAAAAATGTTCTTCTTCAAGAAAGCCTTGACAACTAGAGCATCATTCGTTCTTGTAGGAATTGCTTCTACCCATTTAGACACATAGTCTACCGCAAGCAAAATGTGAAGAAAACCATTGGAAGGCGGAAATGGTCCCATGAAGTCCATCCCCCAAATATCAAACACTTCAACTTCAAAGATGTTCCTCATAGGCATCTCATCTCTTTGTCCAATACTTCCAATTCTTTGGCATCTATCACACCCCTTGACATATTCTTTGCAATCCTTGAACAATGTTGGCCAAAACAATCCCGACTGTAAGATCTTAGCTCCCGTCTTTTGAAACCCAAAGTGTCCTCCACATGGTAAACTATGGCGCATCTCCATGACACTTACTTTTTCTTCCTCCGGAATACACCTCCTTATGATACCATCCGGACAATTCTTAAACAACAAAGGATCATCCCACAAATATTCTTTAACATCATGGTAGAACTTTTTCCTTTTTGACTCGATGAGATGGTCCGGCTTGATACCGCACGCTAAGTAGTTTACCAAATCCGCGTACCACGGTCTTCCGGTCTCACACAAAGTGTACATCCGGTGAAAATCCACTTGAAGTATCTCTTCATCCGGAAACATATCATTTATGAGCTCCATGGTTCCCTTTTCATCAACATTCTCCAATCGTGACAAGTGGTCGGCTATGATATTTTTGACTCCCTTCTTATCACGTATCTCCACATCAAACTCCTGCAACAAAAGCACCCAAGGAATTAGTCTTGGTTTAGCATCCTTTTTACTCATCAAATACCTAATGGCAGCATGATCCGTGTAGACAATGGTTTTCGTGCCAACTAAGTATGGACGAAATTTTTCAAAAGCATAGACTACGGAAAGAAACTCCTTTTCCGTTGTGGTGTAATTCTTTTGATTGGCATTGAACATCTTTGATGCATAATAGATAGCTCGAAATTTCTTCTCTCGCACTTGTCCAAGCACTACTCCCAAGGCACTATCACTTGCATCATAATGGAGTTCAAAAGGCTTGCTCCAATCAAGAGAGACAAGGATTGGTGAAGAAATCAAAGCTTCCTTTAACACCCTAAAAGCATCAAGACATTCCTCATTAAATTCAAATGGAACATCTTTTTCAATCAATTTACACAAAGGTTTGGCTATATTAGAAAAATTCTTTATAAAACGTCGATAGAATCCAGCGTGACCAAGAAACGATCTACCCCCTTTTTCATTTTTAGGAGGGGGAAGATGTTCAATGGCTACAACCTTCGCTCTATCAACTCTCAAATCTTTTTCGGAGATATGATGACCAAGTACGATACCCTCTTGAACCATAAAATAACATTTTTCCCAATTCAAGACGAGGTTCGTATCTTGACATCGCTGCAAGACCATGGATAAATTAGTTAAGCATATATCAAATGAAGATCCAAACACGGAAAAATCATCCATAAAAACTTCCATCACATTTTCAATCAATCCTCCAAAAATAGCCATCATACAACGTTGAAAGGTGGCGGGTGCATTGCATAACCCAAAAGGCAATTTATAGAAAGCGAATGTGCCATACAGACAAGTAAAAATTGTTTTCTCTTGATCCTCGGGGGCTATCATGATTTGGTTGTACCCCAAGTAACCATCTAGAAAACAATAATACTTGTATCCCGCTAACCTATCAAGCATTTGATCAATAAAAGGCAAAGGGAAATGATCCTTATGAGTATTGTCATTAAGTTTTCTATAATCACAACAAACTCTCCACCCCGTTTTCACCCTTGTTGCAAGTTCTTCATCAAATTCCGTTTTAATAATGGTTAACCCTCCTTTCTTAGCCACAACATGCAAAGGACTTACATGAGGACTATCACTAATGGCATAAACAATTTTAGCATCCAACCATTTTAAAACTTCCTTCCTAACAACTTCTTGCATAATAGGATTCAAACGCCTTTGAGGTTGTATACATGATTTATTCTCATCAATCAACCTTATGTGATGCATGCAAATTGTGGGACTAATTCCCTTCAAATCATCCAAACTCCACCCTATAGCACTCTTATGATCTCTAAGTACTCTCAACAATTTATCATGTTCTAGAGGAGAAAGGGATGATGATACAATTACCGGAAATGTCTTCTTGTCCCCCAAATATGCATACCTAAGGTGATCGGGTAGAGGCTTCAATTCTTCCTTTCCTTTATCAACCTTTGACTCTTCATTCTCCATCTCTAATGGAAGATATTCCCTCTTTCCATAGTATGCCAACTTTGCTTCATCCTCTTGCATTTCCCTACAAGCATTCAATTCATGTAAACAATCATTAATATCTTCATCTTCTGAACAATGAAAAGAATGGTTAGAGTTTAAAGATAAGGTAAGAGAATGGCTTATGCTCATTTCAAAAGGATCTTTAGCTAAGATGAATGGTAGGTTCTCTTCAACAACTTCATCAATCATGTCGATCCTTCTACATTCTTCTTTCTCATTTGGATACCTCATAGCACTCTTCAAAGAGAACACCACCTCCTCCTCGTTTACTCTCAACTTCAACTCTCCTTTTTGTACATCAATTAAAGCTCTTCCCGTGGCTAAGAATGGACGCCCCAATATCAATGGAACATTTGCATCCTCGTCCATATCAAGCACTACAAAATCAACCGGGAATATAAACTTTCCAACTTTGACTAACACATCCTCCACTATCCCTCTAGGGTAAGTTAAAGACCTATCCGCTAGTTACAATGTCACGGATGTAGGTTTCACTTCCCCTATACCAAGTTTCTTGAAAATGGACATAGGCATCAAGTTGATACTTGCCCCAAGATCACAAAGAGCTTTATGAACCTCACTCTTGCCCATTTCACATGTAATAACAAAACTCCCCGGATCTTTGAGCTTTGGAGGTAACTTTCTTTGAATTATTGCACTACACTCCTCCGTCAAGTTGACGGTCTCATTCTCTATCAAGCTCCTTTTCCTTGACATGATGTCCTTCAAAAACTTCGCATAGTGAGGCATTTGTTTCAAAGCATCCGCAAAGGGTATATTAATGTGGATTTTCTTGAAAATTTCCAAAATCTTTGCAAACTTTTCATCCAAGCCCTTCTTCAAAAATCGATGTGGAAAAGGAATAGGTACTTGTGTTTTTGGAATTCCCCAACTATCCCTTTCCACTTCAATTTCCTCCTCTTTCTTTTTCATTGCCTTAGTTCTTTCCCATTTCTTTTCAACAACCTTGTTATCAATCAATTCCGATTCCTCATTCATTTTAGCCTCAACTTCACTTTCAACGTCTAATTCTTCTTCAACCAAGGTTTTCTCCATCTCCTTCTCTTCCACCTTATCATCTTCCATTAGCATAGACGGTCCATCATAATTTGTTTCACTCCTCAAGGTAATTGCCTTGCATTGTTCCTTTGGATTTACAATGGTGGTGGAAGGAAATTTCCCTTTCTCATTAGCACTCATTGAGCTAGCAATTTGACCAAGCGAATACTCCAAAGCTTTGAGTCTTTTATCACTATTTTCCTCAATAGCTTTGAATCTTCTTTCATTCATTTCCTCTTGAGTTTTGTTGGAAGCAATTAACTTTTCAAGAAGTTCGTTGGTAGTAGCCTTCCCTTCATTATTTGGCGCTTTAGCTCCCGGATGATACCCCGGAGGATAAGCAACCGCATTACTTGGGTTTGCATAAGAAAAATTATCTTGCCTCCTTTGTTGTTGTGGATAAGAACTTCCACTTCCTTGACCATTGAAACCTCTTTGCCTTGGTTGTTGTTGTGGGTGTGAACTTCCACTACTTTGAGCATTGAATCATCCTTGCCTTTGTGGATAACTTCCTTGATTTTGGTTGAAACTACCTTGGTAATTGTTTTGATAATTACCTTGGAAGTTTCTTCCTTGCATATATTGGACGTCCTCCACACGTGGCATTGTTGTATCCCATTGTTCCCCACTAACACCATTTGGAGGAAGCACACTTTGATCCATTCGGCTATCTACCATATTAACTTCTTGATTAGTCACTCCTTTGTTCAAACTCATTTGCTTCATTACCTCCGCGACTATCATTTCCATTCTTGGCGTTTGTGGCTCAACAGTCACACATTTCACACTAAACTGTTGCCCTTTATCATAGCTCTCAAACCCATAGCTTCCACTAACCCTCTCCGATGGCCATTGATAGACATTTGTAGCAATTTCATCAAAAATTCGAATAGCCCTTTCCGGAGTTACTCCAAGTACGGATCCACCTGTCGAAGCATCAACAAGCACTCTTTGCCCATTCACAAGTCCTTGATAGAAAAATCCCACTTGTTGATTCTCTGGGAAACCATGTTGTGGACACTTGCGTAGCATTTCCTTGAACCTTTCCCACGCTTCATAAAAGCTTTCTTGAGGCAATTGCTTGAATTGAGTAATCAAGCTCTTCATTTGAAGCGTCTTGGACGGTGGGAAATACTTGTTCAAGAACATTTGTGCAAGTTCGTCCCATGTGTTGCACATTCCGGGAGTAAGAGTGGAGAGCCATGTTCTTGCTCTATCCCTCAAAGAGAACGGAAATAACCTCATTTTGATGCAATCCTCGTTCACCCCATTCATCTTCACGGTATTAGCAATCTCAACGAATTGAGCTAGATGAGCATTAGGATCTTCATTCGGAGCTCCACCAAATTGTTGCTCTCTCACCAATAAAATCAAGCCCATTTTAAATTCAAAGTTGTTGGCATGAATTGGTGGTCCCATCATTTGTGGAATTGCCCTTGGCATGAAGAAATCCCGGATCACCCTTTGATCATTTTGAACTCCATGTTGCACCGGAGGTGGAGGTACATACGCTTGTTGTGGAGGAGCATAAGCTTGTTGAAAACCTTGTTGAATCATAGCTTGTTGCACCATTTGTTGAATTAAAGCTTGATTGTTAAACTCCCCAAATTGTTGATAAGCTTGTTGAGGAAGATTGGCATTAGCTTGATCTTGCAAATTTTGCATTCCGCCTCCATCATTCCTAACATTTCCACGTTCATCTTGATTGTTTTCCATTTGATCACTCTTTTTGGTATTGTTCTCCTTTCTTCTTCTTCGAAAAGTATGTTCGATTTCTAAGTCAATAGGTTCAACTTGTTCCCTTTTTGATCTCGTTTGCATACACCTTCAAAATAAAAGAAGTTAGAACAAGATTTTCAAAGTAAAATACAAATAATAAATACAAGAAAAAAAATGTCTCTAGTAAGATCGCTCTAAACGTTCCTTCTTTAAGCTACTAGCAACTGTTACCTCCCCGGCAACGGTGCCATTTGATTAGCCATAATATAGTGGGCATGACCAATTAAAGAAATTATCGAACCACAGGGAGGAAGGTACTAGGGTCTAAGCGATCTCATGTTCACCATAGTATTATAGAGATGATCATAAAAGGAAGATAATCAATAAATGACAATAAAATAAATGGATAGATGAATGGGAGATGGATGAATGAGCCAAGTAGATAGAGATGAGACTAGCAATACTTAAAGCATGGAAAATCTAGGTATCATGCAATGAATTCATATGTGTCATGGGTAAGAGACTAAGGGCCAACACTAAGATCACCTAAACTCCCTCTCGGAATGAATAGGATATGGTTCTAAACATAGCTCAATAGATTGGTTCTCACTTAAACAATTCCAACTAGGTACTAAGCTTAAATGAGAGTCCCTTCACACAATTAATCAACCTCTCGATCAAACCAATTACATGTCCTACCAAAGGGTTCTAAACTATGAAGGACTTCTCAATCTCTTCACAATTTATAATGCACGTGAGGTGTTTGATGAAATGATTCACTCAATTATCCTAAGCATGCAATTGATTTCTCAATCTAATCACATATCTAGAACAACTAAACACACAAATCAACAAAATAAATCAAGCAATTAATAATCAATGATAGAAAATCAATTAACCCATTCAACATAATCATTCAATTGCAAAATACCCAAAATTATCCAACACAATTCATGTTGCTCATCTCACAAGGGAGATTAGCCTCTCATGGTCACAAGGAATCCAACATAGACATTAAAATCCTTACAAAACATGATAAACAATAGGTTTCAATACAAAGTGTAGATGAAAACTCCCTTGGATGTCTCCAATGGTGATCTTCTTCTCCCCCTTGCAATTCACCTCTCTTCCTTGCTTCTCTAGCTACTTGGATGAAGGATTTGATGGTTGGATGAAGGTAGATCCAAAGGATGAAGAATGGATGCAGGTGAATGGGATGAAGGGTAGATGGAATGGAGAGGAAAGTGTGTGAAAAATGGTATGAATTGAGTGTGTGGATCTGATCCCTACTGATATTTACACTCCAAAATGGGTGTTTTTACCCCTTAGAACCTTCTAGAACACATTCTAATCATAAAAATGACTTTGGGCCGAGCATGGGTCGAATTCGGGTCAAGTTCGGGTCGGTGCAACGCAGTCTCACCGTTTCGCGCATAACTTCCACATCCGATCTCCAATTTGAGTAATTCTTGCGCTCACGCGATTCTCTTTTCATTGGCTTTCTATCTATATAAAGATCTGACAAAATATCCAACATTTGAAGGTGTAACAAGTCATACAAAGTAGCACAACTGTGCTGAGTAGAAACAGCCTGCGCGACGTCACCATTTTAATCATAACTTTCTCGTTTGGGCTCGGATTGAAGTGTTTCTTATACCAAAACGATTCTATTTTATGTGGCTTTTCAACCATATATCACACTTCTTGTTTTGAGCTCCACAAGAGTATAGAAAAATTACACAAGTTGGACGTGCGTTTTTCAGCATTTTGCTTAATTTGACTCATTTTCCCTCGTTTCAACTCCGAATTAAGCTTCATTTTTTCCCAAATTTTCCTTCTCGTGTCTAGAATTCATTTTTACCTGGAAATCATACATTTAAGCTCATTCTCACATATTTTCATAAAAACATAAAACATAACCACATAGAACATAAATACGGATAAAATAATACGAAAACACATATAAAAAGACACTAAAATCTAGGTGAAAATATCACTCATCACACCCCCAAGCTTAAAGAGTTGTGCGTCCCCGCACAACGAAAATGATAAACCAAGGAGAGTGATTTTCACCTAGTAAAAAAACTAAACGAACACAAGTGATAACACATCATTAGCAACAAGAATTACAAATTATGCTAAGCTATCCTACAACATTAGATTTATGATATGAGAAATTAACAAGTTCAATCAAAAGAGAATAAGGTGCAATATAGTCCCTTTTAGTCTAAGCCTCACATAAGTTTATCAATTTCACTCAACACTCTTTGAAGTAGGGTTAATCAACACTCATCAACCGATTGACTTGACTCGCTATAAGCTTGCTTGCAGACTACATTCACAATCCACCAAAGTTTCCATTAGTGATCAAAAAGGTCTTTTATTAAGGATGTAATGATAGGCTCTTTGGTAGGGTAGGAAGAATATAGGTAAGAGTGACTAATAAAGTGTAAGTAATCAAAGAGATGACCAATTTCTCCAACTTCTCCACTTTTCTTTCTTCCTTTCTTGTCTTTAATGTTCACAAGCACTAATCATCAACTTTCTCCTTTGGATTGAGCTTCTTATGATGCATGTTTCCTTCTTTAAACTTTTAAATACTTGAGCATATTGTTGTTGCTTTGCTCATTTTCTTGTTTTGAGGTTGCATGTTCATTCTTTCTTGAGCTCTTTTCATCCTTTTTCTCTCTTTCTTGTTTACCATTTCTTTTCCTTCTTTTACCATCTCATCAATCTTTTCTAGCTACCATCTCCTCAATCACCCACACAAAGGTATATATAAAAGGCTTACGTGGGTAATCATGGCTTGTAATGTGCTAAATTCACAAGAAATAGGCTTAAAGGCTCAAAATGGTTAACTAAGGATAAATAGAACATAAATACGGATAAAATAATACGAAAACACATATAAAAAAATACTAAAATCTAGGTGAAAATATCACTCATCAGGTACCGTACATACCTTGTCTTGTAGTGCCGAAATAGAATTTTTTCACGGTGTTGTTGCCTGGAGGGTCGATTTTTTGCGGATTCTTAATATTTTTTATTTATTTGAGGATGTTGAGGGTTTGATTTTTTTGCAATTTTCCTGGTTTCGTGTCTTGTTTAGTGGTGTTTATTGTTTACTTTTTGTCAGCCCTAGTGTTAGTATAGTCGATTTATGGTTCTCTAGGATGATTTCCTGATTTTTCATGGCACTTGATTATATGTATGACTGTGTTTGAGAAGCAATTTGAGGTTGTGCTTTGATATTAAGATGCTTGAAGTTTAATTATGTGCAAGGAAGATTAGCTATGTAGCTTAATTAGGATTGCTCGTTCATTCATATAGCCATGTGAGATTTGAGCCTTTTAAAATCATGACATGTTGCATGATTTAGTTTATTCTTGTGAGTGTCATTCATACACACGTATTCTAGAACTTGGCTTTATATCTTGCTTAAAGCTACGTGTTTGACTAGACAATAGGAAATGATCTTAGGCCATCTTTGTTATTTATTAGTTACTGGCCATATTATTATCCTACCTATTGAAATTATCCGTAGTCAATCTTTTTAGCCTAAAAGCCTTATTTGTTGGAAGCCTTAATGTAGAAGTGATGAAAATTGTTGAAGAGAGTGGTTAAATTATTGCATGAAGGGGGTAGTGCCCGAAAATGATACCCCATGAAAAGGGTAGTGCCTGAAACTGGTACCCTTATTTGAAAAAAAAAGAAAGGGAAAAAAAGAAAAGAGAAAAAGAAAAAGAAAGAGGAAAAAGAAAAAAAATTCAAGTAAGGATGTTGTGTTCAAAAGTGGAGGAATCAATTTGCAAGAAGAATTGAAGAGCATTGAAGAAGAAAGAAGAAAGTGAAGTTGTTTGTTGAAGAGCTGTAAGTCTTGTTTGATTCTCTACTAGTGAATTAGTCACTTAATCCATACATTCCCTACCTTTACCAAAGAGCCAACATTATACCCTAATGCAAGACCTTTGTGATCCTATTGTTGAAATTATTTATTTGGTCGAGAGTTGAGATGATTGTCAAGCTTATGGTTACGCATGTGTTTGGATTGACTTTGAGTGTAAGCACATTACCTTAAAAGTGTATATCTCACACTTGAGCGATGAGCGAAAATATTACCCGTGAGAATGAGTGGATGAGCATTCCGAAAAAGTGAAGTAGTTGATTTGAATTGCATGTTCTTAGATGGATGGTTATCTTAGTATTTGAATTATGATTTTTGAATTGTTATAGTGTCTTGGTGTGAAGTTGTGAAATTTCCTCTCAATTACTCTATTGGTTTCTTTTTCGTTGTCTCGGGACGAGGAACGGGTATGTTTGAGGGTTTGTTGAGAGTGAAATTTCACACTTTTTTGTGTGTATGTTACACCGTTTTGCTTATGAAAGTTATTATTTTTGCATGGAATTATGTACGTTTGAGTATTTATATGATTTTGAGGCTACTAAGGTGTTTTGTTGAGTTTTGAAGGGTAAAACAGGATCAAAGTTCAAAGTTGGAATGAAGAATGAAAGTGTGAAGGAATGCTGAAAAACATACGTCTACATTGCATAATTTTTCTGTATTCTTGTAGAGGTCCAAATTAATCATGTGATATATGGTTGGAAAGCCACAGAAGAGGGTTATTTTGACCTAAAGAACACCCATTCGGATTCCAAACGAGAAATTTATGATCAAAGTGCTAACGTCGCGCATGCTGTACTGAGCAGCCATTTTGCATGACTTTTTACATATTCAAATGTTAGAGTTTCTGAGAGTTATTTATATGGATAGAAAGCCAAGGAAGAGAATAATATTTGAGCAAAAAAATCACTCAAATTGGAGTCCATATGAAGAAGTTATGCTCAAAACGGTGAAGTCGCGCAGTGCAGTCTGCAGCTCAGCGGAACACTCGGGAAGCAGCACGGGGCGAGCTGCAGCCAAATGTTGCCGAGCTGGGGTCCATCAGCACCCTCATGACGTCCCTATTTCACCCATATGCTGCTCGGCAGGTTGGGGCATGCTCGGCCATTAGCTCGGCTCGAGCTAGGTGCCGAGCGGCCCAAAATCGAGCCCAGACGAAGCCTATTCGATACAACACTATATTTATACCCTTTAGGTCGTGTTTTGAGGCAGTTTACGTCGCGAAAAAGCCCTGCATCAGTCCTAGAAACAATTAGGGAGATCAAGACGCGAATCGGAGGGAACCTATCCACAATTCATCATCAATCCACACCTCCAACACATCCACATTAGATTAAAAATGTGATTTCATCACCCATTCAATTCCACAAGGGTTTCAAGTGCTAATAGAGGGAGAATCGAGCAATTGGAGAGATGGAGAAGGAACGGGAGACTACGCCTACACTAGGGTTTCATAATTCCTATCTTACTCATTCTTTTACTTTGATTTTTTTAATGAATTGCTTAGCCATGAGTGTTGCTTGTGACCTCATGGGCTAATTTTATATACAGTTCTAGGGTTTGATGGATTGATTTAATTGATTTGGGGATTTAGATCAAAGATTGGGATTTTATGCAGTTGAGCTTTTGATTTTACTTATTTTATTAAGACTTGCTAATATGCTTCGTAACGTCTTCATAATATATTCATGACATCCGCAATAATGCTTGGATTATTGTGTTAGCTTGTGTGCGTTCATGATTGGTATTGTCTATCTGTTAGAGATTCGAGTAGCTCCGCTATAAGCACTTTAATTTCATGAACTGGTATGTCAAATACTTGATTAGTTTATTAGAACAATACAATTAGACAATCAAGTAGGAAGTGGATAGAAGCTTGTAGTAATTCCAAAAATATCTTGTTAGTCGAACTTGCCATCCGGAGGTATTGTTGTTCACTGGATTAGTATCTAGTAATAAGGCTTGGTAATATTTGCGCACCTTAGGATTTAAACCAGATTAGACTGTTAGCTTTGAATCGAATCATATTTGGTGGGATAATAGGGATATGTGGTGTATTTTCAGTGAAACTACATGAATGAATAATCGTAAGTTTAATAATCCAAATTAATTGGTCTCTACCTGATGCCTTAGAACTGTTCGTCATCTCTTGATTAGAACTTGCTTTTATTTTCATTGCTTTTAATAATTCAGTTATTTAATATTTTAGTATTTTAGTTAATTAATTCTCAAAATCACTTTGAAAATCAGTTACACAATTCTGATTAGTAGTAATTCATAGAATAAATAAATAATTAACTGTCTCATTGGGATCGATAATTTAACTTGAGTGCTTGCTGCTACAATTGATATCCTTACACTTGATAGTGCGCAGAATAAGCCTAACATCCAACTTGTATAATTTTTTTGTATTTTTTTGGAGCTCTGAATTGGAAGTGCGATAAATGGTTGGAAAGCCACAGAATAGAGGGACGTTTTGGGGTAATGAACACCTCAATCAGATTCCAAACGAGAAATTTATGATCAAAGTGGTGACATCGCGCAAGCTGTGCCGAACAGAACGACTGTCCACTTTGTATGACTTGTTACACATTCAAACGTTGAAGTTTTTGTGAGTTCTTTATATGGATAAAAATCCATGAAAGATAGGATCATTTGAGCAAAAGAATTACTCAAATCGTAGGTCAAATGTGGAAGTTATGCGTGAAACGGTGAGACTGCACAAGCTGCTTGACTTGGAGATGTTGCTCGACCAACATCATCTTGGTCGAGCAGATCAATCTTGGTCGAGCAAAATGACCAAAAACTTACAGAGAGCTTGCTCGACCATTGCTCGACTTGGACGCCTTGCTCAACTTCTGAGGTTTGGTCTAACAAGATGTCGCTGGGTTCTATTTTTGGTAGTTTCGAGTTTCTTTTACCAAATTTGGCGTATGTCTCAAGTAAAAGCCCATCCAAGATCCATGAGGAGCACTTTACAAGTATAAAAAGGTGTGCAGATCACATCATTATTCATATGTGACCACAACACAATCATCCTACACCCCACAAGGGGGGGTATCACCCCCTAACCATTATCCACATCCTTTCCTCCATCCATCCATCATTTTGAAGATTCGTTTATGAAATCAAGAGGAGAACCATGAGGAGAATTCGAGATGGAGAAGGACAAGACATTTCCCACATCTAGAGTTTATCTCGTTTCTTAATTTATCTTATAATTTTCCAGACATTCGGGTAAGATCTATCCAACACCCATGATTGTTCTTCACAACATCATGGGCTAGAGCCTTTTTGGTAGAAACTAGGATTGTGAAGATTTTACGAATTAATCGAACTTTCGTATGTAAACTCCGTACAACAATACTTGTGGATTTATTTTATATATGATTATACTTTCTTAATCCATATTCACGGTCGTTTTGTGCATCTTCAATTGGTATATAGAGTGTGAATATGTATCTTGGTTGTAGATTGAGTGCGTTCACAGCTAAACAGGATTCCATGTTGTGATTCTAAGTGAGGGGACTCCGAAGCTTTATTGGAACTATCATATATGAATACTTTATTAATTGAATTGAATTCGGGTTATTAAGTAGGATAAAGAGGATAACTCATAGTACCTATAAAGGGAGATCATACGGGTTAGAGTACCAATTGGCCAGGGAAATAATTGATATTTATAGTACCTAGAAAGGGGGGTGGAATTATATCTCTTGCTCTGAGGTTATTCACACGTCTTATACGCAGTTTGCTTGTGTCTATAGAATAAATATGCATGGCTTTGTGATGCGTCCATATTATACAAGGTAGAGTCGGACATTCACACACGAAAGGAAAATAAATGAGTGAAACTGTATTTTCCTAGAGCTACATATTCTCCTACTTGATCCACTTTCATAATTCTTCTAGTGTTTAATTTATTTTATTTTTTATTTTATTTTAGGCATAGTAGTTATTAGATAATTAACCTCAAACTTTATTGCCCTTTGTCTTAATTAATTTAGTAAATAATTAAATTGATAATACGTCGTCTTTTGGGTTCGATATTCACTGCGTCGCTTGCTTAAGCGGCAATTGATATTAAGTTTGGAATTAATTTGCGTACAAAGAAAACACGCATCACTCCACAGCTTGCACAGTCATACCACATAACTCAGTCATCAGCAGACTCACCTACAATGCTAAACTAGTGAGGCAATAATCTCAGTAAGTAGAAATCATGCATGTCTGTGCATGAAAGTGCATTTATTTTCTATCGCCTATTTCCTAGTCATTCTAGTTGGTCTCTTTTATTTTGAAAACTGTTCACTTTGCAGGATCCCCACGACACACATATGATATACACCCCAAATGAGCTCAATGGGGATGATTTTTTCGAACCCAAATATAAAGTACTGGGAATGATTTTTCTGAACCCAGAATAAAGTGTCGGGAATAATTTTTTCGAACCCTGACAGAGATGCATATATAGTGGTCGCACACACCATTAGTATCTTATTAATTTTGGGGAAAATATTTTTCATGATTATGCATGGTATGCAACCAGGGCAATCAAACATGCAACATGAACCATTTACAATATCAATATCAATATTTAATCACAATAAAGCAACAACTTAACTTCAATTCACACAGATCCACTTCTGAAATAATAACTTAGCCTCAATCACATAGATCCATTATAAAATAACAACTTAACCTTGGATCACACGGATCCCTTTTTTGAATAAAAACTTCATCTCGGATCACACAGTTCCTTATAACCAATATCTTCTCAAATCATACAGATATATTTTTAACAATTTCCAATCACATAGATCTATAGGACAACAATATTATTTCAAATCATATAGATTCACAACTTTTATGGCAAATTTATACAAATAATTTACAAATAATATTATTGAATATGAAACCTTCTTTCCCCAAATCACATAAATCCACAACTTGTATTACAAATTAATCGTAAATAATTCATAAAATAATTAAACTAATAACAAATAATCCATAATATAATTATCACATATTAATCACAAATAATTCACAGACAGCATGTTTATGCATTGTAGTTGGAATTCCACTTACCTGGACTCCGACAATAGTAACCCTATAAACCCATGAAGAACTATAAGTAATCCCTTCTTCTTCTTCCGTTCCAACTATGCATGTTCTGGCACGCTCCCTCATTCACTCTTCCTTCCTCTTTCTCTCTCTTTCCTTCCTCTCTTTCTTTCTTTCATTTCTCTCACTTTTTTTTCTTATTCTTTTTTGTGAACCTACTGCTAGTCTTCTCCAAAAATGAGTTAATAACAAGTATTATTGTTAAGAAGAGCGACGTCGGCAACTGTAATTTTATTTATTTATTAATGATACACGTCCACTCTCAATTGTTCATCCCATGCGGCAATACACATGATTTCCAAGTAACTTGACTATCAAGAACTTATCCTACAACTACTACTACTACAACAACAACAACAACAATAATAATAATAATAATAGTGAACATACGTGTATACTTTCTTACCACTAAGATTATTACGAGAATACGTGTGATACTTAATAATTAAGAAATAATACATTTATAAAAATAAAATAATTTAATTATTATTAAATATCTAAATTAATGTACGTAAATATATATATGCACTCATGTATATTCACCTATTGTCACCATTTTATCACATATGTCTCAAATACAATGTAAAAATAAATAAAATGTAAAAATAATTGTCACATAATTGTCACATTATTATCACCTAATTGCCACATAATTGTCACATAATTATAAATGCACATAACACAAATTATATTATATTGGCACATGAGTAGTGAGAAGCTCGGGTATCACATAAAGTTTCTTGTATTTTAGTTAATTTTATAATAATCATCAACCTTATTGCCACAATTCGTCTTAATTAATTTAATAAACAATTAAATTGATAATACGTCGTCCTTTGGGTTCGATATTTTACTTGGTCACTTGCTTAAGCCAACTGATATCCTTAATACTTGGGAATTAATTTTGCGTGCAAAGAAAACGCGCATCAAGTTCTTGGTGCCGTTGCTGGGGATGGTTGTTATTATTGAATTTATTATTTCTAATTTGATTAAAACTCCTATTTGTGATTATTTATTTCTATCTAACTCTGATTTTTTTAGGTACTTGTACGTTAGGAAAGGACATGAAGGAAAGGAAAGAATAAAGCATAGTGCTAAACATGACCAGAGAAGGCAAAATTCTGAAAATATTGCAATCCGTGAAATTTTCAAGAACGATGGGATGGGCAACATGGGGTTGATAGGAGCAAGGGGGGAAGATGATGAATTTGAGATACATTCCGCTCTTATTAACATGGTAGAGAAGAATCATTTTCTGAGAGTTCCTTTAAAGATCCATATCAGCACCTCAAAAGATTCCTGGGTTATGCAAACACTCAAAAGGGTGCTGGAGCTCATGATAATACTAGGCGGATCGTCTTATTCAAGTTTCTTTGATTTATAGGGCAGAATATTGGTATGAGACTCTTGATGCCATAGACTATATTACATGAGACCAAGTAAAGCAAAAGTTCTTGGAGAGATACATGCCACCCTCAATGATTTTCAGAATGAGGCAAGTGAAAAATTTCATGAGGCGTGGGACAGGTTTAAAGACATGCTCAGGAGGTGTCCACAACATAGAATGTCTAAGGCTCAATACTTAAGTGTCTCCTACTACGGATTGAATTGTGAGTTGCGTGTTCTTATTAATGCATCATCAGGTGGAGCGCTATTATCTAAGACAGCACTGGAAGTAGAATAGTTGTTCAAAGACATCTCTATAAATGCACGTAACTGGCATACGAAATGAGTAAGAGAAAGTTATGTACTTGGCAAGGTGGTGCAGGGTGCAGGCTGAACATCAAGTGGTAAAGCCGAATAGGGATGATGAGTTCGTCTCTAGTTTAGCTAATATCAACAAGCTATTAGAGTCCCAGTAGAAGTAGATTACGAATTTGACACAAAGTGGGCCTAGTATGAAGCAACAAGAAGTGAAGAGTGTTGAAAATACCTTCAATCGATACATGGCTAAGAATGATGCAAGGGTTGATCGTCTAGAGGCAAAGGTAGAGGTTAAAATTAATAAAAATCATGAGGATATTTCTAAGCAGATGAAGGACTTGAGGTTGTTGATAGGGCAAATAACCGGGAACTTGAATCAATTGACACAAACGTTGGATAAAGAAATGTTCCCGTCTCAAGGCATAATGAATCTGAAGCAGTGAAATGCCATCACGTTAAGGTCTAGAACACAGTATGAGGGATCGATGATGCAGGAAATGAATTCTGAAGCTCCAGGAGCTCAATTCGACCTCAGTTCAACTAAGCCAGTAGGTCCAACCACATCCAAGAGGTTGAACCAAGTACCTGGGCAACCTCTGGAGCATCCAAATGGCCGATTTGACCAACACTACAATGGTTCGGCCAACCCTGTTGGCCGAACCAAGGTCGAACCAACTTGTCCGCAGCACCCTATTTTTTTAAGCATGGTTCGACCACGACCTTCATGGTTCAACCAATCCTGTTGGTTGAACCGTGGTCGAACCGACCTGTCCGGGAGAGAATACACTTTTTAAAGCACGGTTCGACTAATAAATACCTAGTTTGACTAGCTCTCTAGGTCAAACTAGCACCTAATGGGGTGGAACAGAAATCCATGGAAGAGAGGATCATTTTCACTTGAGAATCACCTCAATTGGAGGTCGGATGCGAAAGTTATGCTCAAAACCATGAGACTGCGCATTTATGCCATAGAGGTCCATTCAACCAACCGTTCGAGTCGAACAATCAAGCAATAAAGATGCATATGGAGACTCAATCATGCAAGAGAGTAAATGTGGTTTCTAATTTATTTAATCTTAATTTTAATAGGACAGATGACCCTGAATTTGAGTGGAAGATTGACAAGGAGTCCAGACAGCCATGGGAGGAAAGAAATTCCAAGGATCATATACTTGTGACCAAGAAATGTGAGGTTTTGAGTGTAGACAAGAAGAGGGAAAGAAATTAATTGAAGGTGCGGATGCAAGAAGACTGCCTCTACCATCGTGACTCTCCGACGTTAAATAAGAGCGCCTGCTGGGGGTTTGCCCTTCCATTTTATTGCCTTATTATTTCTTTAGTGTGAGTGAGGAGTTATTATATTTGAAGTGCTCAAGTTTCGGCAATTACATTTCTTTTCAAACTTAGTTTTGACTTACGTTTTTACTAAATTTAGGGAGGGGGTGTGATGTACTTACATCATCTTATGTGAGCACTAAGGGTATAAATTTTATTTTGTTGGTTGTTTGTTTGTTAGGAGGTTAATATTTTGCGACATATTAATAGTTTAACCGGTATTGGTATGTCGATTTTTCGCAACTCACCTAATGTTTAGTGTGTTGTGTAGTTGTTTCTAGTGTGCGGAGTTGATTAGATAGTCAATTGAGTCTTTCTTATTGTTTTTCTATGTTATTATTGATGAATCTGTGATGATAAGGTGTGCTTGAGCTTTGATGATAGAAAAAGGTACTAGAGTGGCAAGACGAGTTCTACATTGAGGCTTGACTTGACCGAGTTGAACAACTCGAGGAGCACATGCATACGATGAAAGAAAAATTAGTTGCCCTCGTTTTCTTATACTAATTTTTATGTGTGTTTTTAATTTATGAGAATGGAAGGATTGAATTCTTGGTTTTGGAGATCCATGTGAGCTTATGTTTTTGAATTGTGCCTAAAATTCATATGCTCTTGAAATTAATGAAGGAAGTGTACTTGAATTATAGTGTGGTATGAAGTTCTATGTGTACTTGTGGGATATTACTTACCATGAAAGGTAATCTATTACTTGTTAAATACCCTTTGAGTCTTATTCATGTTACATAATCACATGATATTTATTTCTGGTGAGTATCATTCTTGTATGTGTATTCTGGAACTTGGCTCTTATCATACTTGAGACTACACGTGTGTTAGATAATGGGAGATGATTTTAGGCCATCCTTGGATTTATAAGTCACTTAGCCAAATAATTCCTCACTGAATGATGTTTATCCGTAGTTAGCCCCGTTGAGCCTAAAAACATCATTCTTTGGCAGCCTATGAGAAATAACCACTTTGAGCATCTTAATATTTTGAGCCTTAATTGCCCTTTATCATGATGAGAATTAATGACTTTTCAAAGTGTATATATATATATAAAAAGAAGATATCCTGCGAGATGGGCCTATTTCTCCCCGTTGCCCTTTGCCGTACATTCCGCGTGTACCGTCCTCTTCTCTCTGTCTCTCTCCCTATGCGTCTAACACAATATATAGCCTCAACCTACACACAAAATCCAATCACTCCACCGCTTCTCTCGAATATTCTTATTCCATTCCACCTCTCACCTTCTTCCATTCTCTACCACACCAACTAAACCTTTTACAATTACACCGTTGTCGGTCACCCTCTGCTAGTAATTTATGTTCTTAATGCCTGCGGCATCCTACTCTTCGACTACTATTTTAGAAATTAGTCACTAATTATGTTTCTTTCCTCTCAATTGAATTGGGCCCACCCTTAAGAAAAGCCCTAATTGTTGGGTTTCTCTCCAGCACGCCATAAGTTCTTGATTCGGTTGCTTTTCACTGCAAACGTACTCACTTGTTTTAGTCTCCCTATTGAACGGTAACTCCTGTTGCTTAATTACTACTTGTGTGATTGTTTTTTCTGCAATTGGTTTTGGAATTACATCAGTCAGTTAGGTTTGTAAGAATTTATCAAATTATTTGATTAGAGTTGAGTCTACCTGTGCTAAAAGTTTGTGAACATCTTGTTAAAATTTATCAATGAGAGTTGAGTCTACGTCTACTAAAAGTTTGTGGACAATAATGAAGAGGAAGTATAAGTCATTAGATGAGAATCATGAGATGTGGAATAGGGTTTAATATTAGAAAATTAAGAAATGTACTTATTCAAATACACACGTCGAAAGACAATGTAATAAGTCTCTTATGTTTTCTGTCTTTGTACTAATCTACTGAAGAAGAAAATTCCCACAACCTATAAGTGCGTAGAGTATAGTTTTTTATATTAATAACTACTTCAATTTGTGTTGGTAGGTCAAAGAATTACCTGCATGCTCTATAGGGTTATGGATATATCTTGTGAATAAACAATTATTGTTTTGCTTGCCCCATTTTATCCTATTTATTTTTATTGATTGACTTAAGTGCACTTCACTTGTTCACTTCAGTGGTGAAACTGTTGAAAGCCCCTTATTTTGCTTTGGTGCATTTTTCGGATTGATTTCATTTGATACAGGTTCAGATATTGATTTGCTTTAGCGGGTAAGCACCATAGGTCCTCCAGATGGGTGACTTTTCTTTAGTGAAAGCAAGAAAAAGAACCAGAAAAATAGGGGTACAGGAATTCTTTATCTGCTTCATATTGTTTCCACTCTTGAACATGAAAAACTAATGTTTAATTAAGTGTGAACACAACCAATCAAAGAAACAAGTTTACAAGTGCAGACCAATGCTAAAATAATTATAGAAGACTCATTCATAGCACTAAACCTTATCTTGATTAACTCCCCTTCAATTTCCAATTCCTGCACTATTGGAAATTAGAATATTTTAATTTCATAAGAAAAATTCTCCATTTTAATAACAGGGCGGGTCTATTATCTTTAACCAATAGATCATTCAAAAGAATAAATTCAAAACTTTAGTAATGGAAACACTATCAATATTTACAAGTTGTGTGTGAAGACTGATTTACAATTATTTTCAACATCATTTAGTATCACCAGGTATCTTGATTAACAATACTAAGGTCCTCTATAAAAGGTTGTTGGAATTTGGGTTTAGGGAAGAGTATGATGATTGTTTTAAAATTCTTAAAGGTCGCTAAAAGGTGCTTTGTTACTTGTAAATACCCATGTGAGATTTTGACGTTTATTCATGTTATATAATCATATGATATTTCTTTCTGGTGAGTATCATTCTTTTATGTGTATTCTAGAACTTGCCTCTTATCTTACTTGAGACTACATGTGTGTTAGATAATGGGAGATGATTTTAGGCCATCCTTGGATTTATAAGTCGCTTAGCCAAATAATTCCCTACCGAATGATATTTATCCGTAGTTAGCCCATTGAGCCTAAAAACATCATTCTTTGACAGCCTACGAGAAATAACCACTTTGAGCATCTAAATGTTTTTAGCCTTGATTGCCCTTTATCATGGAGAGAATTAATGATTTTTCAAAGTATATATATATATATATATATATATATATATATATATATATATATATATATATATATATATATATATATATATATATATATATATATATATATATATATATATATATATAAAGAAGATATCTTGCGAGATGTGCCTATTTTTCCCTGTTGCCCGTTGCCTTACATTACACGTGCGCCGTCCTCTTTCTCTCGGTCTCTCCCTACGCGTCCAACACAATAGGCTCCACCTACATACAAAATTCAATCACTCCACCACTTCTCTCAAATATTCATGTTCCATTCCACCTCTCACCTTCTTCCATTCTCCTCCACACCAACTAAACCTTCAACAATTACTCCGTCATCGGTTACCCTCTTCTGGTAATTTATATTCTTAATGTCTGCGGCATCCTACTCTTCGGTTTTTATTTTAGAAATTAGTCATTAATTATGTTTCTTTTCCCTCAATTCAATTGGGCCCACCCTTAAGATAAGCCCTAACTGTTGGGGTTCTCTCCAGCAGGCCAAAAGTTCTTGATTCAGTTGCTTTTCACTACAAACGTGCTCGCTTGTTTCAGTCTCCATATTGAATAGTAACTCCTATTGCTTAATTACTACTTGTGTGCTTGTTTTTCTTCAATTGGTTTTCGAACTACATCAGTCAGTTAGGTTTGTTAAAATTTATCAAATTATTTGATGAGAGTTGAGTCTACCTGTACTAAAAGTTTGTGGACGTCAGTTAGATTTGTTGAAATTTATCGAATTATTTGATGAGAGTTGAGTCTAACTCTACTAGAAGTTTGTGGACAATAATAAAGAGGAAGTACAAGTCTTTAGATTAGATGTGGAATAGGGTTTAATACTACAAAATTAAGAAATTTACTTATTCAAATACACATGTAGAAAGACAATGTAATACGTCTCTTATGTTTTTCTGTCTCTGTACTAATCTATTGAAGAAGAAAATTCCCACAACCTATAAATGCATATAGTATAGTTTTTGATATTAATAACTACTTCAATTTGTGTTGGTAGGTCAAAGGATTACTGCAAGCTCTGTAGGATTATGGATATATCTTGTGATTAAACAATTGTTGTTTTGCTTGTCCCATTTTCCCATTCGACTTAAGTGCATTTCCACTCTTGAACATGAAAAACTAATGTTTAAGTAAGTGTGAACACAACCAACCAAAGAAACAAGTTTACAAGTGCAGACCTATGCTAAATTAATTATAGAAGACTCATTCATAGCACTAAACCTTATCTTGATTAACTCCCCTACAACTTTCAATTCCTACATTATTGGAAATCGGAATATTTTAATTTTATAAGAAAATTTTCCCATTTTAATAATAGGACGGGCCTATTATCTTTAACCAATAGAACATTCAAGAGAATAAATTTAAAACTTTACTAATGGAAACACTATCAATATTTGCAAGTTGTGTGTGAAGACTGGTTTACAATGATTTTCAACATCATTTAGTATCACTAGGTTCTATCCTGATTAACAATACTAAGGTCCTTCATAAAAGGTCGCTGGAATTTGGGTCTAGGGGAGAGTATGACTATTATTTTAAAATCCTTAATTTTCATGAAGTTCTTGCTACTTGATTAATTGTCCAAGAGACATACTATTTGTAACTCTTTTGTTGTTGTGATTATCTGTTGTTTTTTAGCCTTTCTTTACACATTTTGAAATAGATGACGCCTTATTTTAAACTGCAGAACCCCACCTCATTGTTTGCTGGTTTGCTAAATATATTTTTTCTCCTCTAATTATGTAATTTTTTAAGGATGAACCATGTCCACATTTATGTTATGAGTATGCTCATCAATAGAATTCGGACGCTTTAAACAAGTTGACAATACAAATTAGTGAAACTGAAATTATCTTGGCCTCCATTTATATACTTTTCCCCTTGAAACACCTGCAAGATTTACCCCATCATCGTTGTTCATATTCAACATATCATAATAAAGCAATTTTTATAAAATAACTACTTATCATCTTACGACTTATGTTTTAATTAGTATCCAACTACTTCAAAAATTACTAACATATTATTGAATAAAATTATTTTGTAGTGATAATATTATGTAAACATTTCAAATGAACTCATAAATGAGAGAATTATTTTCCAGTTGCAATTAAAAAAAATGGTAAAAGGCCAACAACACAACTAAATTCACTAAATAAGTATGAACTCTATTTAGTTTTAGGTTGACGCTTTTGTTTACTTATTTTTAATCATGAATAGCCAAACAACTATCTATTACCATTGTATCAAAGTGGAATTAAAATTTATGCTACAAATTCTAAAGTAAAATGGAAATGTATATACTATGCCATACTTACCAAAAATTCTTATAACATAAAATTAGGCATGAGATTTTACATTTCGCTTTGAAATGAAACATGGACTAACCTTAAGTACCCCTTTTTAGAAAAATACAAATTATTCTATGATATGGGTTGTATACACTGGGTGTTTATTTACTCCTCCTACTCAGTGATGTGATGAGTTACTTTGTAAATTGTAAAAAAAAAAGAGCAGAAATGTATTTTTAGACAATATTTATACGTCTGACTATAGTAAGAAATGTGGTTTTATTTTTCAGTATATTATAGTCGCTGCTTTTCCCTACGCATACAACACACCAGTTCGCACACCTATCAGCGCCTACAAAAGGCAAGCTCCTCTCTTATTTTTCTTAGTGTCTATGACTTCTTAATTTTATAATTGCGCATGGCTTGTGACTTATTGCTGTTCCCATTCATAATAGTAATACCTTTAGAAATATTTGCACATATTTCACTATTTAGCTTTGCCTAAACCTGAAAGATAAAAGTAATAATGCCAAGAAAAGGAACCTCGATACCTACGTCACATCTATCCAGAAGTACTCACAAAAGAAAATACTCATGTTTGGAAGAGCGAAAATTAGCTAAGAATACATGTTGTAAAAAGCAGCATGCAAAATTACATAAAATGACATATGATGCATTACCTGTAAGAATTGACCCCTTAAAATGTCTGTCTGAAGTGCCAAACATACTGCCTAATGTACCAAATTATAAATTTTTTTATGCAAAATGTATTTACATGGACCACCAACATTTTGCTGCTCCTTAGGAGATATACAATTATCACAAACTGAAATGCCTGAAGAGTTAGTGCATCTGTACACTGTTAAAAATGATATTGCTAAAGAATTTTGTACATTTAACTGCAGTTATAACAACACGTTTACTTTCACTTCATTAGGTGTGCATACTGATAAATCTTTGACTAAAAGAAATGCTAGAATTTATACCTTTCGAATACAAGGACATCTTCATCAATTTCTACACTCATTAATACCAATAGACAATAAAAGCTCAAAAAAACCTTCAGCTGTATTTCTTCGATACAGAGCATGAAATTTTAAACAGTATGTTGATTAGCTCAAAATTCAGAGCATTCCTTATGGAAAGGTTGCTGCATATTTTACAAGTAAATCCTTACGCAAATTTTTTTCGTAGCCTTAACAATGTCCATAACTTGAATGAGTACAAAATTATTTTACACGCAGACCCCTTTTCTGACCAAAAACATTTTCAATAAACCTTCTACATCTCAAGTTGCTTGAATATGGCTTGAAACAAACAATAATGACCAATATACCAGCCCACACATTCAAGTCTAGCCAAATAGCACTCATACACAAATTATTAAACATTACTTTGGTTGCTATGATCTTATGCAATACCCTTTAAATTTCTCAATGGACAGCCCGGTTGGCATCGTGACATTAAAAAAATTAATCAACGACTGAAAGAAACTGTTCCCCAAGCAATAGAGGACTCTCTGCTCTCTGAAAACCAAGGTAATTTTTTACATACTTTATTGCCCCCTACACCAAATTTCTTTTAAGGTGATTTTTTTGCTATGTTAAATTTAAATTCCTACTGTGTAGGTTCCCATAAAAAGAGTAGTGATAGAAGAATGGTATCCTGCCGTGAATTTTACCATTGTAAGCTACAAATAAGAGAAAATGATACGTCATTCTTACTACATACTGGTAGGCTTTTGCAACAATATGTACATTAAAATTAAAACATCAACATTAGATTTTTTCAGAAGTACAGAAGTGCAAAAACGTTTAAGAAAATCAATTTATCATGGCTTACTAGATGGCATTGATCAAGGATGTAAAATAGGTTCTGATATTAGTTTACGTATATTATTACCTGCGACATTCATAGGTGGCCCTAGAGATATGCGCAAGTTCTGATATTAGTTTACGTACATTATTACCTGCGATATTCATAGGTGGCTCTAGAGATATGCACAAAGTGTATGGATGCCATAGCATTAGTACAACAATATGGGAAACAAGATATATTTTTAACAATTACTTCAAACAGACCAGATTTGGTTGCCAAAATATTTCATTTCTAAAAAAAGAGTTATTTGACAAAGAAATATTTGGCCATATTATTGCGTACACTTATTTAGTATAAAACCCGCGTGTTACGCGGGATCATTTAATTATTACTCTTATTTTTTATAATTGAATAATCAATATCATATAATTATTCAAGATTAATTATTGAGATTTTCTTTATAACTATACAACTTCTTTTATCAATATAAAGAACATATAACAATGTACACCTTTTTTTTTATTTTTGATAATATGTAATATAGCTAAATTATATGTGAGAGTGAATATATACTAACTTTATTAATTTACATGAGTTACGTAATTTTAATTGATTTTTATTATTTTCAAATAAATGTTAGTGTGGTTCAATTTATATAGGGAGGATTACTATTAGGTACACAAAAAAACCCTAAATTACTATGAGATACAAACATACAAAAGTATTACTACTAACTACAAAAATATATAGTGATATTCCAATATTACCCCTACAATGTGCTGCACATAAATATTATGTGCAGCAAAAGTTCATGTGCAGCAAAAAAAGTGTGTGCAGTAAAAAAAATGTGTTCAGCAAAAAAGTGTGGTGGTCCGGTGGCGGCGGTCCGACAACTTTTTCGGCGACCAGTTTTTTTTTTGGGCGACCGATCACCGGATGTCGAAGCTCCAGTGGCGGCGGCAATAGTCTGGCAGGTGGTCCGGTGGTGGGTGGGGGTGGGGGTGGGGGTTGGGGTTTATGGTTTAAAGGTATATGGGTTTATGGGTATATTTGGTATTTTACCTTTAATATTTTGTATTAAATAATAATTATTTTAAATCAATGTATCTAGTAGTAATTAGGGGTACAAATCGTGTACCTATTAGTAATTAATCCATTTATATATAATATTTAATATTTCTTTTTTTATGATAAAAGTTAAGTATTTCTTAATAATAATTATATAATAGTAATTCTATTTAAATTAATTGGTTTTCAAAAATAATTAATATGAAATATAAATTAAATTGAATTTATATATAATATGTTTATAAATTTTTAATAAATTTATTATATTTAATTATTTAATTAAATTTTTGGGTAAGTCTTGCGTGAGATTAATCTCACGTGAGACCATTTTACACTTTTTAAATAGTAATCACTTTCGCTATGAAATTTTATCACTTTTTATATATACTATAAATGGTTCATGAAATAAATAAAAGTTATCAATTTTTATTCGTCTCATGTAAACTCTTGCGTGAGACGGTCTCACACAAGTCTTTGCCTAATTTTTTAGATTTCAAATTATATATATATATATATATATATATATATATATGCTTAGTTAATTTTCTTAGTTTCATATTCAAATACATATGAATAATTAAATAAAATTAATATGCTAAAATGAATAAATCAACAAATTTTTTAAAACTCGATTCCAATATCATTTGCCAACATCGAGTAATATATCAAAATAACTTGGAGAAAGCTTTTATTCTTTACATGAATCAGTCTTTTAATCTCTTATTCATCTTAAAAAATACTTAAATCGATTATCTACTTGAAGAAGTAAATCGATTCTAAAAATACTTGAATAATCTACATGAATCAATTTTTTATCCTCTTATTCATCTCAAAGAATACACCTTAACAAATACTTTAATAGATTATCTAACTTAAAGAGGTAACTTGAAGAGGTAAATCGATTTCAAAAATACTTGAATGGATAAGTTTTTCAACCTCTTATTCATCTTAAAGAATTTAACCTCTTATTCATCTTAATTAAAGATAGACACTTGAACCGATTATCTACATGAAGAGATAAATCGATTTAAAAAAATATTTGAATCGATAATCTTATTTCTCTTCTTAAAGAATACTTGAGATTATATACTTGAAGAGGTAAACCGATTCTAAAAATACTTGAATGATTCAAGAATACTTGAATCGTTCCTCTTATTAAATCGATTACAAAATACTTGAATGATTCAAGAATACTTGAATCGATTGACTATCAATACTCTTATTCATCTTGAAGAATACTTGAATCGATTCTTTTCATCTTGAAGAATACTTGAATTGATTCTTGAAGAATACTTGAATTGATTCTTCAGAGGTGAATGAATTCAATCATTTAGGAATGAATCGAATCTCGCTCCAACAAAATAAACTTCTATACTTTTTATTAATCAATTATTTAGAGGAACTTGAAGAAAGCTTATATTCTTCTTGGAAAAATCGAATGTGTGTGTTTGGAATGAATAACCAAAAAGGCTTATTTATAGGTAGTGTGTGAGAGAATATTATATGAAATATTCTTTTTTCCCTTTATATATAATTTAAATTCATACTTATTAATTTATTTACAATAAAATATTTAGTAATAATTAAATAATGATACCAAAATAAATACAGATATTCAAAATTTAATTAGTCATCAATCAAAATAAAATAATAAAAAAAAGAAATTTATTTTATGATAAATTAATGAGGTGCACATGTAAGAAAAGATAAATTTATTTTTAATTTATACTTTGATATATATATTTTTAATTTGATTTATTTAAAAAATTATGCATATGTTTATTTTTATTTATTATTATCTAAGATACACATAATTTTTATTTTTAATTAATATTTTATTCTTAATTTCTATAAATAATTTTTTTAAAATTTATTACCTATTTTAGATTAATTAGTAAAATAAGAAAATACATAATTTTAAAAATAAAATATTAAATAAGGAAGTTAATGATTGGTAAATAAGGAAAACATAGTAAAAAAATTAAAAATTCAAAAAAATAAGAAAATTACACGTTGAGCGCTCTGGAAACGTAGACAAAAAGGTTTATGCTATAAGTATACTTAAGATATATATATATATATATATATATATATATATATATATATATATATATACTTATTAAAATTATTTATTAAAAAATGGGACTCACATACAACCTCATCGGACTCATAGAATCACCGGCCATGAATGTGGGAACCTATTCTTTATGGTTCCAAGAGTTAAAAATGCTAAAACTGCAATGGTTTAGATATCTAATTGTGGCAAATTAATATATAATGCAATTCAAATTGTAGGCAATTAAATTTTATTGCCTAATAAATAAAAATGCAAAGAAAAATATACTAAGTATTAATTAAATATTTATTTATTGAGAAATTTAAATAAATTAGTTTCTAAAATAAATGAATAGGTAATTAATAATTAATATAATTATTTGAGCCCAAATCCAAGTCAAATGGGCTCAATTCAAGTCGAGTGAACTAAGTTCAAGTCAAGAAGGCCTGACCCAAATCAGTAAGCCCAGGAAATGAATTATGTGGGCCAGATTCAAGTCAGCAAGCCCAACAAATCAAATCCAGCAGGTCTAATTAAATTAATAGGCCCATATCCAGTCCAATAGACTTGAGTAAAGGAAAGACGCTCAACATATCTTTTAAAGGAGATAATATCTCTCAAGTGGTTATTTTCTCTACCTATAAATAAGGACCTTCAGTCCTCATTCCAGACACATCTAAGCACCCGAAGACAAGACGCTCTTGAAGAGATCAAGAACACGAGCCATGCACGTTCGAGGATCTTCAAATCTTCAAAAGCTTCAAGCTCAAGACCTTCGAGAATCTTCAAATCTTCAAAGCTTCAAAGCTCAAGACCTTCGAGGATCTTCAAATCTTCAAAGTTTCAAGCTCAAGACCTTCGAGGATCTTCAAAGTTTCAAGTCGAAGATCTTCAGGCAATCTTCAAGTCTTCAAATCGTCAAGGCTTCAACTCATGCTTCAACCAACTTCAAAGTAACTTCAAGTGAAGAACCGTCTCTGATCAAAGACCAAGGTGCTAAGCCTCTTCAATCCGGCGTTCTTCATATCAAATTCATTCATCCGTCTCCGTGAAGTCAACGTTCTACCAAATTGAGCGTCGTACTTCACAACAAATCTTCAAATCAACATTTGATTCGAACAAAGGTTCGACGCCTCCGGGTAAATATTTTCAAGTATCAAGTCCCAAACCCGAGCTCGGACAAGCTTCATCCGAAGATCCGACTCCGAAAGTTGATAGAGTCAAGAAAGTCAACTCAAGAGAGGAATCAGAGGATAGATAGAAGTTGTTTCTATAATTCTCAAGTTCAATCCATCACGTATTATCATTGTAATCTCTTTTGTGTTTATTTTATTATAAATACAAATTTTGTTGTTACAAATTTTGGCACGCCCAGTGGGACAGTTTCTACCTCTCATCTCCTCTTCATATAAGCAAAGTAAGATGGTTCCACTAAGAGTCAAAGTCAACAGATCGGCTTTTATCTCCAAGGTTCTAGAATTACAAGTTGAAGACGTTAATGTTACAACTAGAAGCATGTCAAAGAATGTGAGGTCTGAAGTCTCTTCAAGGACAAATGCTTCAGTTGGAGATATCCCCAACGGTATACTTTACGATGATCAGGATGATAAAAATGAAGAGGGTAACCTTGCTGGCTTAACTCCTCTATCTGAAGAAAGTATATCATCTAATTTATCCATAACCTCGACTATGGCAACAAATACTTCATCCGTCGAAGAACAATTGGCGAGCTTAACTGAATCCGTTGATGCACTTGCCAAATAGAACCAAGAACAAAATACTTTGATCTTAAAACTAATGGAGAAAATGGCTGATGCTGAAACAAGCCATACAAACGAAAAGCAAGTTGAGGATAATGAAAATGAAGTAGATGACTACATGAGATGCCAGTCAACCGGAAAAAAAAGTGATGGAAGAAGAATTGAATAATTCCCATGATGGAATGGTTCATCTCAGCCAACTAAAAAGCATTATATGTGGGACAATGAAGGACCAATTTGAAGAGAGCTCTAAGCCTTCATTCATGTATACTAAGCCTTATACTAGAAGGATTGTCAATTTGAAGATGCCACCAAACTAACAACCCCCCAAGTTCCAACAATTTGATGGCAAAGGTAATCCAAGACAACATATAGCACAATTCATTGAAACGTGCAATGATGCTAGAACTAATGGAGATCATATGGAGAGACAATTTGTTCGTTCTCTAAAGGGAAATTCTTTTGAATGGTATTCTGACTTGGAGGCCGATTCTATAGACAGTTGGGATCAGATGGAAGATCAATTAATAAATCGTTACTACAGTACTAGGAGAACGGTTAGCATGATAGAGTTGGCTAACACCCATCAATTAAAGGAACAGCCAGTAATTGAGTACATTAACCGATGGAGAAATTTGAGCTTAAACTGTAAAGATCGACTGTCTGAAGTTTCTGGCATTGAGATGTGCATAGCAGGAATGCAGTGGAGCCTTCGTTACATATTTCAAGGGATTAAGCCTAAAACCTTTGAAGATTTGGCCATAAGAGCTCACGACATGGAGCTAAGTATAGGGATAAGTGGAGTTGTAGATCCACCGATTCCTGGGTCCTACAAGTACAAAGAAAATCAAGAGGCTAGGAAAGGGGAAAAACCCACAACAAATCTCCCAAAAAAGAGCCTATGGCAACAAATGCATCAACTGTCAAGTTCCGAAGGAATGAGAATGAAAAGATGATAAAGTGAAGAATGAGACTCAAGAAAGGGGGCAAAGAAGATTGACCTTGAAAGAGATGCAAGAAAGGAAGTACCCATTCTTGGATTCAGATGTTCCGGGCATATTTAATGATCTGCTCAAAGACAAACTTATCGAGCTTCTTGAAATAAAGTGACTAGAAGAAGCGGAACTAACTGACAATCTAAAATACTGCAAGTATCATAGACCGGTGGGACACTCTATCAAAGATTGTTTTGTCTTTAAAGACAAAGTTATGCTGTTGGTAGAGCAAGGGAAGATCTTTCTAGATGAAGATGCAATTGCAAACTCTACTTCTACAGACAGTGGAAATGATTCATGTCATATGGCAAGCGAAGCTCAGCTTCACAAGATTAAGCCTGGAATTGAAAGCATGACCCATGCTATGAAGATAACCTTTACAGAGGAAGACTTAATGCTCAATTCACAATCTCACAACTGACCCTTGTTCGTAACTAGTTATACTCAAGAGCAAAGGGTAAATCGAATATTGATTGATGGAGATTCAGCGGTCAATATCTTGCCATTAATGACATTAAAGAAGTTTGGGATTCCGACTAATGAACTCGGCAGTAGTTGATTAACGATTCATGGGTTCAATCAAGAAGGCCAGAGAATACTTGGTACCACAGTCTTAGATTTAATGATAGATGAGATTGTTTCAACGGCTTTGTTTCATGTTATCGATGCTAAAACATAATATAACATGCTCTTGGGGTGTCCGTGGTTACATGAAAATGGATTGATTCCTTCCACGCTACATCAATACTTCAAATACTGTGATGGAGGTAACATAAATAAGGTGCTTGGTGATGAAAAGCCATTTACAAAGCCGAGTCATATTTTGCAGACGCCAGATATTTTCTAAAAAGTAGCAAGGCTATCAAGCAGGCAAGAAGTTCATCACAAGAGAAAGCCGATGATAAACAAGTGAAAGAGAATGCAGATAATGTTTCATCCCCACAGTCTAATGAAAGTGAACAGTTGATCAAGACTGTAGAATGGTTGGCACTGCCTCTAACTAAGGTTGACACTGAGAAGCCTTCTCCTCCTCCACACAAAGGGTTCACTCGCCCAATTCAAGAGGCTAAAATTGAGCATGGAGATGTATTTAAGGCAGCAGTTTCCAAATCATATAGCCCACAAGCTTACAAACTTCTTGTGAAAGCTGGTTATGACCCTCAAGAAAAAGTTTTGGTGAATGAACCGTCTCATAAGACTTCTAGTGGATTTAATACCACTCAAGGAACATTAAAAAATAATAGTCGCACTTCCAAGTATACTAGAACGGATTTGGGATATGTTCCGCAAAAACCTGTTCTCATTGCGATCAAAAGGGCAAACACGAATTACATCACTGAAGATGAAATTCTTTCCGAAGAAGAAGAGTCTTATGAGGGAGATAGAAAGACAGAGAGAGTCTCAGTCTTTGAAAGACTCAGACCAGCGAGAGTTAAAAAGACTACCAAGTTCCCAAGGTTCCCAAAGATACATAGTCGGATCTCTCGCATAAAAAGACGACATTTCCTAACTATATCATGTGACACAATGTTGAAAGCTAAGAAATGAACAATAATCTTCACTCGAAGTGAAGAAGATGATCGTGAAAGTGTAGGCTCATTAGATGTTGTCCATTCCATAATCATGCAAACAGATCTACACAATGCAGAAAGAGATCTACGAAGCAAGATCATCGAAATGAGGAGAGATGGCTATGTAATGGAGAGCATTGTTAAAGTGGGGAAAAATGAGCAAGTTGGGTCTAAATCACGTTTTCAAAGGCAAGAATTCCAGGAGGAAGTTGCCACGGTAAATCATGTCACTATACGAGAAGAGACCTCAATTGAAGAGGAAGATGCTGATGATGCTCCTCCAGAATTTGAAGAGGGTGTTAAATCTACTGTTGATCAATTGAAGGAGATTAATTTGGGTGATGCTAATGATCCACGTCCAACCTATATAAGTGCTTTGTTGACAGCTGATGAAGAAAATGCTTACATTGAGCTTCTTTAAGAGTTTAGAGACGTATTGGCATGGTCATTCATGGAAATGCCCGGATTAGATCCAAAAGTGGCAGTTCATCATTTAATAGTAAAAGAAGGAGCCAAGTCAGTTAAGCAGATGCAACGTCGATTTCGACCAGAGCTGGTTCTATTGATTGAAGTTGAGGTTAATAAGCTCCTTGAGACGGGCAAGATACGAGAAGTTAAGTATCCTACTTAGCTCTCTAACATTGTACCGGTGAGGAAGACAAATGGGCAACTTAGAGTGTGTGTTGACTTTCGCGACTTGAATTTAGCATGCCCAAAAGATGATTTGCCACTTCCAATTACTGAGCTCATGATTGTTGCAACAACTGGTCATGAAGTTCTTTCCTTCATGGATGGATCATCCGGCTATAATCAAATTAGTCTTGCTCCAGAAGACCAAGAGAAAACAGCCTTCCGCACCCCAAAAGGAATATTTTACTATAATGTTATGCCGTTCGGTTTGAGGAATATTGGTATTCGATCATTTGATTAACATGACCCGTTAGGATTCCATGCGTTTCTATCATAGTGAAAGCAATAAATCATAGAAACGATTACCGTTCACCAAGGTATGTTGAAGACGAAGGATTCTCGCTGGCAGCCTATGCAGTCCCATGAGAATGGCCATAACTTCCTCGTCTAATGTCGGAATTTAGTGATCTTTGTGCTCAGACGATCCTCTCTTCGACAGATTTCCATCAGTATATTGATCATAAAATTCGAAGTACTGTATGATTTTATATATATTTCGTAAGGTGGCAGACAACAGCAGCAAACTACCTTCCGATCTTCTGCTGTATGTCCCAAGTCCGATCTCGGCATCGTGTGGATGACGATCTACGAGACCACCTCAATCTGCTCTCAACCCTCATCACACGTGAATAAATGAATTAGATCAGGGTTCCAGATAAGGTGAGGTGACTTATATACGTGGGCTACAGCAGGGACCAGGAGGAGAAATTGGGTTGGGCCTCCATTGGGCTTAAGTATCCAAGCTTAGCCCAAAGCTTATACTTAAGTCCAATAATAATAATATATTTCACTAAAATATTATTATTGCACTACCGTACCAATTCCAAAATTACGTTTTGGGCTCATTCTTATTATGAGTCCATTAGTCTCCCAATGTTTAAGATATGCAATATCCATTAATTAATTAAATTACTGACAACCCAATTAATTAATATCTCATCCAAGAGTAGTACCACTCAACCTCATTATCATGCCGGATTAAATTCACCTGCAGGGTTTACATGATAATCCTTATGAGCTCCTCAAGGGGACATCATCAACCTATGACGGACACGGATTCATTCTACAATCAACAGCACACCATAGAGACAACACTACTTCCCAATTCACCGAGTTTATTGATTTAATTACATGTAAATCTCACCCATTAATGAATTAAAGAAATACATACTGTCCTACGTGTCGAGGTTATTGTATAGGGATTAAGGCACGAACTTCCATAATAACTGAGATCAAGTTCTCCTATAAGTCAGTATAAGTCGAACGATCTCAAGCGGTCCTGCTCAATACACACAAGTGCACTAATGTAATTCTATAGTCAAGACAAGCTAATGCCAAACCACACTACAACTATCCCGATAGAGAGTCCCCGTCTATCTCGGTTGTGAGCATCTGTTTATAATTTATAAGGAAACTGATAATATGATCTTCCGCGTATTGTCGCACAACATATTATCTACAGTATAAAGTAAGTGGACTATTGCATCAAACATATCAATAAATTATAAGACGCAATCATTTGATCATATGATTCTCATTTCAAATTAATTGTTATAATATTGTTCATACAAAAAGCTAGACTTTTAGTATACAATCCAAAAAACTCCCACTTATACTAAAAGACTATGCTGTCATGTCTTCTGCCATACATCTGATTTCCACTCCCATTACATGACCATCAAAAGCTCTCGCCTTAAGGTTCTTGTAAATGGATTTACTAGGTTATCATCCGATGCAATCTAGCGACAACAACCTTCCCCTCATCATACGATTTCTCGTAATAGGTGGTACTCGCGCTCTATGTGTTTAATTGCCTTATGGACTTGTGATTCCTTCAAGTTTGCAACTGCACCAATATCATCAATATAAATTGTGATAACATTGGGCAAACTTAGAATCACATCAAAGTCCATCATGAAGTTTCTAGAGTCATACAGATACTTTGGCTGCCTCATAGGCTGCAATTTATCATCTTTCCATGATTGAATCTGGAGTCTGAAATATATTTCTATAAAACACTCCTCCACACTATGACTCAACTTCTTAAAATTAAACACATAACCTTGAGGTGGATTCACTGCCGTCCAATCTGACTAAAAAATACGAATCTACGTAATCCACAAGAAGCAGTGAATCTGCCCTGTAAGCCTACATATAATTTCCAGTCCTTCTCAGGCACTTCATATATGTCTTACCATAGTTCATCATTCTTGTTCCGGGTTACGTTGATACCCACTGTTCATGCCATCGGCAAAATAGATATCCAATCGCGTGCATAACATTCCTTAGATTAAGCTTCCTCATTTGCCGAAGCATAAGAAACCGCTTTCATCTTCTTTATCTACTTTTGTGTCACAAGACATATTTCTTTAGATAAAGTCACATGCTAAAATAAGTAAGGATCGTATCATCTCATGAAGCTTGAGATAAGTATAACATCCTTTCTTGTGATCCATATTACCGTGATCAAAATTATATTTTTGCTCCTCTTAGGTCCTTCATCTCATACCGCTTTATCAACCATACCCATACGCCCGAAAATACTATTTCATTGTCTCCAATGAGCAAGATACTATCTACGTATAGTACAAGAAATATCACCACGTTTCCATCACTCTTTTCAATACACAAGACCCATTCGATCATTGATTAGATCCATGTCACTAGATTACCTCATCAAAACGGATGTTTCATGATCTTGAAGCTTGTTTTAGTCCATGAATGGACACTTTTAAGCTTACTATCACAATGCTCTTAGCTCTTTGCAATGAATCACTCTGGTTGCTTCACATAGATGTTTCCCTTAAGACTTTCAATCAGGAAAGCTGTCTCGATATCTATTTGCTATCCCTCATATTTCATATGAGTAGCAACAGATAAAAGAGTCCGAATCAACTTAGGTATAGCTACAGGCGAACAGGTTTTCTCATAATTGAATCCTTTCTTTCTGAGTATACCTTTTCGCAGCAAGCTTTGCTTCCAAGGTTTTCATCTTACCGTATGATCCTCTTTTATTTTGCATGACTACTTTCAATGGCTTTTACACCATTTAGTGGTCCAACAAGCTCCCTAATTTGATTTAGAATCCATTGATTCTATTTCAAAAACCATTGCACTTGCTAAGATTTGGCATTTCTATCTTGTAATGCTTCGTCGTATCTGTGGGTCCATTCCATGTTTACTAAGTACCAAGTCTCACGACTCTCTCAACACATGAATCTTACAGGTTGTCGAACAACCCTCCCACTACGACAAGGCATTACACGTAATTGTGTATCAGACGTGACACACATTGCAGTTTACCTTGTGGTATATCCTTTTGTACACTTGGTACTAATACTTAGCGTTTTCCTCTCACTTCCTTCAGAACAATTTATACATGGGTTTATGATTTAATACATAGTCTTTTTCCAAAAATTTAGTGTTTGTGTTAACAATCACCCTTCGATCTTTTGGACTAAATAAATCACCCTTCATTTTTCTAGGATATCCCACAAACAGACAAACATTCATACAAATTACTGTTTCTATGGCATACCCATAAAATGAATTTAGTAATTCCAAATAATTCATAATCCATCTAATCATTTCCATAAGAGTGCTACACCTTCTATCCGCCACACCATTCAGCTGGAGCATGCCCGGTGTAAATAATTTGAGATTTAATCTCAACATCTGATTAATAGCTCCTAATTATCCTAAGAGGTTCTCGCCATACGATTAAATCATTATGACTTGATATATTTTCCATGACACTTCACTGTACCAGCCTGCAATTCTTAAATTAATCAAAGAACTTAGACATGCAGTGCATCAAATAAATATATCGGTATCTAAAATAATCATCGATTGATCAATATTCATAACCACCTCTCGTCCGAATAATCTTAGGATCATTTAAATTAGAATGAACTAATTCCAGCATATATATCTTTGGCTCTACTTCCCATTGCCTTGAAAAGCAATTAATCACTTTTACTTCCAAGCAAGACTCACAAGTCAGATAGTTTCCACTTCAGATAGACCCATCGATCTATCGGCTATCTACTTTCGAATTCTACTCAAGCAAATGATCTAATCGTAGATGCCAAATATATGTTTAGTTTATTTCTGAAGGTTCCTTTCTCTTACTAACATTAGAAGATGCATTATTAATTACTATGCATTGCAACGTGGGATACACATGAATTAAGAGTTTATAAATTATCCACCAACGTACCATAACATATTATAGCTCCATCCTTTATCACTATGACCATGTCATTTACATGAAATGGAGTATCCATCCGTATATGCATAGAAACTTAAATGAAATTCTTTCTATGAAAATGTACGTAAAGACAATTCCTCATAGTCAAACGTCTACTCATATCATTAGATAAATAAACAACTCCCACTGCAATAGCCACCACTCTTGTAGTTTTACCCATGTCTATAATAATCTTATCCTCACTTAGTAATAAACATTTAGTGATTCTGGTATCTACACAATGTATCAGTAGGTGCCATCACTAATCATGCTTCAACGACTAGCAAGTAAGATTCTAACCTTGTTCATTCCTTTGATGAAATTGGATTTCCTTCACCACATGTTTTGTCAGAAGTTTCCACTATATACAACCTCTTGTAATTAAGGTAAAACTTACTCAAAACATCTAGACAATTATAGAGAATTGACTTAGGTTTCCCCTTCAACTTCCACTCTAAGTATCTCCAATTCATTCATCAAATTCAATCATGATCTACCGCCTTTTAACTTACTCAAGTATTCGAAGAGTTGCATGAGACCATCATATTTCTATGAATCTCTTATCTCTTCACTAAAGACTTTAATATGCATCATGATACGTCTTTTGTGAGAACACACATGCATTTCTTAAGCAGTAAAATTCGAATCCTAAATTCTTTTCTAATCATCTAATTTTAGACCAGTAAATATAATTTTTTTTAGTCAGCCATAAGTGAAACAAAACTATTTGAAATTCAGAGAATCACAAATAAATACACTGATCAAATCTTTGAATTTATCCATTTATATTGATTCCCTCAAAACAATATAAAATATAAATTCACCGACATCTCAAGCACCGTGAGTTTCCAAGCCACAATAGTGTGAACGTTTACAAATCCGAACATTTATAAGAGAAGGTTTTACCCATTAATTTCATTTGTCAACCTAACTTTATGACAAAATAATTAATAGTCGGTTCTTCTTTAGCCATGCAAATAAAAGCAGTGACTCCAATGGGAGGATACTTATTATTTACACCTAAGTGTACACCATTATTTGACCCCAAGTCCATTGCGCGAGCTTATGTGCCTTACAGAAGGAGAAGTACACACGTGCTCGGATAACTTCCTATAGTCATTAATTATAAGTCTGTATAGTGATCCGCACATGAACTCATCCGATAGGGAGGAAGGTCTATGCCAACGCGCAAGTTCATGTGCATCACATTACAAACATAATTTTAAAGAAGTCTGTTCCAGCAATATCCATGAACAAACTCATCCGATGGGGAGGAAGGCTCTAATGCTGATGCGCAAGTTTATCCACATTGCTAACAAACCAATAATGGAGGCCGCGAGAATTAATTACCAATCCCCTCTCCCACTTAGTTATTTAAATTCGAGGGTTTTTACATACATATAATATTCAGAATAATATACGCAATCGAGCATGATCCTATTACGGCACATAAGGCAGTAAATCGCATGCATACATATATAACAATAATCAATTAATAAATCAATTATAACAGTTATATAACAGTGAATTCGATTGTTCTTCACCAATCACGAATGCGGACAACTGCGATGGCGATCGACCTCCCTGCAGCCTGCTCCACCACTCCGGCACCCTGCCCGATCATATTGTGAAGACTCATGCGGAACCTGATGCAGACCAGTTGAACTTGATGCAAACCCGCTCGAACCTAGTATAGAGTCGATCGAACCTGATGCAGACCAATTGAACTTGATGTGAATCTGCTCGAACCTGATGCAAATCCGCTCGAACCTGGTGCAGAGTCAATCGAACGTGATGCAGACCAATCGAACCTGATGTGAATCCACTCGAACCTGGTGTAGCATCGATTGAACCTGATGCAGACCAATCGAACCTGATGCAAATCCACTCGAACCTGGTGCAGAGTCGATCGAACCTGATGCTGACCAATCAAACCTGATGTGAATCTGCTCAAACCTGGTGTAGCATCGATCGAACCTGATGTGAATCCGCTCGAACCTGGTGTAGCATCGATTGAACCTGATGCAGACCAATTAAACCTGATGCAAATCCACTCGAACCTGGTGCAGCTTCGTCCTTAATTCGTGCAGCCTCAAATAGTGTTCCGCGCGGCACATGGCATGCCACCATGCACGCCATCCCAGCATCCAGCAGCAAATGTGTGCGACTTCTCTCCAACGTGCAAGATTTACACGTCACGCCCCGAGCTCCCAACAAGCACCAATGCCCATCAGGCCGCCCGATACTCAGTACGATGCTCTACACGCTGACGAGTAGCACACGCCCAGCAGTTGATCGCTCCTTGCCCGGTTCAAAATAGGCCCCAGCCGTGCCATTCGCTTGATGCTGTGCACAACACCATGTGCCTTGACGAGCGCCCCTCGCCCGGACTGTCGCTCGTCCAAGGGCCTACTTGCACGGAATCAAGTTTAGCCCAACGTACAATACCAAACTACAACAACTGTCGTTTAGGGTTTGCAACTATAGAAAGCTGAGAATCAAATCTCCACTGTCCATTTGAATGGAATCAATCATTTAAAGTATACAATCCAACAATGGTTGCTTCATCAATTATGCTTTAATACTATTAAAGGCATTAGTTCATGATTGATCCCATTCAAATGGGTTTTCCTTTTTCATAAGATGGCTAAATGGTTAGCATTGGCCAGCCAAATTTGATATAAATCTTCTTAAATACGCCAGCTTACCCTGCAAACTCTTTAGCTCATGTATGTTTCGAGGCACCTGCATCTTCATGATTGCATCAATCTTTGCTTTGTCAATTTCAATGGCACGATGTTGGACAATGAATCCAAGGAACTTTCCCGAAGAAACTCCAAATGCACACTTGAGTGGGTTCATCTTGAGTTGGAATTTTCTAAGACGCTCAAATATTTGTCTTAAATCTTGTAGATGGTCCTTTTTCTTCTTTAATTTCACCAAAATGTCATCAATATAACATTCAACATTCTTATGGAGCATGTCAGCAAATATCTTTTGCATGGCTCGTTGGTAAGTAGCGCCAGCATTCCTCTATTGGATTGTATACTAAAAGTCTAGCTTTTTGTTTGAACAATGTTATAACAATTAATTTGAAATGAGAATCATATGATCAAATGATTGCGTCTTATAATTTATTTATATGTTCGATGCAATAGTCCACTTACTTTATACTATAGATAATATGTTGTGCTACAACACCCGGAATATCATATTATCAGTTTCCTTATAAATTATAAATAGATGCTCACAACCGAGATAGACGAGGACTGTCTATCGGGATGGTTGTAGTGTGGTTTGGCATTAGCTTGTCTTGGCATAGAATCACATTAGTGCACTTGTGTGTATTGAGCAGGACCTCTTGAGATCGTTTGACTTATACTGACTTATAGGAGAACTTGATCTAAGTTACTATGGAAGTTCGTGCTCTTAATCCCTATACAATAATCTCGACACGTAGGGCAGAATGTATTTCTTTAATTCATCAATAGGTGAGATTTATATATAATTAAATCAATAAACTCGGTGAGTTGGGAAGTAGTGTTGTCTCTATGGTGTGCTGTTGATTGTAGAAGGAATCTGTGTCCATCATAGGTTGATGATGTCCCCTTGAGGAGCTCATAAGGATTATCATGTAAACCCTGCAGGTGGATTTAATCCGGCATGATAATGAGGTTGAGTGGTACTACTCTTGGATGAGATATTAATTAATTGGGTTGTCAGTGACTTAATTAATTAATGGACATTGCATATCTTAAACATGGGGAGACTAATGGACTCATAATAAGGAGCCCAAAATGTAATTTTGGGATTGGTACGGTAGTGCAATAATAATATTTTAGTGGAATATATTATTATTATTGGACTTAAGTATAAGCTTTGGGCAAAGCTTGGATACTTAAGCCCAATGGAGGCCCAACCCAATTTCTCCTCCTGGTCCCTGCTGTAGCCCATGTATATAAGTCACCTCACCTTATCTGGAACCCTAATCTAATTCATTTATTCACGTTTGATGAGGGTTGAGAGCAGATTGAGGAGGTCTAGTATTGTCGCTCACACGACGTCGAGATCGGACTTGGGATATACAGCAGAAGATCGGAAAGTAGTTTGATGTTGCTGTCCGCCACCTTGCGAAATATTTATAAAATTTTACAGTACTCCGAATTTCATGATGAATATACTTACGGAAAGCCGTCGAAGAGAGGATCGTCTGAGCACAAAGATCACTCAATTCCGACATCAGACGCGGAAGTTATGGCCATTCTCGTGGGACTGCACATGCTGCCAGCGAGAATCCTTCGTCTTCAACATACCCTGGTGAACGGTAATCGTTTCTATGATTTATTGCTTCCGCTGTGATAGAAACCCATGGAATCCTAATAGGTCATTTTAACAAACGATCAAACGCCAACATTCCTCAAGCCGAACGGCATAACGTTATAGTAAAATATTCCTTTTGGAAGGAAGAAAACTGTTCGTCAATTCACATGGAAGGAAGAAAAAGAGGGCAAAAACAGAATTCATGTTTTTGAGAGAAAATCTAGCGCAGTGATATTGCAGAGGCATTAACCAGAGTTTTAACCGTCGGATCAAGCTGAATTTCGGTCAGCACGTTCAGATTTTGTGGATGTACATTCTGAATGGTGCAGATCTTATTTGGAGCTTTGTATTGTCAGAATACGCCGAAAACAGAAGCAGGTTTTTGGGCGATTTTGTTCTGCACAGTCGAGGGAAAAGAGCCATTTCTCATAAACTAACCATTGGATCGACCTGTAATTTCGACAGCACGTTCAGGACTCACAGGGTTAGATTCTGGATGGTGAAGATTGGATTCTCAGGTTTGTACTGTTGCGAACCCTGAACGACAGTTGGTGTAGTTTGGTGTTGCGTCGTTGGGCTGAACTTGGTTCCGTGCAAGTAGGGGCGCTCATCAAGGCACATGGTGTTGTGCACAGCATCAAGCGAATGGCACGGCTGGGGCGTGTTTTGAACCGGGCAAGGTTCGATTGGTCTGCATCAGCTTCGATCGATGCTGCACCAGGTTAGAGTGGATTCACATCAGGTTCGATTGGTCTGCATCAGGTTCAATTGACTCTGCACCAGGTTCGAGCGGATTTGCATCAGGTTCGATTGGTCTGCATCAGGTTCGATCGATGTTGCACCAGGTTCGAGTGGATTCACATCAGGTTCGATTGGTCTGCATCAGGTTCGATCGACTCTGCACCAGGTTCGAGCGGATTTGTATCAGGTTAGATTGATCTGCATCAGGTTCGATCGATGCTGCACTAGGTTCGAGCGGATTCACATCAGGTTCGATTGGTCTGCATCAGGTTCGATCGACTCTGCACCAGGTTCAAGCGGGTTTGCATCAAGTTCGACTGGTCAGCATCAGGTTCTGCGTGAGTCTTCACAATATGATCGGGCAGGGTGCCGGAATGGTGGAGCAGGCTGCGAGAAGGTCGATCCCCATCGCAGTTATCCGCATTTATGATTGGTGGCGAACAATCGAATTCGCTGTTATATAACTATTATAATTGATTTATTAATTGATTATTGTTATATATGTATGCATGCTTTCTATGATTTACAGACTTATGTACCGTAATAGGAGCATGCTAGGTTGCGTATATTATTCTGAATATTATATGCATGTAAAAACCCTCGATTTTAAATAACTAAGTGGGAGAGAGAATTGCTAATTAATTCCCTTGGTCTCCATTATTGTTTTGTAAGTGATGTGAGTAAACTTGTGCGTTGGCAATAGAGCCTTCCTCCCTAACGGATGAGTTTATTCATGGATCACTGGTACAGACTTCTTTAAATAATTATTGTTTGTAATGTGATGCATATGGACTTGCGCATTGGCTATAGTGTCTTTCTCCCTAATGGATGAGCTTATATGCGGTTCACTAGTACAAACTTATATAATTGATGGTTGTAGAAAGTTATCTGAGCGCATGTGTACTTCTCCAACAGTAAGGCACATAAGCTTGGGCAGCGGACTTGGGATCAAATAATGGTATACACTTAGATGTAAATAATTAGTATCCTCCCCAACGGAGTCACTGCTATTATTTGTATGACTAAAGAGGAACCGACTATTAATTATTTTATCATAAAGTTAGGTTGATAAATGAAATTAATGAGTAAAATCTTCTCTTGTAAATGTTCGGGTTTGTAAACGTCCACACTAACGTGGCTTGCAGACTCACGGTGCTTGAGATGTCGGTGAATTTTATTTTTATATTGTTTTGAGGGAATCAATATAAAAGGATAAAATTCGAAGATTTGATCAGTGTATTTATTTGTGATTCTCTGAATTTCGAATGGTTTTATCTGCTTATTGTTAATTAAAAGAAATTATATTTACATGTCCAAAATTAGATGATTAGAAAAGAATCTTGGATTCAAATTTTACTGCTTAAGAAATACATGTGTGTTCTCACAAAAGATGTATCATGATGCCTATTAAAGTCTCTAGTGAATAGATAAGAGATTCATAGAAATATGATGCTCTCATGTAACTCTTCGAATACTTGAGTAAATTAAAAGGCGGTAAGTCATGATTTAATTTGATGAATGAATTGGAGATACTTGGAGTGGAAGTTGAAGGGGAAACCTAAGTCAATTCTCCATAATTGCCTAGATGTTTGAGTAAGTTTCACCTGAATTACAATAGGTTGTATATGGTGGAAACTTCTGACAAAACATGTGGTGAAGGAAATCCAATTTCATCAAAGGAATGAGCAAGGTTAGAATCTTACTTGCTATTCGTTGAAGCATGATTAGTGATGGCACCTACTGATACGTTGTGTAGATACCAAAATCACTAAATGTTTATTACTAAGTGAGGATAAGATTATTATAGACATGGGTAAAACTACAAGAGTGGTGGCTATTACAGTGGGAGTTGTTTATTTATCTAATGATATGAGTAGACGTTTGATTATGAGGAATTGTCTTTACGTACATTTTTATAGAAAGAATTTCATTTCGGTTTCTATGCATATACGGATGGATACTCTATTTTATTTAAATGACATGATCATAGTGATGAAGGATGGAGCTATAATATGTTATGGTACGTTGGTGAACAATTTATAAACTCTTAAATCATGTGTATCCCACAGTGCAATGCATAGTAATTAATAATGCATCTTCTAATGTTAGTAAGAGAACGGAACCTTCGAAAATGAACTAAACATATATTTGGCATCTACGATTAGATCATTTGCTTGAGTAGGATTCGAAAGTGGATAGCCGATAGATCGTTGGGTCTATCTGAAGTGAAAACTATCTGGCTTGTGAGTCTTGCTTAGAAGTAAAAGTGATTAGTTGCTTTTCAAGGCAATGGGGAGTAGAGCCAAAGATATATATGCTGGAATTAGTTCATTCTAATTTAAGCGATCCTAAGATTATTCGGACCAGAGGTGGTTATGAATATTCGTCAATCGGTGATTATTCTATATATCGATATATTTATTTGATGCACTGCATGTCTAAGTTCTTTGATTAATTCACGAATTGTAAGGCTGGTACAGTAAAGCGTCATGGAAAATATATTTAGTCATTACGATTTAATCGTGATGGCAAGAACCTCTTAGGATAATTAGGACCTATTAATTAGAGGTTGAGATTAAATCTCCAATTGTTTACACTGGGCATACCCCAGCTGAATGGTGTGACGGAAAGAAGGAATAAGACTCTTATGGTAGTGATTAGATAGATGATGAATTATTTGGAATTACTTAATTCATTTTATGGACATGCCCTATAAACAGTAATTCGTATGAATGTTTGTCTATTTGTGGGATATCCTAAAAAAATGAAGGATGATTTATTTAGTCCAAAAGATCAAAGAGTGATTATTAACACAAACACTAGATTTTTTAAAAAAGGACTATGTAATAAATCACATACCCATTTATAAGTTGTCCTAAAGGATGTGAGAAGAAAACACAAAGTATTAGTACCAATTATGTAAGAGGATATACCACAAGGTAAACTCCAAAGCATGTCACGTCTGATACACAATTGCATGTAATGCCTTATCGTAGTGGGAGGGATGTTCGACAACCTGATTGATACATGTTTTTGGAGGGTCTTGAGACTTGGTCCCTAGCAAACATGAAATGGACCCACAGATAGGACGAAGCATTACAAGTTAAAAATGTGAAATCCTAGCAAAGTGCAATGAATATTAAAATAGAATCGATGGATTTTAAATTAGGTCTGGATGCTTGTTGAACCGCTAAATGGCGTAAAAGCCATTGGAAGCGGGCATGCAAGAATAAAAGAGGATCATAGAATAAGGTAAAAACCTTGGAAGCAAGCTTGTTGCAAAAATGTATACTCAGAAAGAAAGGGTTCGATTATGAGAAAACCTGTTCGCCAGTAGCTATGCCAAAATTGATCCGGACTCTTTTATCTGTTGCTACTCATATGAAATATGAGGGATAGCAAATAGATATCGAGACAGCTTTCCTGATTGGAAGTCTTAAGGGAAACATCTATGTGAAGCAACTAGAGTGATTTATTGCAAAGAGCTAAGAGCATTGTGATAGTAAGCTTAAAAGTGTCCATTCATGGACTAAAGCAAGCTTCAAGATCATGAAACATCCGTTTTGATGAGGTAATCCAGTGACATGGATCTAATTAATGATCAGATGGGTCTTGTGTATTGAAAAGAGTGATGGAAACGTGGTGGTATTTCTTGTACTATACGTAGATAGTATCCTGCTCATTGGAGATAATGAAAGAGTATTGTCGGGTGTATGGGTATGGTTGATAAAGTGGTATGAGATGAAGGACTTAAGAGGAGGAAAAATATCCTTTTGATCACGGTAATACGGATCACAAGAAAGGATGTTATGCTTATCTCAAGCTTCATGAGATGATACGATTCTTACTTATTTTAGCATGTGACTTTATCTAAAGAAATGTGTCTTGTGACACAAAAGTAGATAAAGAAGATGAAAGCGATTCCTTATGCTTCGGCAAATGAGGAAGCTTAATATAAGGAATGCTATGCACGAGATTGGATATTTATTTTGCCGATGGCATGAACAGTGGGTATCAACGTAACCCGAAACAAGAATGATGGACTGTGGTAAGACATATATGAAGTATCTGAGAAGGACTGGAAATTATATGTAGGCTTACAGGGCAGATTTACTGCTTCTTGTGGATTACGTAGATTCGTATTTTTTAGTCAGATTGGACGAAAGTAAATCAACCTCAAGGTTATGTGTTTAGTTTTAAGAAGTTGAGTCATAGTATGGAGGAGTATTATATAGAAATATATTTCAGACTCCGGATTCCATCATGGAAAGATGATAAATTGCAGCCTATGAGGCAGCCAAAGTATCTGTATGACTCTAGAAACTTCATGATGGACTTTGATGTGATTCTAAGTTTGCCCAAGGTTATCACAATTTATATTGATGATATTGGTGCAGTTGCAAACTTGAAGGAATCACAAGTCCATAAGGCAATTAAACACATGGAGCGCGAGTACCACCTGTTACGAGAAATCGTATGATGAGGGGAAGGTTGTTATCGCCTAGATTTCATCGGATGATAACCTAGTAAATCCATTTACAAGGACCTTAAGGCGGGAGCTTTTGATGGTCGTGTAATGGGAGTGGAAATTAGATATATGGTAGAAGACATGACAGCATAGTCTTTTAGTATAAGTGGGAGATTATTGGATTGTATACTAAAAGTCTAGCTTTTTGAATGAACAATGTTATAAAAATTAATTTGAAATGAGAATCATGTGATCAAATGATTGCGTCTTATAATTTATTTATATGTTCAATGCAATAGTCCACTTACTTTATACTGTAGATAATATGTTGTGCGACAACACGTGGAAGATCATATTATCGGTTTCTTTATAAAGTATAAACAGATGCTCACAAAAGAGATAGACGGGGACTCTCTATCGAGATGGTTGTAGTGTGGTTTAGTATTAGCTTGTCTTGGCTATAGAATCATATTAGTGCACTTGTGTGTATTGAGCAGGACCGTTTGAGATCATTCGACTTATACTGACTTATAGGAGAACTTGATCTCAGTATTATGGAAGTTCGTGCTCTTAATCCCTATACAATAACCTCGGCATGTAGGGCAATATGTATTTCTTTGATTCATCAATGGTTGAGATTTACATGTAATAAAATCAATAAACTCGGTGAGTTGGGAGGTAGTGCTGTCTCTATGGTGTGCTGTTGATTGTAGAAGAAATCTGTGTCCGTCATAGGTTGATGATGTCCCCTTGAGGAGCTCATAAGGATTATCATGTAAACCCTACAGGTGGAATTTATTCCGGCATGATAATGAGGTTGAGTGGTACTACTCTTGGATGAGATATTAATTAATTGGGTTGTCTGTAACTTAATTAATTAATGGACATTGCATATCTTAAACATGGGGAGACTAATGGACTCATAATAAGAAGGAGCCCAAAATGTAATTTTGGGATTGGTACAGTAGTGCAATAATAATATTTTAGCGAATTATATTATTATTATTGGACTTAAGTATAAGCTTTGGGCTAAGCTTGGATACTTAAGCCCAATGGAGGCCCAACCCAATTTCTCCTCTTGATCCCTGTTGTATCCCATGTATATAAGTCACCTCAACTTATCTGGAACCCTAATCTAATTCATTATTCACATGTGATGAGGGTTGAAAGCAGATTGAGAAGGTCTCGTAGATCGTCGCCCACACGACGTCGAGATCGGACTTGGGACATACAGCAGAAGATCGGAAGGTAGTTTGCTGCTGCTGTCCTCCACTTTGCGAAATATATATAAAATCGTACATTGCTTGGAATTTGATGATCAATATACTGACAGAAAGCCATCGAAGAGAGGATCGTCTGAGCGCAAAGATCGCTCAATTCTGACATCAAACGAGGAAGTTATGGCCATTCTCGTGGGACTGCACAGACTGCCAGCGAGAATCCTTCGTCTTCAACATACCCTAGTGAACGGTAATCGTTTCTATGATTTATTGCTTCCACTGTGATAGAAACGCATGGAATCCTAATGGGTCACGTTAACCAAATGATCGAACGCCAACAGTGAGAAGGCCTATTGTCATCACTCACCGATTTGGAAATAAGTTCTTGCCAAAGTGGGATGGCCCACATGTTCTGAAAGAAGTATATACAAATGGTGCATACAAGTTGATATCTGAAGATAGTGTGGGAATCGGCCCCATAAATGGCAAATTCCTGAAACGCTATTATGCGTAATCCAGTCAAACCCAAAGAACACTCCGTGACGCATGAGCTTAAACTGCATGTTACTCCTGGTCCGCATGAGTATAAACTGTGTACGATAAACTCCTGGTCCACACGAGTATAAACTGTGTACGACACCCACCAAAGGTAATTATACGTGGTTAAACTGTTAATTCACCCCACTCAAGTATTTTAAGTGGATAAAGCATTAAATACCCTACTTTGTCTAAAGTAGTTAAAGAATAGTCACTTCTGACCCGCATGAGTATAAACTGTGTACGGCGCCCCCCATCCAAATCATATCATGTCCCTTTGAACTACGTTATGACTTGATTCTCTTTGAAGAGATACGTAGGCAGCTTAGTAGCTCACTAAGTTCAGTCATAGTTCCAGTTATTGTTGTCAAGCTGATAAGAGAATTAAAGAATTGAAGCATGCATGCCATAAAAAAGTACAAGGAAAGGAGGCAGAAGTGTCATCTCAGGAAAAAGTGACGAGGTTGATAATGCAATGGCAATTCCATCTCAAAAGATAAAGAGTAGCGATGTTGATATTGCTCAGTCGATGCTATATCAGGGAAGAGTGGCGATGTTGGTGTTGCTCTGTCAATTCCATCTCAAAAGGTGAAGAGTAGCAGCGATGTTGATGTTCCTCTATCGATTCCATCTCAGGAAAAGTGGCTATGTTGATATTGCTCCGTGGTGAAGTACGCTGGTGTAGTCTCTGTGTGCAGATTGTTTCTTTCCCATGAGCAATTATGCAAGGAAATGATGGAATTCAAATTAATTTAAGTTTATGAATTTAATTAATTAAATGATCCAAAATAAATTTATGGAGTCAATTAATTATTAAGTTCAAAACTACAAATTAAACTCATGAGAAAGGAATGAAGTTTGAAATGTTAAAGGGAGTGATTAAATTTATTTATATTTAAGTTTAATAAACTTATAATATGAATTAAATTTAAATTGAAGCCCAAGTTATTCTTGCTAGCCCAAAGTTAAAAAGAAAATTGGTGTAAGACCAATTTGATCAAGGTTAATGAATTTAAACATTTAGGCCCAATAATAAATTAATTTGGGTGTTGATCAAATTCTTTTTGCAAATTAAGTTAAAAAGTCTAGGGGGGATAGTTTAGTCCGAGGAGGAGATCACGTGAGTGTACAATCAATACTCCATCTCCCCAAATTGAAAGCAGAATACTCCATCTCTTGTTCATATTTAAAAAACCCATCGCTGCTGTTAGTCTATCAAGCGTCGGATCCGCCGCACGCCATCGTCTCCGGGAAATTGCGAGTCCTGCCGCGTCACACTTCAAGCCACCTGTCGCGATGCCTGCCAATTCCACCATACCGATTTTCATCGAGGACGTCTCCCTCGTCTGGAATCCTTGCCACCACGTTGTTCGCCATTGCTGCAAGCCACCCTGTTGCTCGAACTACCACCACTTCGCCGCCGGTGTTGGGCCAGTTGGGCTTTGGCCCAAATAATGGTCTTCTTTCTCAAAGTATTGGGTTAGTTTTGTTAATTCAAAACTTGGCCCATAGCCTTACACTTTGGCCCCCCATTTATCAACACCGTTTGTGAACCCTAACGGGCAGAACGTGGATTTTAAATTCTTATGTGAGTTTGAACGGGATCTGAGCAATGTGGTTCTTCAGCCCCTCAACAACCTTCTTCGACGACGACGAAGGCTTTCCGACGATGATGACGACCGCATCCACCTAACAATGGTATCAGAGCGGGTTTCATCGTCCGTCCGACTCCCGAAGTTGCTGACCGTCAGCCGCCAATGGGAGATCGCCACAGTCCGGCCGCCGTCGGATTTCCTTCACCGGAATCGCGATCTGGTCGCAATCTGAAGGATTGGAGCGGCCACCGTCATGATTTGCTCGCAGCCGCCAGAATCGCGCCTTCACCAGTCAAATCGCACCGCCACAATGTCGATCTGTTTGAATCTTCACAAATCTGCTCCGCCGGGAGCTCAATCTACACAAATCTGCCGCCATCCGCCACTTCCCATCGCCGATCTGGATGCAATCTGACCAAATTGCCACCGCACCGGCGCTAGAGTTCCACTGCCATAATCTCAACACATGTCGCCCGATCTGCAGTGCCACCGCGTCGCCGCTACAAATCTGACGCCGCTGTTGTTTACCGTCGTAGTTGACCGCTGGTGTTTGGGTTCCAGTCAAATTGGCATCTCCATTTGAGGAAGGGAAGTGTCTTTCCTCTTCTTTTCTACTGCTAATTTTTTTATAAAATTTTCAGATTAGGTTCTTCACTAACCCCCATTGTTTCTTACTTGTGTGTAGGTCAAACTTGGAGTGGAGGCTGGAAGTTCATGTTGCTGAGTAAAGAAGACTATGAAGGATCCACCCCCGTTAAGTAACGGGCTGGTGGCTCGTAGTGGTGGTACGGTGTTCTCATCGGAGACACTGCTCTGGTGAAGTAGCTTGAGCCTTTTCTTATTTATTTTTCTGTCATGCCCTGAGGCGGCTGGTCCTCTTATTTGCTCTTGTGTGATGCTCTGAGGCGGCTAGCCCTCTTATTACTGTTCTTGTTTGTTTCTTTGTTAAACTGTCATCTTGGCTTCGTTTTCCGCTGCTGAAAATCTATCCTTGTGTGTTATACTACTTCGTTTCTCGCTCTGTGTGTGATTAGAGTAGTATACAAGCCCTGGGTGATCCCCTGCGCATTAGATAAATCGATTCGCGAACTGGGATAGCCTCAGTCAACCTGGTGTGTGACAGATTGTTGCTCTGTTTTAAATTCTGTTATTTTTCTATTCAAAGTGTGTTCTACTCAACTTTAAATACCCATGGCTTCGTCTTTGTTTGGACAAGCACCATTTGATGGTAAGCGAGACTTCAGTATCTGAAAATAGAAAATGAAGTGCATACTAGTCCAACAAAGGGTATTCAAAGTTGTAGATAACACATATGATAAGGATGAAACGGATGCTAAAAAGGCTGAGATGAATGAGCTTGCTTTGTCTGCTATTATCTTGAATCTTTCTGATCCTGTGCTTAGAAAAGTCGGTGAGCAAGTGCCCGCTAAAACTTTGTGGGAAAATTTGGATAAACAGTATACCGAGAAGTCTTTGCTTAGTAAAATATTTCTTCTTGAAAAATTCTTTCGTTTTAAACTTGATTTAAACAAAGATGTTGAAGAAAATTTGAGTGTGTTTACGAAGTTGATTCAAGATATTAAGCTTACGGGTGACAAGCATATTGATGAATACACTCCTATTGTGCTTTTAAATGCTATAACTGAGTCTTATGGTGATGTCAAATCTGCTATAAAGTATGGTCATGATGATGCTACCCTTGATGTTGTGGTGAATGCCTTAAAAAGCAAAGAGCATGATTTAAAACAAAATGAGGGTGTTAAGAATTCTGGGGAGGTTATGCATGTTAAGGGGAAGCCTAACAATCATAACAAGAACAAGAATAAGAACAAGGACAAAAATTCTGATCTGAAATCCCATAATAATCAGAATGGTGACAAGAAAAAGAAAAAATGCTTTAATTGCCATGAAAAGAGACATTTTGTGAATAAGTGTCCTCATCCTAAGAGGAATAATTCTAATAATCATGATAATGTTGCCTCTGAATTTGTGAATTATGGTGATGTGTTTGCTATTTCTGATAACTGTGTGAATTCTGTGCATTCATCTCTGTGTGATAATAAATGGCTTGTGGATTCTGGTTGCACATTTCATATGACACCTTTTAAACATCTTTTCTCTTCATATAAAAATATTTCGCATGGATCTGTGTCTATGGCTAATGAAAAAAGATGTGATGTGCTTGGTGTAGGTGACATTTGCTTGTGTTTTAAAGATGATTCTGTGTTCACTTTGAAAAATGTGAGACATGTGCCTGATTTGTGTAACAACTTGATTCCTTGTGCTGCACTTGGAGATGAGGGTCTCGAGGGTAGGTGGGGAAACTTGCATGTTTATTGTGAAGGGTTCTGTGCTCGTCTTTAATGCTGAAAGAAGGAATAACTTGTATGTTTGTTGTGCTAAATCTATTGTTATGTCTGCTAACGTTGTTAAAGAGGATAAAACAAATATTTGGCATGGTAGGTTAGGTCACATGAGTAGTAAAGGTATTGAATTGTTGCATAAAGCTGGTTCTTTTGGGGATGATAAGCTTACATGCATTCCTTTTTGTGTTCTTGTGTGCAAGGTAAACATGCGAAGGTAAAATTTCGTGTTTCCCCGTACCCTAACACTTCTTCGTGTAGTGATATACTTGAGTATTTGCATACTGATGTGTGGGGGCCATCTAGTGAGCCAACTCAAGGTGGCAATGTGTATTTTCTGTCCATTATTGATGATTTTTCAAGAAAAGTTTAGGTCATTTTGCTTAAAAACAAATCTGATGTTTTTGAAAAGTTCAAAAATTGGAAAACTTTGATTGAAAATCAAATGGGTAAAATGATTAAGTATCTTAGAACTGATAATGAATTGGAATTTTGGAATAATGCCATGGATGATTTATGTGTCAAATCTGGAATTGTGAGACATAAGCCTGCTCCTTACACTCCCCAACAGAATGGGGTTGCTGAGAGGATGAATAGGACTTTGTTAGAAAGGGTGAGGAGCATGTTGGTGTCTTCGGGACTTTCTAAAAAGTTTTAGGGTGAGGCGCTTATTACTGCTGCATTTTTAATAAACAAATCCCCCTCTGTGCCTTTGAAGGGTAAGTGCCCTGACTTTGTGTTCTTTGGTAAAACTATTGATTATTCTGTGCTACGTGTATTTGGCTGTGCTGCGCTTGTGCGTCAAAAACATGACAAATTGGATCCTAGGAGTAGAAAATGTGTTTTTCTTGGTTATCCTGAGGGTGTTAAATGTTATAGGCTGTGATATTTTTCTGAATCTGGTTTCAAAATTGTGATTAGTAGGGATGTGATCTTCAATGAATCTAAATTTTCTTGCTTATGATCCTACCACTTCTTCGAGTGAGGTGGAGTTGTCTCCTTTGTCATGTGATGCTGAAAACTTGTCTGATACTGTTGTTGATCATGAACTTGTTGCCAATGAACATGCTATCAATGATGAAAATGTGCATGATATTCCTGAAGATGATGACTATGTGTTGCCTAGGGATAGACCTAGAAGGAATATTAGGCCACCTACTAGGTTTGATGATTTTCATATTGATACTCATGCTTTCAGTTCGTTTAAAAATGTTGATAATGAACCTAAGACATATCAAGAGGCTTTAAAATCTGACAATTCTGTGAAGTGGTTAAATGCTATGAAAGATGAAATGAAATCGTTGCATGTTAATCATACTTGGACTCTGGTTCCAAAAGCTGCTCATTGCTCTGTTGTTGATTGCAAGTGGCTTTTCAAAGTGAAACATGAGCCTGAAAATATTAGATTTAAATCTAGATTGGTAGCAAAAGGTTTTACTCAAAAGGAAGGGGTTGATTACAATAAAATTTTGCTCATGTTGTTAAATTCACCACTATTCGTATAATGCTTGCATTAGTTGCTCATTTTGATTGGGAATTAAAGAAAATGGATGTCAAAACTGCTTTTCTTAATGGTGATTTGGAGGATAAAAAGATTTTTATGAAACAACCTGAGGGTTTTGTGGACCCCAAAAATCCTGATCATGTGTGTCTTTTGAATAAATCCTTGTATGGATTGAAACAATCTCCTAGACAGTGGAATAAGAAGTTTGATCAATGCATGACAACTTTGAAGTTTAAGAGAAGTTTGCATGATATTTGTCTTTACTTCAAAATTGATACTTTTGTTCCTGTTTTTCTGCTCATTTATGTGGATGATATGCTAATTGTTAACCCTTATCTTGAATATGTTGAGCATGTTCAAAAGAGTCTATGTGATAATTTTGAAATGAAAGATCTTGGAGATGCTAAAAGGATTCTTGGCATGAACATTGATAGAGATAGGAAGAACCATGTTCTCTTGCTTAATCAGATTTCATATGTTGAAAAGATTTTGAGTAAATTCTCAATGATGTCCGCTAAAACTGTGAATGTGCCTCTTGCTGCTCACTTTGTGTTAAGTAAGGACCAGTCTCCAAAGACTGATTCTGAAATTGCTAAAATGGAAAAGGTTCCTTATTCCAATGATGTTGGGTCTGTTATGTATCTTATGGTTAGCACTAGGCCAGACATTGCATATTCTGTTAGTTGCTTGAGTAGGTACATGTCTAATCCAGGTGCGCCTCATTGGGAGGTTTTGAAATGGCTCTTGAGATACCTCAGGGGCTCCATGGAGGTAAGTTTACGCTTTTCCAAATCTGCAAATGGTGTGAGCCTTGTTGGTTATGTTGATTCCAATTATACTACTGATAGAGATAATAGGAGGTCTACCACTTCTTATGTGTTCACTTTGTGTGGTTCTTGCATTAGTTGGAAATCACAGTTACAACATGTGGTTGCTTTATCTACAACTGAATCTGAATATGTGGCTTTTACTGATGCTTTAAAGGAAGCTATTTGGCTGCAAGGTCTTCTGAAAGAAATAGGTTTTCTTCATAATCGTCCCACTTTGTTTTCTGATAGTATGTCTGCTATTCAGTTGTGTAAAAATCCTGTTTTCCATGATAAAACCAAGCATATAGATGTTAGGTATCATTTCATTCGTGATATTGTGGAAAAAGGTATTGTTAACTTGGAAAAGATTGCATCTGAGTTTAATCTTGCTGATATGGGTACTAAATGCTTATCTGTCGAAAAATTTAGATCTTGCATGAGGACTTTAAATTTTGACTCTCTTGATTGAAGCGTGTTGTATGCAGTTCTTTTCCTGTGAATAGTGGGTTCACTCTTGAGCCTGTGTGCTCTGTTTATTTTATCCTTGGGATAATTTAAACTTTGTGACTGTGTGTCCGTGATCTTAGCTCCGGCTTAGATTTGTGTATCTTTTGTGATACCCTTGACTTTGTGTCAATTCCTCTTGACTTACTTTGTGTTTGTCAATTTTTCTGGATCTTGCATTTGACTTTGTGTCTTTCTTTTTTATAGGTGTCTGGGAAGAAGTGCAATGATGAATCCCTATTTAGTTAAACACAAAGGTGAATGATGATTTGGTCCAAGGTGGAGATTTGTTGGGCCCGTTGGGCTTTAACCCAAATGATGGTCTTCTTTCTCAAAGTATTGGGCCAGTTTTGTTAATTCAAAACTTGGCCCATAGCCTTACACTTTGGCCCCCCATTTATCAACACCATTTGTAAACCCTAACGGGCAGAACGTGGATTCAAATTCTTGTGTGAGTTTGAACGGGAATTGAGCACTGTGGTTCTTCAGCCCCTCGACCACCTTCTCCGGCGATGATGAAGGCTTTTCGAAGACGATGACGACTGTATCCACCTAACAGCCGGGATCACGGACTAGCCCCTACGTCGATCGCACTGGATCCGATCGTCCCCCTCAATCTAGATCGTCGTTCAGCTGCTGCCCTTGAAGCAAAGTGAACACCATCCGCCGTTGCTCGTACTGAAGCCACCCGGATCCGCTCATCGAGCACACTACCATGGATCATTGTTGCCGCTGCACGATCCTGCTTCAATTGTCGATGCCATCAGGGTCGTCAAGCCGCGACGCCATGTCAAAAGCCATCCCCTCGGCTACTCCCCACAGCTCATCAATGATCTCCAGCCGCCGATCTCGGTCACTGCATCGTCGGAGCCACCCACCAGTCTCTTTGCCGCTCGCCCGCCTCCAATCTCCAGAAAAGAAGCAGCTCCGGATCTGAGGTTCTGCCGAAAAGAGAATGCGGTTCCACTCTCCTCCCCAAAGGCTATTCACCAATTGAAATCGCTGCCAACAACCTGCCACTTAGCCAAGTATTATTCATCTCCACCATCACGGAACTGCTCGCTGTCGACAATATACTACCACACACAAGTAGGTTTCCGCCTCAATTTTGTCATCGGACTACTGCTGATCACGCTGATACTAAGCCTCAATTTCATCGTCAGATCCACAGCTGGAAGCAACGTCGCCATTGCAGGGTGTTGCTGCAGAAAACTTCAAGGATCGACGCACAGCGTCGTCTCTCATTTCGAAAAGATAGTCTCCAACTAGCCATGTCGATAACAATGGGTATGAAATATTGGACTCACATCGGACTCTCTGCGACCTCCGACTGGGATAAAACCCTAGTCGCCAGGATGCGCAACGCTGGTCTTGGTGGTCTGTTTCATCTTCAAAAGGAATTGGGTTCAAAATCTCTTCTCTTTGGAAAATTAATATTCGGTGCAAACGTTGGACTTACCACGACCTCCGACTAGGATAAAATCCTTAGTTTCCAAGAATGCGCGACGTCGGTCACAACTGCCCGCTTTATCTTCAATTGGTTCGAATCTCTTCCCTTCACTCGTGTGGAAAGGAAAAGAAACAATGGAAAGAATGAAGAGATACAGAAAAATATGGAAAAACAAGTGGCGGAGCTTACCTTGATACGATGATTATGTAAAGTCAAATATGCAGTTAAAAAAAAGCAAGAAGAAAGCAAGAATAATAAAAGAAGAAGAGAGATAGTAACATACAATAGAAAAAAAACAAGAAAAAGTTATGTACTGCTGAAGCTTAGTTTCTTGTTTATCATGGTTTATTGCGTGGCCTGAAAAAGGGGAAAATCGGTGAAAAGAAAGAAAGGTTGAAAGTTACCCACATGAAAAGAAGTATACAGGGAAAGAGAACAATTGTTGCATGTTTTGGAAGAGGGTGTTGAATGCAGAAAAGCTCGAATTGAATGTTCTGATGGAAGCATGACCTGTTAAGGAAAAGTAATGTTGATTAGTTGATACCATGAATTGTTGTGATGAAATTGAAGGCATGACTTTGTCTTATATAAGGGAGGGATTTCATATGGATAACTATTGAAAAGATTGCATGAATATTTTGAATCTATCTGCAGGAATATTTCGTTTCACTCATGCGTTGAATTGGGAAGCAAAGTTTGTTTGGGATATGATTTGGCTCATCAAATTATGTTTTGAAGGTTTTATACGGTACTGTAAGTAAAAGAAGATCTAATGTGGACTTCTTTTGCATGGATGATGAGTGTGTAAATTCACGAGTCTAGCACCGGAATTTATGCTATTTTGGAGAGTTTGAAGGTTGAAGTTGGTGGAAAACCTATATATATATTGTGAAAGAGCATGAATCAGGTGTTGTTGGAGCTATTTGAGTGATTTTACTGGCGAAATTGGGGTGGAAGTGTCAAGAAGTGAAGAGATGAAGTCGAAGCTATTCGTATAGGCAAAGAAGAGGCTCGGTTCAACCTGAAGGAGATCGATTCGACCTGTCCAGCAGGTCGAACCAATGACACGAAGTGTACAGAAGGCTGATTCGACCAAGATGGAAAGGTTCGACCTGAGCAGCAGGTCGAACCGTGGTCGAATCGATGAGTAGGGAAGCTGGTTCAACCACGTCTCTATGGTTCGACCTGTCTAGTTGGTCGAACCAAACACCAAAGACTTCCAGTAGTGTGGTTCGACCAGTGATGCATGGTTCGACTTGTTGCTGAGGTCGAACCGATTTGAGGAACTTACCATATCCAGATTTTTGAGGCCAAAACGCATGTGATCGCTTGAAAAGCCCATTCTAAGCCCTAAGGACGTGATTACAAGTATAAAAGGAGGCTCAGGCTGTGCAAGAAAAGAGAACCTAATCAAGAGATAATATACAACATCCTTGGAGAGAGAGACGATCTGTCATCCGGAGGAGCTGTGCAAGAAAGTTCCGCTGGAGATTCAAGTAAGATTGGTCCATCTAATTGCTCTTAGATCAATCATGGGCTAGAGCCTCTTCGGTAGTTCTAAGGGGGAAGGTTTCATGAGTTAATTTGTATTTCGTGTGTAAACTCTGTACAACACTACTTGTGGTTTATTTTATATAAGATTGCGCGTTTTTAATCCATACTCATAGTCATTTTGTGCATCAATAATTGTTGTGTAGAGTCTGAATACATAACATGGCTATTAGTTGAGTGCGTTCACTGTTAAGCAGGGTTTAATGTTATAATTCCAAGTGAAGGGATTCCGAAGTCTTATTAGAAATATCTTATATAGATATTTGTTAATTGAATCTTATTCGTGTTAATAAGTAGGACAAAGAGTATAACTTCATAGTACCTATAAAGGGAGATCATATCGGGTTAGAGTACTTAGTGCACGGGAAATAATTTATAATGATAGTACCTAGAAAGGGGGTGAATTATACGTCTAGCTCCAAGGATATTCACACGTGTTAAACGCATATTTACTTGTTTCTATAGAGTAACTTGCATGGTCTAGCGATGCGTCCATAAACCACAAAGCAGAGTCGGACACCATCACACGAAGGGACAAATTAATTAGTGAAACTGGATGACCTGAAGACTACCTATCTTTTTACTTGATCACAACTCGTCCAATTAATTGCTTGTTATTTAATTAATAATTACTGTTATTAGTTCAACCAACATCACAATATTTCCAACGTAGACTTATTCAACTAGAGCTTAGTCAAAGTGATAGCTATCCATCCCTTGGGTTCGATAATGCTTGGTCACCTTTCGAAACTACAATTGATATCCTTCATACTTGGGGATTAATTACGTGTTAAGAAATCACTCATCAAGTTTTTGGCGCCGTTGCCGGGGATGGCATAAATATCCTTTACTATTTCTAGTTTTATCAGGTCTATTTTAATTCGTGTTTTGTTTCTAACTTTTCAATTTTTCAAGTGTATGATAACAAGATCAAAGGCTGGAAAATTAACAGCTTTTAATCCAGAGATCGGGGCATCAACACGGAAGAAGAAGAGTAAGAAGCTAGACAAGAAAGAACAAACTCCAGCTCTGAATTTTGGAGTTGAAGTAAACGAACCGAATCCAGAAGCGACTGAATTTATAGTTGATCCAAACGCAGCAGCAGAGGATGTCGATCTGGCCAACGAAGCAGCTAATCCAGACAATCTGGCTATCCGTGAAGTCTTCAAGAATAATGGGGCTAGAAACTTTGGGCTATTGGGAGCAAGGGGGACGAATGCGGACTTCGATCTTCACCCCGCTCTTATTAGCATGATTGAAAGGAACTCTTTTTCAGGAGGAACCTCCGAGGACCCACAGCAGCATCTAAGTAAGTTCTTGAGCTATGCAAGTACCCAAAAAGACGCAGGAGACCACAAAGATGCGCGGAAGATCCTCTTGTTTAAATTCTCGCTTACTGAAAGGGCGAGGGATTGGTACAACACTATCAATGCAGCAGAATGCACTACTTGGGAGCAACTGAAGTTGAAGTTCTTGGAGCGATACATGTCACCTTCAAAGGTGTTTAAGATGAAGCACGACATTAACCAATTTGCTATCGGTAGTGGAGAGAAGTTTCATGAAGCTTGGGACAGATTCAAGGACATGCTTCGAAAGTGTCCTCAACATGGGCTATCTAAGGCTCAATATATCAGCATATTCTATAATGGATTGGACTGTGATTCTCGAGTATTATTGGATGCTTCTTCTAATGGAGCATTGCTTACTAAGTCATCCGTAGAGGCCGAGAAACTTTTTGAAGACATTTCGATGAATTCGAGAGACTAGCCAACTGATAGAATTCGAGGTACTTATGTCCTTGGGAAAGTAGCTAAGGTTGAACATGCTATGGTGAAAATGAGTAGAGAAGATGAGATCGTCTCTAGCTTGTTCAATATCAACAAGTTACTTGAGTCCCAACAGAAGCAAATCAGTGGTATATCCCAACGCGTACCAATTATGCAGCAAGAACTAATGAATGATGGAACGATCCAAGAGGATATGGAAGAAGTGAATTATGCCATGGGTCAAAGTATTCAAGGAACTAGGTACCCAAATCAAGGAAACCGGAACTACCAAGGGAACTACAACAATCGTGGTCCCCCAGGTTGTTATCAACAACAACCAAAGAGGCCTGAATTTTCATGGAGAAATCCGAATAATGAGATTCAAGCTCCTATGGGGGTTGATCCGGGTGCGAAGGTGGAAGAAGGGAAGCCGGGTTTCGAGGATACGGTGAACAGGTACATGGCAAGAAATGATGAAAGATTGAACCGTCTTGAGGCTAAGTTGGAGAAGAAGATTGATGCAAACCATGAGGATTTATCAAAGCAAGTGAAGGACCTTACATTGTTGATGGGGGAGATGGCAGGAAGTGTTAACAAGCTCAGTCAAACTATTGAGAAGGGAAAGTTTCCGTCTCAGAGTATTGAGAATTCGAAGTCGTGTAATGCCATCACATTGAGGTCAAAAACATAGTACGAGGGACCTATGAGGCCGGAATCAAATTTGGATATGTCTGGGCCTCGATTCGACCAAGATTCGACCTATCCAACAAGTTGACCCACACAGGATAGGTCGAATCGGAGCTCTGGACATAATCCAGAAGAGAAGCAGCATTGGTTCGACCAAGTCCCAGCTGATTCGAACTGGCATATAGGTCGAACCCTGGTCGAACCTGACCATCCCGAGCACTCGGCTTTCCAGAAAACCAGTTCGACCAAAGCAACATTTATTCGACCTAGACATCAGGTCGAACCTAGGTCAAACCACACCATGCGAAGTATCCTATTTCATCACATCAACAATTCGACCCTGGCGAAATTGGTTCGACCAAGCCAGCAGGTCGAACCCAAGTCGAACCCGAGCCCAGAAACCATGCAGTGAGCATATTCGACCTGGGGGATATTGGTTCGACCTGGTCAGAAGATCGACCCCAGGTCGAATCGCAAAATCAGAGAGAGTTGAGTTCCAGATGATCGGTTCGACCACTATGTACCTGATTCGACCTGTCAAGCAGGTCGAACCATGCCGAAATGCACCAGTTTCTGCACCAAACACTCGCTATGATGTGGATGCTACCCCTGTGGTTCAGAATAAACAACATACATAGATTACTGCAGAAAAGATGTGGGAAAAGGATAAGAGGTTGAGAGCCGAGAAGGATAAAGTGGAGAAGGTTGAGCGACGTGAATGGGGTATTCCCAAAACAAAGATACCACCGCCGTTTCCTTAGAAGATTGTGAAGAAGGGTTTGGAAGACAAGTTCAAAAGATTTTCAGAGATCATGAACAAGATAAGCTTGAGTATTCCTTTTTCAGAAGCAATAATGGAGATGCCATACTATGCCCGATTCCTTAAGGACATATTGTTGAAGAAAAGGAGTTTGAATGGAGTCGAAATGGTGAATTTGTCTGAAAATTGCAGCTCGATTATTTAAAGGAAGTTGCCACCAAAGATGAAAGATCCGGGAAGCTTTACTATCTTATGTGAGATCGAAAAAGGGCTGGCACGACAAGCTTTGTGCGATCTAGGGGCAGGTATCAATCTGATGTCATCGTCTATCTTTCAAAGGCTTGGTTTGGGGGAGTTAAATCCTACAACAGTTGCTCTACAATTGGCGGACAGATCGATGACGTTTCCGAAAAGAATCATTGAAGATGTACTCGTCAAAGTGGAGAAGCTAGTCTTTCCTGTGGATTTTCTTGTGCTAGAAATGGAAGATGACAAGGATAATATCCCTTTAATTTTGGGGAGACCTTTCCTTGCTACTGCTGGAGCTATGATTGATGTTCAAAAGGGGGAGCTTAAATTGCGGATGGATAAAGAAGAGGTCTTATTCAACCTTGACAAAGCAATGAAGATGCCTATGGAGTCGCAGTGTCATAGCATTGATGTGGTGGAGGAGATTGTGAAGGACGATATGACTCTGATCTTGTCTAAGGATCCTCTCGAGACATGTTTGATGGAGTCTCTTACTTATCCCACTACGGAGCTTGACGGTCTCTCCAATGAGGTATGTATTGAATTTCTTAAAAATTTACTTGCTTTGGGTGATGACAGGTATGAATTGGAAAGAACAAAGGTTGAGGAAGTCAAGTGGACGAGGAAGTACTTGCCTTTGGATAAAGAGAGCACTCCAATGGAAGAGAAGAAAGAGAAGTTGAAACCTTTGTCGGAACACTTGAAGTATGCTTTCTTAGGTGATAATGAAAAATATCTGGTAATTGTATCTTCTTCCCATAATGATGATCAACTTGAGGAGTTATTAGATGTTCTTAGGAAGTACAAGTCTGCGATTGGATGGTCTCTTGATGATTTATAAGGTATAAATCCTTTATATTGCATACATAGAATAAGATTGATAGAGGAGGCCAAAGCAAGTGTTCAGAATCAGCGTAGGGTGAATCCCGCGATTCAAGAGGTTATTAGGAAACAAATCCTTACGTGGTTAGATGCTGGAATTATATATCCTATTAGTGATAGTCCTCATGTGAGTCCATTGCATGTAGTTGCTAAAAAGGGGGGCATTACTGTAGTGAAAGCTGAGGATGGAGAAATAATAGCAACTAGGATTCCTACGGGTTGGCGTGTGTTTTGGTTATAGGAAGTTGAATGAGAATACATGCAAAGACCATTTTCCTCTTCCTTTTATGGATCAAATGTTAGATCGTCTTGCAGGGTATGACTTTTATTGTTTCTTGGATGGTTACTCGGGGTACAACCAAATCATGATTGCCCCCGAGGATCAAGAAAATACCACTTTTACTTGCCCTTACGGGACTTTTGCTTTTAGAAAGATGCCATTTGGATTGTGTAATGCACCTACTACTTTTCAGAGATGCATGATGGCAATTTTTGATGGGTTGATAGAGAAAATCATGGAGGTGTTCATGGATGATTTTTCTATTTTTGGTTCCTCCTTTGATATTTGTTTATCTAACCTTGCTACTGTTTTGAAGAGATGTCAAGAAACTAATCTTGTCTTGAATTGGGAGAAGTGTCACTTCATGGTGAGAGATGGAATTGTTCTTGGGCGTCATGTTTCTGCCAAAGGATTGCAGGTTGATCGAGCTAAAGTAGTGGAGATTGAGAAGCTTCCACCACCGACCAATGAAAGAGGAGTGCGGTCTTTCCTTGGACACGCCGGATTTTATAGAAGATTTATCAAAGACTTCTCAAAATACTCCAAGCCCTTATCTCACTTACTTGAAAATGATGTACCTTTTGTTTTTGATGATGAATGTCTAATAGCTTTTCAGGTTTTGAAAGAGGCGCTTATTACTACACCTGTCTTGATCACACCAGATTGGACTCAACCGTTTGTGCTTATGTGTGATACAAGTGATGTAGCACTTGGAGTGGTGCTTGGGCAGATGAGAGAGAAGAAGTTTGTGCTATCTACTATGTGAGTAAGACTTTCGATACAGCACAAAAGAATTACACGGTAACTGAAAAGGAGTTTTTGGCTGTTGTGTATGCATTCAACAAGTTTCGTCAATATTTGATTGGAATGAAGACTATAGTGTACACTGATCATTCTGTGATTCGGTACTTGATGAATAAGAAAGAAATAAAGCCAAGAATCATTCGATGGATTCTTCTTCTTCAAGAGTTTGACATGGAGATCCGAGATAAGAAAGGTACGAAAAATGTGTTGGCGGATCACCTGTCGAGGTTAGAGACTAGGGAGCATTGTGATAATTCTTTCGAGTATATTGAGGAGATGTTCCCGGATGAGAAGATTATGGTTGTGTTCGTTGAAGGGGCTGAGCAAGCGTGTGTGGTTGCTGCGCAAGGAAAGGATCCATGGTATGCAGATTATGTCAATTACATTGTTGTGGGGAAAATTCCAAGAGATCTCAACCGATATCAACTTGCTAAATTCAAAAGGGATGTTGAGACTTTCATATGGTATGATCCATTTGTTTGTAAGATTTGCACTGATTCTATCATCCGTAGGTGTGTGCCTGAGATGAAGATGGAGAAAGTTCTAGAGTTTTGCCATGCACAACCTAACGGGGGGCACTTAGGAGCTCAAAAGATGGCAGCTATGGTACTTCAATTCGCTCTTTATTGGCATACTTTATTCAACGATTGTGAAACCTATGTGGCGACGTGTGATAGATGTCAATGGATGGGTAATATAAGTAGGAGAGATGAGATGCCACTTCAACCGAGCATAGTAGTAGAGATCTTTTATGTGTGGGGTATCGATTTTATGGGGCCTTTTCCCCCCATCGAATGGATTTCTCTACATCCTTCTAGCTGTGGATTATGTTTCTAAGTGGGTGGAAGCGATTCCTACTCACTTGAATGATTCGAGGACTGCCATATCTTTTCTGAAGAAGCATATATTTGTCCGTTATGGAGTGCCTAGGGCATTAGTTAGTGATGGAGGTTCTCTCTTCGTCAACAAGTTTCTTGAAAAGGTGCTTAAGGATTATGGTGTTAAGCATAGGGTTACTACACCCTATCATCCTCAGGCGAATGGGCAAGCGGAGGTCTTTAACCGCCAAGTCAAAGAGATTTTGGAGAAAGTGGTAGGAACCAATAGAAAGGATTGGGTTATGAAGCTTGATGATGTCTTACGGGGGTTCCGGACTGCTTACAAGACGGTGTTAGATATGTCACCGTATCAAATTATCTATGGGAAGCCGTGCCACTTATCTGTAGAGATTCAACATAAAGAATTTTGGGCTTTGCAAAGCTTGAATTTGACTATTAAGGATGTGAAGGAGTTGAGGATAACTCACATTAATCAATTGGATGAGTTTAGAAGTCTTGATTTCAAGAATTCAGCAATTTACAAGGAAAGGATGAAGAGATGGCATGATTCTAAGATCTCATACAAGGAATTCAAGCAAGGAGATGAGGTATTACTTTTTAACTCTCATTTGAAGCTTTTCGTAGAAAAATTGAAGTCGAAATAGATGGGACCATTCATGATTCATAGAGCCTGTGGAGGGAGGAGTTTTGAGCTTATTGACAAAGATTGAGACATTATCATGGCGAATGGGCATCGATTGAAGGATTATAGGTCGCCGGATGATGCTTGTGTCATCTTTGAAGATACCTTGATCTGATTTGGTACCGTCGTGACTCTCTGACGTTAAACATGAGCGCCTGTTGGGGGCTTTCCCTCCCGTTTTTATTGCTTTATTTCTTTTGTGTGAGTAAGAAATTTTAATATTGAACGTGCTTACTTATCGGCAATTACATCTCTTTGCAAACTTAGTTTCACTTATAGTTTCTACTAAGTTTGGGGGGTGTGATGTACTTACCTCAATAAGCACCGGACATATAATCTTTTCTTTGTATCGTTTGTTAGGAGAGTTGATTTTTTGCGGTATATTTAAAATATTCAATTTTGTGTGTCGATTTTTTGCAACTTGCCTAATGTTTAGTTGTGTTTTATTGTGTTTTATACGAAGTTACTCATGAATGATGTGTTGAAGAAAAATTTTTTAATGAAGTTGTGCTCTATTTGGTACCTAATGATTCGTTTTGAAGTTTGAAGTGTGTAGGGATTGAAGAAAAAATAAGTTTGAAGCTTCAGGGGTCGGTTCGACAAGGCCAAGAAGTCGAATACGAGCCAGGAAGTCGAATTGAGATGTAAATATTGTCCAGTGAGGTGGTTCAACCTCGAGCACACTGGTTCGACCTGACAGGAGGTCGAACTAAGGTCGAACCAGTGCAAACAAAATTCCAGAAGAACAATTTGACCACGACGTGATTAGTTCAACCTTTTCAGTTGGTCGAACCAAGGTCGAACTGGTAACCTGAAACTTACAGAAGGGTGGTTCGACTTAATCCATTCTGGTTCGACCTCTTCAATAAGTAGAACCAAGGTCGAACCGAGGAGAAAACTTATCCAGAAGGTTGGTTCGACCTCGTGACTAATGGTTCGACCTGTTAAATAGCTTGAACCAAGGTCAAACCAAGTCAAGGACATTACAAGGAACGAGCAAAGAAAAGGGGAAGGAAGTGGAAGTGAGATCAAAGAAGAGGCAAGATAGGCCCTCAAAAGTGGACAACGTTACGAAGAAGCTTAGGTTACAGCAACATCAACCTGAAAACTTCAAATTACAAATGAACGAATGGGATGAGATCAAAGAAAGTGGGAAGAAGTCTCAGATAAGATAGCTCGAACAAGATATCAAGATGACGATGCGATGAGAACAATGAGCATCCGTAGGACATCTTCTGGATGTTCAACCAAGTAGGGATCCGTAGGATAATGGAGTTGAAGAGGCCGACTTACTTCCACGTCACAACGAAAGTGATCTGCTCATTTGAGATGGAGAAGGACCCGCTTGGATATCCTTATCAGTGTTGGTTTCAGCTTGGAGGTGTTCGGAGGAGATGGACTGCTGAGAATTTCAACGAGCTATTTCAGACACCGTTGGAGATTTCTCGTTTAGAGAACGGGTATTTCAATGCTAACAGTTTTTGGAGGGAGATTTCTGGAGATATTGGAGACTATAAGATCAAGAAAGCTCGTGCATCATCGATCAAGAATCTAATTTTGAGGTACATGGATAGGGTGCTAGGCAACACACTATTTACCCGCTCAGAGGGGAGCTGTGTGTCTCGAGGGGAGTTGTATGCTCTGTGGTGTATGTTGAATGGAGTGAGATTCAATGTTGGAGCTTATTTCATCATGCAGCTGCATCGGTTTAGATCCGTAGGATTTCAAAAGGTGAATATTGGAGGATTGCTGACGATTGTAGCTGAGCACTATAACCTGGATTTCACCGGCATCACACCAGTTGGAGGAGAACCCAATTTGGTTATGTTCACGTGCGTGAAGAGTGGATTCGCTCACTTCAGAGATGGAGATTGGTTCTTCACGAGGGGTCCCAAACCCTTCGATTTCATGTTTCCCTTTGCAATGAGCAACATGACAACCATTCAGGAGGAAAGGAATAAGTTGATGAACTCTCTCGGACATACCGCCCTATCAGTGACATTAAGGACCAATGGAGATTGGAGGATAGTTGTGCAGATGTGTGCGGAGGGTCGGATAGCAGAGCTGAGATAAATTGTTGCACAAGGAGAGTTTCGACCAGCAGCGCCGCAGACACCACAGCAGCCGAAAGTTGAGCACCGAGAGGAGGAGCAGCAGGATATGGAGATCCCAAATCAGCGCGATGCGCCGGAGTATGTTCCAGCAGCGCCACAACAACAGCGGGTTGTTCCGGACGATCATACACGAAAGCAGCTTTGCCTTATCCATGAGCAGCTGGCCATGATCACAGCAAACCAACTACACTGCACTCCGCAAGAGATATGATTCGATGGATGAACGCTTGAGGCTAGAGGAGAACCGATTGGGAGTGATGGATCGTGACATCAGTAGTCTTCATAGGAGATTGGACGATCAGCAGTCTGATGAGGAAGATGATGATGATGATGCTCCGAAGGAGTAGGGGTCCAGGTTTTTATTTTTCTAATTCATCTCATCCCCCTTCTTCTTTATATCTTTATAGGATATGTGTGTCTTGCGTGAGTGGCATGTATATGGTATTCGTGATGAGGATTGTTAGATGTGTGAATTTGATTGAGATACTTGTATGGATGATTTGATTGGATTATGTGATTGGATTGTATATTCATGTGTGCATGTGTTAATTTGATTGATAAGAGCAGGTATAACTTGTTGAGTACGTAGAATTCTTGTGAAATTGATCTTGATTATGTGCTATGAGGAGTACTAGGATTCTATTTACCCATGTGAGAATTTGAGCCTTTTGAATCATGCTTGATCATGATCGTTTATTCTTGAGAGAATCATCCATATGAAAGTATTCTAGAACTTGGCTTGGAGTCTTGTGTGAAACTTATAATTAATAAATTTCTAGGACATGATCTAAGGCCATTATTGTGTATTGAGTTACTTAGCCACATTTACCTTCCCAATTATCATGTATATCTTTGGTAGCCAAACTAAAAGCCTTATGAACCTTTACTTGAGCCTTGTTTATCCTATTTGTTGGTAAAGAGTTGAGGAGATTAAGTGTTTAAAGAAGATGGAAGATAGAATGTGGTTGAATGGAAGAGGAGAAGTGTATGGTTAAATCTTGTTAAGGGGTAGTGCCCGAAACTGGTACCCCGATTGTTGTTTTCAAATGGGTAGTGCCCGAAACTGATACCCCGATTGCTATTGAAAAAGGGTAGTGCCTAAAATTGGTACCCGTGTTATCTTAAAAAGATGATGTTGATGCCATGAGAAGAAGGAAATTTCAGAAACTTTACAAGTGAAAGAGACGGAAGTGGAGAAGAATATATAGTTAGATGAAGAGAAGAAGAACTTCCAAGGTAACTCTCTACTAGTGTCTTAAGTCACTTATCCAAATTTTTCTACCTTTCCAAAGAGCCAACATTACAACCCAAGAACAAGTCCTTTGTGATCCTAGTAATGAGTTGATTATAAGTTGATTTTTGAGACCCTTGCCAAGCTTATGGTCACGCGTGATTATGGATTGAGTATGAGTGTAAATACTAGCCTACTGGGGGCGATAAGCACTTGAGTGAGAGTGTAGATACTATCTTGTGAGCTAGATGACTTAGTACTCCAAATGGTAATATGATTGGGTGATGTTTTGCATGAGTAATATGTATGATGCAGGAAATACTTGTTTTAATTGATGAAATTGCATGTGTGCTATGGATTATACTTGATGATTATCGTGAATTATACACGACTCCATGGTTTGATTTGGTTGCCTCGGGACGAGCAACATGTAAGTTTGGAGATTTGATGAGTGTGCAAATTCACGAGTTTAGCACCAAAATTTATGCTACTTTGGAGAGTTTGAAGGTTGAAGCATGTGGAAAACCTATATATATTATGAAAGAGCATGAATCAGGTGTTGTTGGAGCTATTTGAGTGATTTTACTAGCGAAATTGGGGTGGAAGTGTCAAGAAGTGAAGAGATGAAGTCGAAGCTATTCATATGGGCAAAGAAAAGGCTCGGTTCGACCTGAAGGAGATCGATTCAACCTGACATGAAGTGTACAGAAGGCTGATTCGACCAAGATGGGAGGTTCGACCTGAGCAGCAGGTCGAACCGTGGTCGAATCAATGAGCAGGGAAGCTAGTTCGACCACATTGCTATGGTTTGACCTGTCCAGTTGATCGAACCGGACACCGAAGACTTCCAATAGCGTGGTTCGACCTGTGGTTCGACCAGTGATGCATGGTTCGACTTGTTGCTGAGATCGAACCGATTTGCGAAAACTTACCATATCTGGATTTTCGAGGTCAAAACACATGTGATCGCTTGAAAAGCTCATTCCAATCCCTAAAGACGTGATTACAAGTATAAAAGGAGGCTCAGGCTATGCAAGAAAAGAGAACCTAATCAAGAGATAATATACAACATCCTTGGAGAGAGAGACGATCCGTCATCCGAAGGAGCTCTGCAAGAAAGTTCCGCTGGAGATTCAAGTAAGATTGATCCATCTAACCATGATTGCTCTTAGATTAATCATGGGCTAGAGCCGCTTCGGTAGTTATAGGGTTATGAAGGTTTCATGAGTTAATTTGTATTTCGTGTGTAAACTCCGTACAACACTACTTGTGGTTTATTTTATATAAGATTGCACGTTTTTAATCCATACTCATAACCCTTTTGTTCATCAATAATTGTTGTCTAGAGTCTGAATACATAATATGGCTATTGGTTGAGTGCGTTCACTGTTGAGCAGGGTTTAATGTTATAATTCTAAGTGAAGGGATTCTGAAGTCTTATTAGAACTATCTTATATAGATATTTGTTAATTGAATCTTATTCGGGTTAATAAGTAGGACAAAGAGTATAACTTCATAGTACCTATAAAGGATGATCATATCGGGTTAGAGTACTTAGTGCACGAGAAGTAATTGATACTGATAGTACCTAGAAAGGGGGTGAATTATACGTCTTGCTCCGAGGATATTCACACGTGTCAAACGCATGTTTACTTGTGTCTATAGAGTAACTTGCATGGTCTAGCGATGCGTCCATAAACCACAAGGCAGAGTCGGACACCATCACACGAAGGGACAAATTAATTAGTGAAACTTGATGACCTGAAGACTACCTATCTTTTTACTTGATCACAACTCGTCTAATTAATTGCTTGTTATTTAATTAATAATTACTGTTATTAGATCTTTAATAGTTCAACCAACATCACAATATTTCCAACGTAGACTTATTCAACTAGAGCTTAGTCAAAGTGATAGCTATCCGTCCTTTGGGTTCAATAATGCTTGGTCACCTTTCGAAACTACAATTGATATCCTTCATATTTGGGGATTAATTGCGTGTTGAGAAATCGCTCATCAATGGATAATTGGATAAGTATGCCCAACAAACATGGAAGTTATCTTTTAGTATTTAAATAAGATATTCTGGATAATTTCCCAAGTTTTTTTACAAAGACTCAACAAAGATAGAGTATATGAAATCTTGCTGTGTATATTTGAAGTGGATTTGGTATATCACAAGTTCAAAATAACTGCTTAAGAAATAAAGTTCGATATCCTGCATGGAGCGGGTAATCTTATGTTCTCATCAGGGTCATATTGATCAGAATTATATTGCAATTTGTCCACTTCAAGTGGACAAAAGCACATTTCAGTGAACAAAATGTAAGGGGCATTTGTAGGCAGTTAAGTTTTATTGCCTAATAAATAAAAATAAAATGGAAAATATATTAAGTATTAATTAAATATTTATTTATTAAGAAATTTAAATAAATTAATTCCTAAAATAAATGAATAGGTAATTAATAATTAATATAATTATTTGAGCCCAAATCCAAGTCAAATTGGCTCAATTCAAGTCAAATGGTCTCAGTTCAAGTCAAGAAGGCCTGACCCAAATCAGTAAGCCCAGGAAATGAATCATGTGGGCCAGATTCAAGTCAACAAGCCCAGCAAATCAAATCCAGCAGGTCTGATTAAATTAATAGGCTCAAGTTAAATCCAGCATGTCTAATTAAATTAATAGGCTCATATCCAGTCCAACAGACTTGAGTAAAGGAAAAAGCCCAACATATCTTTTAAAGGAGAGAATATTTCTCAAGTGGTTATTTTCTCTACCTATAAATAAGGACCTTCAGTCCTCATTCCAGACACATTCAAGCACCCGAAGACAAGACGCTCTTGAAGAGATCAAGAACACGAGTCGTGCACATTCGAGGATCTTCAAATCTTCAAAGCTTCAAACTCAAGACATTAGGCAATCTTCAAGTCTTCAAAACTTCAAGGCTTCAACTCAAGCTTCAAGTAACTTCAAAGTAACTTCAAGTGAAGAACCGTCTCTGATCAAAGACCAAGGTGCTAAGCCTCTTCGATCCGGCGTTCTTCATATCAAATTCATTCATCCGTCTCCGTGAAGTCAACGTTCTACCAAATTGAGCGTCGTACTTCACAACAAATCTTCAAATCAACGTTTGATTCGAAAAAAGGCTCGACGCCTCCGGGTCAACGTTTTCAAGCTTCAAGTCCCAAATCCGAGCTCGGACAAGCTTTATCCGAAGATCCAGCTCCGAAAGTTGATAGAATCAAGAAGGTCAACTCAAGAGAGAAATTAGAGGATAGATAGAAGTTGTTTCTATAATTCTCAAGTTCAATCCATCACGGATTATTATTGTAATCTCTTTTGTATTTATTTTATTATAAATTCAAATTTTGTTGTTACACAAATTATAGGGCATATAAATTATACAGAGTAATTCGGGTAAGTATTTGAGTGGATAAATGAAGTATGAACCCTGTTTTTGAGAGGGGAGAATACGAAAGGAGAGTGGTTGAGAATTATGGAGTTATAGAAATTAACTTACGAGTTTTAAAAATCTAGATATAAGTTTAAAAATCACTGGTTTTCAAAATCGAAAATTATCAAATAGGTTTATTTTCAAGTTTCAAATTCAAATTTTACTTTAGAAAATTTTATTTTATTTCAATTTACCTAAAAATTTTAAATAAAACTCCCTCCGTCCCACAAAACCCTTCATACTTTCCTCATTTGTTTGTTCCACAAAACCCTTCACACCCCAAAAAATGAAAATTTACTTTATCCAACAACCCTAAAAGTTACTTTAATTTCAAATTTGTCACTACTTTTTCACACACATATCATTACTTTATACCTTTTTATTACCTAAAAATACTACAATACCCTCTAAAGTTAACAAAAGTGGTCAAAAAGTGCACATTTTCTTAAACAACGTGGAACAGTAAATATGAAGCGTTTTATGGGACGGGGGGAGTAATATCTAAGGATTCCGCATAATCCGCAAGTTTCATACTACTACAATCATATACGAAAAGATAAGTATATATACTAATATACATACAGATATTCACAAGCTCTATAAGATTCAAAGATATGAGAATGAGAGAGAGAACAAGAGAGATGGAGATGGAGCTAGGATGTGATGTTAAGTTGTTGAGCTGTTGGTTTAGCTCATACTGTACAAGAGTTGAACTACAAGACTTAACAAACAAGAGTGCGTTATTTCTCAAAATGCAATCATGCTCACAAGAATGTACCTGTTTTGGTGCACAATGGTAGATCAGTAGCTGAATCTTTGATCATTCTTGAGTACATCGATGACTGCTGGGAGGGCTCTCCAAAGCTATTGCCCGACAATCCCTACGCGAGGGCCAAACTTCGTTTTTGGGCTACTTACCAGGATCAGAAGGTAAAGATATTGACATAATGTGCATATGAGGTATGAGTATGTAACTGTACGTAGGCTAATCGTGTGGCTCTGTTCTGTAACAAGTACTGGACGTGCATGATCAAGATTCTCGTGTCGAACAATGCAGAAAGAGAGAATGCGATGGAAGAGTTCTCAGAGATGATAAAGGTGTTTGAAGAAGGAATTTCCCATAGAGGGTGTCTTTCTATCCAAATAGTACACTTGGGTATCTTGATGTTGTGGTGGGATCACTTGGATGCAACCACAGAGCATATTTTGAAGCTATTGGTGTGGATTGTGCAGCTGCAGTCGAGACAATCTTGACGCTATTTCTCTTGGGTAGATGGCCTGAGAGAGTGCCCTCTGCTGAAAGAAACACTCCCACCACACCATAAATTTCTTACCAAGATTAAGGAAACGTTCAACAAAGAATCGATTGTATCAACACACACTAGTTGAGAAACCATGCTGATTTACCTTTTATCTGAAATCTATTTGATCATTTTCATATTCACATACTCATTTTTATCACTTTTTTTGTCCCAAGTGTATTTCTAACTAATTTCAGAAAACCATGATCAGCATCCAACAAATTTCGAAAACCCTCAGTCAAACGAAGCAAATCTCAGAGGGCGTGAGAAAGAGGTTCAAAACTTATTGCATTGCAGTGATTTCAATGTAAAGCAGCAGCAGCAGCAAATCTTGAAACAAATAATGTAAGAAATCAACTTTAAACGTGAAGGCGGCAATAACAAAGTTTAGTACATAAATTCGCAAACGAGCTACACTGTGTACTCAAAAAAATAGGAAAAGAAAGGATAAGCCTAAGTTCGGACAAGCAGAATATAACAGTTGGAGTCACATTTCAACAAAAGCACAAGTAAATATCAAAATTCAATTCATGGGTAATAGCTTTCAAAATTATCTTTGGCTCATGGCTCTTCAAATTTAGCTCCTAGTAGCAAGCTTTTCCTTGGCCTTCTGTATCTTCAATACTTTCTTCACAATATTTTGTTCTTCCACCAAGAATGCTCTGATGATCCTTTAATATAGAACACAAATTTTGATTTAAGCTTCACCAAAGAATCAAAAACAAAAAGAATACGAGGGAAAAAAGATATAACCTTTCTCTTACAGCACCGCCAGATAAAACTCCACCATAAGCGCGGTTCACAGTCCGATTCCTGGATAATCTAGATCTCTTGTACTCGGCAGGTCTCAGATGAGGAATCTGCAAGCATTGGGAAAAGTGTCAAATAGACAATGCACATTAATAATTCACAGAAAAGTGCCAAATTCATTGCGCAAGCAAGTTACGAGCCAAGTTCATAGCACATGCAAAATATGTGTTAGAATCATAATGCACATAGGAAATGTGCCAAATTCATAATCACAATGTGAAATTGAGCTGTGGAGCAATTAATTTGAAGATATACAATTGAATGCTTGTACAGTTCGTACTAATAAACTAGATTATTGCATAGATGAGATTATTATACGTAATTGCCAATTAAGAAGATATGAACTAAACTCATTAACTTCTAGACTATATGTAAATTTTATAATAACAGGATAGATTTGAAAAGCCCTCAACATAATATATTTGCCTTGTTCTATCAAAATCATCCAGTTGGCATTAACTGAAGGATTCAAACCTTAATCATTCAAATTCTATTCTGGAACTAAGAAAATTATGCACACATTGGAAACTCATTCATTAATGTGTGTTCTTGTAAACTTATAGGGGAGAGTTTATGCTTATAAGTATTCATTAATGTGTGTTCTTGAACAGCTGATAAATGGTTCAAGAAATCATTCAACCTGGGCAAAGGCGAGAGAATGATCTAAAATTGAAGGTCCTTAATAAATGAGACGTTGGAATCAGAGAGTCACTACTAATAGTCTGAAACATAGATTGAATATAACTTCAATTTTCGGAATACAAAAGAAATTAATTCAAGATTATTTATTAATCCTCTTCTCCATTTTATTTCACTTTTTTGGCAGGTCTCTATTATTGTCACAATTCTTAAATCTGTAATGTCAAGTTGAAATTACTAGTCTCTGTCTATAGTTTTGTTTTACTATTTCTTACTAGGTTTTGAATGAAAAGAGCCACAATCTCATGCATTTTCTGCTGTTTGTGAGTACACAGTTACTACAATATCTTCTAGAAAAAAATAAATAAATAAATAAATAAAATAAAAAAACTGAATTTCTTTAAGAAACTCTGTGCTATCTTGCAGCATCACAAAACACCAAAAACAATCTTCCCCCCAAAATGGTGTACCCCACCATTTGAGGCCCCAACCGCCCCTGCCCTGGGAATTGGTGGAGGAGGTAAATCGCAGGATGTGCCTCAAGTGGCTTATAGGGAGGGCTCACTTGTGCTTGCAAGGGGCCAAATCCATGCCAAAGGCAGGATTCGAACCCCCACCCTGCAGCAACCAAGCTCAGCTTGAAGGTCTTTCCCCCCAAAAGGGATTTGAGACTACAGTGTAGAGTTGAATCATGAAAAGAATTTCCATAAGCAAACTCAACTATGAATACATTGCAATTTGCATCTTATCACCAAAAGCACCCAATCTTTCTTGTTTTTATTCTTCCTAATACAGGTTTATTTAAAATGAGAATGCTTGTTCATGTATCCTATTGTCATACTTTCAAGTGCAAATAGGCAGGGAAAACCATATGAGCTACTCGTTTCTTGATTTCAAATACCAATCCCTACTCCATTATTAATCAAGAAAGACTAATACACAGCAAAAGAAACCAACAACAGAGTCAATCAAACGCAAACTATCAGAAATTACTTATCATCTGGGAACACTGCTGATAAGCCTAGCTCCAACTCTGTCAAGCTGTTTCACCATTGCCACTGCCTTCAAGTTTCCTTCCCTACTGAAAGCCTCCACCATTCTCTCCCCAATTTCTCTACCTTTCTCCTCACTATCCGTCACAGCCACCGCAGTCGGCCCGGCCCCACTAATCGTGCATCCGTACGCCCCTGCTTCCATGGCTGCTTTCTTCACAGCCTCCATGCCTGGAATCAGGGGAGCCCTCCTCGGCTCCACTATCTTATCCGACGAAAGGGCTTTGCCCAATCCAGAGATATCCCCCTGCAACACAGATGCCACTAAAGCCCCTGCTTGGCTACAATTCCACACATGGTGTGACATCGTGATCTCTGGCGGCAGCGCTGCTCTCATCTTCTTCGTCGGAGCTTCGAATTCCGGATTCACCAGCACGAAATACAAGCTTTTATCGTCGGGGAATTTCAGCTGCATCAGTTCCAGAGGCTCGTAGCTTCGGATCAATACGAATCCTCCGAGGATCGACGGCGCCACGTTGTCGGCGTGGTAGCCGGATACCTTGGTCTCCGATTCGAGGCCGGCGATCACGAGCTCCGACGGCGACAATAGGCGCCCGAATAATTCGTTGACGGCGACGGCGGCCGCGGCTGCGCTGGCGGCGCTGGAGCCGAGGCCACTCCCGAGGGGGAGACCCTTCTCGAGAGAGAGCGAAAGCCCTACCGATCGAATGTGGAGCATTTTCATGACGGCGATGGCGGCTATTCCGGCGCAGTTCCAGAGGGGATTCTTGCTGAGCTTGGTGCCTGCGCCGGAGATGTCGGAGATGGAGACCTCTCCCGCGTGGACGTCCGGGTCGACTCGCAGGCTGACATAGTCTCCGATTCCGTCGACGGCGCAACCGAGGAAGTCGAAGCCGGGACCGAGGTTGGCTACGGTGGCGGGGGCGAAGGATCTGACGGAGGAGAAAAGGGGTTGGGGGTCGGAGATTTTAATTTGAGTGGCGGATGATGGTAGTGCAAATGTAGATGGGTTGAACCTGAAATGCTTTGAGAAGGATATGGAGGTGGTAGTTGCGGCGGCGGCGGCGGCGGAGGAGAAATCGAGCTTGAATTGAGAACAGCATATTGTGGCCATTGTGTGGGGGTAGGTGGGGTGGAAGGCGGAGTACAAGGGTTTAACAAGCGAGTAGTCAGTCTACCACATTTACGGTATTTAAATTAAGAATCTAGGGTGATGTTTGTTTTTGTTTTTAAAATCGGGAATGGACTTCAAAATTTACACAAAATTACCCTATATACACCTACAAACCTTATAATTTTCAATATATATTCTCTCTCTTCATTTAATATTCATTCTCTTTTTATCTCTCCTCTCTCCTCTCTTTTTTTTATAAATTAATACATTATTACACATCGATTTCACATAAATTTAAAATCTATCCAATCAAAAACCCAAAACAAACATACATCACTATTCATTAGATTTTCAAACCCCAAAATCTCATTTTCATTCTTTAACCAAACATCCCCTAACTGGATGCCCAATTAATTTTGAATCTCAATTGTTGGATTAAATTTTCACTACTCCCTCCGTCCAATAATACTTTTCACGTTTACTGTTCCACATTATTTAAGAAAATATGCACTTTTTGACCAACTTTATTGACTTTGGAGGGTATTGTGGTATTTTTAGAGAATAAAAAATAATAAAGTAATGATATGTGTGTGAAAAAGGTGTGACAAATTTGAAATTAAATGAACTTTTGATGTTGTTAGATAAAATGATGTTTTCTTTTTTGGGGTGTAAAAAGTTTGTGGGACAAATAAATGAGAAAAGTGTGAAAGGTTTTATAGGACGGAGGGAGTATTAAATTAATAGTTGAACGAAACATAAAATAAATTTAAGGGCTACGTCAGGCATTAATTAATTCTTAAAATGGCGTGGGGTGTGAAATGAATTGATAAATAGAGTACACATAGGAAAGGAATATACTCTCTCCTTACCACAACAAAGAGTGCATTTTACCATTTTTGTCTGTTCCAACACAAGAGGTGCATTTCTTTTTTAGTAAAAGGGACCCATAAAAATTCACTTTTTCTCTCTCCATAACCCCACACTTCACACTAATACACCTCCTTAAAATATTATTTCTCTCACCTCAACTACCCCCAACTACCCATTAAATATTATATCCCTTAATCTACGTGCAAAAAAGTTTCGTCACTCTTGTTGTGGGACGGAGGGAGTATAAGTTAAAATAATTATCTTGGTACTCCCTCCGTCTCGTTTCAATGTGTACGTTTGCTTTTTGCACGTTGATTGAAAAGTATTACTTCCTCCGTCCGCTTTCAAGGGTTCCATTTTACTATTTTGGGCGTCCGTACCCAAGGGTTCCTTTTTTTTTTATCCACACACACACCCACTAATACAACTAAAAAATGAGACCCACACCTCCACTAATACAACTACCCACTACACATTAAATAACAATACTCCTTAATCTCTGTGCCCAAAAGTAAATGGCACCCTTGAATCCGGACGAAGGGAGTATATTTTAATAGGGGTTAATTGCGTAAAAAACCATGAACTTTCATTGTATTGCAAATTAATCCTAACTTTTGTGAAATTGCAGAAAAAACCATGACTTGCTGACGTGTCATTTTAAGTTCACGTAAGCCCTCCAGGGGGGACAGAAAACGTCATCATTTCAAGGGTGTTAAAAAACCTTGCCCAACCCTCAAATGAATTCCCTCGCGGGCAAGCGCCGCCACCACACGAAGGAGCGCTGCCACTCTGTCTCTCTCTTATACCACCTTCCATTCTGTACTCAATCTACCGTTCATGGTGCCACCTCATCTACACTCCTCCTTTCAACCATTTCCCTCTATCTATGCTCTCATCTTTCAATCTCCAATCCTCCATCCCTCTGCAAGTCTACTTTTTCGGTCTCGTATCCTGTAAATGGCTCTCCGCTCCTCCACTACCGCCGGACTCTCCTCCCCGCCTTCTATTCTGCCGCCCTTCCTTTATATCTTGTAAGCTTCCAATTCAATCATCCTTCCCATGTTATACCAACCTTTACCCGCTGACCTAGAATTTGACAAGCGGCCCATCGTTATCCGCCGTTCGATGGTGGTGTGTCGACGGGGCATCTCGCAGATCTGTCTACGTGGCGATCGGAGTCAACCGCCAGCACAGTGTATAGGGAGGATCAAAACAGCGAATGGAAATGTCCAAGAAAGCAGAGATCAGAAGCCATAATGAATAGATATATATATACGAAGGAGAGAAGAATCGGTGAAAGGGATGTTACATCGTCGTTTCTTGAAAAATTGATAATAAACAGCTTCAGTCGAGATGTCTTTCTAATTTTTTCAGACCAACTGTCAATGGTGGTTGTTGCTTTCCTCCATATCTTTTCTATCTTTCCTTTTTTGTTTAATTATTAAATAATAATTGGAATAAAAATTTGGATTAAAGAATCTCAGGCACGTTAAATTAGCAGAGAAGCCATTGATGCGTTTGGTTGGAACTGGAAGGGAAACTATGCATAGAAATGGGAAAGAGTCTTAATTTGAAAATGACAAAACGACGTCGTTTCATATCCTACAGGGAAGATTTTAGTGGATTCAAAATGCAACATCAGCAAGTCGGGCAGCTCCATCTGCCCGATGGGTGCGATTTGTACTAATATTAAAGGTCATGATTTTTTTGCAATTTTACAAAAGTCAGGATTAATTTGCAATTCGACAAAAGTTTATGGTTTTTTATGCAATTAATCTTTTTAATAGATAGTGGGTGAAAAAATGTAATATTTGATGTGAAATGGATAGGTGTATCAGTGTTGGATGATATTTTAATTTTTTTAAGTTGGTTCCATATTCCTAAAAAATAAAACGTAAGCATTGAAATGAGACGTGCAAAACAGAAACGTAAACATTGAAACGGGACGGGAAAGTATATTGTTTAGAAATAAATTAAGTACATATATTTTTGTTACCAATTAATAATATTTTTGTATCAACGTGTGCATTGATATTGTTACATTAATTTTTAATTTAATCTCAATCATCAAATAAAATAATATAATTAAATTTTTTAAATAAAACTACCTACTATCTAGCATCCACCAACCATTTTAAAACTTATAAGCATGGGTGTAGTACATCCCATAATCGTTCTAAATTTAAAATATACTCCCTCCTTCCCGTTTCAATGTTTACGTTTGCTTTTTGAATGTTGATTAAAAAGTGTCATATTTTAATAAATAGTGGGTGGAAAAATATAATATTTAATATGAAGTGGGTAGGTGTATCAGTGTTGGATGATATATTAATTGTTTTAGGTGGGTCTAATATTCTTAAAAAGGAAAACGTAAACATTGAAATGAGAAGCGCAAAATAGAAACGTAAACATTGAAACGGGACGGAGGGAGTAAATTATATAATAATATTTCTTAAAATGTTGATTTGTATTTTAAGGGTAACTCTCTTATTAGACGGGTTATTTGTGAGACGGGTGTGAGACGGGTCGACCCATCACTAAAGTATGTTTATTGTAGAGTTAAAGTATGTTTATTAGTAATTAAAGTATGTTAATAATAATCGTATTATAACACACTAAAATCATACTTTAATGCATAATCCAACACACTTTAAAAAACATATTTTAACCACTATTAAACATACTTTATGTATACAATAAGCATACTTTAGTGATGGATCGACCTGTCTCACAAGAAACTTTGTCGTATTTTAATTTGGCTAAATCTGATTTACATATGTTTATATTTAAATTCTGTTACTCACATGAAAAACTACTCTTTAAACATATAAATTGTTATATGAAAAATTACTCTTTAAAAATATGAATTATTACTCTCAAAAAGTAGTTTTTATATTCTTAAAAAATAAGATTTAGATGTAAGAATCACTCTTATTTTAAAGAGATATCATTTAAAAAAATTTTGAAATTTGAAGAGTATTAAAATTTGCGTAAATTTTTTTTTATTATTATTATTTTGAAACGGAAGATAAAAATTTTTATATTATGAATATAAAATTGAATTTGAATCCATGAAACTAGATTTGTGGACGGATTTTGCCTTTAATAATTATACAAACTAAAAAATTATTAAATTTAAAATAAAATAAAATTTTAATATTATTTAAAAATTCGGAAAAGGAAATTATACACATTAAAAATATTAAATTACATATATAATTTAAAATTTATATTTAATATTAATGTGTATACATTCAATTACACATTAATTCAATTATGACAAAGTCTCTTGTGAGACGCTATTTATGTGAGATCATTTGTGAGACGTTTTAGAGTATGCATATTGTAGACAAAATAATTATTCGGTGTATTTTTCTTATTGTTGTACACGTAAACAAATAGATGATGCATCTAGGAATTAATTACAAACAAACGGCTATATGATATCTACAATTTAGAAAATAATCAAGGGATTCATTTACAAGCTTAAATCAAGTCAATTGTGGGATTTTATCTTCAATATCTTTTATCACCCCTTTCAAGCGAGATGTGGGATTAGGTATCACGGACGAAACAATGTGAATAAAGGACGTGCAAGACTCTTCGTAAAAATATCTGCCACTTGAAATTCAGAAGGAAGAAACTGTGTTGATAATTGCTTCGACGCAACTGACAGCTGTATATTAACCACAAACTACCCTGGTCCGCACTTGCACACTTGCTTAATTTGTGTTGACTTTGAGCTGATCTCAGCTTGTTGTTGCTGGTGTACTCGTTTCACTCATACATCATCATCATCCTCAAACTTTAAACATAAACTCGCTAATTCCTAATGTTGATCAAGCACTAGGATGAATTTTTCATCACAATTTATATATGTGCTTAATTTTCTGTTAACTAATTACATTTGATTAGATTGTGTTATGCTTGTTCAACAAGGGGATGGGGAAATTTGTGAAAGGGAGAGAGAGGGGTGGAAAAACAAGAGTAGCTAGTGGGATTCTAAATAAAAATGTTGATCCTTTAGTTAGATGTGCAGAAAATTTACATATACAAACAAAACACAATTGGGTGATCTCATTTAGCAATATAGGGGGTGTCTTTCTCGAAAAATATTGTTGTATATGAAATTGAATTGGACTCAGGCCCACTCTCTGTTCGCATTATAAATGTTTTAGTAGTTAGTCTCTTGTAAATCGGATTTATATCAAAAACACTTGTAAATCCTGTTTCTCCCTTTAATTTAAATCTCTAGCAATACATAGAGTATAACCGGATTGGAAGGGGGAGGATTTAGGGAGAGAAAAAAATCAGAATTTACATAATAAGCTATATAAATCGGGTTTATATGAGTATTTGTGATGTTTTAGTACATGATGATGGGAGTATTTGACAGGGAGTGCGATGGCCGATGCATATGGTGTAAGGAGGGGCGACATCGGGAGCTAGGGTGCTTCCATTGGGTCGACGCAGATGTATTCCGAGAAGGCCCATGGGTATTGATCTTCCTCATTCGTTTGGTGGCATAGCTGAAGTAGTACGTATATTTTGTGTATTATATTCTTGTTACTATTATAATCAATGGCTAAATTTTCGGCATGTTATTCTCAAATTTTCATCGTTGTCCTAAAGATTTAAAGGTAATTAATTAGGGAATAATTTTTTAATAAAAAATAAGTAATGGAACAGAGGTGGAATACAAAGTAGAATAAGAGATTCCAACTAGCGTGAGGGATCCGTGGATTAGTGTAAGATGAGTAAGAATGCAAATGGAAGCAACTAACAAGACCCCAATCATGTTGAAATGAAATGAAAATTGTAGTAGTTTTTGCATTCGTCTTTGGTCCCACAACAACGACAATCTTGCTTGCTAATTACTCCCTCCCTCCCTTTCTAAAAGTCTGCACTTTTCTTTTTGCCACGGAGATTAAGAAAGTAATAACTTTTAGGAATATAATGGTATTTTTATACTCTCTCCGTCCGCCTATAAGGGTTACATTTGCTTTTTGGCACGTGGATTAAGGAGTATTATTATTTAATGTGTAGTGGGTAGTTGTATTAGTGGAAGTGTAGGTCCTATTTTTTAATTGTATTAGTGAGTGTGTGTGGGTCTCATATGTGTAAAAAAGGAAATGAGACCCTTATAGGCGGACGTCCAAAATGAAAAAATGATACTCTTTGGAGCGGACGGAGAGATTATAATATAAAAATAATAAAGTATGATAAGTAGATATTGTTTTTTTGTAATTAAAGTGTATGGGGGAAGGTGATTGTTTTTTACTTTTTGCTTTTTTTTGGAATGTGCAAACTTTTGTGGGACAACCTAAAATGGAAAGTGTGTCGAGACGGAAAGAGTATATATGTTAAATTAAATTCATATATCATCGATTTTCAAATACATTACTAATTAATCATGGAAAAATTGCAAACCATTAATTATCAAATATTACCTTGGGCATGTGTTTGTAAACTTGTACATGGTTTTTATGTGTTCCTTCTATTAATTAAGGACTATTTTTTCTTTGTTCTTTGTCGCTTTTGACTGCTAGTCGGTACCATTATTAACAAAGAACATAAAATGGTTATGCATTATGCCATTTGGAAATAATAAAGTTAAATTTTCATTTTTCAAATATATACGAAGTACTTGGAGATATTATCATTTTTTCCCATAATTTTGTTTAAATCAAATTTTATTCCTATAACTTTAAATTTTTTTAATTTTAGTTATTTGTGTCAATTTTAGGCCACTAACTTGCACTGTTTTGATTTTGATCCTTCTAAAAAAACAAAAACAAAATTAAAACCTACTGAATTTGCAAAGTCCTATAAATTCTTGCAGGTTCTATAAATTATGCAAGTTTATTTTTTTAAAATGACCAAAAGTAGAAAGTTACATAATGTAAAATAATTGATAAGAAAAGATAAAAAAAATATTATTTGAAAGACAAAGTCTCTTGGGAGATGCTACTCATGTGAGACCGTTGGTGAAATGTGTTAAATTATTTCTATTATATAAATAAAGTATGTTAAATGGTGATTTAAGTATATTTTGTAATGTATGATGGATGATGAATTAAAATATGATTTTAAATGTTATAATATGATTCATTATTGACATACTTTTGTTGGATTGTATACTAAAGTCTAGCTTTTTGTATGAACAATGTTATAACAATTAATTTCAAATGAGAATCATATGATCAAATGATTGCGTCTTATAATTTATTTATATGTTCGATGCAATAGTCCACTTACTTTATACTGCAGATAATATGTTATGCGACAACACGCGGAAGATCATATTATTAGTTTCCTTATAAAGTATAAACAGATGCTCACAACCGAGATAGACGGGGACTCTCTATCGGGATGGTTGTAGTGTGGTTTGATATTAGCTTATCTTGGCTATAGAATCACATTAGTGCACTTGTGTGTATTGAGCAGGACCACTTGAAATCGTTCGACTTATACTGACTTATAGGAGAACTTGATCTCAGTTATTATGGAAGTTCGTGCTCTTAATCCCTATACAATAACCTCGATACGTAGGGCAGTATGTATTTCTTTAATTCATCAATGTGTGAGATTTACATGTAATTAAATCAAGAAACTCGATAAGTTGGGAAGTAGTGCTGTCTCTATGGTGTGCTATTGATTGTAGAAGGAATCCGTGTCCGTCATAGATTGATGATGTCCCCTTGAGGAGCTCATAAGGATTATCATGTAAACCCTGCAAGTGGAATTTATTCCGGCATGATAATGAGGTTGAGTGGTACTATTCTTGGATGAGATATTAATTAATTGGGTTGTCAGTAACTTAATCCCAATTAATTAATGGACATTGCATATCTTAAACATGGGGAGACTAATGGACTCATAATAAGAAGGAGCCCAAAATGTAATTTTGGGATTGGTACGGTAGTGCAATAATAATATTTTAGTGGAATATATTATTATTATTGGACTTAAGTATAAGCTTTGGAATAAGCTTGGATACTTAAGTCCAATGGAGACCCAACTCAATATCTCCTCCTGGTCCCCGCTGTAGCCCATGTATATAAGTCATCTCAACTTATCTGGAATCCTAATCTAATTCATTATTCACGAGTGATGAGGGTTGAGAGCAGATTAAGGAGGTCTCTTAGATCGTTGCCCACACGACATCTAGATCGGACTTAGGACATACTGCAGAAGATCGGAAGGTAGTTTGCTGCTGCTGTCTGCCACCTTGAGAAATATATATAAACTCGTACAGTACTCCGAATTTAATGATCAATATACTGACAGAAAACCGTTGAAGAGAGGATCGATTGAGCGCAAAGATCACTCAATTTTGACATCAGACGAGGAAGTTATGGGCATTCTCGTGGGACTGCGCAGGCTGCCAGCGAGAATCCATCTCCTTCAACATACTCTGGTGAACGGTAATCGTTTCTATGATTTATTGCTTTCGTTGTGATAGAAACGCATGAAATCCTAATGGATCACGTTAACCAAATGATCAAATGCCAAAAATTGGTATCAGAGCTTCGGTTTTGAGGTGAAGCGTGACACGTTAGGCTAGGGTATATGTGATTAGTTTTTCAAAATTAGGATTGCATGTTAAGGGTTTTGGTTTTACTGCTAAACCATGAATATCCCTATGTGATATATACCCTATATCATACCTATTTTTTCGATGGTTGAGTGTGAGAGGAATTGACGAAAACTGTTCGTCAATTTCACATGGAAGGAAGAAAAAGAGAGCAAAAACAGAATTCACGTTTTTGAGAGAAAAACCAGCGCAGTGATATTGCAGAGGCAATAATCGGAGTTTCAACCGTCGGATCGAGCTAAATTTTGGTCAGCACGTTCGGATTTTGTGGATGTACATTCTGAATAGTGAAGATCGTATTTGGAGATTTTTGTTATCAGGAATACGCCAAAAATAGAAGCAGGTTTTTGGCTGAGCTTCGATTTTGTGGTGAAGCGTGACATGTTAGGCTAGGGTTTATGTGATTAGTTTTTCGAAATTAGGATCGCATGTTAAGGGTTTTGGTTTTACTGCTAAACCATGAATATCCCTATGTGATATATATCCTGTATCATACCTATTTTTTCGATGGTTGAGTGTGAGAGAATTCGACGAAAACTGTTCATCAATTTCACATGGAAGGAAGAAAAAGAGGGCAAAAACAGAATTCACGTTTTTGAGAGAAAAACCAGCGCAGTGATATTGCAGAGGCAATAACCGGAGTTTTAATTATCGGAACGAGCTGAATTTTGGTCAACACGTTTGGATTTTGTGGATGTACATTCTGAACTGTGAAGATCGTATTTGGAGCTTTGTGTTGTCAGGAATATGCCGAAAACAAAAGCAGGTTTTTGGGCGATTTTATTTTGCGCAGTCGAGGGAAAAGAGCCGTTTCTCACAAACTAACCGTTGGATCGACCTGTAATTTGGACAGAATGTTTAAGACTCAGAGAAGTAGATTGTGGACGGTGAAGATTGGATTCTCAGATTACTACAGTTGCGAACCCTGAATGATAGTTGGTGTAGTTTGATGTTGCGCGTTGGGCTGAACTTGGTTCCGTGCAAGTAGGCCCTTGGAAGAGCGACAGTCCGGGCGAGGGGCACTTGTCAAGGCACATAGTGTCGTGCACAGCATAAAGCGAATGGCACGGCTGGGCGCTTGGAGCGCTCTCTGACACACATGACGGGATATTGGGTAATGCATGGAAGCTCCTCACGGATGGCCACATGGATGCCTGTATGGTGGAGCACAAGGGTAAGGCTGGAGGCTGCTGACCTCCGTGAGTGTTCGCACGATGCTGGGCATGTGGGCGAGCTGTTTAGGAGCATGGTCGAGCATGTTGACGAATTGCAAGGCTGGGCGCTCAAAGGTGCTGCTTGGCGTGCTGTCGGCGATTGGGACTCCATGGCGAGTAGATGGGCTTCCGAGCATTAGACGGGCGTACAAAGTGGCACACACGGAAGCTTGACTGGTCACACGGGGAAAGCATATGCGCCCGATGGCAAGCGTGTGGTTGGTGGCGAACAATCGAATTCACCATATTATATAACTGTCATAATTTGATTTAATTATCTAATTATTGTTATATATGAATGCATGATTCTCTATGATTTATTGCCTTAAATAGAAGCATGCTAGATTGCGTATTATATTTGGTATATTATATGCATGTATGCTGGAGTGTTGATCAAGTCAACTTATTTTTGGCAATTTATTTCCTTATATATAACTGCTATAATTATTTTATTGGTCAATTATTGTTATATATTTGGAAGTATGAGCATGCTAGGTTGCGTATTTTATTTGAAATATTATATGCATGTAAAAACCCTTGCTATTAAATAATTAAGTGGGAGAGGGGATTGATAATTAATTCCCGTGGCCTCCATTATTGGTTTGTAAGTGATGTGAGTAAACTTGCATGTTGACAATAGGCCTTCTGTTGGCAATTGGATCGTGCGATTCAACGTGATCCGTTAGGATTAACAGGCAAACAAATCAGCGGAAGCAAAAATAATGTTTACCGTACTTCTGGGTTGATGTAGAGGATGAACCGTTGCAGAGAACCACCTCTTAATCTTTTGCTGTATGTCCCAAGTCGAATCCTGCTGTTGTGTGGGCAACAATCCGCAGGATTCTCTCAATCTGCTCCTGTTCTTTTCTAACTGTCAAATGAGGCACTGACTTAGGGTTAACAGGAGCTGAGATGACTTATGTAGTTGGGCTACAGCAGGGACCAGGAGGAGAAATTGGGCTGGGCCTCAATTGAATTTAATTAACCAAGCTTAGCCCAAAGCTTTTAATTAAATCTAATAATAATAATATAGTCCACTAAAATATTATTACTGCACTACCCGTCCAATCCCAAAATTATGTTCTAGGCTCTTTATTATAAGCCCGATAGTCTCCCCATGTTTAAGATATACAATGTCCATTAATTAATTAAGTTACTGACAACTCAAATTAATTAATATCTCATCCGAGAGTAGTACCACTCAACCTTATTATCATGCCGGAAATTAATCCACTTGCAAGATTTACATGATAAACCTTATGAGCTCCTCAAGGGGACATCATCAACCTATGACGGACATGGATTCCTTCTACAATCAACAGCACACCATAGATACATCACTACTTCCCAACTCACCGAGTTTGTTGATTTAATACATATAAATCTCACTCATTGATGAATCAAAGAAATACATACTGCCCTACGTGTCGAGGTTATTGTATAGGGATTAAGAGCACGAACTTCCATAATAACAGAGATCAAGTTCTTCTATAAGTCAGTATAAGTCGAACGATCTCATGCGGTCCTGCTCAATACACACAAGTGCACTAATGTGATTCTATAGCCAAGACAAGCTAATACCAAACCACACTACAACCATACCGATAGAGAGTCCCCGTCTATCTCAGTTGTGAGCATCTATTTATACTTTATAAGGAAACCGATAATATGATCTTCTGCGTGTTGTCGCACAACATATTATCTACAGTATAAAGTAAATGGACTATTGCATCATGCATATAAAATAAATTATAAGATGCAATCATTTGATCAATGATTCTCATTTCAAATATTGTTATGACATTGTTCATACTAAAGCTAGACTTTTAGTATACAATCCAACACCTTCCTCCCTAACGGATGGGTTTATTCACGGATCACTGGTACAGACTTCACTAAATAATTATTGTTTGTTATGTGGCACATGAACTTGCGTGTTGACATAGACCTTCCTCCCTAACGGATAAGTTAATGTGTGGTTCACTGGTACAAACATATAATTGATGATTGTAGGAAGTTACCCGAGCGCTTGTGTACTTCTCCAACTGTAAGGCACATAAGCTCGCACAATGGACTTGGGATCAAATAATGGTGTACACTTAGATGTAAATAATTAGTATCCTCCCCAACGGAGTCACTGCTATTATTTGCATGGCTAAAGAGGAACCGACTATTAATTATTTTGTCATAAAGTTAGGTTGACAAATGAAATTAATGGGTAAAACCTTCTCTTGTAAATGTTCGGATTTCTAAACGTCCATACTAACGTGGCTTGCAGACTCATGGTGCTTGAGATGTCGGTGAATTTATATTTTATATTGTTTTGAGGGAATCAATATAAATGGATAAATTCGAAGATTTGATCGGTGTATTTATTTGTGATTCTCTGAATTTCGAATGGTTTTATCTGCTTATTGTTAACTAAAAGAAATTATATTTACTTGTCCAAAATTAGATGATTAGAAAAGAATCTTGGATTCGAATTTTACTGCTTAAGAATTACGTGTGTGTTCTCACAAAAGACGTATCATGATGCCTATTAAAGTCTCTAGTGAAGAGATAAGAGATTCATAGAAATATGATGCTCTCATGTAACTCTTCGAATACTTGAGTAAATTAAAAGGCGGTAAGTCATGATTGAATTAGATGAATGAATTGGAAATACATGGAATAAAAGTTGAAGGGGAAACCCAAGTCAATTTTATTCTTCATAATTGCCTAGATGTTTTGAGTAAGTTTCTCCTGAATTACAAGAGGTTGTATATGGTGGGAAACTTCTGATAAAATATGTGGTAAAGGAAATCCAATTTCATAAAAGGAGTGAACAAGGAGAGAATCTTACTTGCTAGTCGTTGAAGCATGATTAGTGATGGTACCTACTGATATGTTGTGTAGATATCGGAATCACTAAATGTTTATTACTAAGTGAGGATAAGATTATTTTATACATGGGTAATACTATGAGAGTAGTGGCTGTTGCAGTGGGAGTTGTTTATTTATCTTACGATATGAATAAACGTTTGATTTTGTGAAATTGTCTTTACGTACGTTTTTATAGAAAGAATTTGTTTTCGGTTTCTACGCATTAATAGATGGATACTCCATTTTATTTAAATGACATGGTCATTATAATGAAGGATAGAGTTGTAATCTGTTATGGTACGTTGGTGAACAATTTGTATACTCTTAAATCATGTATATTCCACATATGAAACAAATAGTAATTAATAATGCTTCTTCTGATCTTAGTAAGAGAAAGGAACCTTCGGAGATGAACTAAACATGCATTTGGTGTCTAAGACTAGATCATTTTACTTGAGTAGGATTCACAAGTTGATAGCAGATAAACCGTAAGGTGTATTTGAAGTGGAAACTATCGGACTTGCGAGTCTTACTTGGAAGTAAAAGTGATTAATTGCTTTTTAAGGCAATGGGGAGTAGAGCCAAAGATATATATGCTGGAATTAGTTCACTCTGATTTAAGCGATCCTAAGATTATTCGGACGAGAGATGGTTATGAATATTCGTCAATCGATGATTATTCTACATACCGATATATTTATTTGATGCACTGCATGTCTAAGTTCTTTGATTAATTCAAGAATTGTAAGGCTGGTACAGTGAAGCGTCATGAAAAATATATCAAGTCATTACAGATTAATCATATGGCGAGAACCTCTTAGGATAATTAGGAGCTATTAATCAGAGGTTGAGATTAAATCTCAAATTGTTTACACCGGGCATACCCCAGCTGAATGGTCTGGCGAATAGAAGGTGTAGCACTTTTATGAAAATAATTAGATGGATGATGAATTATTTGGAATTACTAAATTCATTTTATGGGTATGCCCTAGAAACAGTAATTCGTATGAATGTTTGTCTATTTGTGGGATATCCTAGAAAAATGAAGGGTGATTTATTTAGTCCAAAAGATCGAAGGGTGATTGTTAACACAAACACTAGATTTTTGGAAAAAGACTATGCATTAAATCATAAACCCATATATAAATTGTTCTAAAGGAAGTGAGAGGGAAAAACACAAAGTATTAGTACCAAGTGTACAAGAGGATATACCACAAGAAAGCTGCAACGCGTGTCACATATGATATACAATTTTGCATGTAGCGCCTTGTCGTAGTGGGAGGATTGTTCATCAACCGAAAAAATATATGTTTTGGGAGAGTCATGAGACTTGGTCCCTAGTAAATATGGTATGGACCCACGGATACGACGAAGCACTACAAGATAAGAATACAATATCTTAGCAAGTTGCAATGAATGTTGAATTAGAATCGATGGATTCTAAATTAAATTTGGAAGCTTATAAAACCACTAAATGGTGTAAAAGCCATTGGAAGCGGACATACAAGAATAAAAGAGGATCATAGAATAAGGTGAAAATCTTATAAGCAAGCTTGTTGCGAAAAGGTATACTAAAAAAGAAAGGGTTCGATTATGAGAAAACCTGTTCATCGGTAGCTATTCCTATGTTGATTCGAATTCTTTTATTTGTTGCTATTCATATGAAATATGAGGATAGCAAATAGATGTCAAGACAGCTTTCCTGATTGGAAGTCTTGAGGAAAACATCTATGTGGAGCAACCGGATGAATTCATTGAAAAGGGCTAAGAGCATTTTGATAGTAAGCTTAAAAGTGTCTATTGATGGTCTAAAGCAAGCTTTAAGTTCATGAAGCATCCGTTTGATGAGGTAATCCAGTTATATGGATTTAATCAATGCTCGAATGGGTCTTGTGTATTGTAAAGAGTGATGGAAACGTGGTGGTATTTCTTGCACTATACGTAGATAGTATCTTGCTCATTGGAGACAATGAAATAGTATTGTCGGGCGTATGGGTATGGTTTATAAAGTAGTATGAAATAAAGGACTCAAGAGAAGCAAAAATATCCTTTTGGTCATGGTAATACGGATCACAAGAAAGGATGTTATGCTTATCCCAAGTTTCATGAAATGATACAATCCTTACTTGTTTTAGCATGTGACTTTATCTAAAGAAATGTGTCTTGTGACACAAAAGTAGATAAAGAAGATGAAAGCGGTTCCTTATGCTTCGACAAATGAGGAAGCTTAATCTAAGGAATGCTATGCACGAGATTGAATATTTGTTTTGCCGATTGCATTAACAGTGGGTATCAACGTAACCCAGAACAAGAATGATGAATTGTGGTAAGACATATATAAAGTGCCTGAGAAGGACTGGAAATTATATATAGGCTTACAGGGCAGATTCACTGCTTCTTGTGGATTACGTAGATTTGTATTTTTTAGTCAGATTGGACGGCAGTGAATCCACCTCAAGTTTATGTGTTTAATTTTAAGAAGTTGAGTCATAGTGTGGAGGAGTGTTATATAGAAATATATTTCAGACTCCGGATTCCATTATGAAAAGATGATAAATTGCAGCCTATGAGGCAGCCAAAGTATCTGTATGACTCTAGAAACTTCATGATGGACTTTGATGTGATTCTAAGTTTACCCAAGGTTATCACAATTTATATTGATGATATTGGTGTAGTTGCAAACTTGAAGGAATCACAAGTCCATAAAGCAATTAAACATATGGAGCGCGAGTACCACCTGTTACGAGAAATCGTATGATGAGGGGAAGGTTGTTGTCTCCTAGATTGCATCGGATGATAACTTAGTAAATCCATTTACAAGGACCTTAAGATGAGAGCTTTTCATGGCTGTGTAGTGGGAGTGAAAATCAGATGTATGGCAGAAGACATGACAACATAGTCTTTTAGTATAAGTGAGAGATTGTTGGATTGTATACTAAAGTCTAGCTTTTTGTATGAACAATGTTATAACAATTAATTTCAAATGAGAATCATATGATCAAATGATTGCGTCTTATAATTTATTTATATGTTCGATGCAATAGTCCACTTACTTTATATTGTAGATAATATATTGTGCAACAACACGCGGAAGATCATATTATCAGTTTCCTTATAAAGTATAAACAGATGCTCACAACCGAGATAGACGGGACTCTCTATCGGGATGGTTGTAGTGTGGTTTGGTATTATCTTGTCTTAGCTATAGAATCACATTAGTGCACTTGTGTGTATTGAGCAGGACCGCTTGAGATCGTTCGACTTATACTGACTTATAGGAGAACTTGATCTCAGTTATTATGGAAGTTCATGATCATAATCCCTATACAATAATCTTGACACGTAGGGCAGTATATATTTCTTTGATTTATCAATGGGTGAGATTTACATGTAATCAAATCAACAAACTCGATGAGTTGGAAAGTAGTGATGTCTCTATGGTGTGCTGTTGATTGTAGAAGGAATCCGTGCCCGTCATAGGTTGATGATGTCCCCTTGAGGAGCTCATAAGGATTATCATGTAAATCCTGTAGGTGAAATTTATTCCGGCATGATAATGAGGTTGAGTGGTACTACTCTTGGATGAGATATTAATTAATTGGGTTTTCAGTAACTTAATTAATTAATGGACATTGCATATCTTAAACATAGGGAGACTAATGGACTCATAATAAGAAGGAGCCCAAAACGTAATTTTGGGATTGGTACGGTAGTGCAATAATAATATTTTAGTGGAATATATTATTATTATTAGACTTAAGTATAAGCTTTGGGCTAAGCTTGGATACTTAAGACCAATGGAGGCCCAACCCAATTTCTCCTCCTGGTCCCTGCTGTAGCCCATGCATATAAGTCACCTCAACTTATCTGGAACCCTAATCTAATTCATTATTCCCGAGTAATGAGGGTTGAGAGCAGATTGAGGAGGTCTCGTAGATCGTCGCCCACACGACGTCGAGATCGGACTTAGGACATACAGCAGAAGATCGGAAGGTAGTTTGCTGCTACTGTCTGCCACCTTGAGAAATATATATAAACTCGTACAGTGCTCCAAATTCGATGATCAATATACTGACGGAAAGCCGTCGAAGAGAAGATCGACTGAGCTCAAAGATCACTCAATTTCGACATCAGACGAGGAAGTTATGGCCATTCTCGTGGGACTGCGCAGGCTGCCAGCGAGAATCCATCTCCTTCAACATACCCTGGTGAACGGTAATCGTTTCTATGATTTATTACTTCCGCTGTCATAGAAACGCATGAAATCCTAATGGGTCATGTTAACCAAATGATCGAATGCCAACAACTTTAACTACAAATAAGTATACTTACCTATATAATAAAGGGAGATTTTTTTTTATACAAAATTGTTAAACCAAAATTAATACCGACATTCTTAGAAAGAACATATTAAATCTACCCAATAGTCAAATTTTTGACCGTAATACCCTTAATTGCAGAATATCAATTTTGCCCGGTGGGTATTGAACTCTAACCCCCCAACCAAACCACCCCAAACCCCCCCCCCCCCCCCCGCCCCTTCTACCTCATCCATTCCCCCTCCCTGAATCCAACCACAAACCCACACCCCTACCCAAACTAAATCACCCCCCAATTTTTTTCTTTCAAATTTTAAACTATCGATCTCCTCTATCTTCTTTCAAAAATTAGAACTCAAACGTGGAGATGAACTGAAATATCGAAGCATATCCACAGTCGGATTTTGAATCTGATTTCGAAGCCCATTTAGATAGAAAATTTTGAGATTTTGTGGATTGAATTTCGAATCCCAATCTTCGTCGTTGTTGAATCGACTCTGGTAGAATCATTTCGTGTTGTTCTCTTACTTTATGAAGCCCTCCGATGTAACCTCGTCGAAGTATTCTCGCCCTCTTCCATCTCGCCATTAATTTCGAAGGTATGATTTGGTAATAGAATCTGTTCGCTCTTCGTGTTGTGCGAGTCTTTCATCTTTAATTTTTTTTCTTCAAATTGGTGATTTGAAGTGATGTTGAATCATCCGTTTCTGTGTATTGTTATCGAAGTTTGAGTGTAATAGAAAAGGGCGAATTTTACTGGCAAAATTATGTGAGTTGTATAAATTTTCTTCTGAACACAAGTTTTGCATTGTTATATAGAGATACAGAGAATAATTCCCCTTTTTCGCTAAGGCATGAATTGCATAATTGTGGTCATTTTCAATTTCAATCCGCTGTGGGCAAGATTTATATAATATTGGTCACAAATATTATTAAAGGCTTATCTATTGTTAATATCTCACTTGATACTTCTTGGATCTCGAATATAATGGGGGACCACTTGGTGAAGGGAATTGAAATTTATTCTTTATTGCATGTAGTTTGAAATGAGTATTTAGAAGTGGCTGCTGATTGAAGTGAAAGACAAATTGTTTTGAAAGAGGTTTCTTGTTTTTGACAAATTTGATCTAATGTAGCCTCAACATCATCATTACAGTTCTGTTATAGGGGAGGGAATATGGATGCATTGACATTGTTTGTTTCCCATGTAGCTTTTCATTTCGAAGGGTGAAAACTTGTTATACTACAACAATGGTGTAGAATTTGGATTACAATGGTAGTGCTTATTTTCTAATAACTTGATGTTCTATTATTCTGTGATGGATTTACTTAGAATTAGGTGTTGAATGCATATATCTTCCTTTCTGTTGATTTAGAATGGAATGATAGAAGTAGTAAATTTTTATTTTAAACTAGTTTTTTTATGCATATATATTCTTCTCTGAAGAGTGAAAATGGGATGCTAGAAGATGCAGTAATTCAATATTATCAGCCTTTTTTAGTAAATTTGAAATCATATTTTTTAGAAACCTAATGCTGAATTTTAATATCTTATTTCGCATTTCGTAAGCTGTTTTGTAAAATAAAGACATAAACTGATAAAAAATAGTCAATAGTATAAAACATAGTATAACTAGAAGTTGTGAGATTTGGTGGAGATTAAGCATTCCTAAGTTGATAAATTCCAACTTTCAGCGCTGGTTGCTCACGCAACGACTCCTTGTATCTCACATTTATGCGACATACCCCGTCATAAATGCCATGTATATTGGTGTAATTGGTTGTCTGAATAGGAGTCAATGTGCATCTTCCTAATAACGAATGGTATTTGTGCAGAGTTTAGCGTACATGATTACCTGCAGAAGCCCCTATATGGCTGACCTACCTACATGGCCACCTACATGTATACCTAAATGAATACCTTCATTATGATCTATATGATGACCTATATGATCACCAGTATGACTGCCTACATGAAAACCTGTATGATCACCTCCAATATGATCACATACTTGATCAAGAAGACAGATCCTTTCGAATACGGAGTACATTTAAAGGGTTTAAATTGTTGATCACTTATATGATAACCTTTTTGTACCCGTCAATTAGTTCATAATTTATGTATTGGGGTTGTTTTCGTAGATGTAATATTTTATTACACTGATTACAGTAACCGTAATGTAGTACTTTTTTGGGCAGGTGATCCAATCCAAAGAATAGGATGGGCAAGGCACATATTGAAAATCTAGCATCCATTTCAAAGAGGGCCGATCTTGCAGTATTTAATGTGATTCGGGATAAACTCCACTTTTCAGTTTTGGCAAGGTTCCGGGACAGTTGCTTTGGGCAGCTCTTGGGGCTGACCGATATTCAGTTCCAAGGGCAGATTTACCTTCAGCTGTTGTTATGTCTAGATGTGGAATTATCGTCGGACGTCCTGACTTTTCGAGTGAATAATTCCATAACACATTGTGGGCCAAGAGAGTTTGCACTTGTTATGGGTTTGGCATTTGGTCCTTATCCCACCATTGCTGAAGGAAGTAAATTTCAGAGTCGGATATTTGGGAACTTGGCTGTCCTTTCAATGACTGATATTCGGAGCAAGCTATCGGATGGGTTAGACGATGAAGACCAGCTAAGGGTAGCTCTTCTGAACGTGTTGGGATGTGTGCTGTTGCCTCAGGGTTCAAAGTGTGGTAATCTTGACCTCGAATACGTAGACCTTACGGACAATCTAGAGAGTTTAAACTCGTTTCCATGGGGTCGTGTCACGTTCAATCACCTTCATTCTGATTTTAGGTTGCTGAAGAATAGGGTTTTTGGAAAGAAGGCAAAGTATGATGATGCTGGAGGGGGCAGAGCGATGGTCGACGCCAATGGCTTTGCCATTGCTCTGCTCTGCTGGGCTTATGATGCTATCCCATATCTGGGAAATAAATACGGAGGCTTGTTGGAAGCTAATCGTGATCTAACCCTATGTATTCTGCGCTGGTCACCAAATGTGCGGGCCAAGTACACGGATCTGAGGAAGAAAGTATTTTTTGATCTCCGTGGCGGGGATAAGAATTCTTCAAATGTAAGTTATCAGTATCAGTTCAAAGTTGATTCTTTTAATAATTTACAACATTTAATTCATTCTATCTTGCAGGTGGTGGTTAACGGACGTGTAGAGCCTTCGGCGATTGAGCGCGAATCTGCTTCATACGCTAGCGCTGTCACTTGAGAGGAGGAGTCTGCTATACGTCTTCACGGTACCTCGATGGATTTGGGTTCAGCACCGGATGCTCATGCGCATGGCTCTTCAGATGATGCAGCTCCCCGCTCAAAGAAAGCACATTGGAAGAGAAAATTTGTAGAGATTAAAGCTGATATCGCAGAAGTTAAGACTGAACTTGCAGAAGTTAAGAGTATTCAGTTGTCCGTGTTTGATGAGTTGAGACGAATAAGAAGGTGTGTAGACAGGCTTATCTCTCTTACCACAAGTGGACAGTATAGCAGGGAAAGAGAGTAGATCTCTCCTTCCCGGGGGAGGTTTGATGGTGAAGGTTCTAGTGAGGCAGGCGGTGATCTTGAACACATCCCCAGTACAACTCCACCTGCCACCACTCCAACAAATGATAGTGTTGACCCTTCCACAGCCAATCCTAAAGCAAGTGAGCCTAAAGACATCCATGATGAAGATCCTAATGCAGTTGAGGGTGATAGTGCAAATGTGGGGACACCGATTGGGTGTGTTGAGCGAAACCCAACCAGTTCACCATTTTCAATGCTGCCAACGTATTCTCCTCTAAAGGATAATGCTGTCCCTTCTCCAGCCCCTCCCCATGCTAGAACGGTTGAGCAATTGAACGATGCAGAAAAAAGGAAGATGGGGACAACACGGTAGGAGATGAGACGCTGGTTGCAAGTGTTGATGTTAGAGTAGTGAGAACCCCGATAAAGAAATATGCCCACGGTCCTAAGGAGGTAAAATTAACATATATGTACAACCGTTGATTACATGATGGTAATGCACACCACAATATTCTAAATCAGTTGATCTCTACATCAATTAATATAGTGGGTCCATTTGTTATAAACAGCAGGGTAAAAATAACAAGCCAGTGAGAGCAAGCCATCGGACAGTATTCCCAAGTCCACAGACGAGGACGCCATACACCTGTGAGGGAGCAGGAAATAAGAATAAATCTTCAAGTATTGGCTCCGGTGATATATCTGCTGGTGAATACCCGTGTGATCTGATTGAGGAGTTTGAGAAGTGGTGGCACGAGACAAAGAAGAATGAAACTGCAGTACTTGTTTGTATTGATCCCAATTGAACACTCTTGAATTGGTCATTCATGGATAACATACACAGAAATGATGGCTGGTTGTCCACAGAGGTAATGGCAATCGCTTCTATTATCGATTTTTGTTAAGTGATTTAGTATAGTTAGTATTGCGGGTTATTATTTAAGTGTTAGGTTTTCATGTTTTTGATAAACCCATTACAACTCCCATCACTACAACATATTCCTGATGTTTTTATGTGGAAGTTTTTGTCTCAGAACATGGACTGGCTCTTGACTTTAGGCGTCCAGAAGTCAATTAGATAGCCTGATCACTTTGTAGAAGATTGGACGGTGGTGAATGTTAATTTCTTTGTTAGTACCACTGTTTATTAAAAAGTAACTAATTGACTTATCCATCTAATGCACTTAACATTGCATCTAAAACTTTTAATTTGAATATTTTCTTTGCCATCATAGAACAAGATGCAGTTACTGAGTGAAGATTTCTTGAGCAGCAAGCGCGGTAAGCCCGATTGGGATTGGGATGACCGCTTCAGTGGAATTTCGGCTTGCATCGATGGTGAACTACCGGAGTGGGGCAATAAGCGCAAATGGTGCGACATAGACAAGATATACGGGATTGCAAATGTCAACAGTAATCATTGGGTACTATATGTCATACATCTCTCCCATCGTTGCATTGTCATCTATGACTCCAGCCTCAAGATAATGAAAAGAAGGTACCGATAGGAGTTTGAGAGACTGTCTACCATGCTCCAATCCATATTAATTCAGTACAATTTGACCCCCAACAAGGACGTAAAGAAACCTTTCAAGGTGGAGTGGTATCCCAAGTGTCCCCAACAAGAGACCGGCAATGACTGTGGACCACTTAGTGTCTTATTTTTTGACAGACTAATCAGGGTTGGTGGTATCGTTGATGATATTGATGTTGGAATTTGTTCGCATGCTCGAGTAAGGTGGTGTGCCAAACTTTATAAAGATGACTTTATAAGACAGATTTGATGGATATTTTGGTTTATGTTTTTGATCAGTAGTGCCATTTAATGGGGATAATTTGGAATGATTCAAGGATTTGTTTCTAAACTGATAGAGTAATTTGGTTTTATAACTTGAGGTAGTGTATTTGATTAGTCATTGTAGTTTGTTTCTTTATGTTAGGTCTTGTTGTCCATGATTTTCTGCAATTAGTAGCTTTTCCATTCGGGAAACTTCATGATTTAAATAAGTATAGCTATAATACTCAATTATATGATATTAATAATACATTATACAGGGATTTTATAATTTTTATTTTTCATAATAGGTAACCATACTGGTAGTCATATAGGTAACCAGTATATTCCATGTTCTGGTAGTGGGGATGGTGGAAAGGCCTTCCAGATGAGTTTGGTTACTGCAGGGTGGGGGTTCGAATCCTACCATAGGTTTCTAAATTGATAATGTGTTACGATTTATAAGCAGAAGTATGTTTACCTTCGTGGCAGGGCATGCATAATAGTACCCATGTTGTTTTCCATGCAGGTGGGTATATAGGGCATCATCATGTTTACAAGCGGGTAACCAAGTTGGTGGTCATATAGGTCACCCAGCCTAGTGTCATCAAAGCAACCAAGCCAGTTGTCATGTAATTAACCCAAAAAAAAGTGATTGGGCCTGAGTTGGCCAGGGGTTTTAAATAGTATGCAACTTTGACGCATATTTGGGCCTCAAAAATAAATCCCAAACTTAAAAACTAAAAATTCATATGTGTTTCTAAAGTTTTCTAGGCCCGAATTCACTTAGGGTTCAATTTGGGCCTCAACAGTAATAAGTTAATCTATTGGAGCCCATTGGAGAATAATGATCTGCATTTACCCTTATGAAATGCATCAAACACCAGTATTGATACAACCAATGAAGTGAAGTGCAATTACTTCTATATTCAACTCCCACACATACACTTCCTTTTTGTAGTAGCATTAAACGGTAATGTATCTAGCTAAAAATAAAGGATATCATTTGTTCTTCTAACTTTTTCTTACCTTGTATATGTTGGATTGTATACTAAAAGTCTAGCTTTAGCATGAACAATGTCATAACAATATTTGAAATGAGAATCATTGATCAAATGATTGCGTCTTATAATTTATTTTATATGCACGATGCAATAGTCCATTTACTTTATACTGTAGATAATATGTTGTGCGACAACACGCAAAAGATCATATTATCGGTTTCCTTATAAAGTATAAACAGATGCTCACAACAGAGATGGACGGGGACTCTCTATCGGTATGGTTGTAGTGTGGTTTGGTATTAGCTTGTCTTGGCTATAGAATCACATTAGTGCACTTGTGTGTATTAAGCAGGACCGCCTGAGATCGTTCTTCTTATACTGACTATATAGTAGAACTTGATCTCTGTTATTATGGAAGTTCGTGCTCTTAATCCCTATACAATAACCTCGACACGTAGGGCAGTATGTATTTCTTTGATTCATCAATGGGTGAGATTTATATGTATTAAATCAACAAACTCGGTGAGTTGGGAAGTAGTGCTGTATCTATGGTGTGCTGTTGATTGTAGAAGGAATCCATGTCCGTCATAGGTTGATGATGTCCCCTTGAGGAGCTCATAAGGTTTATCATGTAAATCTTGCAAGTGGATTAATTTCCGGCATGATAATAAGGTTGAGTGGTACTACTCTCGGATGAGATATTAATTAATTTGAGTTGTCAGTAACTTAATTAATTAATGGACATTGTTTTTCTTAAACATGGGGAGACCATCGGGCTTATAATAAGAAGGAGCCCAGAACATAATTTTGGGATTGGACGGGTAGTGCAGTAATAATATTTTAGTGGACTATATTATTATTATTGGATTTAATTAAAAGCTTTGGGCTAAGCTTGGTTAATTAAATTCAATTGAGGCCCAGTCCAATTTCTCCTCCTGGTCCCTGCTGTAGCCCAGTATATAAGTGAACTCAGCTTCCTGGAACCCTCAGATAATTCCTGTGCCTCTTTTGGTGTGAGAAGGGAAAGAAGCAGATTGAGAGATCCTGCAGACTGTTGCCCACACAACAGCAGGATCACACTTGGGACATACAGTAGAAGATCAGAGGTAGTTCTCTGCAGTTCATCCTCTACACCAACCCAGAAGTACGGTAAACGATTTAATTGCTTCCGCTGCTAATTGTTTGCTTTTTATCCTAACGATCACGTTTGAACCACAAGATCCAATTGCCAACAATTGGTATCAGAGCGTTGGTTTCGTGGTGAAACGTGAGACGTTGGATTGGCTTAAGCCATACGTGTGATAAGTGGTCGGATAGATTGCGTGTTTGAAATTGATTATTTGATTATGTCATATAATCTGGATTTAATCAGATGAGTTTTGAACTGTTTTTGTTTTTCACCATGGTATCCTATATGGTTGGTGTGTGATTATTGTTGATTATAATTGCTGGACATCATACACACTGTATCAAAACATATCTACTTTCTATCACCCTGTATATCACACACACACGTTAAACATGGAGATTGGCATCGTTGGAGTCTGCAAAGAAAGCCTACGAGCGACTGGACCAAACGGTGAAGAAGAAAGAGAGAGTTCTAGACTACCGGCTGTTGGGGTTGATAGCGAATCATCGACTTCTGAAAGCCATGATCAGCGATGCTTATAAGCGGCGACGCTATCGAAGCGAATTGGGGTGTCCCAATAGAAGGAGTTGCGACTCCAATTAGCGATGATGGATGGCGAGTTGGAACCGGCGTGCATCTAGTCCATGGAGAACCCGCTTCCAGGCGAGCCTCACGGTGATCGTTTGGGGACAGTGGGCGGTGGTGGCCTTGGACGGCGCGATCAGTGGCGGATTCCATCTAGGGGGCTGTCTTGTCGTCAAAACGCGAAAATCGGCAGCAGGTGGCGGCTGTGGCGGTGCCGAGTCGTGGGCAGTCGGTCATCTTGTTGACTCCGATCGATGAAGCACCGAGTAGATCGGGCCGCGGCAATCGGCAGCAGGTGGCAGATCCCGTCCGGAGGGCTGTCTTATTATCAGGCGGCGGCTAGCGGCGGCAGGTGGCGGCTCTGGCGAAGCTGACGAAGCTGGTGCGGGCAGATCCCGATCGACGACGAGCTGGGCGATAGCGGCCTCGGATGGATCAAGACGACGTGTAGTGTCGGCGGCCTTGGTCCCGGTGGTTGGTTGGGACGCGGCCACCGACGGAAGCGGCGCCTGGTAATGCTGGTGTGCGCTAGTCTGTGGTGGCTGCAGGCGGCTCCATTCCGGCGGAGCTGTCGAGTCTTGATGGCGCCTGCAGAACTCCGGCCGCTGGGAGCAGAGGACTGGCGGCGCTGTTGGATCGCCGTGCGGCGGACGGCAGTGAGGGCTCCATCGTTGCGACTGGAAGGATGAGGGGGCGGCTGTTATTAGGGCAGCAGTTGTTTATGGGCTGCCCCTTTGGGCCTTGATTTTAATTGGTTTTGGGCTCCCTGCTAGGCCCGGTTTTAATTGTGGAGGTAATGGGCTTGATGTATGGATGTCTCAGCTGGGCCTGTTTATTGTTATTGGCCTTTGCTCAATTTTAATTTGGTTTTGGGTTTTTGGGCCCAATTTTAATTAAAATGCTAATGGGCTGCTGGGCCAATATTTTATTGCTGGTTTTAATTAATTGTGAGTAATGGGCCAAGCATGATAAATTAGTTATTTATAATGGAGCTAATTTTGTGCTAGTGGGCTTGGTGGATTTAATTTGGTTTTGGGCTTAGATTATGGGCCATAGATAATGAGCATGATTAATTAATTTAGTCTGCTGCTCATTTTGTGCTTATTTGATGCTCTAGGGCCCATTTAATTGATCCACTATTTATTATACAATTAATTATGATATATAACTGATTTAATTATTTTCACTTGACAATTAATTGTTATATATAAAAGGCATGTTCTATGTGATTTATTTATTTAAATTGCTGTTAATAGAAGCATGTCTAGGATGTATATTTTATTTCTGAATATTATATACATGTTAAAAACCCTCGGTGTTAAATAACTAAGTGGGAGAGGGGATTGGTAATAAATTCCCACGGCCTCCATTATTGGTTTGTAAGTGATGTGAGTAAACTTGCGCGTTGGCAATAGAGCCTTCCTCCCTAACGGATGAGTTTATTCACGGATCACTGGTATAAACTTCTTTAAATAATTATTGTTTGTAATGTGATGCATATGAACTTGCGCGTTGGCTATAGTGCCTTCCTCCCTAACGGATGAGCTTATATGCGGCTCACTAGTACAAACTTATATAATTGATGGTTGTAGAAAGTTATCTGAGCGCGTGTGTACTTCTCCAACAGTAAGGCACATAAGCTTGGGCAGCGGACTTGAGATCAAATAATGGTGTACACTTAGATGTGAATAATTAGTATCCTCCCCAACGGAGTCACTGCTATTATTTACATGGCTAAAGAGGAACCGACTATTAATTATTTTATCATAAAGTTAGGTTGACAAATGAAATTAATGGGTAAAACCTTCTCTTGTAAATGTTCAGGTTTGTAAACGTCCATCCTAACGTGGCTTGCAGACTCACGGTGCTTGAGATGTCGGTGAATTTTATTTTATATTGTTTTGAGGGAATCAATATAAAAGGATAAAATTCGAAGATTTGATCGGAATATTTATTTGTGATTCTCTGAATTTCGAATGGTTTTATTTCACTAATTGTTTACTAAAAGAAATAATATTTACTTGTCCAAATAAGTTGATTAGTAAAGGATCTTGATTTTAAATTTCTACTGCTTAAGAAAATACATGTGTGTTCTCACAAAGGACATCTCATGATGCCTATTAAAGTTTCTAGTGAAGAGATGAGAGGTTCATAGAAATATGATGGTCTCATGTAACTCTTCGGATACTTGAGTCAAGATCATGGTTGAATTGATGAATGAATTGGAAAAGCTTGGAATAGAAATTGAAAGGGAAACCTAAATCAATTTATTCTTTACAATTTGCCTGGATGTTTTGAGCAAGTTCTACCTGAAATACGAGAGGTTGTATATGGTGGGAAACTTCTAACAAAACATGTGGCAAAAGAAAGCCATTTTTCATCATGATGTGAACAAGTTTAATATCTTTTTTACTAATGGTTTAAACATGATTAGTGATGGCATCTACTGACACGAAGTATGTAGATACTGAAATCACTAAATGTTTATCACTGAGTAAGGATAAGATTGTTAATAACATGGTAAAACTACAAAGGTAGTGGCTATTGCAGTGGGAGTTGTTTATTTATCTCATGATAAGAATAAACGATTGATTATGAGAAATTGTCTTTACGTACATTTCATAGAAAGAATTTAATTTCGGTTTCTATGCATTAACGGATGGATACTTTATTTCATTTAAATGACATGGTCATAGTAATGAGGAATGAGGCTATAATCCGTTAAAGTACGTTGGTGGATAAAAAGTATACTCTTGAATCATGTACATCCCACAGATGCAATAAATAGTAATTAAATAATGCATCTTCTAATATTAGTAAGAGAAAGGAACCTTCGGAGATGAACTAAAACATACATTTGGCATCTAAGATTAGTTCATTTTACTTAGGTAGGATTCAAAAGTTGATAGCCGATAGATCGTAAGGTTTATCTGAAGTGGAAACTATCAAACTTGCGAGTCTTGCTTGAAAGTAAAAATGATTCACTGCCTTTTCAAGGCTGTGGAGTTTAGAGCCAAAGATATATATGTTGGAATTAGTTCATTCTGATTCAAGCGAACCTAACAATATCCAGGCGAGAGGTGGTTATGAATATTTAAAGATTATTTTGGAAACCGATATATTTATTTGATGCACTGCATCTCTAAGTTCTTGGATTAATTCAAGAATTGTAAGGCTGGTACAGTGAAGCGTCATGGAAAATATATCATGTCATTACGATTCAATCGTGATGATGAAAACCTCTTAGGATAGTTAGGAACTAATAATCAGAAGTTGAGATTAAATCTCAAGTTGACTACACCGGGCATGCCCCAGCTGAATGGTGTGGTGGGTAGAAGGTATAAGGCTCTTATGGTTATGATTAGATAGATGATGAATTATTTGGAATAATTAAATTAATTTTATGGATATGCCCTAGATACAGTAATTCGTGAAACGTTTGTCTGTATATGGGATATCCTAGAAAAATTGAGGGTGATTTATTTAGTCCAAAAGATCGAAGGGTAATTGTTAACACAATAACTAGATTTTTGGAAAAGGACTATATAATAAATCACAAACCCATGTATGAGTTGTTCTAAAGGAAGTGAGAGGAAAACACGAAGTAAAAGTACCAAGTGTACAAGAGGATATATCACAAGGTAAACTGCAATGCGTGTCACATCTGATACACAATTACATGTAGTGCCTTGTCGTAGTGGGAGGGTTGTTTGACAACCCATAAATATATGTTTTGGGAGAGTCGTGAGACTTGATCCCTAGTAAACATGATATTGTCCCACGGATACGACGTAGCACTACAAGATGAAAATGCGGAATCTTAGCAAGATGTAATGAATGATAAAATAGAATCTATGAATTCTAAATTAAGTCTGGAGTGTTGCGTGTTTTCGAGTGCACACAAATAAATCCCCAAGTGTAGGGATGTCGACTGTAGCAGCAGGCAACCAAGTTTTAATATCGAATCCTAGGGACGACAAACTACTTATTTTCTAAAATTACTAAACTAAATAAGATATGTGAAAAATTCAATTGTTTGTTGATTTTTAAAACTAATTAATACTTGCAAAATTAAATAAAAGCAATTAAATAAAATACGAAAATTCAAGAATGAGAAATAGTAGCTCTAGGGGTTCTGGATTAAGCTAATTAATTCAACACTTCGATGGTCGGGTTCAATTCCTATAGATACTTATGGACGAGTCACTAAATTTTACTAATCCACTTATTTGGTCTAAGCAAATTAGTAATTTATCTGGTTCATCTCCTAGGACTCTAGGTCAATAATCTTATCTCCCTCTCTAGGTACTTACTGAATTATTCTCTCCCTCGTCAGGTACTAGAACTAATATGTGTTCCCTTTTTAGGTACTATAATTTTATTACCTAATTTCCTGAATATTAATAATATGACAATTCATCAATATATCAATAACATCCATTGTAATTTCTATGTCTAATAAGCCAAAGAATCAATTCAATTACTTTAACTTATAAAAAATAACCAAATAATTCAATCATGCACACAAGTTATAATTATCTCAAGTATTGGTCAATATCATGATATAACCACAAACGTTACACAAATTAAATTAAACAATCTCAATGAATTTCATAGAAAAAAACAAATAAGCATTCTGCAGTTTTGAACCCTTCAGCAAGTATCAAATTAAAATAAACTTAATCCATCTAACCCTAGAACTACAAAAAGTATTTACCCCATGGAGTTACAAGCAACTTCCATGGGTGTAAGAAAGATAATACCAAAATTCATATCAACTGGAAAGAAATTGAGTTCAATGATAAAACCCTGGATTGAAGAATCTTGTCCTCTCCTCTCTCCGTCTCTTCCAATAGAGATGAATCTCCTCCTTGAATTGAGCACACCGGGATGATGAAGTGAATGGGTGGAATTAGTGAAGGTGAGCGTGTGTGATGGTGATGGCCGGTGCGTGAACAGGCGTGTTCTGCCTTCTTTTTTTCTACGCTCCAATTCTGTTCCTGTTCCGTTTGTGGCATGTAAATATATGGCATGCGTGAAGTCGGTGGGCTTATGAGCTTCAAGTGGCATGGGCTTCTGAATGGACAAACGTTGTTAGGCCTCCACGTGGATATCAATGATGTGCAAGATGGTAATCAATTCTTTTCATTTTATATTAATTCCATTCACCATATTTGCTAGGCCTCACGTATTAATGCAATCCATGGACAAATAGTTTTGCATACTCATGGGCCCACAAATTCAATTAATAAATTGAACTTCTCACTAAATGACGTGGCCTGCACCATTAGTAACTGTATTCTCCATAAATCAATTATGGGCCCATGCCTCCCAATTTCGATTCCGTTTCCAATAATTTTTCCTTCCAATTTTTATTAATTTCACTTCAAAGTGGGCTTATAATCTGCAAAATCTTAACAATACCCGTGAAGTCATATAAATTAAGAAAATAAACAATAAACTCCACAAATAATATTAAAATTATGCAATAGTCATATAAAAAACGGCCTATGAAAAGCATGAATTTTCGTGCTTAACAAACTCCCCAAACTTAACTATTGCTCGTCCCGAGACAATAAAAAGAATAAAAGAAAAATAGGACGTGACATATGATTATATTGGTTTCAGAAAATTTTAAGAAAAATAAATTCAAACCAATCAAGCAAACAAGCATGTGATACATCACAGAATCACTACTAATTAGATTTAATGCCTTGGTACATGAAAACTCACTAGGATAAGTATATCACTCAACTCTCAAGTATATAGGCTTCAAAACACTCAACATGATTTAAATGCAGTGTTTAACAATAGGCTTGCCCATTATCTCAACTCTCCTTTTACTTGTAGCTAGCAAAATTATGGATCAAAAAGGACTTTGTTATTGGTTGTAACGTAGGCTCTTTGGTTAGGGAAGGATAAATATGGACAAGTAACTCAAAACTCGGATCAATCAAGCGGCCGTCCATCATGATCATTAATTTTTTTTTTCTCATCACATTCATTAAAGTACTACTCTCCTCCTCAACTCCAAATTATTTATTTATTTTTTTCAACCACAATAATAAGAGCATATTTTCTTCTTCTCTTTCAGCATCAGGGGTTATTAAATTTGCGCACTACCCCACTATTGTTTTTCTTTCTCCCACTTTTTTTTTCTCAACTCCTTCTTCTCTCCTTCTTTTTCCATTTTTTTTTACTCATTTAGGATTTTTATATCCTTTTTCTACTCATTTCTCTTCTAACATCCTCAACATTCACCCAATTGATCCAAGTAAAATAAGGAAAAATCAAATATGTATAAAGCTCAACGGGTTATTAAAAAAAAAAGGATTTTTCAAGGCTCAACGGGGTGACTAAGGATTAAATGAATTCAGGTAAAGTGTATGGAAAAATAATTGGTTAAAAATAAAAAATGGCCAAATATCATTTCCATAATCCACTAAACTATTCTTGAATATTCAAGGAGATTCAGGGCAAGTTCTAGAAACACATCACAGTTAATCAAGAAACTCACCAGAATAAAAATAATCATGTAGAATGCTCATGATTTTCAAAAGGCTCAAAAGCTCACTAGGTATAAAATAATTCCAACAACCAAGGCTATCTAGCAATTCATGATTCATGCAACAACACAATTTCATCCACTCAATTAATAAGAATTTTCAAGTTGAGCACAAAAATATTTTCATCATAAACCAATCATGTCACATACCTAAAATTCTATCAGAGGTGTTCAAGTTTATGGAGCAGCAAGCAGAAAATTATACTTCTCACATCACAACATGTAAACAATGATCACTCAACTCAAAACTCAAGTCAAAAGGTTAGCTTACTTACCTCGACCAGCAATTTCTCAAGTAGTCTCCTCCACTCTCCTCATCAACAGAATAATTTCAAGAAACCACCTTCTCCTCCCCAAACTTATTTTTGATAGAGTATCAAAATAAGTTCAAGAAAAAGTGTAGGGATCTCATATGATTCGCAGCCCACTTCTTCTTCCTTTCTAGCTCATGAACACACATCTGAAGAACTCAAGTATCCAACATCAAACATCAAACATCCCAATACTAATTAAAATAAGGAGAAAAACCATACTCCATATCAATCAATCAACAAAAGTCCAATCTCAAGGGTACTCACACAACAGGACACAACAATGAAATTTTATCCCCGGTGCATATAAAACAAGGTAAGAACATCACCCTCCCCCCAAACTTATTTCGAACAAAGTTAGAAAATAAGTTTGAAAATGATGTGATTGCCTTAAGCGAAATCATGCACCAATGATTAAATTTCCAACACACAACACAAAATAAAATAAAATAAAATCAAAGCAAATAAAACGGGAGGGTAGCCCCCAACAGGCGCTCATTTTTAACGTCGTTGAGCACGACGTGATGTACATTCAATGCAAGTGATCAAGAAAAAGAACTTCTCTATCTTGTGGCGATTTATAGTGCTTCAAACGATGACCATTAGCCACAAAGATATCTCCGTTCTTATCTTTCAACTCAAAGCTTCCGCCTCCACATGCTCTATGAACCGCAAACGGTCCCATCCACTTGGATTTCAGCTTGCCTGCAAAAATTTTCAAACGAGAGTTAAACAACAATACCTCATCTCCTTCATGGAACTCCTTGTGGCGAATCTTAGCATCGTGCCACTTCTTCACTCTCGCCTTATAGATCTTTGCATTCTCATAAGCCCTCTCTCTGAATTCATCAAGCTCATTGATATGGGTCATCCGCAGTTCCTTTGCATCAGTCAAACTCAAATTCAGTTTCTTATCGCCCAATATGCTCTATGCTCAATCTCCACCGGAAGGTGACATGATTTCCCATAGACTATCTGAAATGGCGACATCTCCATGACGGTCTTGTAGGCGGTTCTGAAACCACATAAAGCATCATCCAACTTCAATGTCCAATCTTTCCTACTCACTCCAACCGTCTTCTCCAACACCTGTTTAATCTGCCTGTTTGAGACCTCGGCTTGCCCATTTGCTTGAGGGTGATAGGGTGTTGTCACCCTATGTTTCACACCATAGTCCTTCAATACCTTCTCCATTAATTTGTTGACAAAGTGTGTCCCCCCATCACTAACAAGCACCCTAGGTACTCCAAATCTTGAAAATATGTGCTTCTTCAGAAAATTCTGCACAACTCTAGCGTCGTTCGTCTTCGTTGGAATTGCTTCTACCCACTTCGAGACATAATCGACAGCTAGAAGAATGTAGAGGAATCCATTAGATGGGGGAAAAGGCCCCATAAAATCGATCCCCCATACATCAAAAATTTCCACCACCATGCTGGGCTGCAACGGCATCTCGTCCCTTCGTGAAATTCCCCCCATTCGTTGACATCTATCACACGTTTCCACAAACGACTGACATGTCTTGAATAAGAATGGCCAATACAATCCGGACTGTAATACCTTTGCTGCAGTCTTTTGGGCACCAAAATGCCCCCCATTTGGATGCGAGTGACAAAACTCAAGCACACTATTCCATTCAGCTTTAGGCACGCATCTACGGATTATGGAATCCGTGCAAATTTTGTAGACGAAAGGATCGTCCCAAATGAAGCTCTGAACATCATACATGAACTTTGTTAACTGATGCTTGCTCATTTGATACGGCTTAGTCCCTGTTGCCAAGTAGTTGACATAACTTGCATACCAAGGGGTTTCTTCTTGTGTGGTCAACGCATAGATCCTGTGGATATCCACCTCTAGTATCTCCTCATCGGGGAACACCTCTTTGATCACCTCACGAGCATCATCGCAGTGTTCTCTCATCTCCAACCTAGACAAGTGATCCGCCACAACATTCTCACTCCCTTTTTTATCCCGAATTTCCATGTCAAACTCTTGCAACAGCAAGATCCATCTAATCACCCTCGGCTTTGCATTTTTTTTCTCCATCAGGTATTTGATTGCCGAGTGATCAGTGTAGACAACTGTTCTCATCCCTACCAAGTATGGCCTGAATTTGTCAAAAGCATACACTACTGCTAAAAACTCCTTCTCAGTCACGGTGTAATTCTTCTGTGCTGAATCAAATGTTTTGCTAGCATAATATATAGCACGAAACTTCTTTTCCCGTATCTGACCCAACACAACTCCAAGTGCAATATCACTCGCGTCACACATCAGCACAAACGGCTCAGTCCAATCTGGAGTGATCAAAACTGGAGCAGTCACCAATGCTTCCTTAAGAACCTGAAATGCACTCAAACAAATATCATCAAATACAAAAGGCACATCTTTTTCTAACAAGTGAGATAATGGCTTGGAGAATTTAGAAAAATCCTTGATGAATCTTCTGTAAAATCCAGCATGCCCCAAGAACGAGCGAACTCCTTTCTCATTGGTAGGTGGTGGCAACTTCTCAATCGCAACTACCTTAGCACGATCCACCTGTAAACCTGCAGCAGACACATAATGACCAAGAACAATACCCTCTCTCACCATGAAATGGCATTTCTCCCAATTCAAAACAAGATTGGTTTCTTGACACCTTTTCAATACAAGAGACAGATTAAACAAGCAAATATCAAATGAAGAGCCAAAAACTGAGAAATCATCCATGAAAACTTCCATTATATTCTCAATTAGACCCTCAAAGATAGCCATCATACACCTTTGAAATGTCGCAGGTGCATTGCATAGACCGAAAGGCATCTTTCTAAAGGCAAAGGTCCCATAGGGGCAGGTGAAAGTGGTATTTTCCTGGTCTTCAGGAGCAATCATTATCTGATTATATCCTGAATACCCATCCAAGAAACAGTAAAATTCATATCCTGCAAGCCTATCCAACATTTGGTCCATGAAGGGTAAGGGAAAGTGATCTTTTCGCGTATTTTCATTCAACTTCCTATAGTCCACACAAACACGCCACCCCGTGGGTATCCTAGTAGCTAGTACCTCACCATCATCAGCCTTCACTATAGTCATCCCCCCTTTCTTTGCTACCACATGCAATGGACTAACATAAGGGCTATCACTTATAGGAAAAACTATTCCAGCATCTAACCACTTCAAAACCTCTTTCCTAACCACCTCCTGCATAGCAGGGTTCAACCTACGCTGGTATTGCACAGAAGTCTTTTTCTCATCCTCTAACCTGATTCTATGCATGCAAACAGCAGGATTAATACCCTTTAAGTCATCTATGGACCATCCTATAGCTGACCTATGTTCCCTAAGAACCTCTAGCAATCTTTCAAGTTCAAATTTAGATAAAGAAGAGGATACTATTACCGGAAATGTCTCATTGTCGCCAATATATGCGTACATGAGATGATCTGGCAATTGTTTAAGCTCTGCTTTCTTTTCTTCCTTCACATCTGGCTCATCCTTCTCCAATGGTAAGAACTTCTGATTCCACCTCGTCTGCTCCAACCTTGCTGCTTCTTCCTTAGCATAACTGCAATCATTTAAACTATGTAAGCATTCAAGATATTCAAGACAAAGTTCATTAGATAAGTCATCCAACTCCGTGGTGGGAAAAGTGAGAGACTCGCTGATACACATCTCCTGAGGATCCTTAGACAGGATAAGAGACATGTTTTCATTCACAGTCTCCTCCACCACTTCCAAGCTCTTGCACTCTTCCTTATCTTTTGGCCATCTCATCGCTTTCTCTAGGGAAAAGACAATCTCTTCATCATTAACCCTCAGTTTTAATTCTCCATTTTGAACATCAATTAACGCTCCCCCAGTAGCTAGGAAAGGTCTTCCTAGGATAAGAGGTACATTATTGTCGTCCTCCATGTCGAGCACCGAGAAGTCCACTGGAAAGATGAATTTATCGACCTTTACTAATACATCCTCTATCACCCCCTTTGGATAGGTTAGAGATCGATCAGCCAACTGAAGTGCTATCGATGTTGGCTTCAAGTCCCCCAAACCTAACTTTTTGAACATGGTGTACGGCATCAGGTTGATGCTGGCTCCAAGATCGCATAAGGCCCTCTTCGCAGGCCCTCTCCCTATTTCACACGAAATTGTAAAACTGCCAGGATCCTTAAGCTTTTCAGGTAACTTCCTCTGAATGATTGAACTGCAGTTTTCAGTGAGATTCACTGTCTCTACACCGGTCAAACTTCTCTTCTTGGATATAATATCCTTGATGAACCGGGCATAGTGAGGCATCTGCTCCAAAGCCTCTGCAAAAGGGATATTAATTTGGATTTTCCTGAAAATTTCCAAGAATCTCTTGAACTTCTCATCAAGCCCTTTCTTTAGGTGAAGTTGAGGAAATAGAAGGGGTATCCTGGTTTTAGGAATCCCCCAACTATCTCTCTCTGGTTCCTCAATCTTTTGCTTTTCTTCTCTAATCCTCTTAGCCACTTGCCACTTTTTCTCAGGAATTTCCTTCTTAGCTTGAATCTGAGACGAATCTGGAATCACTGCATCACTACTTGACTCCAACTCAATTTGAGTTGGGTCACTATCAAGCTGAATTGGCTCATTATTGCCCACTGTATCATCTGTTTTGTCCACTGGCATCTCTGGTCCCTCATACTGCTTCTCAGACCTCAATGTGATAGCTTTGCACTCTTTTGGGTTGATTTCCGTTGTCGATGGAAATTTACCCTTTTGTTGCTGTGAACCCATTGTAGAAGCCAGCTGACCAATTGAGTGCTCCAACCCTTGCAACTGCTTGGACATTGAAGAGTTCATCCCCACAATCACTCCTTCCAACTTGGTGATTCTTGATTCATGAGCCTTATGAGTTGCTTCATTATTCACCATGTACTGCTTTACCAGATCCTCGAAATCTGGTTTTCCTTCCTCAGTCTTTGCACCATGATCAAAGTTGGCTGGAAACTGGACTGCATTATTCGGATTTGAATATGAGAGGTTCTCATGCCTTCTTTGTCCTTGCCAATTTCCACCTCCACTTTGATTGTTCTGATCGCCACCTTGATTCTGATAGTTACCCCCTTGGAAATTCCTATTGTTAAAATTTCCTTGGTTGTTCCTATTCCCTTGCCAATTTCCACCTTGGTTATTAGGCGGCCCTCTGTATCCTTGTGTGCTCTGACCCATGGCCCATTTAGCATCCTCAACTTCTTGTAAGTTCATCACTATACCATCACTGTCACTTCCTTGACTGCTTCCCCCACTGTAAAGATTGCTTAAGTGCTTATTCATTTCTTCCAATTGAGTAGCAACCTTATCAAACTTATCTGCTTCAGCCACTTTCTCCTCCACTCGTGCAACCTTTCCAAGCACATAGCTTCCGCGAATTCTATCTGAGGGCCAGTCTCTTGAGTTCATGGATATATCATCAAAAAGCTTCTCAACATCTCTCGAGCTCTTCCCAAAGATGGTTCCACCAGCAGATGCATCTACTAAAACTCTCAAATCATTATCCAGACCATTGTAGAACACACTGATAATCTGAGACTTCTTGAGGCCATGTTGTGGGCATCTCCTTAAAGCTTCTTTAAATCTCTCCCATGCCTCATTGAATGTCTCATCTCTTCGCTGCTTAAACTGGTTTATCTCTTGCTTCAGAGCCATCACTTTTGATGGTGGCATGAAGCGTTCCACAAAAAGCTGTTGAAGTTCAGTCCAATTGCTGCAGCTCCCTTGCTCCAGGTTATCGTACCACTCTCTTGCCTTATCAGCCAAGGAGAACTGAAACAACCTCATTTTCCAAGTATCATCATTGGCATCTACCATCTTCACCGTGTTGACATAGCTGTTATAACGCTTCAGGTGCCCATACGGCTCATCAAACACACCTCCCGCGAAAGGATTTCTTTCCACCATAGAGATCAGGGCTGGTCTGATATCATTTGTTTCATTGAAACCTCCAACTACGCCTGTCCCTCCCAGATTAGTGGATTTGAAAGTCTCGCGGAGTATTATGTCATCCTCATCTGATTGTCTAACGTCTGCCATGATCACTGTTTCAAATTCCTCTTCAACTTTTTGCACGTTGAGGTTCTCAGTTTCTCCTTCTACTTCTAACACTGTAGACTGCTCTACCACTTTCGTCTTATCTTTCTTTTTTGGAGCTTTTGCAATATTAGGTGTTGTGTTAGCAACTCTTCCTTTTCCCCTTCTTCTCCTTGCTGATGCTTCGATTTCCGGATCAAATTTTAGGAGTGAAAGTCTCTTCTTTGATCTCGTGTGCATACACCTGTGAAGAAGAATAAAAGTTTAAGAAATAATAATTAACTAACACAAAAATAGCCTTAAATAATCTAGCAATTAAAAGAAAAATAAACAATTATGCCGTCCCCGGCAGCGGCGCCAAAAACTTGTTGCGTGTTTTCGAGTGCACACAAATAAATCCCCAAGTGTAGGGATGTCGACTGTAGCAGCAGGCAACCAAGTTTTAATATTGAATCCTAGGGACGACAAACTATTTATTTTCTAAAATTACTAAACTAAATAAGATATGTGAAAAATTCAATTGTTTGTTGATTTTTAAAACTAATTAATACTTGCAAAATTAAATAAAAGCAATTAAATAAAATACGAAAATTCAAGAATGAGAAATAGTAGCTCTAGGGGTTCTGGATTAAGCTAATTAATTCAACACTTCGATGGTCGGGTTCAATTCCTATAGATACTTATGGACGAGTCACTAAATTTTACTAATCCACTTATTTGGTCTAAGCAAATTAGTAATTTATCTGGTTCATCTCCTAGGACTCTAGGTCAATAATCTTATCTCCCTCTCTAGGTACTTACTGAATTATTCTCTCCCTCGTCAGGTACTAGAACTAATATGTGTTCCCTTTTTAGGTACTATAATTTTATTACCTAATTTCCTGAATATTAATAATATGACAATTCATCAATATATCAATAACATCCATTGTAATTTCTATGTCTAATAAGCCAAAGAATCAATTCAATTACTTTAACTTATACAAAATAACCAAATAATTCAATCATGCACACAAGTTATAATTATCTCAAGTATTGGTCAATATCATGATATAACCACAAACGTTACACAAATTAAATTAAACAGTCTCAATGAATTTCATAGAAAAAAAACAAATAAGCATTCTGCAGTTTTGAACCCTTCAGCAAGTATCAAATTAAAATAAACTTAATCCATCTAACCCTAGAACTACAAAAAGTATTTACCCCATGGAGTTACAAGCAACTTCCATGGGTGTAAGAAAGATAATACCAAAATTCATATCAACTGGAAAGAAATTGAGTTCAATGATAAAACCCTGGATTGAAGAATCTTGTCATCTCCTCTCTCCGTCTCTTCCAATAGAGATGAATCTCCTCCTTGAATTGAGCACACCGGGATGATGAAGTGAATGGGTGGAATTAGTGAAGGTGAGCGTGTGTGATGGTGATGGCCGGTGCGTGAACAGGCGTGTTCTGCCTTCTTTTTTTCTACGCTCCAATTCTGTTCCTGTTCCGTTTGTGGCATGTAAATATATGGCATGCGTGAAGTCGGTGGGCTTATGAGCTTCAAGTGGCATGGGCTTCTGAATGGACAAACGTTGTTGGGCCTCCATGTGGATATCAATGATGTGCAAGATGGTAATCAATTCCTTTCATTTTATATTAATTCCATTCACCATATTTGCTAGGCCTCACATATTAATGCAATCCATGGACAAATAGTTTTGCATACTCATGGGCCCACAAATTCAATTAATAAATTGAACTTCTCACTAAATGACGTGGCATGCACCATTAGTAACTGTATTCTCCATAAATCAATTATGGGCCCATGCCTCCCAATTTCGATTCCGTTTCCAATAATTTTTCCTTCCAATTTTTATTAATTTCACTTCAAAGTGGGCTTATAATCTGCAAAATCTTAACAATACCCGTGAAGTCATATAAATTAAGAAAATAAATAATAAACTCTACAAATAATATTAAAATTATGCAATAGTCATATAAAAAACGGCCTATGAAAAGCATGAATTTTCGTGCTTAACATGGAGTTTGAACGATCACTAAATTGGTGTAAAAGCCATTGCAAGTGGTCATAGGGAAATAAAAGAGGATCATACGGAAAGGTGAAAATCTTGGAAGCAAAGCTTGTTGCGAAAAGATGTACTCAGAAAGAAATAGTTCGATTATGAGGGAACATATTCGCTGGTAGCTATGCTTAAATTGATCCGTATTATTTTATTTATTGCTGCTCATATTGAATTATGAGGAACAACAAATAGATGTCAAGACAACTTTCCTGATTGGAAGTCTTGAGGAAAACATCTATGTGAAGCAACCAGAGTAATTCATTGCAAAGTACTAATAGCATTTTTATAGTAAGCTTAAAATTGTCCAGCGATGGACTAAAGCAAGCTTTAAGATAGTGAAGCATCTGTTTTGATTAGGTAATCCAGTGACATGGAATTAAATCAATGAGCAGATGAGTCATGTGTGTTGTAAAGAGTGACGGAAATATAGTGGTGTTTCTTGTACTATACGTAGATAGTATCTTGCTCATTGGAGACAATGAAAGAGTATTATCGGGCGTATGGGTACGATTAATAAAGCGGTAGAGATGAAGGACTTAAGAAAGGCAAAATATATTCTTTTGATCACGGTAATACGGATCACAGAAAGGACATTATGCTTATCTCAAGTTTCATAAATAATACAGTCCATACTCGTTTAGCATGTGAATTTATCTAAGTCAATGTGTTTTTTAGACACAAGAAGAAGATAAATAGGATGAAAGCGGTTCCTTATGCTTCGGCGAATAAGGAAGCTTAATCTAAGGAATGCTATGAATGATATTGGATATCTGTTTTGCTGAATGCATGAACAGTGGGTATCAACATAACCAGGAGCAAGAATGATGAACTGTGGTAAGACATTTATAAAGTGCCTGAGAAGGACTGGAAATTATATGTGGACTTACTGGATAGATTCACTGCTTCTTGTGGATTACGTAGATTCGGATTTTTTAGTCAGATTGGACGGCAGTAAATTCACCTCAAAGGTTATGTGTTTAATCTTAGGAAGTAGAGTCATAATGTGGAGGAGTGTTATATAGAAATATATTTCAGATTCCGGACTCCATCATGGAAAGATGATGAATTGGAGCCTATGAGGCAGCCAAAGTATCTATATGACTCTAGAGACTTCATGATGGACTTTGAAGTGTTTCTAAGTTTGCCCAAGGTAATCACAATTTACATTGATGATATTGGTGCAGTTGCAAACTTGAAGAAATCACAAGTCCATAAGGCAATTAAACACATGGAGCGCGAGTACCACCTGTTACGAGAAATCGTATGATGAGGGGTAGGTTGTTGTCGCCTAGATTGCATCGGATGATGACCTAGTAAACCATTTACAAGGACCTTAAGGCGAGAGCTTTTAATGGTCGCGTAAGTGGGAGTAGGAATCAGATGTATGGCAGAAGACATGACAGCATAGTCTTTTAGTATAAGTGGGAGATTGTTAGATTGTATACTAAAAGTCTAGCCTTAGTATGAACAATGTCATAACAATATTTGAAATGAGAATCATTGATCAAATGATTGCGTCTTATAATTTATTTTATATGCATGATGCAATAGTCCATTTACTTTATACTGTAGATAATATGTTGTGCGACAACACGCAGAAGATCATATTATCGGTTTCCTTATAAAGTATAAACAAATGCTCACAACAGAGATAGACGGGGACTCTCTATCAGTATGGTTGTAGTGTGGTTTGGTATTAGCTTGTCTTGGCTATAGAATCACATTAGTGCACTTGTGTGTATTGAGCAGGACCGCCTGAGATCGTTCTTCTTATACTGACTATATAGTAGAACTTGATCTCTGTTATTATGGAAGTTCGTGCTCTTAATCCCTATACAATAACCTTGACACGTAGGGCAGTATGTATTTCTTTGATTCATCAATGGGTGAGATTTATATGTATTAAATCAACAAACTCGGTGAGTTGGGAAGTAGTGCTGTATCTATGGTGTGCTGTTAATTGTAGAAGGAATCCATGTCCGTCATAGGTTGATGATGTTCCCTTGAGGAGCTCATAAGGTTTATCATGTAAATCTTGCAAGTGGATTAATTTCCGGCATGATAATAAGGTTGAGTGGTACTACTCTCGGATGAGATATTAATTAATTTGAGTTGTCAGTAACTTAATTAATTAATGGACATTGTTTTTCTTAAACATGGGGAGACCATCGGGCTTATAATAAGAAGGAGCCCAGAACATAATTTTGGGATTGGACGGGTTGTGCAGTAATAATATTTTAGTGGACTATATTATTATTATTGGATTTAATTAAAAGCTTTGGGCTAAGCTTGGTTAATTAAATTCAATTGAGGCCCAGTCCAATTTCTCCTCCTGGTCCCTGCTGTAGCCCAGTATATAAGTGAACTCAGCTTCCTGGAACCCTCAGATAATTCCTGCGCCTCTTTTGGTGTGAGAAGGGAAAGAAGCAGATTGAGAGATCCTGCAGACTGTTGCCCATACAACAGCAGGATCACACTTGGGACATACAGTAGAAGATCAGAGGTAGTTCTCTGCAGTTCATCCTCTATACCAACCCAGAAGTACGGTAAACGATTTAATTGCTTCCACTGCTAATTGTTTGCTTTTTATCCTAACGATCACGTTTGAACCACAAGATCCAATTGCCAACAGTATAATGTAGTTAGGTTTGTGTTTTTCTTGTATATCCTCATAGACTATACTTTCAACTTTGATATTTGTTAATTAATGATTTTTCAAACAATTTATAGTTAATTTCTCATTATTTAATGAGCAAAAACCCGGCTAACGCCTGTGCCAAACCGCTAACATATGAATTTGGAAATAGCCTGTGACCCTAATCTCTGATCACTATTACACAATATAGAACAAGAAAAAGAAATTGAAGCATTTCGGCTTCAGTTGTGGGATATCGCATCCCACATATCCTTGAAATTGTGGAGATATTCTTGGTGTTCGAAATTTCCAAAAGTACAGTGGAGATAACTCCATAACTTCTCCGGAGCCACTCTCAGTTTCATTGCACCCTTATCTGCCTACAAATATTATAAGTTAAGTTTTGAACTGAAGCATACTACAATGTTATAGTAGTAGTAATTGACATTGTTAGCAAGGCCCTACCTTGATTATACTTGCCCATGTGTTATCTTCAGCTATAACGCGTCCAGTGCCATATTCATCCCTTGCACCTGGAAAATTGCAAGCATGTTTATATGTTTGCCAATGAGCCTCGAACTTTTTGAGCTTTCCTTGTACATTTTTGATGGAGAAATCCCTTCCTCGCCTCTTGTTTAGTTCATTGGTAAACTCTTTCAATAGTATTGCGGAGATGTATTTTTCTTTCCATATACCCTATTCTTTCATAGATGATCTTACCAAGTATGTATTCGTCTTCATCATCCCAAACAAACCTGGCCCACATGTCGTCTACATGATGAAACACGGCCATACGTGGTTCAAAAATGAAGAGATAGTAAGATTAGGGTATAGAGGGGTTATGGTTCTGAAGTTGATATATAAAGGTCTGAAGTAAAACCCTATATTTGTGTACCATTAGGAAATGCTTCAACCACCAATTTTCATTCAACCAACATAATTAATGGCCATTTATCTCGTTGGAAAGACGCATCCATAATCCTCCATAAATGCTTTTTGATCTCACATGATCAATCACTAACATGACTACAATGTAAGCAAAGGGCATTGATGACAAACTTTTCTTAAACCTACTGCAGCAATGATGATTACAGTCTAAGTAAAGGGTATTGAGGTATCTAAAAAGTACAAGTTGAACGGTACTATAAATATTCAAACTTCATTTGTTGTACTACAACAATATGTAGATACATGGTTCTGTAAATACTAATTTACTGATATAGATACATGGCTCTATAAATACTAATTTACAGTTTTACGTAGTACGTCATACCTAATGTAATTAATGTTTTGAAAATGGTAGTAATCTTGGAAGATATTCACTAATATCCATTTTATCTTGGAAGATATTCAAAATTGATCTTAACTTTTCAGAGAATCTTTTATTAATCCTGGAAGATATTCCCTTATTCATTTATATTGTTGGTTACCTTAAACCCTTCACCTCCGCTTCAATAATAAATCATTGCTAAGATTAATCATTGTAACTATCTATTAATTAAATTCAAAAGATTTGATTCTGTTACTACAAGTTACACTAGTATTGCCTGTATTGATAGTCATTTAATAATTCAATTAAATAAAAAACCACGAAACATTCATTAAAGGTGTTTGAGAACATATTTGAGCACTTACAAGATCACCTACTTAACAACCTGCATGACAACATATTGAAGCAAAATTATAACATGAAATCCTATTTGATAACATATATTATTATACTCCTAATGCATATCCCGTAGGACCCATATCTGGATCATACTAACAAATATTCTTCTGATGTATGACATCGTTAAGTAAGCAGGCATTCATCTCCACATGCCATTTTAACCTACATTATCACATACATAATACCCTACATGACGACCTATATATAAACCTACATGACGGCCTATTTATAAACCTACATGAAATCCTATTTGATCACCAACATAACTACCAACATCAGTAACTATTTGATCACCGATATGTTTAACTATAAGACAACCTACTTCAATTAATAGTTCGACTGCTACTAGAGATATGGTAATGCAACTCTCACAGGTTTTAATATAAAATGCCAAATGTTATATGATATTAGTAATTCAAACCACACAAATTTGCTGTTATGGTAGGAAAAGTAAAGGAAATACAGTACTATATTAGCATAAGAAAGGAACACAGTCGTCCAATTTGTCTAAAAAACAACTCTAATTGACACCCATCATTACATCACCCCTAATCGCCGCTATGCGTCTTCTTTCACCACTCAGGGTCGGTCCAAATAGCAAGTACATTCTTTCTTACTCGGGATCATCGTCGTGCACATATGTCCTTGCAAATGTGTTTTCCTATGACATTAGATTTAGTAAAAATACGATTATTATATCAAATGTGCAACTAAATGAATTACATGTATATGATTAATAATACAACCGAGATTAAGGGTTAGATGCCTTTTGAATGTTTACATGTATTATGGATATCTAAAGGAGTCTGTCTGCTTGGAGATTCATGTCATTTCTTGAGTGAATTCCTCTTTGGCGCATCCTCTCGAGCACATATGTAAAAGTTTCGTAGCGTTTCCGCAGGAAGTCTCTTCTATCATACGAATCTTTCCAGGCGAGGCGCTTGTGCATTGATAGATTGACAACGTCCTTGGCCACCCCTAATGCATATCCCGTAGGACCCATATCTGGATCATACTCACCAATATTCTTCTGATGTATGAGAGCATTAAGAAAGCAAGCATTCATCTCGGCGTCCCATTTTCCATCATACAAAGTGGTTCCTGGTAAGGGAATGTTGTTCATCTTCAAGGATATTTCGGGGGAAGAAGAAGAGATAATATGGTGTGATTGGGATACGAAGTGCATTAAGTACAAGTGCTAATATATAGAGTAAGAATTCTGTAACTGCAGTTCTAAGTTGGAATTCGAAACAACGCAACTACATCATCGTGTCAGCGGTTATTTGAAGAGTTAATCAAAAAAAAATTATCCGTCACAAGGATTTTGAAATTGAGACTCTTAAGGCTATTTTAATGCCACATCTTAATTTTTTGAAACAATGATTCACTACAAACCGCACAAAACCAATTCAAATATCCTAGAGCCGCATAAGATCCTGCATTTAAATTACAATAGACTAGTTGATCGATTCGTTCCCAATTAAAAAAATAAACAAAATGCAAGATGATGCTCATTCGGATTCAACTATTGGAACTTTCAGCACGACAGTAGCTGTCGCTTCTAAATTCATCTTCCCACATCTTGTCTGCTTTGGCCTTGATAATTTCACGATGGAAACTTCCGAACGTAGCATCCAAAAGATTTACAACTTCTCGGGATGCGATCGGAGCCTTTCTGCACCCTTATCCGCATGCACAAGTTATTTTTAGGATGAGAGTTTTAACATAAAACAAAATAAAATAGTTCTTGGGTAAAATACCACCTCGATTAAATTTGCCCATGTTTCATCATCGGCGGTAACCAAACTAGTTTGGTAATGCACTGTTGCACCAGGAAACTTTAATGCATGAGCATAGGTCTGCCAGCGAGCCTCCAATTATTTGAGTTTGAGTCGTACGTTTCTCACAGAGAACTTCCGGCTTTGCTTCTGGTTTATTGCACCCGTAAGTAATTTCTCAGAGATGCTAACTTCTTTCCAGGAACAACCTTCTTCATATCATAGATGATTTCACAAAGTGTGCATTCGTCTTCATCTCCCCAGAAATAGTTGGCCCACAGCTCGTCTACTCGATGAAATGAAGCCATACTTGGTTCAGAAAGAAAAAAATAGTAAACTTGGTAACGAAGATGGTAAATTTAAAGGTAACAGAGATAGGGTACTTTTAAAGTTCTGTGTCCTCATTTCTTAAGTAAACTAACAAAATCTTGAAATGAAGATTTTGTCTGCCAAAGAGCTTTAAATGGAGGAAAGATAGACTATAGAGATGGAAAAATAGGGTAACGCATGCCAATTAATCAATTAAACCCAAGAGATGTATAGGTTAAATTTAGGGTGATGTTGATATCTTTGTAGGCTTGAGCTGTAAAGATACTTCTACCTAATTTTACATTCTCTTCTCTGTCCATTGATATATGACCAATCACTATCAATGGAAAGCAAGGAATCAAAATACCATTACTTTAGGTGGATCCTATCTGCTATTCTATCTGTTAAATATGATTAAAATCATTTATCTTCACACAGGATTTTGTTAGCAATGCACCCAGCATCATATAACAATAGAATATCACCCGATTTTAGGGATTTTGACAATATGACATCCCTATTAATAGGGATAATACGTAATTAATTAATGTTTCATATAATCAAATAATTTTGAACATATAATCAAAAAATACAACAATCTGTATTAGACGAGATACAATACAACATGAATTGATTTTAATAAATCTTAGTCATATACATATTATCCCTAGTCCATAAATATGAGATATTTATTATTACAAAATTATGAAATAGGTTTATAATAAATATACAGGAAGATACACAAAATATTTCTACAGCAAAATAGATATTTTGTTATACCATTAAATGTAATATTTTGAATACACTCATTGATTCTTACCTTATATGATAATACCCTTTTTTTTTAATTCCATCATGCTTCAAAAATGAAATGAATCCCTACTTTTGGAAACACTATTTCAGAAACTTAGATAATACTTTGTGTACGTTGATATGTAGCAAAGGGCATCGAGGACAACCCTTCTTAAACCAGCTAACGCATTGATGATTACACTATAAGTAAAGGAATAAGAGATATTGAGGTGTCTAAAAAGTACATGGTTATCAGTATAATAACTATTAGTCATCACAAAATCTCATAACAACCTACACTGTCACCCACATAATACACTACATGACTACCTATTTAATTACCTACATGATACCCTAATTGATTACCTACATATTTACCTACATGAGTACCTATTTGATCACCGATATGTTTAGCTATATGATAACCTACTTAATCGAGGACAAGGATCCTTTCTGGTACGTAGTACAACATGTTACACAATCGTTTGGTAATGAAGTGTCTAAATTCATGATCACTTATATGATCAATCATATAATAATGCATACCACACAACGTGACATTTATATATATGAATTCAAAGCCTAGATGAGATAGGAGGAGTCAGATAAGTAAAAGCAACGCGTTGTCTTAATGGTAGAAATAAAAAGTACCATGTTTCCATTAAAAATTCAATAGGAGTAAAAGTAACCTACTACGGGGCTGTTGAATATGTATACATTACATTCCAGAACATATATTGAGCAATTGAAAAAAATATTAATATCAATCAACATATTCTTAACAAATACTCTTCATTTTGGTCTACCATGTTTCACGAATTACACAACCAAACACTATGAACTGTTGCGATATGTTGTAATATTGGGGTAAACAAATAACTAAATGTTGCTTGAACCATCGTGAGTTCACAATCACCAATAAAGCAAGAAATGTGGGTATAGGTATTGTAACCTTCAAATCCAGCGGTGGATATTCGCGTACCAAATGCTCTAAGTCACCGATCGGGCACACATTCTGACATATTATGAATCGCCAAATCAGAGTAGGAAATGACAGACTACGTTGGAAGTCAATGATCCTCGCAAACTGCATAATTTGTTCATACACTAACATGCCAAAATCTAATCGCTTACCAGTAGCAACAGCGTGGATGACCCTAGCCTGAAAAGGTGCTAGTAGGCATTTTTTTCCCGAGGTACCCAGTTGCACAGTGCAATGACGGAAAGAGCTTTGAAAGGTATACGCAAATGGTGCACTGATAGTCCTATCTCTGGCCATCTCATTCCACTCAGCCCTGTCAAGAATTCGGCTACACTATCCAAATACTGCTCGTACCGATTATCTCCATCAAATGACGACAAACCAAGAGCATTATTTATTTTGGTAGGAGTGAAATGGATGATTTTGTTTCTAAAAAATAATTATTCGAAACGAACCGCTTCGGGGTCAGTCATTTCATCAGATAAATTTGCATAAAACTCCAGCACGGCCTCTCTGTTGAAAGTACCAACATTAAATAGCGTGCTCTTCAAGCCACAAAGTTCGATGATCTCTAGCAATTTGAACTGCTCAATTTGGCCTTCATCCACATCCCATTCTGGACAAAATTTCATGAGCTTCAGAGTATCATATTGATTACTCGCTTACCTGTTATAGAAACGATCGGGCAAGGACATCGAAGGAGAGATATTTTCCTGTATTCAGTAGAATAGGGAAAGACAATGGGTTTCGTTATATATTATTGAACCCAGGAATTCATAGATTATTTCCTCAATAGTTGGGATTTTTCGGTGTCAATGGATCAAATAAAATTCATATGTCATGGAAGTTGTACATACTCAGGGCACAGAAAGTATAAGGAGCAGTAGTAAAAGCAGTAAGCCAATACCTAGATCATTACAAAGAGATAATTGAACATTAATTTAACACAAATCAATATATCATGCCATAATCCCATAAGTAATTTATTAAAACAGCTAAAAAGAGTATTCATCGAGTTCATTTTTTAAGATAAACAAAACACACACAAAAAATAGACAAAGAACCAATTACTGCAAAGTATACAGATGAGCAAAATTGACGGGAAAAATGTACACAATCACTTACTTATCTCTTGAGATCATCCATACATTCATCTTCCCTAGCCATCTCTCAAAAACACATCACAAGCAAACACTAAATATTCGTTTTCCTCACAGACACTTGAAAAACTCTCACAGTAACGACAATTTTCCGACAAGAAAATACCTACCCAGAAAAAGCTGACATCTTAGCACTGACAATTAAAAAGGAGATAGAGTACATAGAGCGAAGAAGCTCTCACTTGTGGCGGCGCGAGCTGGACGCATTTTCGAAAGGACGACCTACAGGCTGGTATAGCGGGTTCGGGAGCGACCTCGACCGACGACTTCCTCTAACGCGATGAGATGAAAAGGTATAGTTGATTGTCTATCCACAATCCTAAGTTAGGGCACACACAAGAAAGAACATTTTAGGAATTTAAATTAAAAAGAAGGTGAACACCTACAGGACACGCTATGTGATACATAAGAAGACTACCTATATGCCAACCAACGTGAACACCTACATGACAACATATTAGATAAAAAGAAGGTTCGACATACATCTAAACCTATATATACAAGTGTGTCGAGGACAACATAAATTAATGATCCACTGATTTTGGGCCTGATTTAATATTTTTTCTTGTGGCCCAGCTGAAGGCTGATGTGGGACTCAATCGTGAAAACATGGCAAAGATAATTTTAGAGGGCCCAATACTTTTCTTGCTTTAAAATGAGATATTTTAATCTAACTTAAGTATCCATAAGAGTACACCGCCGTCAGCTCTCATCATCTACCCTTGTTAATACCCTGTTAAATACCTCAAGACGGATTCAGTAGATCTACACAATCCTACAAAGAAATGCAGGTTAGCTTGAAGCGATCAAGGTCACCATCCCCAGATGAGGATTACAAAGCTATCTCTATAGGTCGGGCGCTGTCAGCACGTTTCTATAACAGGCAAGCGAGGCATCGCTATAATACTCTGAAGATGATGGCATTTTTTCCAGAACGCGATGTCGCTGAAGACCAAATTGTGGAGTTTAACTTGTCCAACATCACTCAGCGTTCTGGATTAAGGAGTACCCTAATTGATGTAGGTACTTATAACAGAGAAGCCATGCTTGAGTTTTATGCAAATATATCGTACGCAATTACCGACCCAGAATCAGGTCGGTTTGAAAGAATATTTTTCAGAAATAAAATCATCCATTTCACTCCTCACAAAATTAATGTTGCTCTTGATTTTCCCTCATTCGAGGGTAATAACGAGTACGAGCCCGATTTGGATATAGTTGCGGCATTTCTAACGAATATTATTGTCATTGATTTTTTCTACTTGGTATATGTCAAAGTTAGAGGTCTCGGGATTCGTCTTCAAAACCCTGTGCACTGCTTCTCTAAGCGACTCCAATTTATGGACAGTGCTAAGCAAACGCACACCCCACTCAATGCCTCCAACATACTGAACGTCGTTCCAGTGAGCGTTAGCATGAACAATTATTGGAAAGGGTGCCATAACACTGCAAAAACAGATCAGAGTAACAGAAAACACGTCAATAATTTTAAATGTCAAGTGCAAAACATAAAAAGGATATACAATACAATCAAGTAATCATACAGATGCTCATGAAGGTGATCATATAGGCTCATGAAGGTGATCATATAGGTCATCATGTAGGTACTCATAGAGGAGATCATATAGGTAATCAAGTAGGTACTCATAGAGGAGATCATATAGATCATCTTGTAAGTACTCATAAAGGTGATCATATAGGTCCTCATGTAGGTACTCATAAAGGTGATCATATAGGTCCTCATGTAGGTATTTATAACTGTGATCATATACGTCATGAAGTAAGTTAAATCTGTTCACTGGTTGGCGGTTACCCATGAAAAATGTAGACAGCTTTGGAATAGCCCAGGTTCAAATTATAAAAGTACCATGTAACAATTAAAGGTATCACAATTACTTGGTGATCCAGAAAAGGGCATGCTAAAACTCAGCCAAATATTTCTGGCAGTTAAATGGAGATCTAATTACCATTACTGGAATACTTGGACATCACAAAAAATAAAAAATTTGTGCAAGATAGAATACTGGGGTTGTAGGCAAGAGATAAAATTCTATAGTGAACTTCTAATACCAAAATTGTAGGGATTATGAAGAGGTAAGAAATCATATAACTAAAATAATTTGTTGGAAATATAACGCCAGGGATATCACATAGATTTTAGAGGGAAAGGTCTCATACTCTCAAGCCATTCTGCAAGAGTTGGATCCTCCCAGTTCCGCCCAGCAGCTTTTCGAGGAATCGCCTTCTTCGTTGTCTCTGCTTTGTGCTCCTCGTCACTGCTTGCAAGTGCAGCTTTCACACTTTCAAGAGCCTCTGGTATAATTGTTTGTGCATCCCTCTGAAACAACTGTTGAGCCTGTCTAAATCAAAAGCAGCTATGAGAAAAAAAACATAATCAACAAGGAACAATGCATATCAATCATTACTTTCTCAATTAATGCTCCCTAACAATCAATTTTCAGTCAATAACTAGGTTAAAACATGTTTTGAAGCTTCATTAAATAATACACTGTAGTAAGCACTTTTTTCAGGAATTTTCCATCGGAGTTATCAAAAATGTGCACTGTGCAAATACACAAAGCGTTTAACTTAACTTTTTAAAAAATTTCGGATTCTTCTACCACCATTCCACAGCAACATGTGTACTCATAAAATTCAACTATACAGAATACAAGGAATGAAACTTCAATAAAAATAAAAAAGATCGAAGATTGCCTGTTGAAATTGGGGCAAAGAGTAGCCGGTGGGAGGAGCAGGATAAACGGGTAGCCGGTGGTTCAAGCCTCGGCTCCTGAGCCGATGCTACTGAGAGGACAGATCAGGGATGCCACCAACGAAATGAGCTATATTGCGCCTCAATCAATACCCGCCGTCTGATTAGTCCGCCATTAACTACCGGAATCGGAAAGATTGCAGACCTGATGAAGGAGATTGACAGATGGGTTGGAGCAGAGTAGGGATTCAGGATAATGGGAGACAAGGTGAAGGAGAATTCAAAATGGGTTCGATCATTGAACGAATTTCTGAGATGGCAGACCGGATGAAGGAGATTAGCGATGGGGTGGGAGCAGACTATGGGGTCGGATGGAGGATATCGGGGAATGATGGAGGCGCACCTAATATGTGTGTTTAGATTGGTGGGGGTGGGGGAACAGTTAGGGCATGTGTCTTTAGATTGGGGGTGTGGTGGGGGGACAATGAGGGGTAGGTTTCTTTAGATATAAGGGTAGGGTGGGGTGGGGTGGGGTGGGGGTGGAGGGCAAGGGGGTATACCACCCCTGGTAATTTAAAATAAAAACAAGGAATTTTTTTGTCCAAAAATTTAATGAATGGTAAAATTGATAAAGTTGTAATAAAAATGTTGGTATTAAAAGGTGAAAAATGAGAATGGGTATTTTTCACCATTTGCACTATAATAAACATACTTTAATAATGGATCAACACGTTTAAAAAAAACTTGTTTTATAAGAGAGCCTCTCTATCTGAAACTGGATTTGCCCAAAGTTTCACGGCTAAATGTGATATTTTTTTCTAATCTAATATATAATATTAGATTTTTAAAGTAACGACTAAGGATGAAAACAGTTGATTTTGTCAAAGTTTATAACATTATTAAAAGAAAAAGTAAATTACCAAACCCCTCATATTTATTTAAATTATCAAATAAACTATGTGATTTGAAAAATTATTAATTATTTCTTTTAAAAAAAATTAAAAAAGAAAAATAAAATTTAAAAATACAATGTTAAATATATGGGTCGTGATGTCTTTTTTATCATTTTTTATTTTAAGAAAAAGATCATTTTTATTAATGTTCAAATAAAAAACAAGTTAAAAGGAATAATTGGTAATTTTTCCAATCATGAAATTTATTCGGTAGTTTTGACAAAGCGGGTTTTGATAATTTACCTACAAAAAATTGATCAAATCAACTCTATCTATTCTTAGAGTAACATTCATCATTGTATCACCTATTCCACTTGTTTCATCTTGTATTTTACTTACTCATGGACTTCAAATCAAGTTAAAGATTTACCTTTTCATTTTAGTTTCTCTCCAACATATATTTTACATTTCCCTACCTTAAGTTTTCCATTTTTATTTATTAAAAAAATACATTTACATTTTTCTTTTTAAAACCCACACAAAAAATTAATTATTCTACGTAAAGTCAACACACAAAACTAATAAAATTATTCATAAAATTAATTATTCTGCATAAAATCAACACACAAAACTAATAAAATTATTCATGTAAAACAATGATATCCATTATATATTGAGTGCATCCGAATATAAGGGTGCATCCATATGTGCATGACTTTTACTCTATTTTGTATACATGCTATTTTATTTTGTATACGTGTTTTGTCATAATTGAATACTTTTTTCATACTAAATTTTTCATTAAAAATACTGACATCCATATGTGTAACGTTTTATTTAATAGTGTGTACATATTTTTTAATAATTTTATATTTTTTACACTCAATTTTTCATTAAAAAAACTAACATTTAAATTGTGTATACATTTTTTCTCATAACTTTAGTATATATTTTTGTTTATATTTGTATAGTAGGGTGCACCCGAATACACACTATAATTAGCTTTACATTAAATATTACTCTCACCATCCCACGTATTTTTACTCATTTTCCATATTGGAATGTCCTATGTATTTTTACTCATTCCATTAATGAAAAAAATACACTATACATTTTACCTACTTTTATTCATTAATTCCAATAACTTTATTCAATTTTTTACAATTTATTCATCATTCCCAACAACTTTAATCATTTCTCTCAAAATTACCAATTTATCCCTATTTTTTCTTACATTATACATTAAAAAGAATTAACTCTTCTTAATCTTCGTGCCCGTACAAACGGGTAAAAATACCGGGATTGAGGGAGTATATCTTTCAACTTACTAATTAAAATATTATATCTCTTGATTTATGTAAAAAAAATAAGTGTAAACATTAACAGTATCCATATAAATACTATACATTCATAATTCGGGATAGGTTTACCCTTTAAATAGTATACTATTAATTTCTAGAGTATAATTCTCTTTCCAACCTATCATTAAAAAGATTATATATGCAACTGATTGCACAAGCAATGCGTACTCATGGAGGTTTACACTTTACACACCACATTTTGAAACAAAACTATTACTTCATGGACCTATGCTATCAAGGAGGTTATACATTAACAAATTTTGAAACAAAACTGTACTTTATGGGCCTATAACAACAATAATGGTAAGATCTAAACAAACAAAAATGCAGCAAAACTAAATGGCATTATGATACAAGGGGTTGTGTAGTTCCATACGAGTAGAAGAGATAGATAAGAAAAATGTTCGTTCGCTTTCAACACAAAAAATACTCCCTCTTTCACGAAGAGCATACTAAGCAAAAAAAAAAAGGTTCAAGTTTCAAAAGACATCACTGTGAGTTTACTTGCCTTCGGTTTTCTGTCAGTCTCTCTTCCCACAATAAGCCAAAGTTAAAATTGCCAGGACGTAGAGTAGAGGAATGCCGACAACACAGCCCCCAGAGGTAAGATTTATCAGCGTCTGAAGAGTAAGACGAGATATGGTTATATATCTAGAGTGTACTAAAATTAACTCTCTCATCTCTTTATTATTATATTTTTTTGTAATTTATTTTAATACAGTAATCCAATGAACTGAAAAGAGGGATAAAGAGAATAAATAGGAACCCCTAAATGTCCAGAGACATTCCACAATAGATAAGATTCTTGCACTATGATCAAAAGTCAAAACAGATGCTTTGTATCTTGTCGAGAGGCGAATTAGTCACCAAAAAAAAAAACATACATACATATATATACATACACACAAAAAAAAAAAAAAATTTGGAGCTTCTAACAAGGGAAATCTCCAGGATTGTAAAAGTAGTTGTAACACAAAGTCCATGGCTGTCACTTCCTCCCCAAACAAATAGTGTTTACGAAGTCTATGCATTGGTGAAGCAAAACAAACAAACTATACATAATAAGTACGGATTGTATCATTCATAACAAATAATGAACACAGATAACATTGAAACATACCAGCATTCCTGCAGCAAAATGAACAACAGGATCTTTTGTTTCCTTCCGGGTAACCACTGAATGCAATAACCATAGAGAAAGTGTGGATTGTAACGAATGCCAGGGCTATAATAGCTGCAGAATAAGAAAAAAATAGAGAAGATGATATTTCGGATTCAAAACCAAGTTAATAATTTCTTATGGAAATGTGGGTTTCTTTTCTGCACCAAAAGTTATTGCAGAAACATGATAAATAAAACAATCAAAAGCTGCAGAAAAAGAAAAAAATTATGGACATTTCACAACAACATGGTCAAAATTACATTCAAAACATTATTATATAATATTCTGCAAATAGTAATAATAACTTTAAGACATTTGGATACATTTGTACAAACAATAATTTATGTTGACAACAATACTTTTTTCCACACATAATATCACATCATATGCTTCACCTGTGTGCAGTGCAGTTCAGTTTATTAAGCAATATGGAAAATAAAATAAAGCCGAGTACAGAGGACAAAGATGTTGTGCAAAAGACAAAATAGCCTGAAATTGAGCCAAACAGGCGGCTCAAAAAAATAACAAGCCAAGATGATTGGCATTAGGAGTGCATCCTACAACTTAGTTCCTGCGGAATGTACCTCTATGAGTATACCACCTTCCCCCGGGTACACCGTGTGTTAAGATGGAAAAATAAGAAAGAAAAGAAAAGAAAAGAAAAGAAACTCAAACGGTAGATACCGCTTGCCCAATCAAACGGAAAACTCCATTTGCCCAATAGCCTTCAGGCTCCTTAATCCAATAATGTTTTAATAAAAATACATAAACCCTAATCACACCTTAAATAATATTACTCACTAATACCAGAAAGGAAAGAAATCAAACCCTAAGGGCCTTAAACCTAGCCCACGAACCAAGCCCTAAACATTATTATAATTAAATATAAAATAAATAAGAGCAGCCAACGGAAGTGGACCCAAGCCCGCTCCCGTCGACCGTGAACCCTATTTTGCTTCATAACAATTCCATCCTCCTTCGAAACTACCTTGTCCTCAAGGTTGATTGAATCAAGTAATTGCCATAGAGTAAACTTGAAATCCACACCCCTCCTCAAAAAGTTCTTCTTGTTCATCTATTAACTCTTTCCCCTTCACCTCGCAATATTCAAAGAGTTTGAGGTTCAACTCTTCATCCTCATCAGCCAACAACAACAACATTCTCAGTTGTTTGAATGGGTAGTCATGCCAAGGTGTAAAGGATTTCATACCCCTAAAGCACAACTCTTTCTCTCTAAAGTCCTCTAAGGCTCTCGGTGGAAGATGAGTAAATCCAGAATAAGCAGTAGACTGCCCGGACAACCCCATATTTTTCCTGGACAGCCCTGAATTCATCTCCGAGGGATCTGCAGTTGGCTTAGTGAAACTGCAGGTTGACCCTTGTGCACTGCTACCCCCTACAGGCAGCCTTGAACCACCAATAGGGTCAGATCCATTGAAGGACGGAAGTTGCACTGAACATATTTGCAGTTGAGGGTGAATCGCCGACGGTAGAGTCACCGTTTTAGTCTCCGTAGTGGAACATATTTGCAGTTGAGGGTGAATCGCCGGCGGTAGAGTCACCGTTTCAGTCTCCGTAGTGGCGACATCCTCACGACGCAAATCTGCAGTTGATTGTTGCGATCCCGAGAGTTTCAGAATCTCCTTCGAAAGTTCACCCATATTAGCCCAAATTTCAGCTATCGCCTTCTTCATCTCCGCCCGATTAGCCTCGAGTTTATCGAATATCTCTCTAGTGGAACGGGTCATTGACATGTCGACGGGAACGAGATCTGGCAGGTCGGACCAATTGTTAGGATGGAAAAATAAGAAAGAAAAGAAAAGAAAAGAAAATCAAACGGTAGATACCGCTTGCCCAATCAAACGGAAAACTCCGTTTGCCCAATAGCCTCCAGGCTCCTTAATCCAATAATGTTTTGATAAGAATACATAAACCCTAATAACACCTTAAATAATATTACTCACTAATATCAGAAAGGAAAGAAACCAAACCCTAAGGGCCTTAAACCTAGCCCACGAACCAAGCCCTAAACATTATTATAATTAAATATAAAATAAATAAGAGCAGCCCACGGAAGTGGACCCAAGCCCGCCCCTGTCGACCGTGAACCCTATTTTGCTTCATAACACCGTGACTCTTGGAATAATTTCTATATGGCTGCCAATTGCCATGTACAGCCTCACAATCTTTTGTGTAAACTTGTTTGGTAGTGCAAGTGCTAGCAATCGGCTCATAGACCGTTTCAACATCATCCTTTTTCCTTCCACCTCTCATTGTTGCGCTATATTTCAGGGTTGGAAATTGAACTAAGTCATTTTTCTCTTCACGACTTGCATGATCAGAACTTTCCTGATCAGCATCAGCACGAACCAGAGCAACTTGATTCGGGTCGACATGAGCCTGATCATCACAGGGACGAAACCCAGCATGAACCTGAGATCTCTCAGCTTCATAAAGGTGTGCAGCTAGTGCTCTTATGGTCGCATCAAAACTCATCGGGGACATAGATAAATCAGCCAAGGCAAATTGATTATCATTGCCTTTGGAATAGTCCACAGAAGTGTCAATGTTTACTTCCAAGTGAGATTCATTATCCAGCATAGTTGAATTAATAACTTCACTATATGCAGCAAGATCAACGTGTTGAGGTGGAGCTAAACCTGAGTGGGGGGACTGCACAGTATCAACAGCCTCATTAAGAGGGGCTGGCCGATCAGAGCCAACCTGGAGTTCGGGTTCCAAATCAAGGGCTGAGAATCTGTTGGACACTTGAGTAGAAGGGCCGGAAATAGCCCCAATATCATTACGATGGTGAGGCAAAGGAACTGATTCTGACCAATTTTCAGATTGTGAGCAAGAATCAGATTTGAAACCAGCACTCTTACCATAACGGTGAGGGGAAGAAGCCTGCATATCAGCTGCTTGTTCTAAAACAGATTCATGCCGATCAGGGGCAACCTTAGGCGGCAAGGAAACCCCCTTACCTTTAGTGCTCAGCTGATCCAAAGAGGTGTACATTCATTAGAAATACAATGGCTATCATATTTTACATCCATGAGAGTAGAACTCCAAGGCAACTACGTTTTGCTCCATTTCCATTGAAAGTTAAATCTATCGCAACAACAAAACAGGTCATGGTTTTTGAGCTGTGCATACATTATCTCAATTAACACATGGAAGGAGAAAATGAACATTTAAGTATTAAACACAGTTAGTTGTATATATTCTTCATAGACTCGTTTTTCATTTACAAACTTTAAAAAGAATATTTATATTATTGTGACAGGACTTACTTTGTTAGTATACTTTTGGAATTCATACATCTATTGCATTCATTAAAGTAGTTAGTAATTAGTTTCACATTAAATATTTGTTAATTTTCTGTATGTGTAGAAACGGTAACAACACAAGTTCTATTTTGGATAACTATACTGACTTTATAGGGAACAAAACATGTAAAATAAACTTTTCAATTCAAACGTTTGTTCCGAACATAAAATAACACTATTGACAAGATTGGGAGATTAAGTATGATGAAAAGCAAAAATACTAATCTAAACCAGAGTGAGTAGATAACACATAGTTAATAGGAAATAAGTTAGATGAAAATTCAAGCTGACCATATCCCCTATCATAGTTGAGACAACTTGTACTTTACTGGAAAAAATAATTTTCATTTTCATTTTAATGAAAATTGTACATATTTTAATAATTACTAAAAATATTAAATTAAAAATAAAATATTAATATTTTTTAAATATAAAAAAAATTAAAAATACAAAAAAAAATATTAAACTATGTAAGAATATATATTCCTTTGAAATCGGGATTTCTATTTATAAAAATTACCAATAACAGGAATGAAAATAAAATTAAAAATGATGATTCCATTTTCACCCAATTTTATCATATAAATCATGTGAATAGAATTAAAATTACTCACTCTGTCCATTTCTAAGGTATCTATTTTACTATTCCTGGCGTTCGCTTCAAAAATATCAATTTCGTCTATTTAGTAAAAGAAAATACACAGTATGACCCACTACTTCCCTCTAATACACTATCTATTTTATCTATAATAATAATACTCCTTAATCCACATACAAAAAGCAAATAAAGACATTAAAACTGTCCAAGTGCAAAAAGTAAAGGGTTACTTTAGAAATGGACAAGGGAGTAGTATTTTTCTGTCTTCTTTATTATATATATATATATATATATATATATATATATATATATATATATATGAAACATGTATTTTACTACATATTTTCTTTTTACTTTGTAAGAATTTTATCAATTCAAAATCTGAGAATGGATAAATTATCAATTCGGAGTTTGAATTTATTTTCTTATCAATCCGAAACCTGAAATACGAAAAACTATCAATCCAGGACCCAAATTGATAGTTTATCAATTTTTGTGCCTTGAATTATAAAATTCCTATTTTTTTTTTGTATTTTTTCTTTGTATACCTTAATGTATTTTTTTGTATTTTTTTCATTTTGTGTTCTCCACCTAACATGCTTTATTATTTATTTATAAAAAATACCGTTATACCCCTAAAAGTTACAACTTTATTAATATTCGTGCCAGAATTGGGGGTGCAATCTTTGTTGGAGGGAGAGTATATAATATATTAATATTCATGCTTTATAAAATTCCTTTAGTTGTTTGTCACCCAAATTATATATTGCAACATAAATTTACATTAAATTCATTACTATATGTGTAATGAGGTGAGAGAAATAATATTTTAATGTAAAGTGGGTAGGTATTTTAGTGTGATGTGTGGGCCCATGAAGAAAGAAATAATTTTTTTGTGTGAATCTTATTTACTAAAAAAGAAATGTAAAGATTGAAATGAACGCCCAAATTGGAAATATGTAAAGATTGAAATGAGACGGAGGGAGTATATGTTATAAATTCATGATAATAATGTCTTAATTTTTTTTTAAATTTAGATAAATCAATAATAATTGTATTTTTTTCTAATAAATAAATAATACTTTTATAATTACATGTTGTATCCCAAAAAAATTTCCCTGGATCTGTACCTGGGGCTTCTGGTGAATTACTGGTCCGTGTACGACCAACTCATCATTTATTATGGCCTTTTTTCTTTTTATATTCACTCCCTTCCAGGTAAGTCTGTTAAAAGAGTCGAACGAGCTAGTAGTATATATTCGAGTTTGGCTCGAGTAGTTATCGAGTCGAACTCTGATAGCGAGCTTATGAGCGAGCACGAGCTCGACTCAAAATTACTTATTCGAACTCGAGCTCAAACTTGGCTCGGGTTATTAAAGAAAATAAATCAAACTTTCGAACTTTAACGAGCTTTCGAGCCTAATCAAATTGAATTTTAATTAATATATTTAAATAATATAATAATTAAATATAATATTTATATTAATATTATTATTATCGAGCCTTATCGAATCGAGCCGAGCTCAGCTCACCTTGATAACGTATCGAGTATTTATATGAGCTCAAACTCGAGCTCAAGTAGTCACGAATCGAGTCGATTTTGAGCATTATCGAGCCTACTGAGTGGAACTACCGAGCAGCTCGTTTAGTTTAACAACTCTACTCCCAGGAATGCATTCATGTATTTGGATACTTGAATAGAACAAGGTGTACGATATAGTTGACTTTGTCTAAATTGTGTGTAAAAAGAAGATGACATTTTTTGTAATATTGTTCTATTATAAGATTATTGATATTGTATTTTTTTTTCCATTTTTAGTGTGTGCAATTATTATTGAAATCGATCAAAATAGAAAGCGTGCAAGTATTCTAGTGATGGAAGGAGTACTTTATATATACATCCGCTTAATTACTCTTATTTTTTTCATTTTGGGCGTCCGCCCTTAATAGTTTCATTTTTCTTTTTCCACAAATGAAACTCACACACATTAAATAATAATACTCTTTAATTCACGTGCAAAAAAAAAAGAGTCACTTTAGAGCGGATGGAAAGACTATGATTATATATATATAACTAATAATTCCCTGTGTTGTATGGATTATTATTATTAATTTTATGGGGCGGTTGTAAGACAAATATATTTAAGACGAGTTTACTCATTATATGGGGAAAGTATGTTAATTGGTACATAAAGTATGTCTTTAGTGAGTTATATTAAAACATACTAGAGTCATAATTTAATGTATCATTGGTCACACTTTAGAAAAATACTTTAGCTACAATATACGCTACTCATATATTTATATATATATTAATATAATTATTGAATATAATATTTATATCAATATTATTATTATCGAGCCTCAAAATGATTCCAAACCTTACAAAATTGGGAGTTATTTATAAAAGCAATAAAGAGCTCTACGACCTCCACAATCTTGTATATCTGCATCAGCTACAGTAGTTGAAAATAACTGCGTCGTCATGGGCTTTCTCTTGGCAAGGACGATATCCTGCATTTTCATCTACACTAAAGAAGTTGACCTTAGTTGGTGGGCGACTTCCCTGGGAAAAAAATGAGCTTGTTGGTTCGTTGACTAATCTTGAAGTGCTTAAACTGAAGGAGGCTGTAATGGCGATACATGGAAAATGAGAGATGGAGAATTCGTGCAGCTCAAATATCTACTGATAGAGCATTCAAATCTCAAGCCTTATATTAATATAATTATTAAATATAATATTTATATTAATATTATTATTATCGAGCTTTATAAAATCGAGCTGAGCTCAGCTCGCCTTGATAACGTATCAAGTATTTATAAGAGCTAGAACTCGAGCTTGAGTAGTCACGAATCGAGTTGAGCTCGAGCATTATCGAGCCTAGCCGAGTGGAGCTACCGAGCAGTTCGTTTGGTTTAGTAGCTCTACTCCCAGGAATGCATTCACGTATTTGGATAATTGAATAGAACAAGGTGTATGATATAGTTGACTTTGTCTAAATTGTATATAAAACGAAGGTGATATTTTTTGTAATATTGTTTTATTATAAGGTTATTGATATTGTATTTTTTTTCTATTTTTAGGGTGTGCAATTATTATTGAAACTGATCAAAATAGAAAGTGTGCAAGCATTCTATTGAAGGATGGAGTACTGTTAGGCTTTTTCTGCGCACTATAATGTAATCATCAAGTATAAGGATGTCAATCGTAGCACCAATTAACCAAGTTAAATTATCGATCCCACTTACACAGTTAATTACTCCCTCCGTCCCACAACAAGGAGTGCATTTTACCATTTTCGTTCATCCCAATATAAGAGGTGCATTCCTCTTTTTAGTAAAAGGGACCCACACAAATTCACTTTTTCTCTCTCCATAACCCCACACTTCATACTAATACACCTCCTTAAAATATTATTTCTCTTACCTCAACTACCTCCAATTACTCATTAAATATTATATCCCTTAATCTACGTGCAAAAAAGTTCCGCCACTCTTGTTGTGGGACGGAGGGAGTATTTATTTATACCGTATTACTATTCAAGAAGAATTTAAGTAACCGATTTTCTAAGTGTTTCGAGAATTAATTATCTAATTAACGGAATAATAAATAACTAAATTAATTTAAAAAATAGTAAAGATAAGATAAGTTTTAATCAAGGGATAAGCGACGATTCTAAGGTATCAAGTATTGACCAATTAATTTGGGTTACTAGAACTACAACTGTTCTTTCATGCAGTTTCAAATGGAAATACACCACATAACCCTATTAATCCACCGAATATAATCCGATTCTAAGCTAATATTATATTCTGATTTGAATCTTAAGATGTGCAAATATTACCAAGTCTTATTCCTAGATACTAATTAAAGAAAGCAATAATACCTCCGGATGGTAAGCCCAACTAACAAGTTATTTTCTGGAATTACTACAAGGTTCTATTCGCTTCCTACTTAATTGTCTAATTGCATTGTTCCACTAAACAAATTAAGTATTTGATTTACCAGTTCATGGAATTAAAGTGTTTATAACGGAATTACTTCAATTCATAACAGATAGACATTACCAATCATAAACAAACACAAGCTAACACAATAATTCAAGCATTATAGCGGATGTCATGAAAATATTATGAAGACTTTACGAATCAGAAAAGCCTGTCTTAATAAAATAAGTAAAATCAAAAGATCAACTGCATAAAATCACAATCTTTGGTCTAGGTTCCAGAATTAATCAAATCAAACCATCAAACCCTAGAATTGTTTATAAAATTAACCCATGAGGTTATAATCAACACTCATGGTTATGTAATTCATATCAAAAATCAAGATAAAAGGAAAGAAAAGATGAGAAACACGAAACCCTAGCATAAGCGTAAGTCTGCGTCCCTTCTCCGTCTCTCCGATCGTCCAATTCCCCTGAATTAGCACTTGAAACAAACTTAGAGATGGATGGATGGTGAAATCAGGTTTTAATCTGATATGGAGATGTTGGAAGGGTGAATTGATGATGGATTATGGATGATTTCTCTCCAATTTGTGTACTGATCTCCCTAATTCTCTCTTGGACTGTTGCAAGGCTGTTTTCGATCGATTCCTGCTCCAAAAACACGATCTGGAGGTATAAATACAGTGTTGCATCGAACAGGCCCTCGACTGGGCTCAGAATTGGGCCACTCGGCACCCAGCTCGGCTTGAGCTGGGCCTGGACCCAGCCGAGTGGCCTCTCCTTCAATTGGCCATGTCATCAGGACCCACTTGGGCCCCACTCGGCTCAAATGGCCACTGCTCAGCACCCAGCTCACGGCGAGCCGAGCTGCTCCCGAGCTAGTCCGTCCCTGTTCTGTTTCGCTCCTCTTCCGATCCTACTCTGTTTTCCCCTGTTTTTTGCCTTAAAAACTCACAAAAACACCTTAGAAGCCTCAAAATTGTGTGAATACTTAAACACACACAATTCCATACAAAAACGATGACTTTCCTAAGCAAATCGGTGTAATGTTCACACATAAAATGCGTGAAATTCCACTCTCAACAAGTACTCTATATATACATCCGCTTAATTACTCTTATTTTTTTCATTTTGGGCGTCCACCCTTAATAGTCTCATTTTCCTTTTTCCACATATGAGACTCACACACACCACTGATACAATTAAAATATAAAACCTTCATACCCATTAATACATTTACTCACTACACATTAAATAATAATACTCCTTAATTTACGTGCAAAAAATAAATGAGTCTCTTTAGCGTGGATGGAAAGACTATGATTTTATATATATAAAACTAATAATTCCTGTGTTGCACGAATTATTATTATTAATTTTATGGGGCAGTTGTAAGACAAATATTTCTAAGACGAGTTTACGCATTATATGTGTAATTTATGTTAATTGATACTTAAAGTATGTCTTTAATGAGTTATATTAGAACATACTAGAGTCATAATTTAATGTATCATTGATCACACTTTAAAAAAAATATTTTAACTACAATATACGCTACCTATATAACAATAATTTTTTAACACGTCTCACATATCGTCCTACAAGACACTTTGTCTAATTTAAATAAGTATATATTATTAAGTTTCAGGAGTTTTATCTATTCAAGACACGAAAAATGAATAAACTATAAATTTGGAGTCTAAATTATTTTACCAACTATATAATTCAAGGCTCCTATCTTATCAAATTTTAAGGCCTTAATTCAAGCCCCAAATTGATAGTTTTGTATGATTCATGCCCCTAATCGTTATAATAAATAATTGAGGCCCTAAATTGATAGTTTACCACTAAAATATACGGATTTTGTAATTTTAGTTTGTCAAATACAAAATGTGCATTTTCCTTTTTGGTAAAAATGACTCACATAAATTAATTAATTTTCATTTTGAGCTCACATATCACACTAATACATTGGATCTTCTGCGTCATTTTCGTCCATCATCTTTTATGTCACATGTTATATGATTGACGATTTCTTAGGGTTCAAACTTTTTTTAGGATATAATTTCCCTCTCTCTCCTACGTGTCATCCATCCAATGGTGTAATACAAGAGATAATGTACTAAAATGACAAGAGAATCCAATACCTACTCATTTTAAATTAAAATATTATTTTTCTCACCTTAATCTATATGATAAAAAGCAAACGCACATGTTTTAATGAAACAGAGAGAGTATTAAATAATAAAATTTGAAATTAATGATAATTAAAATATTATTTGTTTGTGTAATCGATTTAAAAGAATTGTTTAATTAATTAAGACGAACTAGTTGAACTTAAGTTCAAGTATCGTAAAGTTATGAATTAAGTGATTTTTCAAAATTTTGAATTGAAAATGTACAATTATATTCTTATACACCTTATCCTAAAATTATTTTTAGATAATTTTGCACTTTTAAAATTAGTTATCACATTTGTTATAAAATATTACTCCCTTCATCCCACATATTTATTAACACTTTTTCATTTTGAGATGTGTCAGGTATTTATGCTTGTTTCGTTAATAGTAAAAATACACTATATATCTTACCTACTTTTACACTTTATTCACCAATCCCAACAAGTGAGATGAAAAATGGACCAGACCGATCGATTCAACTGGTTTAACTGGGAACCGGTGATGGAGCCGGTTCGAAACTACCCAAAAACTATTTTCTTAGTTGAACTGGGAAGAACCGTTCAAAACCAAAAAATTGATGGAACCGAAAAATCCCCGGTTTTATTTTAAACTACATCATATCTAAAAAAATCCATTCCTATTCTATATTTTGTCTCATACTTTCGTTAATAGAACTGAAATCTTTATAAAAACTAGTTTACAAGATATTACACATTATACAAATCTAAAGAAATACATTGAAAACTCTTTTTTCAAAAGTTGAATGGAAACCTATCTAAAGTAAATTACACTGATCCAATAGATTGGAGAACCTTCTGAATGTCAAGCCACCCCTCCACGAATTTGATTTTCTGCTACAATTCTTGATTAACGATAAGATCGACGCAATTCGTGTATTATGAAGTATTTATTTAAGTGAGAAAATAGAAAAGAGTGAAAGAAGAGTGAAGGAACGAGAGAGAAATGTCCAGATACAGAATGAGAGAATGGAAGAAAAATGGTAGAATGGGAGAGAAATGGCTGCTTCTACCCTAATTGACAACTTTCTCCTTTCTATATGGTTTTTCTAATCAACTAATGGACCTTAAAAATGGGCTTGTAGTCTTTCACTCTTTTTTTTTCATATGGGTTTGGCTTTAATTTAGCTGCAACAAATTAAATAATTTATTTATTATTATATATATATTGTAATAACTACCTTAAAATATAATTAAAAATATGTAAATTTAATTTTTCTGGCTGAACCTTCGATTTGATCAGTTAAATCGGTTGGACTTCGAATTGTTGTCTCTACCGATTTGGTCCCGATCCGACTCTCAAATCACTGATCCCAACAACTCTATTTACTTTATTACACTTTATTCATCATTCCTAGCTGTTGGATTGTATAATAAAAGCCTAGCTAGCTTTACTATGAATAATGTTTTAACAATATTTTGAAATGAGAATCATTGATAAAATGATTGCATCTTATAATTTATTTATATATATGTCGATGCAATAGTTCATTTTCTTTATATTATAAATAATATGGTGTGTGGCGTCGCACGGATGACTATATTATCAGCTCATTATGAAGTATAAACAGATATTCATAACCGAGATAGACGGGGACAATCTATTTTCAATTATTATTTTTTAGTATATGAAAAATTACTCTTAAAAGACAAATTATTACTCTTCTAAATGAAAAAAATAATTTTTCAAAATCCTGATTTAACGATTGCTCTTTAGTACATGAAAGCTACTCTTTAAAGTGATAAAATATTTATCTTCTGAATAAAAAACATTACTTCTTAAAGAGTACTTTTTTTTATATAGGGGTATTTGTGAAAAAAAAAGTATAATACTCAACGTGATTCACACTAAACTTAATTCATAATTTTTTTAGGGTCAGTAACTACAAGGTACAAAATTATTTACGTATTTACTACGTAGTACATTGAATTTTCAGAATTACTCACGCATACAAACTTTAGTTTTGTAGTTCCCATATTACCCATACATATGTATGCAATCTCATCCCTCCTCTTTCCCCAACCCACCCACACTGGTAAAATCCTGCATCCCCCTTCCTCCCTATTTTGTATCCCAATATTTATATAACCAATAATTCCATTTCATCTCTCCTCTAATTTAGCAGCTAAACCATACTACACTCTCTCTCATACACAACACGCAACAAATACTACACTCTCTCTCACACACAACATGCACCAACAATGAAGATGGAGGTCATGTTTCATCCCCTCCGCACTTCAACTTCAACAGCGCCACCACTTTTCCCTACATCACCTCTCCCAAAGGCTTCGCCAATTGGTTCTACAGCACTCCCGCTAGCCCCACCCGCGGCGGCGCCGCCTCCCTCTCCGCCATCCCCTCCAATTGGGAACATAAACTCAGAATCCCTAACTTTTGAACCAGCACCATCGCCCCCACCGACGACTCTATCAAAGAAGAAATCATCCCAACCACCACCACCTGTTAGATTGTATACTAAAAGCCTAGCTTTTGTATGAACAATGTTATAACATTTTTTTAAAATGAGTATCATGTGATCAAATGATTGCGTCTTATAATTTATCTATATATCGATGCAATAGTCCACTTACTTTATACTGTAGATAATATGTTGTGCGAAAATACGCAGAAGATCATGTTATCAGTTTCCTTATAAAGCATAAACAGAGGCTCACAACCGAGATAGACAGGAACTCTCTATCGGGATGGTTGTAGTGTGGTTTGATATTAGCTTGTCTTGGCTATAGAATCACATTAGTGCACTTGTATGTATTGAGCAAGACCGCTTGAGATCGTTCGATTTATACTGACTATATAGGAGAGAACTTGATCTCAGTTATTATAAAAGTTCGTGCTCTTAATCCCTATACAATAACCTCGACACGTAAGGCATTATGTATTTCTTTGATTCATTAATGGGTGAGATTTATATATTAATCAAAAAACTCGGTGAGTTGAAAAATAATATTGTTTCTATGGTGTATTGTTGATTGTAGAAGGAATCCATGTCAGTTATAGGTTGATGATGTCCCCTTGAGGAGCTCATAAGGATTATCATGTAAACCCTGCAGGTGGAATTTATTCCGGCATGACAATGAGGTTGAGTGGTACTACTCTCGGATGAAATATTAATTAATGAAGTTGTCAGTAACTTAATTAATTAATAAACATTGTATATCTTAAACATGGGGAGATTAACGGGCTCATAATAAGAAGGAGCCCAAAATATATTTTTGGGATTGGAGTGGTAGTGCAGTAATAATATTTTAGTGGACATTATTATTATTATTGGACTTAAGTATAAGCTTTGGGCTAAGCTTGGATACTTAAGCCCAATGAAGGCCCAACTCTAATTTCTCCTCCTGGTCCCTGTTGTAGCCCGTATATAAGTCACCTTATCTTATCTAGAACCCTAATCACACGTTAAATCACGTTAGAAAGGATTAGAGAGCAGATTGAGTCGATCTTGAGTATCGTCGCCCACACGATGTCGAGATCGGACTTGGGAATACAACAGAAGACCGGAAGGTTGTTTGCTGCTGCTGTCCGCCATCTTGAAAAATTCATATAACATCGTATAGTGCTCTGAATTCGATATTTAAAATAATGACGGAAAGCCATCGAAGAGAGGATCGTCTGAGCGCGTAGATCACTCAATTCCGACATCAGATGAGGAAGTTATGGCCATTCTCATGGGACTGCGCTGGCTGCCGGCGAGAATCAATCTTCATCAACATACCCTGGTGAAAGGTAATACGTTTCTTGGTTTTTCTTGTTTTCCCTGGAATAGAAACGTATGGAACCCTAACGGTTCATTTTAACCAAACAATCAAACGCCAACACCACTACCACCACCCCTGCCGCCATTGAGATTTGAGAAGAGATCGACAACTATTTTCGTCCGTAATCGCTGAGATCAGTAAAAGGTGAGAATCAAAATCTTGAGATTATTTATATAATCGTTTCTCTTCTCCTTTTTGAAATTAGGGATTACATTAGGTTTTTGAACGATTTGGGTGTTAAATTTAAAGAATTTGGTTCTTGGTGAAGAAATTTTCTTCTCGATTTTTTATAAACATTAGTGTACTTAGGTTTACATCAAGCAGGAAGAAATCAATTGTGCATTCATGTATTTTTTGGCGGCGAGTAATTTGTAGGAAGTGATGAACATTGATGTGTTCTGAACATTGGTGTTCATCTTGTTTTGTTTGAAAATTGATATACATTCAAGCAGATGCAACATATGATGGACATTGATTTGTTTTGAACATTGGTGTTCATGTAATAATTTTTGAACATTGGTGTACGTTAAAGCGTTGGGTACTTTCAAGTCGTAAAATCTGAGATTTCATCATCAAATTTCTTATATATGAGTGTAAAATTTTTTTGATCATTGATGAGAATTTTGTTATCCTTAATTTCCATAAACATTCATGAGTGTAAATGAGATATCTTATCCTTAATGAGAATTTTGCATATAAAATAGAAAATAAATGTGTACGACATATGGTGGACATTGATTTATTTTGAACATTGGTGTTCATGTAATAATTTTTGAACATTGGTGTACATTGAAGTGTTCAGTACTTTTGAACATTGGTGTACATTGAAGTGTTCAGTACTTTCAAGTTGTAAAATCTGAGATTTCAATGTGGAATTTCTTATATATGAGTGTAATTTTTTTTAAATATTGATGAGAATTTTGTTATCCTTAATTTTCGTAAACATTGATGAGTGTAAATGATATATGTTATCTTCAATGAGAATTTTACGTATAAAATAGAAAGTAAATAATGGATTAAAATGGAAAGTACTAAGGGGTAAAGTTGGAAAATAAAATATCAGAATCTATCTCTCAGTACTTCAATTTGATTTTGTATGCCATAGTAATTAGGCTATGAAAACACGTACCTATTGGTAATAAACCATTTTTTTAATATACTTTTTTTATCAGAGTCATTCATAAATTAGTTTTCATAAATACGAAACATAAATAAAATTTAACAAATTATCATTGATAAAGCTCAAATTTGATTATTTTTTAATTGGAATAATTACTGTGTAGTGCACGTTAGTTAAGACTATTACTATCAAATACATTGAACTTTAATCATTACTGATAAATACAAAAAAGTATAATTATATGACCATTATAACCCTAATTTAATATCAATCAAATCACAATAAAATTTTAATATTGTTCAATTTTCTATATTATCTCAACTGATGAGAGGCCACAAAAATGGATACACGTCTAAAACCCCACTCTTTGTGTCAACTCTCTTATTAGGGCGATGGATGGAGCTTTCATAATTGCTAAATTCTGGCAGTAAGGTTACATCTACACATGCAATGATGTAATCTTTCATTCCTACTATATTGATTTCTCTACCGACGTTGTTTCACTATCCACCAATCTCACTAAAAACGTGATCTTACTACTCCTTGCGTCTCCTCGCCTATGGACATCATCACTGAGTCCTCCATGATTGCTGCCATGATATCTTTTGGTGCTATTGGTATTTCCCAGCATCTCAACAAGCGACTTCATTCGCAATGCTATATCACAGATAATTTTGATGCAGGCTGCTTTTTCAATTTTAGTGGAGATAGTGTTAAGATAATAAGAGGTCGTGGAAGGATGCCAACGAATGTGCAACAACATAATAGATTATGTAGATATTTTAAAGGTTTGTGCAGATTGTAACCAATTATTCAGCATAAATCACTACAATACATTGTACGAAAACATAACATAGCAAATAACATTTAGGCATAATTTTATATATCCTGCAAATTTATTTAATTTTGATTTTGATAATTATGTTGCGCATATCTACAAGAAGTGTGATTCACAAAATAACATCCAGTTAGGTTGTGCAGCTTTATTCAAAGGTTGTATTGAAATATAACTAATTGTTCAACATATTTTTAGTTTTATTTACTTGAAAAGTTTAATTTTTATAAATTGTATAGCAATTAGGAGAGATTCATATCAATAGGCAATAAATAAGGGATGATTATACAATTTCTATGAATTTTAACGAAATTGTGTAGAGAATATATTAAAAGGGTAAAATTGAATTTGTGCAATATAATTTTGTATCTTTCAGTATTAATTTTAAACCCATACATCTAATAAATAATAATAGGATATGTGTTGTACCTAAAAGTAAATATCTATTTTTAATTTTAATAAATGAGATTCAAATAAAGCGAAACTCAAACTCAGACTTAATTATAATAACATCTCTTAAAGTAATAGGTTAATACATGTACTTTAAACTTTTACATTTCATGAGTAAATGTCATATATATGTTTTTTTTTAAAAATTATACAAAGAAAATTAGATGTATTAAGATTTGACTGCTAAGGAGAAATTAATTTGGACCCGTTATTATGAAGAATTCACTTTTAATTGCCAGCCAAAACCATTGTAACATGGGTTATGGTATTTTATAATATATAAATATTATACGCTATAGATGACAATTAAATCCTTAAAGCATGTCATATTAAACTGAAAAATAATCATGACTATTAATCTCTTGGGGCATGTTAAATTAATCTGAAAAATAATCATGGCACATATCAATCATTTAAAATATGAAATACTAGATAAAACATCATGTTGGAATATGTGATCTAGCATCAAGAAAAGGGGTACTTTCTTGTTAAATTAATATATGTGAAATAAGTTGTGAAGCGGATTGGTTAATTATTAAAGTGTAATTAATATATTAATAAAGTATGATTATTAATAGTTGCAGTATGATTAAATAAAGTATAATAATGCATTAAAGAATGGTTTAAAGTGTTATAATATGATTCCCAACCCATTTATTATACTTCAGTAAAAGAACAATTATTCTTCTTAATTCTCTCTATATTGAACAGTGATAGCTATTTCATCATAATGAATATACATATTTTATCTCTCTATAGTACTACCTAATTCTAGATGTTATTAGTTTACAATTTTTGATTAAGCTTGAAGGCTCTTCCGTGGCGTGTCCTTCTACCACCCATTTGAATGACGTTTGTCCAGCTTTAAATTCAATAATGACGATGACGATGATGCCAAAAGTAGCAGCAACTTCTACAGCACCACCACAAGGACCATAGATTTCGAATCTGATGACGATTCATAGGTCAGATCACCCTGGTATTCTTCTTGTTTCAAATCACCTTACTGGTCCTAACTATGTCTCTTGGAGCAGAGCCATGAAAATTCCTAGGAGCAAAGAATAAATTAGGTTTCATTGATGGTTCTGTTATTGCCCCTGAAATAAATCTCCTACATTTGGTCAGTGAAAAAGGGCAGATTTTATTGTGATTTCATGGCTGTTAAGTACTATCTCTAAGGATCTAATTGATATAATTTTATGTGCAAAATCTGCTAAACATCTTTGGATGATATTGCTGAGAGATTTGGAATGAGTAATGGTTCAATGTTATATAAGTTGCAGCAGGATGTTTACACCTTGAAGTAAGGCCACGAATCTGTTGGAATTTTTATGAAAAACTTAAGAAACTATGGGATGATTTGGATGAATTATTATTTATGCTTGGATGTAGTTGTGGAAAATGCACTAGTCATATTGAGAAGCAGTTTATTGATAAGGAGATGAATATTCATTTGATGCAGTTTTTAATTGGTTTATATTCTGAATACGATAATGTGCGCAATCAGATTTTGATACTTGATTCGTTGCTTACTGTCAACAAAGCCTATAGCATGATTTTACAAGTTGAAATGAGAAGGCTATTCAGGATGCTTCAATCGACACTCTGAATACACCAACTTTTTTCTCTAAGGATGATGGATGCTATAATAACCGAGGGTATCCACGCCCTGCAAATTTGCATGTTGTAACTTATTGGTAACAAAGAGAAAGGTACTGTTACCAGAAGTAAGAGGAAATAGAAAAGTTGGTTTTTACTTACTGTGGAGGTAAAAGACATGAAATGGCTAACTACTTCAAGTTATATGGATATCCTGATTGGTTTTCGAAGCACAAGGAGAAGAAAAAAATTGTAGTTAATTGTATTGGTTCCACCCCGTCTAACTCTTCGACTACTTCTATCCAACATCCATTTTATTAAGCTAGATTTGCTGAGATTGTACAACATGAGGTTGCTAAATATTTGGCAAATCAGAGTGGCAAATTGAGTTCCAGTAATTCTATTCACAACTTTACCAATATGATAGAATACACTGGTATGTGTGATTTAAGTTCTGCACTTTTTGTACTTGATGATGGTTATTCAGGTTTTTGGATATTAGATACGAGAGCTAGTAGACATATGTGTCATGATCTTTCTTTTTTTTTCTCACCCCTTACCACACTTGATCAACCTATTACTAATTTCTTACCTAATGAAAGTAAATTGGTTTCTAAATCTGGCCACATCACTCTTCCAAACAACTTAATACTCTTTGAAGTTTTTTATGTTCCACATTTCAAATACAACCTTTTCTCTATCTCATACCTCATTCATCATACTAATATGAAATGTACTTTTTTCTCCACCCATTGTGTTTTGCAGGCCCTGAAGAGTGATGAAGTGTTGGTTGCTAGGAGATTGATTGTAAAGTTGTATATCTTGTATCATTCTAATTTAGTACCTTATTCTAAGACAACTGCTTTACTTTGTATTTCGTCCTATGATATATGGCATAAATGTTTGGGCTATTTTTCTCCTATTGTACTGCAACATATTGGCTTTGTTCAATCCTCCACTAATAAAACCATACTACAAAATTCTAATCCTTGTAAAGTCTGTCATTTGTCTAAACAGAGCATACTTTGTTTTCCCACCAGCACTATCAATTCCCTTGCCCCATTTGATATGATTCATATTGATCTTTGGGGACCCTACAAGTATGAATCACTTACTGCTACAGCTTTCTTTCTAACTGTGGTTGATGATTATAATAGAGCCACATGGGCGTTCCTATTGTAAACAAAGACTTATATTGTCCCATTTTTACAAGAATTCTATTTAGTGGTTCTTACTCAATTTGATAAGAAAATTAAGGCAGTATGATCAGACAATAGTACTGAATTTTTGAGTCACTCTTGTCAACAATTCTTCAAGAATTATGGCATCTTACATCAGAAGAGTTATACATATACTCCTCCGCAAAATGGAGTCATGGAAAGAAAACACAGACATCCCCTTAATATAGCTAGAGCCCTTATGTTTGAATCCCATTTACGTTCTAATTTTTTTCCAAACTCTATCCTTACTGCTGTCCACATAATTAACAGATTGCATATACCACTTTTGAAATGAAAAACACCATTTGAACTTTTATACCAAAACCCCCCAGCATATACAAACCTTAATGTTTTTGGAGTTAGCATTCGATCGTGTGGTTAACATAACCTGTTAGGGTTCCATACGATTCTACTGCAGCGGAAGCAAAAGAGTAGAATCATATTACCTTTCATCAGGGTTGATGTAGAGGATGACCAGCAGCAGCAGTAAACGACCTTCCGATCTGCTGCTGTATTCCCAAGTCTGATCCTGATGTTGTGTGGGCAACAATCTTCAGGATCCTCTCAATCTGCTATCCTCCCTTTCCTCTCACATTTTTAGGCGCAAAAAATAATTAGTTAGTTAGGGATCCAGATAAGCTGAAGTGACTTATATATATGGGGCTATAACAGGGACCAGGAGGAGAAATTGGATTAGGCCTCCATTGGGCTTAAGTATCAAAGCTTAGCCCAAAGCTTATACTTAATTCCAATAATAATAATATATTCCACTAAAATATTATTATTGCACTATCGTACCAATCCCAAAATTACATTTTGGGCTCCTTCTTATTATGAGCCCGTTAGTCTTCCCGTGTTTAAGATATACAATGTCCATTAATTAATTAAGTTACTGACAACTCCATTAATTAATATCTCATCCAAGAGTAGTACCACTCAACGTCATTATCATGCCAGAATAAATTCACCTGCAGAGTTTACATGATAATCCTTATGAGCTCCTCATGGGGACATCATCAACCTATGACGGACACGGATTCCTTCTACAATCAATAGCACACTATAGAGACAGCAATACTTTCCAACTCACCGAGTTTATTGATTTAATTACATGTAAATCTCACCCATTGATGAATTAAAGAAATACGTACTGCCCTACGTGTCGAGGTTATTGTATAGGGATTAAGAGCACGAACTTCCATAATAATTGAGATCAAGTTCTCTTATAAGTCAGTATAAGTCGAACGATCTCAAGCGGTCCTGCTCAATACACACAAGTGCACTAATGTGATTCTATTGCCAAGATAAGCTAATACCAAATCACACTACAACCATACTAATGGAGAGTCCCCGTCTATCTCGGTTGTGAGCATCTGTTTATACTTTATAAGGAAACCGATAATATGATCTTCTTCGTGTTGTCGTACAACATATTATCTACAATATAAAGTAAGTGGACTATTGCATCGTTCATATAAATAAATTATAAGATGCAATCATTTGATCATATGAGTCTCATTTCAAATTAATTGTTATAACATTGTTCATACTAAAGCTAGACTTTTAGTATATAATCCAACATTTGGATGCCTTACTTTTGCTACAAATACCCATCTACATAAAATAAAATTCACTCCTAAAGCTCATTGTTGTGTTATGCTTAGATGTGTCAATGGTCAGAAAGGTTTCAAGCCATACGATCTAGATACTCACACCATCTTCAGTTCAAGAGATGTTAGTTTTTATGAAGATGTTTTACCCTTCCCACACATTCATGATTCCTCATCACCATCCCACATTCCTCTTTTCCATTTGTCAGAATCAGATTTAGATCATGATATCCCATTTTTCTTAAATCCAGATATACATCTTACTCTAGAGAATGCTGCCTCTCGAGATACTGCATCATCCTCTTCTACTTCTTTACCACAACTACCATATCTACCAAAACGAAAATCTTCCAGAGTCAGCCACAAGCCTACTTATCTTAATGATTTTGTGTCCCATTGTACAACAGACCAATCAATTCCCTTGGCTACACATTCACCTCGCACGGCTTCTCAAGGTACTCTTTATCCTCTTTCACCCAATTTACCATCATATGATCATGCTTATATGTCTTTTACGACTAACATAAATAGTGTTAAAGAACCCAATAATTATAATCAAGCTATAGGAGATCCGAATTGGGCACAAGCCATGCTTAAGAAGTTGGAAGCTTTGGAGGCTAATGGTGTTGGGATAGGCAGATCCCCATTCATTCCTAAGGGACAAATAAAGAAGAACATAAAAAGCACAACACAAGAATTTACGTGGAAAACTCCAAAGCCGGAGAAAAACCACGAACTGAGAAAATACCACTATGTGAAAAATTTGTACAATCACACAGAATTTCTCTCTCCCGACCCCAATCCCTACACTCTTCAAATCTTTGACTAATTCCCACCTTTCTCTCCATTCTCACAATCGAGAATCAGAAAAGGAATTTAACTTAGAATCAAACACAAGATTAAAGTGTACTTGATCGGTGCACTTAACATCTAGTACAAGGGCCTCCTTATATAGCACCTAGGATCCCTCCTCCTTTGCTCTCCATCCGATGTGGGACAAAAAACAAAGGAAAAATCCCCTCTTTTAATTTTGACAAAATCCTAACAATCTCCACCTTGTCAAAATAAAAAGAAGACACATTGTCTTCATCGAAAATTATTCTCAAATCCGAGAATCCCTTAGAATCAACCATTCTAAGAATTATTGTCTTTACCGATAATCCATTCTCAATCCCGAGAATCCTACTCCATTATATGAGCAGACCACTTAGAATTAACCATTCTAAGAATTTCTCGCGGCACATATCGAAAAACATCTACTGATATTTATGGTGCTACTTCCAGCAGTTTGCTACCCCTGGAAGTCCATCAGCCATCGATATACATCCACCACACACCCTACATCACCTGCCAAGTCAATGTCCGTGTGCAACCCTGTGGACCAACCAATATTATTACATCTTTTCCATGACAACTGAACATGTCATAAGGATCCCCAATAATATTAACTCAACATTCAGAGTTGTTGCCACACCAACTCCTTCTTGACCAGAAACATCATCATTGCTCCACCATAAGCAATTACTGTACTATTACTCCACCGCAGTTATCGTACTTTTTCCCTTTCCTATGAATAGGAACTTTTTTGGATGTTAATACCCCTGTGTGGGTAACCCTTTCGGCTACCATCATAGTGGCCCACATGGTTGCCAGCCTAGTGACATTATCGGTTTTAAACCCATTTTAACTTAACCTTCAATATTTTCTTTTCTTCAAAATAGACATGGTCCATTACGACCATATCAGGCCTAATATACTTCCGTACATTAATTAAATAATATTAATCTCGTAATTAATCAAATTAAAATGGTAACAGTACTTTTTTAACGTCAATACATCGAGTATCTGAGAGGTTTTATGGATGCTCCTCACAGCCAACTACGCGCCCCGTAGTGTGATGGTTCAATCTCATTCCTTTAGTGGACCTCAGCACAATCTGGATCATTTCCTACACCGGGTGTACATGATTCTGCTACTGTTTACTGTCGGAAAGTATGGAGATTAAGGTTGCAAAAGAAATGGAAGATTACATGCGGGCAGTAGCCCAATGTTATTTATTTATTGAATGGAAATACTAATTACACACTCATAATACTAGAACAAGAGGAGAAGACTCCTCTAACTACTGATTGTAACTAAAACAGAAACACTCATACAAGAAAGAAAGATTACTATAATGTTTATTAAGAGAAAAAATAGAGGGGAATGATTGATGCCTTCTGCTTCCTCAAACTTCCTTATTTATAGAGGCTATTAGACGTGAAATTCGGATTTCAGGTACTTTTAATTTTTTCTGATGTCACCGCTTGCGTTATTATTCTTACATCAGCGCTTACATCATTCTCGTTGGATTCTAACTTTTAGATGGCTGTTACTCTTCTCTTAATTGGATGCCCTTATCTGGTTGTTAGGCTAAAATTGCACACTTCAACTAAAATCCCCAAATATAAGGATATCGGTTGTAGTGGCAAGTACCCTAGTATATGTCGTTCCTACTAAGACAGCTAACTATTTATTTAACTAGAATGAATGTAACCAATTTTCAATTGTTTTAAAGTGATTAATAGCTAAAGTGCAGAAAATAATAAATAACGAAATAAATAAAAGCAAGAGATATTCAAGTATGAATCAAGAGAGAAGTAACAGCTCTAAGGTATCAGGTATAGTGCAATTAATTTGGTTTCCTAGATGTCCTATTATTCATTCATGTTATTTTAATGGAAATACATCACAAAGCCCTATTAACCCATCAAATATGATTTGATTTCAAGTTAAAAGGATTATTCAATTAATATAAAAAGATGCACGAATCGTTTTGAACTCCCTTCCTAAATACTAATAAGGCAAACATAAATAACCTCTGGATGGCCAGTTTGACTAACATATATTATCTGAAAGTACTATTAAAACCTATTCACTTCCTACTTGAATTCTTAATTGCATTATTCCACTACGCATATCAAGTATCTTGTTTATCAGCCCTTAGGATTATCGTGTTCATGGGCAAACTACTTTAATCCCTAGCAAACAGATAATATTAAGTACGAATGCACACAAGCTAACACAACATACAAAGCATCACGGGCAACATCAATAGTATGTTATGAAGACGTTACAAACATATAACATAACCTGAATTAAATCAAATAAACAAGAATCTTATAGCATGAAATAAAAATTCTTTGTCTAAGGTTCCCAAATTAATTACCCTAACCTTCAATCCTTAGAACTGTAAAGGGTTTTTAGCCCATGAGGTTACAAACAACTCTCATGGCTATCATATTCATAATCAAATCAACAAACAAAAAGATAAAGTGAAATACAAAACCCTAGTGTCACGTGGTTTGTGTTCTTCTTCCGTCTCTCCGATTGGATTCCTCTCTCAATCACACTTGAATCCTCCTCTGGACCAATGGGATGGATGGATGGATGATTTGGTGTGTGTGGGTGGATGGATATATGGTGTGTGAATTGAATTCACGTTGTGTTTCTATGGTGAATGATCTGTCTCCCTTCTCCAAGTGTATTGATCCCTTTTTATCCCTTGGGTCACGATTTTTACTCCACTGGGCTATTTTTACACGTTGTTACGCACAGGGGATCAAAAATCCCAATTTTTGGCCCAAAATAACCTAACTCGAGTTGGGTGTATGTAATTTGAGTTGCTAACTCGAGTCTAGTTGCATGTGCTGTAACTCGTGTAAACCCAACACGAGTTGTGTTGACAACTCGTGCTATTGTCTATCTAGTTGTGTTGCGATGCTCTGAAACTAGACTGCTTTTGGGACCCAATTCGACTCGAGTTGCAAGTCGATTAAGGCCACAACTCGAGTTGGCTCACTGGATGATTTTCAGGCGTTGCTCTGCCCCTAACTTGACTCGAGTTGCAAGTTGAGTTGGACCTTGCAACTCGAGTAAGGTCTCTGGACAATTCTGGACACTTTTCAGGGCCCAACTCCACTTGTGTTGCAAGTCGTGTTGCAACTCAAGTTGCATGTTACAACTCGAGTTGGGTCTTTTCAGTCCCGGTTCTTACTCATTTTCGTTCCTGCTTCATTTCTACCCTGTTTTAACCTTCATAACTCAACAAAACCCATTCGTAGTACCATAATCATGTAAAATACGTGAGCTACGCAATCCGACACGAATATATGATCTTCCCCTTATAAAAACAAGATATTATGAGACCGAAAAGACGTAAATTTCCACTCTCATCACCATCCCTCTTTTGGCTTTTGTTGGAATTACATGGCTCCTGACCTCTTTGGAAAAAGTCATCCGACTCTTGCTTTTTTGAGGAGTCATTTGTCTCCTTTGGTATCTGATGAGAGTGAAAATAAGCGTGTTTGATTGTCCAATTTAATACCTTATTAATGAAAATTGTTGTTATATATTAGCACAAGTGACTTATATTCAACATATGAGAGAAAAAGGTTCATTTGAGGTGTTTTATTGTGTTTTAGGTGGAAAAAGGATCGAAAGTGCAAAGTTGGAGAAAATATGCAATTTGTGTATGAATGTTGAAAAATGCATGTCCAACTTGTGAAATTTTTCTGTGTCTGTGTGGAGATCAAAACTTGTTATGTGATACATTGTTGGAAAGACACTGAAAAGAGGATCGTTTTGATATAAAGAACACCTCAATCCGATTCCAAACGAGGAAGTTATGAGCAAAATGGTGATATCGCACGAGCTGTGCCGAACAGAACGGATGTTCTATTTTCCATGGCTTGTTACAGATTCAAATCTTAGATTTTTTATTATTTCTTTATATGGATAGAAATCCAAGAAAGAGAGGATCGCGTGAGCACAAGAATTACTCAAATTAGAGTTCGGATGTTGAAGTTATACGCGAAATAATGAGACGACGCAAGTCTAATTCGACCACGACAATCGAGTTTGACCAGACCCATTGGTCGAACTCAAGCAGTTTTGGTCGACCCAGAAGCCTGGAGTGCGAAAAATTACCGATTTTGACTCGACTAGGGTTCGACCAAGCCCCTAGGTCAAACCCTAGGTCGAACTCAATGCCCAGGACGCGTCCGGATCCAATTTTTACACCCAAAGTACATGTTTTTGCGTATTTTCCAAGAAAAAGCCCATCCAAGGTCCATAAGGAGTGCTTATAAGTATAAAAGAGGATGTTGATCACATCATTATTTATTATAGAGAGACTAGAGAGGGATTCAACACAACACAATCATACTACACCCCACAAGGGGGGATCACCCCCCAACCATCATCCATATCCTTTTCTCCATCCATCCATCACTTTGAAGATTCATCTGTGGAATCAAGAGAAGAACCAAGAGGAGGATTCAAGACGGAGAAGGACGCGACAACGCCCACATCTAGGGTTTTATTCATTTCCTAATTTATCTTGTAATTTTCCAGACATCCGGGTAAGATCTATCCAACACCCATGATTGTTCTTCGTAACATCATGAGCTAGAGCCTTTTTAGTAAAGCTAGGGTTGTGACCGTTTTTACGAATTAATTGAACTTTCGTGTATGAACTCCGCACAACACTACTTGTGGATTTATTTTATATATAATTGTGCTTTCTTAATCCATATTCACGGTCGTTTTCTGCATCTTCATTTGGTATATAGAGTCTAAATATATATCTTGGTTGTAAATTGAGTGCGTTCACCGCTGAACAGGATTCTATATTATGATTCTAAGTGAGGGGGCTCCGAAACTTCGTTAGAACTATCATATATGAATACTTATTAATTAAATTGAATTCAGGTTATTAAGTAGGATCATAAAGAGGATAATTTTATAGTATCTATGAAGGGAGATTATATCAGGTTAGAGTACCAATTAGCCAGGGAAATAATTGGTACTGATAGTACCTAGAAATGAGGGTGAAATTATATCTCTTGCTCCGAGGTTATTCACATGTGTTATACGCATGTTTGCTTGTGTTTATAGAGTAAATTTACATGGCTTAGTGATGCGTCCATATTCCACAAGGCAGAGTCGGACATCAACACGCGGAAGAAAAATTAATAAGTGAAATTGGATTACTCTAGATCAACCTATTCTCCTACTTGATCCACTTTCGTAATTATTCTAGTGTTTATTTTATTTTATTTGTTATTTAATTTAATTTTTTAATTAGTTAATAATTCCATACCTCAAATTAATTAGTTAATTAAATTGATAATACGCTGTCCTTTGGGTTCGATATTCACTTGGTCGCTTGCTTAAGCTGCAACTGATATTCTTAATACTTGGGGATTAATTTTACGTGCAAAGAAAATGCGCATCAGTATCCGAAGGGCCTTCAAGTTCTTGTTTGCCTCGAAGAGGTTTTATCCTCTTCTTTCCACGTGTTCCTTCTTTTGCTGGAGAGGGTCCAGCAATCCTTCTTCTTCCCAAGCCTCTTCTTACTTCTTTCCCAAATTCTTGGTCTGTTTAGGTAGAGCAGCTCAGGCATATTTTATCTGTCCATTGCTCAAAGTGGGCTATGTTGCAATATTTCTGATGGGTTTGTTTACTCATTGGCAACTAATTTTCCCAAAGAAGCTCTTGCTTCTCTTCAAAAGAATCTTCAGCAAACTATATTTTTCTTCTTGTCAAGGTGTTCAACAGAAAGGACCCATTCATGGTTTTGTGTTCGAATTTGAACGAGAACTTTACCTGATCTATAGCTTGGATGCATGCATATAAACCCTTCACACTTCGTGTAGAGATTTGCTCCTCTGAATAGGCCTAAGGTTGATCTCTTCCTATTTTATCTCAGAGGTGCTGAGTTGACTCAACAACTCTAGATGTGACTCTAGAGCTAGCCTCGATTTTTCCTTGGACAAGTTCTTCCTTTAGAAGTTCTAATCCAGGACTCGTACTAAGGGGACTTGAATCCCTTGCTCCGGGTTTAAAGCCCCATTCTAGGATACTCTCCTTTTGTTGATTATTATCAAGTCTGGAGGATTGGCTCTCATAAGATCTCAAATAGATCCGCATTGTTGTGGATACAGCCTCATATACGAATTGACATTTTGGTCTAGTCATTCTCTTGTAATTTTCTGGCACACTCTGCATTGAATACCAGATTCTCGAATTCCCTTTCGAGTAACTTGAGGTTGCCCATCAGGTGCCTTGAAATATCAGGATGGAGTCTATCTCATCTCAATTCATCTCTCGTTAGGAAATCTGCTAAAACATTTTCAAAAGATTTAATAATGGCAATATTAAAATCATAATATTGACATTCAACTTGCCATCTTAAAAGTCTAGCATTTTGGGTTTTGATTTAATTTTATTTTTTAGAAAGGCCTTGACACTCGTGTTGTCAATTTTAAGAATGAATTTCTTTGCAAGAAGAAATAGCGGCCATTTTTTGAATGCCTTTTATACTGCAAAGAACTCCTTCTTATTAATGTGTCATCTCTTTACCTCATTCTCCAAAATGAGTCCACTGCAATATCTACACGATACTTTTTCTTCGGATGTGGACTTCGTAAGAACTACTGCCCACAATAGTCATTGGCATCTATATATAGCACCAGGTCATCCTTATCATTTGGAATGGCTAACTTTGGGAGCTTTTTGAAATCCTCCTTTAATTGTTTAACTATCTCTTAGTGTGATTCCTCTTATTTGAATTCGGTATCTTTCTTTAATAGACGACTGAACACTTCCTGTATTATGTCAGATTGTTGATAAACATTCCAGTGAAGTTGACAACATCTAAGAAGCTTTGAAATTGCTTCTTATCTTTGAGATCTTCAAGTAATCCCTGAACCTTTCCTATAATGTGTGGTTGTAGAATGATCCTGAACTCGTCGATCTCGACTAAAAGAAAATTGATCTGTCTTGTTGCTATAACTACCTTCTTTTAATAAAGCACCAATCCTTCTTTGTGACATACTTTTAAAAATACTTTCAAATGCGCCAAATGCTCTCTCATTTTATTAGAGGCTATGAGGATTTCATTCACATAAACAAACATGAATGAGAAATAATCTTCAAAATTAGTATTCGTCTTCCTTTGATATATCTGAGGTGCGTTTGCCAAACTCATAGGCATGACATTCCATATATAATGACCTTGTGGTGTGGAGAAGGCTGTAAACTTCTTGCTTCCTTCTTCCATCATAATCTTGTAAAACCCATTGCAATTAAACTTTGAGAATACCTTGTCATTTTTGATACAGTTGACCAAGTGTTCCCTACATGGTATGTAGTATCCATCAAACTCCAAGATATTGTTGATCCCCTTGTAGTTGATCACAAACCTCGGGTTTCCTCGCTTGACTTCTCCATGATTTCGAACCAGAAATCCTGGACTGCTGTATGGAGATACTCCTGGTGTTATCAACTTAAGGTCCAAATGTTTCTTAAGTATTTGCTGCACATCCCTCCAATCCTCTTGGTTCATCAGGATAGACTTGTATCTCACGAGCTCATTTTCGCCCCACCAGGCTAGAGGATACTCATTGAAGTTCTTCTGTATCTTCTTCTTTACGTCCTCTAAAGATGTCTATTCTTCGATTGTGACGTCTATCTGTAGGCTATCTCCCAAGCTTGCTTTGAGAATGTAGATTGTTTTTTCTTTTAGTTTTTCCATCTCCCAAGTCTAGGTTCTCATCTGAAGGACCGTTTTGCCATATTTCATTCGAACATTCATCTTTGGTGACTAAGTTTTCCTTCATTATCATAAATGGCTTTACGTAACACGTAAAAAATGATACCTAATAGCTTAGTAATGTTATTGTAGATGATATGTAATACTTTTGAGGGTGTCGCTTTTGCCCTTGTAACCTATTGTCTTATGTAACACATTTTTTTAATATAGTAACATTTAATAAAAGTGTTACATTTACTTTGGTTACACTTTATAAAAGTTACAATAAAATATTTATGTAACACTTTTTACAAAATAAAAAAATAAAATTGCAATGCTATGGGTTTGATCATTTGACTTATGAGTTAGATTGCATGTCATCTGCCAACTTAGCTAACTCATCAATCTTAACAAATATTAACTATTTATTTTCTTATACACTTCAAAAAAATTTTCTGCATTAAATAAAATCTTTATATTAAATATTCTAATCGTTAACGTAAGATGTTAGTAAATATAATTTAAATTATTTTTTGGCAGAAATTTACATATTTTTTAAATTTATAACTAATTTTTTTAAAAAATATTAAATAAAATATATTTCATGAAGTGTATATATTTTATATTATATAATTATTTTAATATAATATATTCATATTAAAAAATTATAAAAAATATGTAATATATTTTTTTAGATATGCGTAATATTATATATATATATATATATATAATTTTTTAATAATATTCATAAATATGGAATAATAAATTACAACTTCAAAATGTTATGTAAATAAGTTATGTATGTAAAAGTGTTACTTAAAAATGTTACTTATGTCTAAGTGTTACATAAGTATTACCTTTATAAAAGTGTTACATAAAATGTGTTATATAAATAAAAGTATTTTATGCGTGTGTTACATGATAGAAAAGTGTTACATGTATGTGTTACTTATATAAAAAGTGTTACAAAAATGTTACTTATGATAATAATTTAAAAAGTGTTACCATTTTGTGTTACATAATTTAAAGTGTTACCAAGAAGTGTTATTTAATGTGACTTTTGTTGTAGTTGGATCGGCATTTTTCTCTGAAACGCATTATACAGTCTAGGGGCAATAATCTTATGTTCATAGTGGGTTGTGAAAATAAGCCTTCTTGTTTTGTTTTCATGGGTAAAACGCTTAAATGTCTGTAGGAAATAATTATCCAACAGAATATCCATTCCGGTGTCATGAAAATATATCGGCAAAGTCTTCACCTTGTACCATGGGGTACTATCCGCTCTAATCATGATTTCCACTTGCTTGATTCCTCTTTTAAGGATTACCACCCTCTGTGAGAAATCACTTCCTTGTACGGTTGACAAATCTTTACCTGAGCCTTTAGGAAAGACTCATTCTTTTTGTTGGATTGTATACTAAAAGCCTAGCTTTAGTATGAATGATGTTATAACAATTAATTTGAAATGAGAATCATTGATCAAATGATTGCGTCTTGTGACGTTATAATCCACTTACTTTATACTATAGATAATATGTTGTGCGACGACACATGGAAGATCATATTATCTGTTTTCTTATAAAGTATAAATAGAGGCCTACAACCGAGATAGACGGGGACTCTCTACCGGAATGGTTGTAGTGTGATTTGGTATTAGTTTGTCTTGACTATAGAATCATATTAGTGCACTTCATGTGTATTGAGCAGGGCCATTTGAGATCGTTCGACTTATACTGACTTATAGAAGAACTTGATCTCAGTTATTATGAAAGTTCATGCTCTTAATCCCTATACAATAATCTCGACACGTAAGGCAGTATGTATTTCTTTGATTCATCAATGGGTGAGATTTACATGTAAGTAAATCAACAAACTCAGTGAGTTGGAAAATAGTATTGTCTCTATAGTGTGCTGTTGATTGTAGAAGGAATTCGTATCCGTTATAGGTTGATGATGTCCCCTTGAGGAGCTCATAAGAATTATCATGTAAACCATGCAGGTGGATTTATTCTGGCATGATAATGAGGTTGAGTTACTACTCTCGGATGAGATATTAGTTAATGGTGTTGTCACTAACTTAATTAATTAACGGACATTGTATATCTTAAAGATGGGCAGACTAACAGGCTCATAATAAGGAGCCCAAAACATAATTTTGAGATTAGAACGGTAGTTCAGTAATAATATTTTAGTGGTATATATTATTACTATTTGACTTTAAGCTTTGGGCTAAGCTTGGATACTTAAGTCCAATGAAGGCCCAACTCTAATTTCTGCTCCTGGTCCCTGCTGTATCCTATATATAAGTCATCTCAGCTACTTGAAAACCTTAATCTAACTGATTAATCACACCTAACACTGTGAAGAAGAACAGCAGATTGAGAATATCTCGAGGATCGTCGCCTACACGACATCGAGATAGGACTTGAGAATTCAGTAGAAGATCAAGAGGTCATTTGCTGCTGTTGTACGCCAATTCGCACAATTTTTATAAAATCGTACAAACATCAAATCAGAACATGTGATATACTGACAGAAACCATGGAAGAGAGGATTGTTTTAGCGCATAGATTACTCAAATCAGAGATTAGACGAGCGAGTTATGCCCAAAAAAATAAGGCTGCGTGGGAATCCTTCTTCTTCAACATACCCTGGTGAAAGGTAATATGTTTCTTTGATTTCATGCTTACACTAAATTAGAAACATATAGAACTCTAACGATTCACATTAATCAAATGATCGAATGCCAACACTTTTGTTGTGCAGATTCTAGCTCCCGAATCAATATATGTTGAATACTCTGCACGGTGCTCCTTATATATCATTCCTACGGTGATATACATTGAGAATGGACTTGTAGTCATGGGTAAATCAGAGCTTAATTCCTAATTTTCTAACAATGAACTATGTATCTTTTCCCTTTGGCCGTGAATTCCATCTCATCTTGTAATCGTTCCCAAGGTTTGTGATCCTCGAGAAACTCAAATCCCAGCACTAGTTGCTCTGGGAATCTTCCTGCTATTTCTTTGATTACTGGCTTAAGTTCTCCGAATTTGAGCAGCCCTTGATGTCTCTTAGTTCTTGGTTGTTGAAGATAATACAAGACATCACAAGGAGTAGAGTTTTCCTTTTTAGTGATATCGAATATTACTTCGACTCCTCTCCATCCTTCTGGGTATTTTAGTTTACCTTTGGTTGTGAACTTCTCTGGCTCCTTGACTACTTCCACGATAGGTTTCTTTTCCCATCTTTCACTAATCATTCTATTTTCTTGGAAAGAAATCCTTCACTGCTCGAATCTGAGGCTTTCTTGCCTACTCTAGACCAGCTTACCCTTGATTCGCAAATCCATGTCGTGGATTGCCGGTAAATTCATTATCACTTGCCTAGTTGCACATGAAACCCTATCGAACACTTCTGAAATCTCAATATACTCATTCATTAGGAATAAATTTGAATGATGTGTGTTGGATAGAGCACATGAGATATTATAGGAGATAGAGTGCGGCTGGTTCCCTTCTTTCATCAAATCTTTATTCTTGAAATCTTGATGAAGGGTGAGTACTCTACTAAAATCTTTATACGCCAGATTATAAGCAATCCTTGGGTAGATGTAGGATACCACCTTGCTTGCGTAAAGGTTTCCTGAGATTTTTCCCAGGCATGCCACTCTCGTATTCTTGATCCTCTTATCAAAGATTATTATATCAATTGGTGTATCGATACCTTCTTTGAATATTGCTTTGATGAGTTTCCAAATAGCTCCGATATGGATCCAAGGCATGGTCTTACCAACTTCTCTCTGGAGGCTACTGAGTTTCTTCTTGATTTCATCAATAGGAACTAGTTGCATTTCCATTAAATTTCCTGTGAGCTCCATGGGATGGCTATTTCCCTTTCGGTCACCTTGTATATAATTTTATGCTTTCTTCTTTTGAAGCTGAGGAACCACTCTAATCGTCCCACGGTGAACCCGTCGTATAAATCGAGTCTTGGGTCCTCTTTCATGATTCTCATAAGAGTCTTATGAGAAATGGATGTCTGGGAAAAGAATCTAGACATGTCCTCTTGTATCTCCTGTCTGAAGTTTACTTCTTCACTCCGACTCATCTTCAGAGGATTCGTCCTGACTGAAGAACTCTTCTTCATAGATGCTCTCGTTTGAGGGTATATCTTCAAACTGATATACCTGTACCAGATCTTGGAAGTAAACAGCTTCCTCAAATTTTGGAGTGGTTTCAAACTGTCGCACTCCCCACTTCTGGTTCTCCTAGCAATCTGGTGAGATATACCCTCTTGCTCTACACGTGTAGCAGTTACAATCCTTGCATCTTTCATCGGCTCGTGTGGGTGCTCTTCAGAATGTCTTTCTTGTGGGAGTTCTTTCTGTACTCCTCTAGTTTGATCTTGAGGATGAGGCCTAACTTCTTGAACTCCATCTTGTTGGTCCAGACCTTTGCCCTGATTTATAGCTTCTGGCCCTCTATTTGGATCAGAAGGATCTCGGTCTTCTGGAACCCCATCCTCTCCTCCTTCGAGTATAAGGATAATTTTTCTTCATCCATTTCTAGTTTCTTGGACTTCTTCCAATGTTAGTTGGAAGATCGTTACTCTCGCAACATAAGGGTAATGTCTTGTTTATTCCTCTTAATCTCTTGTTGTTTTTGTGCAGTGATGTTTGACGACACCACTCCGCAATCTTAGCCTTAAGGAAAGACATCATCCTTGCTATTGAATCTAGCTCGCATGGTTCATATTCTTTGAATAACATTTCTCTCAATGGGCTTGGAATATTAGTAAAGAACAGGTGGAATACTTCCTCCTCTTTGATTTTAGATTTCCATCTATACTCAGTGAAGAGTTTGACGTACTCATCTACGTGACAGATATCAAGTAGTTCCAGGCTATATAGGGTATTCTTATACTTCTTCTTCTTTTCTTCTTCTATTCCTTCAAAGTAACCTACTCAAATGAAATAGATTTTGAAGATCTTGGCCATGCGATCTATAACATTGCCAAGGTCTTCTCCTTCCATGGCCTCCTTCTTGACCTCGTCTGAGAGTACCTCCTATGTATACTTTACTGATCCTTCTCGGCACATTGGTTAGGAATCTTATGAACCCTTCTTTATCCAGCTCTAGTGCACCTCCTACAATCTTCATAGCATTTGTCTACTCGTCGATCAAGGTCTCTCTGTTTTTGAAGTCCATAGTATCGAGGTTTAGGATCAACCCATATGGATTTATCGATTCAAGGTGAGACTGATTATATGGGGTGTTGTGTAGATTAGATCCTCGAACTCGCTTGCTCCTGTTGACAATTCTATTGCCTTTATCTTGAAATTTTCTTGGTTTTAGAATGTCTCTTATTGTCTTACTTCATGGACTCGATGTGATCCAAAAGTTCCTTTATTTTGGCTCAGATCATGTTGTGTCTGAGGAGCCTGAGATTGTGGTTGAGAGTTAGAAGTTTCTCCAACTTTTATCTTTATATCTATGATAGTTAGTCCTTGGAAGGACTCATATAGATCTTGTAGATCCTCAAGATTCGCTCTTTCCATTCGGGGATATGGATTCACCTCAAAGGATAGCGATCATCTTCTCACTCTCCGTCTTTGGCCTTGTGACCTCCGTTGTCTTTCCCTTTTGGTGTAAAAGGGGGTCAATTCTAAAGGTCGGTGGCAACCTTCCCCCTGGCCTTATCCCCGTCACCTTGGCTTCCAAGAACTCTACTTGCTTTATCAACTTCTTAATGAGGTCAAGTTGTTTGTTCTACAACGTCTCCACCTTATCCATCTTAAGGCTAATCTCAAATATCATCTTGGACATGTTTTGACAATATTCTCCAAACAATTTCACCGTCTTTTGTAATTCTATAGATCTTGATTATTTTAGAGTTATCTGCCTCGATCTCTTTCCACTCTATCATTTTGACTAACTTGAAAAGTTATAGGGCTTGTAGATCTCTCTTGGACCTTAATTTGGTCGTCTTCTCCATTATTCATGTCTGGGGACATGTCCACGGATATCAGTAAAACTTTGGAGTTCCATTATATTTCTTGACACCTCCTTGGGGTATCATATCTCATTCTGGCGGCCTTCCTCCAGATGTTCTTCCTTAGTGTAATTGGCATGAGCCTCTACCCGTTTTTATCCTCAACTGAAACCTTTTCAGAATCGGTTGTTGACCTCAATTTTCTTTTTTGCTTGTTGTATATACAGAATATTATAGTATTGTTATATAGAGCTCTTCGTTTTATCATATCCAATGGGCCAGAAGGTGATGTTGCTCCTGTTTTGAACAGGGCTTATAGTCCTATCTCATTCGGATGTCAAACTTTCGTTCAAATTCTTATGTCTTTAAAACTCTCCTCTCGTTAAGTAATATGAGTTTATAATAATTTTTTCATTCATAAATAAATAAACCTAGGGCTCTGATACCATTTTGAAGCGTGAAGAATATGAGGAAAATTAAGTTAAAATAAGGCTGTCATTTTAATGTATATTTTAGTTTACAAGCATTATGACCTATATGGCTACCGACATGGTTACAGTTGCATCTACCAGCATTGTTACCGACACTACTGACAAGTGAAAATTTTGACTAGTTGACCCGTTTGACCGGTTGACCAATCTAACTTTTCAACTTATTTTTTAAGGAAAAACTGTCCGAAAATTGACAAATTGGTAGAATTATAACTTTTTTGAAAGATTGGCAAAATTAATTTTTTTTAGTGCATTTTGGGTATTTTTTTTATACTGGCCCATATAAAAATATAAGAAAAAATGTGGGCTTGTTTCGTTTGGTTGATTAACATTACTAACCTTTAAACGAATTGGCGGTCGGGCCGTGTCAATGCAAATTACAAATAGTTATGTCAAATCAATTATTAATCAATTTTAATGAAAATTATTATATATTATTATTATTATTATTATTACTAATTTTTCAATTATAATAATTTATTAGTAATCAATTACTCCCTCCATCTCATCCAAAGAGAGACTTTTTTTTTTCATTTTGTGCGTTCGACTCAAAGAGTCTCATTTTCATTTTTACACACATGTGACCATACACACCCACTAATACAATTAAAATATGGGCTCACCCTCTCACTAATACAACTATCCACTATATATTAAATAATAATACTCATTAATTCACATGCAAAAAATAAAAGACCTTCTTTGAGGGGGACGTATGGAGTATTAGATAGTTGAACTATTTTGTTAATCGTACTTTATCTTGATCAGATATCACTTTATATTAAAATTGTTATCATTTTATTCATTTTGCAAATTGTTCATAAAATAATTTAATTAAATGGTTATCACTTTTTCTTTATCATGTATCACTTTTATTGTTCTGGTGAATTATTCATGAAATAATAATAATTCAATTAGATGAAAATCACTTTTCTTTGATTATGAATCACTTTTACTATAAATATTACATGTTTTATCTATTTTATAAATTGTTCGTGAAATATATTTTTCTAATTAATCATCATTTTTATTTAAAAACAATATCATTTTTCTTTTAAAATGCTATCACTTTTTGTTAATACTATAAATTTTTATAAAATAATTCACAACACTATTATCACTTTTTATCAATTGTGTATTAAAGATTATCGCATATTATCAAATTTATAATACTTAAATTAAATGAATATTTTTTTTTGAATTATTACACTTTTTAAAAATAAAAATAATAAATTAAATAAGAAAAGGTTAGAAAAAAATATTTCATAATTAATTTTTGAATTTTCAAATTTGATATTAACTCAACAATGCCTTTTAAATTTATTTAGGCCCAATTAATTTTATTCTACAACTAATTTTTCAATTTTTTTAATATTATAGCCGTTGGATTGTATACTAAAAGTCTAGCTTTTGTATGAACAATGTTATAATAATTTATTTGAAATGAGAATCATATGATCAAATGATTACGTCTTATAATTTATTTATATGCACGATGCAATAGTCCACTTACTTTATATTGTAGATAATATATTGTACGACAACACGCGAAAGATCATACTATCGGTTTCCTTATAAAGTATAAAGAGATGCTCACAATCGAGTTAGATGGGGACTCTCTATCGGGATGATTGTAGTGTAGTTTGGTATTAGCTTGTCTTGGCTATAGAATCACATTAGTGCACTTTGTGCGTATTGAGCAGGACCGCTTGAGATCGTTTGATTTTACTGACTATATAGGAGAACTTGATCTCAGTTATTGTGGAAGTTCGTGCTCTTAAACCCTATACAATAACCTCGACACATAAGGTATTATGTATTTCTTTGATTCATCAATGGGAGAGATTTATATAGTAAATCAACAAACTCGGTGAGTTGGGAAATAATATTATCTCTATGGTGTACTGATGATTGTAGAAGGAATCCGTGTCCGTCATAGGTTGATGATGTCCCCTTGAGGAGCTCATAATGATTATCATGTAAACCCTGCAGGTGGATTTATTCCGGCATGATAATGAGATTGAGTGATACTACTCTTGGATAATATAGTAATTAATGGATTTGTCAGTAACTTAATTAATTAATGGACATTGTATATCTTAAACATGGGGAGACTAACGGACTCATAATAAGAAGGAGCCCAAAACGTAATTTTAGGATTGAAAAGGTAGTGCAGTAATAATATTTTAGTGGACTATATTATTATTATTGGACTTAAGTATAAGCTTTGGGCTAAGCTTGGATACATAAGCCCAATGGAGGCCCAACCCAATTTCTCCTCCTGGTCCCTGCTGTAGCCCATGTATAAGTCATCTCAGCTATCCATAAACCCTAATTACACGCCTAACACTGTGAGGGGGTGAAGGAACAGTAGATTGAGAAGATCTCGAGGATCGTTGCCCATACGACGTCGAGATTGGGCTTGGGAATACAGCAGAAGACCGAAAGGTTGTTTGCTGCTGTTGTCCGCAATTTTTTCAAATTTCATATAATATTGTACAGTACTCTGAATTCGATGATTATTACACTGATGGAAACCCGTCGAAGAGAGGATCGATTTGCCATGTAGATCACTCAATTCTGACATTGGATGAGGAAGTTATGACCATTCTCGTGGTGCTGCGCAGGCTGCCGGCGAGAATCATCTCCTTCAACATACCCTGGTGAAAGGTAATATGTTTCTTGGATTCTTACTTTCACTGTGTATTAGAAACGTATAAAAACCTAACGGGTTATGTTAATCAAATGATTGTACGCCAACACTATAGATGATAGAATCCGTACAATTTTGTATACAAACGGATCATACCATATGAATGTCTCAACATCTCTCTTGAATTTGGCAAGTTGATAACGGTTGAGATCCCTCGGAATTTCTCCCACGTCAATGTAATTGACATAATCGGCATACCATTGATCCATCCCTTGTGCAGCAACCACACATGCTCACTCAGCCCCTTCAACGAACACTGCCATAATCTTCTCATCCAGGAATATCTCCTCAATATATTCAAAAGAATCATCACAATGCTCCAGTGTCTCTAACCTTGATAAGTGGTCTGCCAACACGTTCTCTGTATCTTTTTTATCTCGTATCTCCATATCACACTCTTGAAGAAGAAGAATCCATCTTATGACTCTTGGCTTTGTTTCCTTCTTCTTAATCAAGTACCGAATCACAGAATGATCCGTGTACACAATCGTCTTAATGCCAACCAAATACTATTGAAACTTGTTGAATGCATACACCACAGCTAGAAACTCCATTTCCGTCACTGTATAATTCTTTTGTGCTGCATCAAAAGTCTTACTCGCATAGTAGATGGCGCAGAACTTCTTCTCCCTCAGCTGCCCAAGCACCACTCCAAGTGCTACATCACTCGCATCACACATAAGTATAAACGGCTGAGTCCAATCCAATGTGATCAAGATAGGTGTAGTAATAAGCGCCTCTTTCAAAACCTGAAAAGCTGTTAAACATTCTTCATCAAAAACAAAAGGAACATTCTTTTCAAGTAGATGAGAGAGGGGTTTGGAGTATTTTGAGAAGTCTTTGATGAATCTCCTAAGAAGCCGGCGTGTCCAAGAAAAGACTGCACTCTTCGTTCATTAGTCGGTGGTGGAAGCTTCTCAATTACCACCACTTTAGCTCTATCCACCTATAATCCTTTGGCAGAGACATGATGCCCAAGAACAATCCCATCTCTTACCATGAAGTGACACTTCTCCCAATTCAAGACAAGATTAGTTTCTTGACATCTCTTCAATACAGTAGCAAGGTTAGATAAACAAATATCAAAAGAGGATCCAAATACAGAAAAATCATCCATAAGCACCTCCATGATCTTCTCTATCAACCCATCAAATATAGCCATCCTGCAACGCTGAGAAGTAGCAAGCGCATTGCACAATCCAGAAGGCATTTTCCTAAACGCAAAGGTTCCATACGGGCACGTAAAAGTAGTCTTTTCTTGATTCTTGGGCGCAATCATGATTTGATTATAACCCGAGTACCCATCCAAGAAATAATAAAACTCATACCCTGCAAGACGATCAAGCATTTAATCCATGAAAGGAAGGGGAAAGTGGTCTTTGCATGTATTCTCATTCAATTTCCTGTAATCTGTACACACACGCCATCCCGTAGGAATCCTCATGGCTATTGCTTCACCATCTTCGGCTTTCATAATAGTCATTCCCCCCTTCTTAGCTACAACATGCAATGGACTCATATGGGGACTATCACTAATTAGATAAATAATTTCAGCATCTAACCACGCTATAATTTGCTTCCTAATCACTTCCTGAATTGCGGGATTCACCCTCCGCTGATTTTGGATACTACTCTTGGTCTCATCTAACAATCTTATTCTATGCATGCAATATGAAGGACTAATACCTTTTAAATTATCAAGAGACCATCCAATTGCAGACATGTACTTCCTAAGCACATCTAACAACTCCTCAAGTTGATCATCATCAAGGGAAGAAGATACAATTACCGGATATTTTCTATTATCACCAAGAAACGCATACTTCAAGTGTTCCGGTATTGGTTTCAACTCCTCTTTCCTCTCTTCTTGAGGTGCAGACTCCTTATCCAATGGCAAGTACTTTCTAGTCCACTTCACTTCTTCTTTTTTAGTTCTTTCCAATTCATACATGTCGTCACCCAAAGCAAGTAAGTTTTCAAGAAATTCAATACATGCCTCATTGGATAGATCGTCAAGCTCCGTAGCGGGATAAGTAAGAGACTCCATCAAGCATGTCTCAAGAGGATCCTTAGATAGGATTAAAGACATATCTTCTTTCACAATCTCCTCCACCACATCAATACTATGACATTGCGACTCCATAGGCATCTTCATTGTTTTGTCGAGGTTGAATAGAACTTCTTCTTTATCCATCCGCAACTTCAACTCCCCCTTTTAGACATCAATCATGGCTCCAGTAGTAGCAAGGAAGGGTTTCCCTAATATAAGAGGGATATTATCCTTGTCATCTTTCATTTCAAGCACAAGAAAATCCACATGAAAGACTAGTTTCTCCACCTTGAAGAGAACATCTTCAATGATACCCTTCGAAAAAGTCATTGACCTGTCTGCCAATTATAGAGCAACTGTTGTGGGAGTCAACTCCCCCAAACCAAGCCTTTGAAATATAGACAATGGCATCAAATTGATGCTTGCCCCAGATCACATAAAGCACGTCGTGCCGACCCTTTTCTAATCTCACATAAAATAGTAAAGCTTCTTGGATCCTTCATCTTTGGTGGTAGCTTCCTTTGGATAATTGAGCAGTAATTTTCTGACAAGTTCACCGTTTCCACTCCGTTTAAGCTTTTTTTCTTCAATAGTATATCCTTGAGGAATCGGGCATAGTGCGGCATCTCCAATATTGCTTTAGAGAAAGGAATACTCAAACTTATTTTGTTTATGATCTCTGAAAACTTTTTGAACTTATCTTCCAATCCCTTCTTTACTAGCTTGTAAGGAAATGACGGAGGTATCTTTGTTTTGGGAATACCCCATTCATCACGCTCGAACTTCTCCGCTTTATCCTTTTTGACTCTCAATCTCTTGGCTCTTTCCCACTTTTTCTCTGCTATGATCTCTGTATTTTGCTCATTCCGAACCACTGGAGTAATAGTCTCATCATTAGGAGTATCTGGTGCAGAAACAGGTGTATTTTAGACGGGTTCGACCTGAGTTCGACCTGAGCACAGGTCGAATCAGGCACGCAGTGGTCGAATTGAGCATCTGGAAGACCGTTCTTGCCTTGCCTGTTGGATTCGACCAAATGGCCTGGTCGAATCAGTTCCCCCCGCGTCAAATCGACTTACTGTAAGATTTCTGCCCTCCGGTTCGACCTCGATTCGACCAGGGATCCTAGTCAAATCGACTGGGTTAAGGTTGAACCGAGTATTTGATGAAACTGAGTGATCAGGATGGGTGGATTCGATCTGGATTTGACTAGTTGACCTGGTCGAATTGACTTTTCCAATGTCGAATCGATACTCTGATGTTTTTAAAACACGTCCAGTAGGCCAATTCGGCCTCCCCTATTCGATTTGACCAATGCTGTTGGTCGAATCAGGGTTGAATTGAGCCCTTGATGTGTGTAATTCAGCCTCCAGTCTCAAAGGTCCTTCGTATCGTATTCCCGACCTTAGTGTAATGGCGTGGCAAGTCTTTGGATTCTCAATACTCTGAGAAGAAAGCTTACCCTTCTCAATAGTTTGAGTTAGCTTGTTCACATTTTCTGCCATTTCCCCATCAACAATGTAAGATTTTTCACTTGCTTGGATAAATCTTCATGGTTTGCATCAATTTTCTTTTCTAATTTAGCCTCGACACGATCCACTCTTGTATCATTCCTTGCCATGAACCTGTTCATCGTATCCTCGAAACCTAGCTTCCCTTCTTCCACCTTCGCACCCGGATCAACACCCCCTTGATAATTCTGGTTTCCCTGATTTTGAAACCTCGTTCCTTGAATACTTTGGCCCATAGCGTAATTTGCTTCTTCCATCTCCTCTTAGATCGTTCCACCGTTATTAACTTCCTGTTGCATTATTGGTATGTGCTGACGTATATCGTTGAATTGCTTTTGTTGGGACTCTAGTAACTTGTTGATATTTGACAAGTTAGAGACGATCTCATCTTCTCTACTTATTTTGACCATAGCATGCTCAACCTTAGCCACCTTTCCAAGGACGTAAGTGCCTCTAACTCTATCAGTTGGCCAGTCTCTTGAATTCATTGAAATATCTTCGAATAGTTTTTCGGCCTCTACGAATGACTTAGTAAGTAATGCTCCATTAGAAGAAGCATCCAATAACACTCGAGAATCAAGGTCCAATCCATTGTAGAATATAGTGATATATTGAGCCTTAGATAGCCCATGTAGAGGACACTTACGAAGCATGTCCTTGAATCTGTCCCAAGCTTCATGAAACTTCTCTCCACTACCGATAGAAAATTGATTAATGTCCTGCTTCATCCTGAACATCTTCGAAGGTGGCATGTATCTTTTTAAGAACTTTAATTTCAATTGCTCTAGTGCATTCAGCTGCATTAATGGTATCGTACCAATCTCTCGCCCTTTCAGTAAGCGAGAATTTAAACAAGAAGATCTTTCGTGCATCTTCATGTTCTCCTGCGCCTTTTTGAATACTAGCATAGCTCAAGAACTTATTCAGATGCTGCTGCGGATCCTCGAAAGTTCCTCCAGAAAAGGAGTTCCTTTCTATTATGCTGAAGATCGAAGTCCGCATTAGCCCCCTTTGCCCCTAGAAGCCCAAAGTTTCCAGCCCTATTATTCTTGAAGACTTCACAAATGGCCAGATTGTCTGGATTGGCCGCTTCGTTGGCCATTTCGACTTTCTCTGCTGCTGCGTTTGGATCAACTACAGATTCAGTCACTTCCGAGTTTGGTTCGTTTACTTCAACTCCAAAATTCTAAGCTGTAGTTGGTTCTTCTTTCTTGCCTTGCTTCTTACTCTTCTTCTTCTTTGTTGATGCCCCGATCTCTGGATTAAAAGCTGTTAATTTTCCACCTTTGATCTAGTAAGCATACACCTAAAAAGTTGAAAAGTTAGAAAACAAAACACAAATTAAAATAAACTCAATAAAACTAGAAATAGTAAAAGATATTTATGTCGTCCCCGACAACAGAGCCAAGAACTTGATGAGAGATTTCTCAACATGCAATTAATCTTCAAGTATGAAGGATATCAATTGTAGTCTCGAAATGTGACCAAGTGATTATCGAACCCATGGGATGGATAACTATCAATTAATTATATTCTAGTTAATTAAGACTATGTGATATTATGGTTGTAGTTGAACAATCAAATAATGAATTACTGTAAATAATAGGTAAACTAAGCAACAAAAACAATAAAGAAATAGTTGTGATCAAATAAGAAAATAAGTAGCTCTTCATGTTATCCAGTTCCACTCATTAATTCATCTTTTCGTGTGACGGTGTCCGATCCTGCCTTGTAATTTATGGACGCATCATTTAACCATGTAAATTCACTCTATAGACACAAGTAAACATGCATTTGACACGAGCTAATATCCTTAGAGCAAGATATATAATTCACCCCTTTCTAGGTACTATCAGTATCAATTATTTCCCGTGCACTTAGTACACTAACCCGACATGATCTCCCTTTATAGGTACTATGAAGTTATATTATTTATCCTACTTATTAACCTGAATATGATTCAATAAATAAATATTTATACAAGATAGTTTTAATAAGACTTCGGAATTCCTTCTCTCAGAATTATAACATTAAACCCTACTCAGCAGTGAATGCACTCAACCAATAACCAAGTTATGTATTCAGACTCTACACAAAAATTATTAATGCACAAAACAACCGTAAGTATGGATTAAAAACGTACAATCTTATATAAAATAAACCACAAGTAGTGTTGTACGGAGTTTACACACGAAAGATAAATTAACTCATGAAACCTTCATAACCTTAGAACTACCGAAGCAACTCTAGCCCATGATTGATCTAAGAACAATTATGGTTAGTTGGACTGATCTTACTTGAATCTCCAGCGGAACCTTTCTTGCAACTCCTCCGGATGAAGGAATCGTCACTTCCTTCTCTACGTTTCCTCATCTCCTTGTATTCTTGTTGTGTATGTTTCTCTTCTCTGCCTAAGCCTCTTTTTATACATATAATCATGGGCTTGGAATGGGCTTCCAAAATTATCTCACACGTTTAGGGCATAAAAATACGGATATGGTAAGTTCTCGTAGCTCAATTCGACCTCCCCCAACAGGTCGAATCAACTCTGCCAAGTCGAACCACAGGTCAAATCGACCTTCTGTAAGCCTTGTGTGCTCGATTTGACCTACAGCTCAGGTCGAATCGCAATGTCGTGATCGAATCGGTTCTTCCGCCAACTGGTTCGACCTCGATTCGACCTGCTACTCAGGTCGAATCCCCCAGTTGTGGTCGAATCCATCTTCTGTTATTCGTGGATTGCCGATTCGACCAGCAAGACAGGTCGAATCGACCATCACCTGGTCGAATCAGGCTTCTGCTTCACCCGTTCGGATGCCTTTGATTTTCTTTCTTCTGTTTTCAACACTTCCACTCCGATTTCCTTTGAAAAACTGCCCAAACGCCTCATCAACACCTGATTCAAGACTTTTTGCAATATATATCGGTTTACAACCGATTATAGTCTTCAAACTCCTCATAATAACACAAATCCAGGTGCTAGATTCGTGAATTTACACACTCATCAATCTGTCCCACTAAAATGTACGAATTTTGTAATTTTATTCTGTCCCAATACAAAGTGTGCATTTTTTTTGGTAAAAGGGACTCACATAAATTGATTAATTATTTTTTGGGCTCACACATCACACTAAAATATAGGATTTTCTGTGTCATTTTCATTCATCATCTCTTATGACACATGCCATATGATTGACATTTCCCTAGGGTTCAAACTTTTGGGGTGGTGTTAGGGGTAGGTGATGGGTTTTGGGGTGGGGAGGAAGGGTAGGAGAGTAGGGGGGTAGGCTGGCTGATAATATTTTTATTATTCAAATATTAAAATTTTATAAAAAAAAAATTTTTTGGGAGGGGTGGGGGTGTAGGGGGTTTTGGGGTGGGTGGGTGGGTGGAAGGTGGGCGGTAATATTTTTATTATTTAAATATTAAAATTTATAATTTTATAAAAATAATTTTTTTTGGGGGGAGTGGGTAGGGAGTAGGAGGTAGTGCTGGATGGTAATATTTTTATTATTCAAATTTTAAAGTTATAAAATTTTATTAAAAAAAATTTGGGGGTGAAGGGGGTGGGAGTGGGGGGTTTTGGGGGTAGGTGGTAGGATGGGTAGGGGGTAGGATGGGTGGTAAAGTTCAAAATTTAAAAAATGTATATATAAATATATTTTTTTAATTAATTTATTAATTTTAAATATTATTTTTATACTTGATATAATCAATTACACAACAACGGAACAAAATGATTTCAAATGACAAGATTTGAGTAAGGATTTGAAATCCATTCAAAAACAACTAAAAAAAAATTCAAAATCAAATCCATGATTTCAAATCCATTGATTTCAAGTGGTATCCAAGAGGGAAGGATTTATAAATCCCCCATCAAAACCATCCATCCAAATACAGCCTAAGATAATTTTACATTTTTAAAATTAATTATCACTTTTGTTATAAAATATTACTCCATTCGTCCCACGTATTTACTCACACTTTTCATTTTGAGATATCTCAGGTATTTATGCTTGTTTCGTTAATAGTAAAAAATACACTATATATCTTACCTACTTTTTACACTTTATTCACCAATTCCAACAAGTGATATGAAAAATGGACTGGACCGACCGATTCAACTAGTTTAACCAGGAATTGGTGACCGAGTCGGTCCAAAACTGCCTAAAAATTGTTTTCTTAGTTGAACCGAGAAAAACCATTCAGAACTGAAAAACTGATGGAACCGAAAAATTCCCAATTTTATTTTAAAACTACACATCTAAACAAATCCATTCCTATTCTGTATTTTGTGTCATACTTTCGTTAATAGAACTAAAATCTTTACAAATACTAGTTTACAAGAAATTACACATTACACAGATCTAAAGAAATACATTGAAAACCCTTTTTTTAGAAGTTGAATGGAAACCTATCTGCAGTAACTTACACTGATCCAATAGATTAGAGAACCTTCTGAGATGCCAAGCCACCCCTCCATGGTTCATCCTTCATTATAATGACCATGTCATTTAAATGAAATGGAGTATCTATCCGTAAATGTATAGAAATTGAAATGAAATTCTTTCTATGAAAACGTACGTAAAGACAATTTCTTACAATCAAACGTTTATTCCTATCATAAGATACATAAACAACTCCCACTGTAACAGCCACTACTTTCGTAGTTTTACCCATGTCTATAATAATCTCACCATCACTTAATTGCAGACATTTAGTGATTCTGGTATACACAACATGTTGGTAAACGTCATCACTAATCATTCTTCAATAACTAGTGAATAAGATACTAACCTTGTTCACTTCTTGATGAAATTGACTTTCCTTCGCCACATATTTTGTCAGAAGTTCCTCACCGAATACAGCCTCTTGTAATCCAGGTGGAACTTGCTCAAAACATCTAGGCAAATTATGGAGAATAAAATTGACCTAGGTTTCCCTTCAACTTTTACTCTAAGTATTTCCAATTCATTAATCAAATTAACCATGACCTTTTGCCTTTCTAACTTACTCAAGTATCTGAAGAGTCGCATGAGACCATCATAATTCTATGAACCTCTCATCTCTCCACTAGAGACTTTAATTAATAGGCATCACAGCACATCCTTAGTGAGAACACATATGTTTTCCTAAGCAATAAGAATTAAAATCAAGATTCTTTTCTAATCATCTAATTTTGGACCAGTAAATATAATTTTCTTTAGTAAAGAATAAGCGAGATAAACCATTCAAAATTACTAAGAATCACAAAAATAAATTCACCGATCAAATCTTCAAATTTATCCATTTATATTGGTTTCCTCAAAATAATATAAAATAAAATTCACCGACATCTCAAGCACCGTAAGTCTGCATGCCATGTTAATGTGGACGTATACAAACCCGAACATTTATAAGAGAAGGTTTTACCCATTAATTTCATTCGTCAATCTAACCTCATGACAAAATAATTAATAGTCGATTCCTCTTTAGCCATGCAAATAATAGCAGTGACTCCGTTGGGGAGGATACTAATTATTTGCACCTAAATGTACACCATTATTTGATCCCAAGTTCGCGGCCCAAGCTTGTGTGCCTTACGGTTGGAGAAGTATACACGCGCTCGGATAACTTCCTACAATCATCAATTATAAATTTGTACCAATGAACCGTATATAAACTCATCCGTTAGGGAGGAAGGTCTATGCCAACACGCAAGTTCATGTGCATCACATTACAAATAATAATTATTTAATAAAGTTTGTACCAATGATCCGTGTATAAACTCATCCGTTAGGGAGGAAGGTCTATGCCAACACGCAAGTTTACTCACATCACTTACAAACCAATAATGGAGGTGGTAGGAATTATTTACCAATCTCCTCTCCCACTTAGTTATTTAACATCGAGGGTTTTACATGCATATGATATTCAACAATAAGTACGCAACCTAGCATGCTCTTATTACGGCACATAAGGCAGTAAATCTCAGATAATCATGCATAGCAATTTTCGAAAATATCGATATTGGCCATCGATATCGTCGAGATTATCGAAATCATCGATATCGACCAGATTATCAAATTTTCAAAAAACTTTCAAATTATCAAATTTTCAAAACTATCGATATCGACCGTCGATATCGTCCAGATTATCGAAATCATTAATATCGACCAGATTATCAAATTTTCAAAAATTTTCAGATTATGATATTTTTGAAATTTCCAGATTATCAAATTTTCAAAAATTTCAAGATTATCAAATTTTCGAAACTTTCAGATTATTAAATTTTCGAAAATATCTAGATTATCAAAATTTTGAAATTTCCAAATTATCAAAATTTTTAAAATTTCCAGATTATCAAATTTTAAAAAAATATCCTGATTATCAAATTTTTGAAATTTTCAGATTATCAAATTTTCAAAAATTTTCAAATTATCAAATTTCGACGAGTGTCGTCAAACGTATAGAGTATTCAACAAGAAATAATAATTTCTAAACCCTAGTCCACGTTTGACACAGGTATATGGTATCCGAATAGGGTATACTAGCATAACATGAATACTTAAACCTCTAAATTTTGCATTTGGTCACTACGGTCTACTACGTGATAGAGTACACTTGCTCTTATCAATTGATACCACAATTGAAACCAAGTTCATATACCTACTTAAAATATTATTTCTCTCACCTCAACTACCCCAACTACCCATTAAATATTATATCCCTTAATCTACGTGCAAAAAAGTTCCGCCACTCTTGTTGTGGGACGGAGGGAGTAATAAATTAAGGCTAATATTTGTGTGATCGGGTTCATACGTTAGCCCTATTTTTAATTATTATTTTTTGTATATGAAAAATTACTCTTAAAAGACATAAATGATTACTCTTCTAAATGAAAAAAAAATTATTTTCAAAATCTTGATTTATCGATTGCTCTTTAGTACATTAAAGTTACTCTTTAAAGTGATATAATATTTATCTTCTGAATAAAAAAATTACTTCTTAAAGAGTACTTTTTTTATATAGGTGTATTTTACATTTTGGATTGATCTCACTAAAAATTAAAGTTGGACCAGTTGGAAATTACATGATGTTGATCACATTTTACATGTAATTTTCATGTTACTCACCATATTTGATCTATGTCATTGAGTGTATTGATGTGGTGTTCGGGGTTTAATCACGACTTGTAATGTGGTGAATGCCACGGTGATTCCATATAAGTATATGAGATGGACCAGATTGTTAAGTATAGCCTGAAGAGTAATAGCATAAAGTTGTGCAACTAAGAACTCTTGATATAATTGGTATTGTAAAATATATAGCCCAAGTGGGAGATTTTTAGGAAATTTTTAATTTTCAATATAATCTAATTATGGATAATATATTATTATTCAATTATATTAGCTATTCAATTATTTTATGGACTTAATTAAGTGATCTAATTAAGATAAAAAGTCCATGGGGTATAATAATAATTGATATGAGCTTATTGAGTAGATACCCAGTACTACATGACTAGGTGATTATGGGTGACTCAATTGTGTAGTATATAAAAGGCTCATAGGTTATGGTCCCTGATATACTACGTTGCACATAGTTCTCTGTTCTCCCAATCGGGAGGGATTACGACGATCCCCATAAAGGAATAAGGAGGCTTAGTTTATGAAGACCAAATACCTAACGATCTTTAAGTTCGTGTTCCGCCTAGAGGACTCATTGAATCAGGTGCGCTTCCACTCTACAGTATTATCTCATTTAATTATAATATGGTAAAAGTTTATGAACATATGGATTTAATTTCCCACATAAGAATGAAGGTTCTTACATATTTTTTCTTTGCCTTTCACAATTTGATCCCAACTCTAATCGCGAACATTAAAAATGTAATGGTAACTAAAAAATGGTGACGTCGCGTGAGCTATATCGAACAGAAATAATTGTGTCACTTTTCATGGCATTTTATGCATTCAAATCTTGGTATTTTTGTATTTTATATATGGATAGAAATTCAAGGAAGAGAGGATCGCGTGAGCACAAGAATCACTCAAATCGGAGGTCGGATGTGGAAGTTATACGCAAAACAGTGAGATGGCACATGCTAGCTCGACCACGACCAGTGGTCGAACCACTGGTCTGACCAAGCCATTTTGGTCGAACCAGAAGCCTTAAGTGCAAAAAATCTCCGATTTCGATTCGAGCAGGGTTCGACCAAGCCCTGGGTCAAACCCTAGGTTGAACCACATGCTTGGGACGCGTTCGGATCTAATTTTTACACCCCTAGTGCGTATTTCAGCGTGTTTCATCTTAAAAAGCCTATCCAAGGTCCATAAGGAGAGCGTACAAATATAAAAGGGTATGTAGATCACATCATTATCTCATTGGGAGATAGAAAATTGAGAAGATGAGAGAAATACAATACAATCATCATACACCCCACAAGGGGGGGGGATTATCCCCCAACCTTCATCCACATCATTTCCTCCATCTATCCATCACTTTGAAAATTCATCTGTAGAATTAAGATGAGAACTAAGAGGAGAATTCAAGATGGAGAAGGACGCGACGATGCCACATCTAGGGTTTATTTTGTTTCTAAATTTATCTTGTAATTTTCCAGACATCCGGGCAAGATCTATCCAACACCCATGATTGTTCTTCGTAACATCATGAGTTAGAGACTTTTTGTTAGAACTAGGGTTATGAAGGTTTTTACGAATTAATTGAACTTTCGCGTGTAAACTCTGTACAACGCCACTTGTGGATTTATTTTATATATGATTGTGCTTTAATAATCCATATTCACGGTCTTTTTGTGCATCTTCAATTGGTATATAGAGTCTGAATATATATCTTGGTTGTAGATTGAGTGCGTTCACCGCTGAACAGGATTTCATGTTATGATTTTAAGTGAGAAGATTCTGAAACTTCATTAGAACTATCATATATGAATACTTATTAATTGAATTGAATTAAGGTTATTAAGTAGGAAGGAGAGAATAATTTTTTAGTACCTATAAAGGGAGATCATATCGGGTTAGAGTACCAATTGGCTAGGGAAATAATTGATACTGATAGTACCTAGAAAGGGGGGTGGAATTATATCTCTTGCTCAAATGTTATTCACACGTGTTACACGTATTTACTTGTGTTTATAGAGTAGATTTTCATGGTTTAGTGATGCATCCATATTCCACAAGGTAGAGTCGGACATCAACACACTAAAGGAAAATTAATAAGTGAAACTGGATTATCCTAGAGCTATCTATTTTCCTACTTGATCCATTTTCGTATTCTTCTAGTGATATTTTATTTATTTGTTATTCAATTTAATTGTTTAAGTAGTTAATAATTCTATCTCAACTTTATTGCCACAATTCGTGTTAATTAATTTAGTAAATATTTAAATTGATTATACGTCGTCCTTTGGGTTCGATATTCACTTGGTCGCTTGCTTAAGCTGCAATTGACATCCTTAATACTTGGGGATTAATTTTATGTGCAAAGAAAACACACATCAGGGATGGAGGGAATATGCGCCGGAACTCCAACTCCAAATGGGTACCAGTTTTGCAATCCAAACAACAATACATCAAGCAACCCTTCACCATTGGATCATTATACACGTAGCATACAAAATCCAACTTTCCGGCAATTCAGTCACCAACATCAGAGGATGCCAATGATCTTTTTGGTTCTCCATTTCAGGCAGCGAAGCATACTCCACGTGTAGATCGAACAGGCAGGTCCCACAGTGGTAGGTGAATTCATGCCCCGCGCAGCCACAAGCGTCGTATATGAACTAATCGTCGCTGTACGGTGGTGAAAAAAAGAATATCGGAGGGTGCTTGTGCTGGGATCACTTGGCGAAGAATGGTTCTTTACACAAAAGAAGACTATACAATCAAGATATTAGGCAATCAAACATGTCGTTCGGTTGCAAAAATCGATTAGGCTAAGATGTTCGACTGTAGCGATCGGACACACCATAGTTCAGTTGGTTTTGGAATTTACACACCTAATGCTCAGAAACCTTGACGGTACTTACTTGACGTTGACGAAGCTTTGACGGTGGATAGAAGGTATCGAACGTTCTTCCATCTCCTTTCTCTTTCGTGGAGTCACGACGCCAACTCCTTGACCATCGCATTTTTTTATTGTTGTGATTAATTAGGTTTTAGTAATTTGGGTTTAGTTAATTAAAAGGGTAAGTTGTCTTTAATGGGGTGTATTTAGTAATTTATATATGTAACGTTTAAAATTTAGTGGGTTATATCTAGAGTTTGGGGTTTGTTTAGTAATTTATATATGTAACGTTTAAATTTCAGCGGGGTATGATCTATTTGGTCAAAAATTCAAAGGTTGAGATTAAATTGCAATTTAAGTAAATGGTGAAGTTTTTCTTGCAATAACCTAAAAGCTGATGTGTCAAAGGTCAACACCACGTCAGCGGTAGGGTAGACTACAGCTGCCCGATGGGTGCAAATTGCACAAATATGAAAGGTCATGATTTCTTTTTTGTAATTTCATAAAAGTCGAGATTAATTTGCAATCTATTGAAAGTTTATAATGTTTAAGGCATTTAATCCTATATAAAATTAACTATTAGATACACAATTCTAAAAAAATCACTCCTAAATACATTAATTCTAGTTAGATTTTCAATTTTACCCAAAATCTGCATTTCACCCAAATCCTGTTGAATGTGTCATTCCAACCATTAATCCAAATTTTCTCCCGAATTGCGCAATCTAATTCTCGAATTCGAGAGCAAATGCACTTGATTATAGATTGTCGCTTGTTGCAATCCTCGATTGATTGTAGTGCATTATTTGAGGAAAGTTTTTTTTATCTCAAATCGCTTGATGATAGATTATCAGCTGTCAACTCAAATCGTGTAGAAATATGATTATGATTTAAGGAAAGTTTAAAAAACTTAAACTATAAATGTGGAATGTAGAAGAGATAATGTTTATGAGATTTATTCTCATTAATAGTATAGTGGGTATTTAAACCTTTTTTATTATACCTTGAAGTAATATATTTTGGATAATATACCTAGAAATAATTATTATACATAAGAAGTTTATCTAATCTAATATATAATAATAATTTTATAAATTAATTATTTTCACAAAAATAAAATATTAACGAACATATTTGGCAAAGACTTGTGTGAGACTATTTCACGTAAGGGTATATGTGAGACAGCGTGAAAGTAACAACTTTTATACAGAAGATAATGACTACAGTACAACAGGTCCTACCAAATATTTGGTAGGACCGGATCCCTATTTTAATTTGGCGGATCCTCTTTCTCTTCCCGTACCAACCAGATCCCTATTTCAATCTCACGGATCCTCTCTCCCTCCTCACCCAACTTTGTTGTCTTTTCCCTTCCCCTGTCCCTTCCTTCTTTGGCTTAGACCTCCGACGACGGAATCAAAATTGACACCGGTAATAGGATTTAATGATACAATAATTTTTGTTGGCCTCTTATTCTGCAGTAGGCGACGCGATCTTCGGTAGTTGACGGGGTTGGTGTGTGGTTGCTGGTAGCGCGTTTTTTGGGAGAACGGGTGTCGATTGCCGATGATTGTTTTTCAAACCTGCAAGCATTTCTGTTGGCTCAAAAATGTGAGGCACCGTTTGCGATATTGGCAGCTGGGGTTGGAAGTCTTCGCTGGCTGCAGTCATGGGCAGCATTCTTTGGTTAGAGGTGGATTTCTGTTCCTTATGGCAGATCTCAATCTTTGGAGAAATACGTTCCTTCCTTAGGAGAGAATAATGATTCCTTCAATTTTGACCTCAACCATGTGCACCCATTGTTGCTGATCTGATCTGTACTTCCTTTTATTTGCGTATGTTGATATGTTCAATACGTTTGTTAACAACACATGTTGAGTAACCTAAATTACCATATAGAGTAACTCAAATTATTATAAAGAGTAACCTAATTTTTAAAAAAATTGTAGACCAAATAGATTTTTCAGAATACATGAATTTATTATTTGAAATTAGAATCTCAAATTAAAGAGTAACCCAAATTATCATAAAAAGTAACTCAAATTATTATAAAAAGTAACCTAATTAAAAATAATTGTAGACTAAATATATTCTTCAGAATAAATTAATTTATTCTAAAATTGGAATCTCAAACAAAAGAGTAACCCTATAAAAGATTAACTATATGAAAGATTAACTAAAAGATGTTGGCCATACTCACATTAAATTGTAATGTAATCTTAAAAAAATCTATTATTATAAAGAGTAATTTAATTAATAAGAAAGAGTAACATAATTAATATGGAAGAGTAACCTAAAATAGGTTGACCTAATACTCAAATTAAATAATAATTTAATCTTAAAAAAATCTATAAAGTTCAGATTCTGAAATAATGCTTGATGGTGAAGATGAATGTAAAGATGGTCTAGAAGCAAACTTAGTACCAGATTTCGATACAAAAACATGTATTATTGTAAAGCATCAACGCTCCAACTAAAGTCTAAATTTATCACCTAATTTTGTAGTCTTTTGTATTCCTAGGCAGAAGATTACATATATAGCAATCAAAATACAAGGTATTGCTACCCGAGATAAAATATGTATTTGTATACAAAGTAGTGAGACATTATTTCTGGAATAAAATCAAAATATAAGTAGGCATAGAAGGAAAAAATAGAATAAGAAAATTGTGACTCTGTGCAGAGATTCATCAACGTACAACTCCTGCCTTCTTAATCTTGGTGACCTACTTACTGATGGGTACGAATTTGGGTATGTGTATAGACTCTGTGAATTGTCAAATATTCTTGCATAGACCATCTCCCCAAACACACCCACATTCGGCTGCGATATAGATATTGCTAACATCTGGGCTGTGCTCCTCTGTCATGCCCCGCCATCTCTCCAGCTTGTAGGGCCATATCTAATCACGCCAAAAATCACATCGTAGGACCCAGCCACAACATTACCCTTCATTGTTGTTGGAGCTCACCGTTGATGACCGTCGCCAAATTCTGTCTGCTGATGCCAAAGGTGTGAATACCGAGCCGCCTCAGTCCATCGCCAGATCCACTTATTAAAGAAAGTTGGCGGAGAAATGATACAGGTTAGAGATGGAGAGAGAAAGACATAAAGAAGAAAGAGAGGAGGACGGGAGATAAGAGAGAGAGGAAAGTGAGAGAAAGAGAATGTGGAAAGAGAAAGAGAGCGCACGACTTGCCCATTTAATTTTTTTACGGATCCGGCTCTACCAATTTTAAGAAAAAGACGGGTCTATAGAAGTCTTTGTCTATACAGAAAAGTGGTAATAAATTAATGAAAATGATAATGCTATTTCATGAACAATTTATAGTATATAAATAAAAAGTGATAACAATTTACAGTTTAAGTGATAATATTTTATAACGAAAGTGTAACTAATTTAAAAAGTGAAAAATGAACCCACGTAAAACCTACCCAAATAATTATATAAAATATTATCACTTTCAATATAAAATGTTATCACTTTTTGTTTATACTATAAATTGTTTATGAAATAGAATTATTACTTTTCATTAATTTATGGCTAATTATAGTATGCACCCAGGTGCACCATAGGGTATACCCATATACAAATATAAACAAAAACAGATACAATTATGAGAAAAAATGTATACAATTTAATTGTTAGTTTTTTTAATAAAAAATTGCATGTAAAAAAATATACAATTATTAAAAAACATTTATACACTATTGAATAAAGAATGGTCACTTATTATTAGGTACATAAAATAATGCATAATTGATATAAACTATATCACTCAAAGTACTATTACTCTTAACTACACAATTATGGTTGTGATATCATAAACACCCCTATGTATCTGCACAATTTGTTTGCATAAATTTGTTCAGCACAATTTTGTTCTGCACAATTTTATTTTTGCACATTTTGTTTGTACATTTTAAATTCCGGCAGCAGGCGGCGGCCTTCAGCTGCGGTCCGACCGCCGGTCAACGCCTGGTCAACGCCGGTCCAGTGGAGGTCCGGTGGTAGGTTTGATGGTTTAAAAGTGTATGGAATTATAAGGTTATATTTGATATTTTACTTTAATATTTTGTATGTGAGAATAATTATTTGAATTCCATGTATCTCATAGTAATTTAAGTTAAAAGTGTGTATCTATTAGTGATTTTTCCAATACAAGGGTAATACAAAATTATACACATATGGATGTTAGTTTTTTTAATGAAAAATTTAGTACAAAAAATGTATACCATTATTATAAAATACATATACAAAATAAAATAATATATATACAAAATAGAATAAAAAGTTATACACATATGCACTCAATATACACTTTTAATTTATTATCACTTTTTCTATAAAAATTATTAATCGCCGTTAGCTTAGTATATGAAAGCAATTTTATTTTATAAAATAACAAAAATAGAAATATGAACTCGCAATTTTATTTTATTTCATAAAATACGCAAAATTTATTTCATAAAATAAAAATAAAAATAACAGTTTGCTTAATAAGAACGCACAGTAAAAAGAATAAGGCAAAGACTTGTGTGAGACTGTCTCACGTAAGGGCTTATGCGAAAGTGATGTGAGACGGCCAGAAAGTAATAACTTTTATAAAGAAAAGTGACAATAAATTAATGAAAGTGATAATGCTCTTTCATGATCAGTTTACAGTATAAATAAAAAGTTATAACATTTTATAGTGAGAGTGATTACGATTTATAGCGAAAGTAATAACTATTTTAAAAGTGAAAAGTTCACGCAAGACCTACCAAAGAATAAAGTCAGAATGAATTAAACCACTACCGTCGTCGGTAATTTCTCTGCTGGTTTGCATGGCGGGCAACGAGAACTCAACCTCGTCTGAGCCGTCGAGACCTACGGAGACGAAGCGGTGGGCCGATGTTGCGGGAGAGGAAGCGGAAGCCGATTCAGTCGTCGAACTGCCGAATTTGGGTTCATTGACTGTAAATGAGTCCAATCCTGGCCACCGCACGCTAACCGATCCCGAAAACTCCAGCATTGAAGCAGTAAGCTTTTTTACTTTGCTAATTCGTGGACCTGATTTTCGATTTTACCCTCCTTTTTTTGTCTTTTAGCTTTTGAATCTGCTATGTCATCTAAAAGGTGTTGAAGTAGAGGATATCTGAAGTGTTGATATGTTTAATTTGGATCAGTAATTTGTAACAAATTTCTGTTTTGTATTGATAGTTGTATGCTTTTTGAGAAACTTTGGTTAGGTTTTTTGTTTGTTTTTTCGTTAATAGCCTGCTTTATGCTCTCTGAAGACCTGCGATGAGATATCTCTTCTTATTTATTAGTATTTTTTAATTGAAATAGGTTACATCCGTGGATACTCCATATACATCAGCTAAGAGATTTGAGGACTTGAACCTATCGCCTGAATTGTTGAAGGGTTTGTATACTGGAATGAAGTTTGAGAAACCTAGTAAGATACAGGCTATTAGTTTGCCCATGATCCTGACTCCTCCCTTCAAGAACTTAATAGCTCAGGCTCATTATGGCTCTGGGAAGACCACTTGCTTCGTGCTTGGTATGTTGAGTCGTGTCGATCCAAACATCGCGACTCCTCAGGCTCTCTGTATCTGCCCCACCAGAGAGTTAGCCATTCAGGTTTGTTTGTACGAATCTTACGTGCTTGCATTCTTTATAGTTCGTGGTTTGGAGGGTCAGCCTTTAGAAATTATTGTGCACCCGTATGGTTGATAATATTTTGCATTTTTTTATAGCACCTGTTTCAAGTTTAAATTGTTTCTGAGTTGATGATTCTTATTTTTGTGCTCTCCATCCAAGATGTGTAGTTAGCGTGGATTAGCTTTCAATCAGACTAATGGGATCCTTAGTGATGAAAATGCTTAGTAGAGTGTTGTAATTTTCTTTATAAATTGATATATTGTTAAAACATTACAAGTTTATATTATGGCTTGATGATCAATACTGAGAAAAAAATTGGCACAGAATATGGATGTGCTTTTGAAGATGGGAAAGTTCACTGGGATAACCTCTGAAAAATCCATACCACCAGATCCAGATAATTTTATTCCAATAAAAAATAGAGCACCCATCACAGCACAAGTAATCATTGGCACACCTGGTAAAATATTTAAGTTGATTTCATTGAAGAAACTGGATTTGAGTCAAATGAAGATTCTCGTGTTTGATGAGGCGGACCACATGTTGGCAGAGGTAATTCTCTATTCTTAAGTGGTGAAAAATTTATCTTCACGTTTCACTAAACTCCTATTGCTTTGCATCTCCAGTAAATAATCTTATTATACTTTGGTTGTGGCTCATGCAATTTACTTTTGTTTTGAAATTTGAAATATATTTTATTTATAAAATTGTATTATATTTTCTTGAATTGGATGGTGACCCCCTATAAAAATGTGTTACAAGTTTTCTAATTTCCATGCTTCACTGAAGCTAAGTTTACCATTTTGTTTGTTTCTTTTTTTTTTCTTGCGGTGCATATATTTATCTCATGTTGTACTTACTTGAGCTTTATCTCTCGTATGCAGAGTGGCTTCCAAGATTATTCAGTGAGAATTATGAATGCAATTGCAAAAGTCAATTCCAATTGCCAGGTTAGCATTCTAGAAAAGATATTTAGCTTTACATGTGTGGCTTTTAGACATTTTTTGAAATCATATCTTCAAAACTTCACTCAATCTTTATGGAAAATTGACGTATGGCAACAAGATTGTATTGTTGATCTTGCATTGGTTTTTGTTATTAGGTCCTCTTGTTCTCAGCAACATTCAGTGATGCCGTCAGAGGTTTTGTATCAAAAATAGTTGACAAAATTTTTGTAAGAGGTTATAACCAGATGTTTGTCAAAATGGAAGAACTAACTTTAGAGTCTGTTAAACAATACAAGGTTCGTTGTCCTAATGAGCTTTCGAAGAACATGGTGATTAAGGACCAAATACTTAATTTCGGAGAGAAGGTGGGACAAACAATTGTGTTTGTCCGCTCAAGGGATAGTGCAGCTAGGCTGCACAGAGATTTGGTCGACTTTGGCTTCGAGGTCACTACGATTCATGGTGCTTGTAAGCCAGAGGATAGGGATATGATTGTAAACGAGTTCAAGCAAGGGTTGACTCACGTTCTAATCTGTACTGATCTTCTATCCCGCGGTTTTGACCAGAGTCAGGTTATGCTTTATCCCTTTCTATTGCTGTAATGTTTACTTCTAAGCACATTTCTTTCTGTTTTTGGATCTGACCAATTACAATGTGGCGGCATCGCTCCTCTCATCTCATGCAGGTCAATTTGGTTGTGAATTTTGATCTTCCTTTTAGACATGATAGACCAACCGAGCCTGATTATGAGGTTTACTTGCATCGTGTTGGTAGAGCTGGGCGTTTTGGCCGTAAAGGTACTATTTCCATACATATAGCATATGTTATCTATCTGTTTTAAATTTTTATATAGTAACATTCTATTTGGTACCAGATGTATGCATTTATTTCGAACTTATTTTCTATTTGTCTCCTCTACTTAGTAATTCCGTATTGAATATTATGAGCTTTCTCCTAGTTAAGGGGTTGTTACGTGATCTCAATGTGTGCTGAATGATCCTAAATTGTTGGTAGGTGCTGTATTCAACTTGCTTTGCAAGGACATAGATGATGTTGTTATGGGCAGGATGCACAAATTAGTGAGGTAATTATTCTTGATATTATTTTCAGTTGGATTTATTTCTGTTATGAGTTCTAAATCACAATTGATGATGATTGATGCAGGTGGCCCCTTGGAACAAAGATGAGGAGTTCATGGCTGCCCTGAAAAGTGCTGGGCTAATGTGAGTCTGTCTTTGATGGTGTGTTATGCCGACCATGATTACATGATACTATATTGTTTTTAAATAGATTCAACTTTGCAACAATAGACAGCGTGTTTTTTGAGCAGATCAGCAATATTTTGGGAAAATCTGTGATTTAAAATAGATGTGGTCATACTCTGCAAACTAAAAATTTGGCAAAAAAGAACGAAAATTAAAAATTTGGCAAAAAAGAGAATGTTCAAATAAAGGACATAAAGATAGTATGAATCTAAATGACAATTAAACTCTTTTGACTAATAGTAAATGAAATATAAAGATGCTATTACCAAATAATCAATGAATTAGCAACGAGATCTTCTTGATAACTTGTTCTTTGTAGAGTTAATTAATTATCTCGTTAACTTGTTCTTTGTAGAGTTAATTAATTTTCTTTTGTGTCAATTTCTTAGAATTTTTATTTAATTTTATAGTTTTATTCATTATGCATTTATCATTTATAACATCCATTTTAGTCCCTAAAATGTATACTTATGATTTTCTTTTTATTTATTAATTAATTAAATTTTAATGATAAAATTCTTTTCATTGTTTAATTAATTTTTAATGACAAAATTTATAACTTTTTAATTATATTATATTATAATACAAATTAGAGATAGGTTCATATAATTCATAATTTTTTAATTATATAATAATACAAATTAGAGATGGGTTCATATAAGAAATTACATATACTAATTGGCCGTTTTGATTAATATTGTAGTTACAATTTTTAAAAGTAAATTAATTTATTTTATCTAACTAAAATATCTTTAATGTTGCATTTACATGTGGTATTTTGATTGTATTTAAAAAAAAAATTGATGTTAATACCTTTTACATCTTGGATTCTGACATCTTAATGTTACGTGACGTGATTCTTAATTCTATGTTTACGTGTGATTAATTTATTAAAATTAATATATATATATATATATATATATATATTGATTTTGTTCTATAAAAATATTTTTTTATTTTTGTCTTCTAATTTGATTATATATTTGAAATCAATCGGTTGTTTTCTAATCTTGCAGCTATAATTGGTATATTATTATATTTTTATACGAGTCTTTTGTGAATTGATGTATATGTTAGATTTATGGTGAGTTGGGTTAATATATGATTATTATATATACCTAAAATTTGTTTATTGACAGTTGTAACAACAAATTTTGTATTTATAATAAAATAAATATAAAAGAATTACAATAACAATCCACAAGGATTAAACTTGATAATTAAGGAAACGATCTCTATCAATCCTCTGATTCTTCTCTCGAACCAATGTGGACTTTGACTTTGACTTGACTTGTGTGTGCGCTTACTTTGTTGACTGCGCTGACTTTGTGTATTGAGTCGGATCTTCAGTTGAAGTTTGTCCGAGCTCGAATTTAGGACTTTGTAACGTTTTATCCAGAGGCGTCGAGCCTTTGTTTGGATTAAACGTACTTGATGTGAAAACACTCGATCTGGGGGGCTTAGCACCTTTGTCCCGGGTCGTATGTTGTTCTTAACTCGAAGAACACTGAAGAACTCAACGTGCTTGCTATGAGAAACACTACGTGCTTGCTATGAGAAACACTCGATCTGGGGGCCTTAGCACCTTAATCCCGAGTCGTATATCGTTCTTTGCGTTGAAGATCATGAGGAGCGTTGCTCGTGTTTCAATCTCTTCAAAGTGTCTGTGTCTTCAGATGCTTCAGTGTGTTTCAAATGAAGGGAGGATACCCCTTTATATAGGTGAGAGGTGAACACTCCCTCATTAATGCCTTGCATTCTGATTGATCCACTCTATTTGGGTCACATCCTGCGGGCTTGGGCCTTAACTTATTTGGGCTGTAATCAGGCCTATTTTATTTGAGCCTGATTTATTTAAGTCAGGCCTAATTTAATTTGGGCTTGCTTGACTTGGGTCATGCCTCATTTAATTTGTTTGGCTCAAATTATTTATTAATTTACTTTAGAAATTAATTTATTTAAATTCCAAAATAAATTAATATTTAATTAATAAAATCCACATGTCGCCATTTAATTGGACCGTAAATTTTAACTGCTTACAAATGCCCCCCTTGCGATTTGTTCACGGACGTGGCGTCTTGATGTGAAGGAATCGCAAAAGTTCCTTCCTTTTCTTTTACATTTGTAATTTATAATTTTGGGCTTGAGAAATTACTTTATCCAAGTAGTAATAAATTATTTCTTGGCCCAGCTATTATTTCTAGAGTAGCCCAAATCAACTTCCTGCTTAATTTCAAGATTTACGAGAGACAGGAAATAGGGACAAATTTGATTCTTGTTCATCAAGATGATTTTCAAATCTTCACTCAAAATAAAAGAAATCTCTTAAAATCTTGAGAGATTTCAATCATGCAAAATATTTCCATAATTTGCTGCAGCCTCTTCCTCTTCACTATATAAGGAGGACCCGGTGCTCGTAAGATACTTACAGTTTTACTTCTTTTCTTTTCTTCAATTTTTTTTTCTTCAAAGAGTTATTCTCCTTTGCCTTGCAGATTCCTTGCATTGCCTACCATTAGTGTAACTCTTCACCATCTTTTAAATTTGCTTCTTTATTTTTTTTGCCTTTTTTTTTTTTATTTCTGCTCCATCTTTTAAATCTGCTTCTTTATTTTTTTGCCTTTTTTTTATTTCTGCTCTTTTTTTTATGTTTTCACTTGTAACGGTACTATTGCTGTATACTTGTGATCTTCTTATCGATCTCATCATTCTTCCTCTTGGAAGGAATTGACGACGAGCATCGTCCCTTTCAATGGAATTTATGGTTGTCCCTTTAAGTTGTCCCTTGGTTGCTCCTTTCGATTGTCCCTCGGTTGTCCCTCGATTGTCGGTTTTGATTATCCCTCGGTTGTTCCTTTAATGGAATTAGAGCTTGTCCCTTGGTGGTGGAATTGCCGTTGTAATGACACAAGTGGCCATTTGCTTGGTACATGGGAACCTTGCCAACTTGTCGCGTACACTGCCCTCGTTGCTCTTCGACCACCAGCGGCTATCATTCCTTTTCTAGCATGAGTTCTGGCGGCGATCTCCGGCTCTATGGGTGGTGAAATGAGACGACAATGGAAAACAATGATGGCGGCGCTGTGTGACTTTATGTTCGCGTGGTTGTGCATCGCTGCGACTTCTGGACGAGTGCGAAGCAGACGAGGACTTGCGCTTTTTTTAGCAGCGAGGTCATACCTTTTCGGCGGCAACGATGCGCCATCAAAGCACCAACGGCTGATCGTGACAGCTCATGATTGATTCTCCAATGGCGAGTGCAGCCGTGACCCGGGAACGCGCGTACGAAAGAGGGGCTCCATCAGCAGTGAGGTGTGATAATAGTGGTGCGGATCCAGGCGCGAGAAACGATGGATGAAGTCTAATTCCAGCATGAGACATGGTACTGCCAATGATGGGAATCAGACCCGGCACAGCTTGGCGAGACTGAGGGCATTCATCCCATCTGGGTGAAGCTAAATTGGTTGCTCGCGTCGATCGCTGGCCGAAAATTGGTTGAAGAATGATGTTTTAACTTGGAGCCATTGCGACTGGGACGCGTGAGCAGCAAAGTGAAGAAATGATGCGGCTGGAGAGAAGCAACGCGTGACGGAAAGATTGGGCGGCGACCGATGCGCCTTAACGGCACTGGCGTCGCGGCGGATCTGGTGGAGGGTGCAGCGCGCGATGGCACGGCGGTCGAGAGGGGTGGCTGAGTGGGTGCCCGTCGGCGGTGCAAAGTGAGTCCCTGGTGATGTTAACGGGTTCCGATGGTGAAGATGGATCTTCGATGGCGATTGACGGCGCGGCTGGAGTGTTCTTCCGGATCACGGGCGGCGGTGCTTCAAGGGCAGCAGCTGAACGGCGATCCAGATTGAGGGGGACTGGAGGATCCAGCGGTGATCGACGATTGAGGGGCGAGTCCGTGATCCCGGCGGCGATCGATGGGCGTTGGCGACGCGTGCAACTCCAGACTGTGCAGCGTCCAACGGGAAACCTGGCAACCTCCCAACGTGACCACTGGGCAACCCTTGCGATTACGGCGGTGTTGGTGGCGTCGGAAGTGGAGCAATGGTCCGCCGTGGTGGCATGATCTTGGCAAGAGAGTAACGAATTTGGCGGAATTCGCAAGGCACTCGACGGTGAGCGATGAGCAAGTGGTGGTGCTTCGAGCGAAGGCGGCTCGTTGGGTTCGTGCCTCTAGCGGCGTCGCGTTGCATGGCCGAGATTGGGCAAGCATGTGGGTGGCTATTTCCGGCGGCAGTGGCACGCGTGACTGCACGACGAGGGACCGACGGCTGATGTCATGTTTCTGGCGATGAAGGTGGTGTCGCGGGTAATCATGTGTGAAGATGGGTCTTCCGTGAGAGGAGCAGCTATCGATTTTTGAAAGAAGGGAAGAGAAATCTTCTCCTTGGCAACAGAATCACGTGATCGACTTTGAAGGATGGTGTAAAAAAGGAGAAGTTTTCCTTTTTTTCTTTTTTTGCAGCAGGAATTTACATTAATCAATTTGAGGAGAGAGAAAATCAAATTGGTCACGTGATTGTATTTCTCCTCTGATTTAGTCAAAGTCAATCTTGGACAACATGAACTTAACCCACCCATTAGCTTGAAATTTGGGCTCCAATCAAAAATTTGGGCTTGCAATTTGGGCTTCAAACCCACCATCGTAATTTGAGCCATTAATTTATTTAGCAAATAAGTTACGTGCGCTTATGTTAATGCCAATTTTAATTCAATTATTTAGCAAATAAGTCATGTGGGCTTGTGTTCATGCCAATTTTGATTCAATTATTTAGCAAATAAGCCGTGTAAGCTTATGTTCATGCCAATTTTGACTTCGGAAGTGGGTCAACTGCTTAGCAAATAAGCTACTTGGGCTTAAGTTCATGCCAATTTTGATCCCATTATTTAGCAAATAAGTCGTGTGGGCTTATGTTCCTGCTAAGTTGCTTTGGAATGGCCATTAATTCTCATTACTTTGAGCTCCATGCATTCAAACTTGTACCAACAATTCGGGCCTCAAATCTTAAATTTAATTCATGTAATTTGGGCTTAATTTATCAAGCTCAAATATGAATTAATTTAATTGCTCCTTTCAATATTTAGGCCCTTCCCATCATATGTTTAATTTATAATTTTGAATTTAATAATTAACTGATCCATGAATTTATTTTGGGCCTTTTAATTAATTAAATCAAAGAAATATAAATTAATTTGAACCCCTTTTGCTGATATATTCTCCCATGTATTTCCTCTTCTTATTGATGTGCTGTCGCCGGCACCCAAAAATAATACTTATAAAATTTCCGAACAAATCCACTAAAATATAGTAGGATGAGTACGGGTCGAACCCAAGGGAGTAATTGAATTTAAATTGAATTTATGTGTTTTCAAAGGAGTAACCGGAGGGGGGTTTGGATTGAATTAACAACTAATAAACATGAAAATAATTAATTAAAATAACAAACATAAAATTAAATAATAGAACAAATAAAATAACAACCTAGTCCAAGGATTTGATCCCTTCCCATATCCTAATTCATAAAATCGCAAGAATTAAACATGCAAACAATTATACAAACTCAAATCCCTAGGCTAATGGTACGACCAAATTAACCCGAATGTTCTTAAGATCATCAATTAGGGTACGACCACTAAATTGAACTATTTACGAGTGACCCTATGGATTCGAACTCACAAATGCATTAAGACTCCAAACATAGAATTACTAGGCTACGAAAACCGGCTAGGAGTCATACAACCTAGATCCTATTACACCTAGAGGGAATTATCTCTATTTGCTACTTAATTCACTCCTCACAACAATTACGGATTGTGGATCACGAAATAGCGTTAAACAATTAAATAATTAAATTAGATGGCCAGACTAAAATAATTATCAAAGTGCTATTAAGAACATCAAAGCATGTAATAGAATAAATTTATATAAAAGTTGGCAATATAAAATTCAAAACAATTAAAATAAATAATTCATGGGAGGTTCACAACCCTCGGACTAGAAACAAAATTACATAATACAAATTAAATTCAAAATAAATTAGAACATAAAATCGTGTTCTTCATGGCGGAACTCCTTCTCTAATCTGCGTTCCCCAATTTGTCTTCTCCTTCTGCCTTCCCGGATCATGTTTCGTATGTGATGATGATCCCCGAGATAAATAAAATATCTTCCATAAATATATGTGTCTTGATCCCTAAGTAATCTGCTTGATCTCTTTCCTTATCTGTTTCTTCCAAAAATATCTCCAGAATCTCTTCTTTTCCTTAATTATCTTGGTCAAATCTTTAATTTTCCTGCAATCAAAATTATTGTAACGGTCCCACAAAATATTTATTTCAATTTTGGCCTGTTTCAATAAGAAATAAAATAATTAAGGTTCAATTATGAAAAATATAAATAAGTCGTAATTACACTAAATAATTCACAACTCACGCGTAAAGAAGTGAATTTAATCCAAAATAATCGTGTAAAATTACGACTTATCAAACTACCCACACCTAAACCTTTGCTTGTCCTCAAGCAAAACAAGAGCAAGACAAAGCATAGGAAAAATGATAATCATTTGCAAGTGATAGCAAAACAATGACACTTCCAAAAGAGATCAAACAAGATACACCAAATACAAATGAGTGGTAGAATGTCTCACAAATATTTGCAACTTATGTAAGATAAAGAAGTTAAGAATTCATGGCCTCACAATGGTTTCACTCAATAACGTTCAAGTATATAAGTGGGTAGCAAAACACTCAAAATTAAACAAGACAAGACATTACCATAAGCTTGCTCCCAAATCAAATCTCCACCAAGTTCAATAAGTATTGTGCAAATATCAAAAGGACTTTTAAATGGTTGTAATGGGGCTTGGGATAAGGTAGGATAAAAAGAATTAGAAAGGCTAAATTTACCACTTTGCAAATGTGTTAATCATATAAAATGTACATCAAAGGGATACATCTTGCCCTTCTCATTTTTCTCCACATCCACTTCTTCATTTTTTTGTGACAAATCTCTGAATTTTATCAACACATCCAACTACCCACACCTGTTTCTTTCAAATTTGAAAAAACAGAGGCAACACTGAAGGGGTTCAGTGTCTTTACAGAAAAATTCTGCACAAATTTCAGCATCGTTTTTGCTCATTCTTTCAGCCTCCAAATTTTTTTCTTCTTTTTTTTTCAACCATTTTTTTTTTAATCTTCCATTCTTCCTTTTCTTTTCCCCTTTTTTTTCCATTCTATTTTTTTGTTCTCCATTTTTTTTCTTTTTCTCAACCATCATCTCCCCTTCCTCATCAATTTAACAACCAAAAATATTTTTTCAATAAATTCCTCAATTTGCAAATAGTAAGGGGTTCAATCGGAAGAGTTCAAGAAAGAAAATGGAATATGGCTATTTTATATACTCATTCATCAAAGAAAAGGCTAGGCTCAAAGTGGCTCTCCTAAAAGATTTATATGATTAGGTAGGTAAAAAGAAGGCCAAAATACGGCTTGCCTAGGTGCCTTTATCATTTAATTACACATGCTCAAATGTAAGATCTCAAAATGTATTCAAAGGGCAAGTTCTAGAATGTACATATCAAGTCCAATTTGCACTCAATCAAGAAAAATATAGAGCTTATATAGATGATAGCTCTTCAAGGCTCAAAGCTCACAAGAATATGGATCATTTGCCATGAATTCCCAAACAAAAAAATTATTCCACATTTGTCTCAAAAATAACAAGACAAATCCAACAACTCACAAGTATAGGTACATCAAATTCAACTCTCTTGTCATGCCAAAAATTTCACATATCAAAGCACAATTTCACCATAAATCTAATACCAACTTCTCATGTGCACAAATGTAAAAATATGATTTCAAATGAAATACTATATGCACATCTAATTAAAATAAAATTGCAACTTCAAATACCACTCAATACACCAAACCTACCCACACCTAATCGTTTGCTTGCCCTCAAGCAAACAAACACAATAAAATTCAAAGGTAAATCAAGTGCAAGAGTGGAAAGAAGTCACCGGGTTAAGCTTCATTTTATTGACCACAAGTAGGAATTTTTCTCTTTTCTCCAAAAATGTCATCAACATAACCTGAAAATTAGCACACACCAAAAGAATAAGATTATTTATTAAGAAAATAAAAATAAAAATAAAAATAAGAACCTATGTTGGGTTGCCTCCCAACAAGTGCCTTTTCTTAACGTCGTTGGCTCGACGTTCACTTTCCTTTCACGTAATAGGAGTAAAATGTTCAAACCAATATAATGATCGTATTGGTTTGCGAGAAGTGTTCTCTCCCTTCAAAATTATATGGTTCTTGGTCAGCCTTAACATGTCAAGCTCCACAGAAAATTGTTTGATCGCCTCAAGAAAAAGATCTTTAATCTCATCAATGCGAAACACTTCAATTGTCTCCTTTACTTGAGGATCTTCAACCTTGGGCAACCTGTATGGAGATGAAAAAGTATCAGCATTAACAGAAATTGATTCGGGCAGCTTTACCACGTTTTCATTTCTGACAAAACTGACAATGAAGGCTTCAGTGTCAGTTTTCTGCACAAAATCTGTAGAATTTTCAGCCTCTTCATCCTCTTCAATTTCGGTTTCCATCTCAAAATTCTTATCTTGGATGGTCTCCTCATGATATTCCACTTGGTTTACACTTTGTTGTGCCACCATACGTTCAACCTCGGTCCTTAATTGGTTACATTGGCGCTCCAAATTCCAAAGACTCAATTGGGTTCCTTGTTGAAATATTAAATTACTAATTTCCATCCATTTCAGCAAGGACTCTAATGAAGCATTCGAACTTTGTTCATCATCATTAAATCCATCATCCTCATAATAGCATTCAATATCATTGAAGAATTGAGGTCTATACTCATAGTAGCCTTGCCTTTGATATTCATAAGGTTGATTATGATAGTGGTCCACATATCGGGAATGATGAGGATTACGCCACCCTTGATTGTAAGTGTTGACATATGGTTGATCATTCCAATGCTTTTGTTGATTAGCACTCCAATATTCATCTCTTTGTCTCACCGCTAATCTATCAATCAAGGATGGGCAATCATGAGTCGTATGGAGTGTGGTTGCACAAACTCTACATGGTTAAACATTCCGACCATAATAACCATGATATTGATCCATTAGAAACAAACCTACAAGGGGAGAAAGTGATTAAACTCGAAAAAATAGAAAAATAAAAACAGGGCAGACCTGACACTGAAGAGTTCAGTGTCAGTGCACTGCTGGAAAATTCGAAAATTAAAAATAAAAACACAAAAAATTCAACCAAATTCGGGATTACTCCCCGGCAACGGCGCCAAAATTTGATGTGCTGTCGCCGGCACCCAAAATAATACTTATAAAATTTCCGAACAAATCCACTAAAATATAGTAGGATGAGTACGGGTCGAACCCAAGGGAGTAATTGAATTTAAATTGAATTTATGTGTTTTCAAATGAGTAACCGGAGGGGGGGTTTGGATTGAATTAACAACTAATAAACATGAAAATAATTAATTAAAATAACAAACATAAAATTAAATAATAGAACAAATAAAATAACAACCTAGTCCAAGGATTTGATCCCCTCCCATATCCTAATTCATAAAATCGCAAGAATTAAATATGCAAACAATTATACAAACTCAAATCCCTAGGCTAATGGTACGACCAAATTAACCCGAATGTTCTTAAGATCATCAATTAGGGTACGACCACTAAATTGAACTATTTATGAGTGACCCTATGGATTCGAACTCGCAAATGCATTAAGACTCCAAACATAGAATTACTAGGCTACGAAAACCGGCTAGGAGTCATACAACCTAGATCCTATTACACCTAGAGGGAATTATCTCTATTTGCTACTTAATTCACTCCTCACAACAATTACGGATTGTGGATCACGAAATAGCGTTAAACAATTAAATAATTAAATTAGATGGCCAGACTAAAATAATTATCAAAGTGCTATTAAGAACATCAAAGCATGTAATAGAATAAATTTATATAAAAGTTGGCAATATAAAATTCAAAACAATTAAAATAAATAATTCATGGGAGGTTCACAACCCTCGGACTAGAAATAAAATTACATAATCCAAATTAAATTCAAAATAAATTAGAACATAAAACCGTATTCTTCATGGTGGAACTCCTTCTCTAATCTGCGTTCCCCAATTTGTCTTCTCCTTCTGCCTTCCCGGATCATGTTTCGTATGTGATGATGATCCCCGAGATAAATAAAACATCTTCCATAAATATATGTGTCTTGATCCCTAAGTAATCTGCTTGATCTCTTTCCTTATCTGTTTCTTCCAAAAATATCTCCAGAATCTCTTCTTTTCCTTAATTATCTTGGTCAAATCTTTAATTTTCCTGCAATCAAAATTATTGTAATGGTCCCACAAAATATTTATTTCAATTTTGGCCTGTTTCAATAAGAAATAAAATAATTAAGGTTCAACTATGAAAAATATAAATAAGTCGTAATTACACTAAATAATTCACAACTCACGCGTAAAGAAGTGAATTTAATCCAAAATAATCGTGTAAAATTACGACTTATCACTTATTCATCTGCATCGTTGGATTTGCTTTATTACTTTTTGATGTTTACTCATTGCCGTTATACCTTAATTTATTTCTTACTTCACAAACTTGATGCGAACAAACGAAAACATGATTGAACTTAACAAAATATTAAGCTGCCTACGTATCTCCTTAAAGAGAATCAAGTCATAACGTAGTTCAAAGGGACATGGTTTTGATTAGGGGGGTGCCGTGCACAATTTATACTCATGCGGGCCAGGAGTTTGTCGTACACAGTTTATACTCATGCGGACCAGGAGTTTATCGTACACAGTTTATACTCATGTAGACCAGGAGTAACATGCAGTTTAAGCTCGTATGTCAAGGAGCATTGAATTTGAATTTGCTGACAGTTTATACTCGTGTCAATGAGTCTTGTGTGGACATTCATTTACTCATGTTGAGGAGTATTGTGTGGACAGTTTTCTCTCGTGTCGAGGAGTATTGTGTTATTTGTGTTAGATAGTTTAAACTCATATCAAGGAGCCTTATGTGGACAGTTTTAACTCATATCGAGGAGCTTATTGTGGACTTGGGAGATTTTAGATAGTTTAAGCTCATATCAAGGAGCGTTGTGCAGACAGTTCTAGCTCGTGCCGAGGAACTTTGCTTGAAGGAATTTCTGATAGTTTTAGCTCATATCGAGCATCGTATGTGGATAGTTTTAGCTCATATCAAGGAGCGTGGTGTCTTGTATTTGTTTTACGCATAGTAGTGTTTCAAGAATTTCTCATTTATGGGACCAATGTTCACGCCATCTTCACATTGTGGAGTGGCATCTTCAGCATCTGCCTCCTCCATTTGAGAATTTTCAAGAGTAGTGATATGGTGGTTGGAAGCTATGCTTTCTCTATCATTATCATTATCATTATCGTCTTTAGTAAAGATAATTGTCTGCATCTTGGCTTTCAACATTCTTCCACATGACACAGTCAAAATGTTTTGTCTTTTCATGCGAGAGGGAATTCGACTCCGGAGTTTGTTGAAGCTAGGAGACTTGAAATTGTTTTTTGATGAGTGATATTTTCACCTAGATTTTAGTGTCTTTTTATATGTGTTTTCGTATATTTTTATCCGTATTTTATGTGTTATTTGGTTGTGTTTTGTGTTTTCATGGAAATGTGTGTGAATGAGCTTAAACCTACTATTTTCACTTTTTATTTGATGCTAAACATGATAAGGAAGATGTAGGAAAAATCGGATCTCAATTTGGAGTTGAAACGAGAGAGAACGAGCCAAAACAGTGAAGGAATCAGGGCAGCAGCAACACGACTGGCCGTGTCGGTGGCACGAGCCGTGTCGCAGTACACGACTCGTGTAGCTAACACGGGCCTGTCCAGAATGGTCGTGCGGCAACATCTATTCATCCAACACGACCACCACTTGGCCGTGTTGCGGAGCTCGACTCGTGTTGCAGCACACGACCCGTGTAGCCAACACGGGCCTGTAAGCGATGGCAGTGCGGGAGCATCAGTTCACGCAACACGGGCACCTCATGGCCGTGTTGCGCCACACGACTCGTGTCGTGTCAGGGATCAGAAAAAAATCAGAATCCTTCTAGAAGCCTCCCAAGGAGTATAAATACCCCTCCATTCAGATTTTATAAAAAAATCCGATTTCCACCCCTTCCACACACACCTCACACACCATTTCTTCCATTTTCCACCATCATCTTCATCCATTCTTCATCCACCCATCTACACTTGATCCCCTCCATCAAATCCACCATCCAAGTGATCAAGGAAGCAAGGGAGAGTGAGATCACAAGAAGAAGAAGGAGATCTCCATTGAAGCACTTCAAAGGGGGAATCTAATTCTAATTTTTGTGCATTTCTTTATAGATTGATCATGTTTTGTAAGGATCTTAATGTCTATGTTAATTTTCTTATGGATATGAGAGGCTAATCTCCTTTGTGAGATTAGCTCCATGATTGGTGTTGGATAATTTAGTTTTTATGCAAATTGATTTTAATCTTGAATGGGCTTTGTGTTATTTCTATCATTGATTGTTGATTGCTTGATGTATATGATGATTTGTGTGATTAATTGTCATGGGCATGTGATTAGATTGAGAAATCAATTATGTGTTTAGGATAGTTCATTGAATCATTTCATCATACACTTCATGTGCATTAATTTAGAAAGAGATAGAGATATCCTTCTAGATTTAGAACCCTTTGATAGAACATTTGATTAGCTTAATCGAGAGGTTGGTTGATTAAATGAGGAGACCCAAACAATTAGTGAATTCATAGTACCTTAAAAGGGAATATTGCTTATGATTTAGTACCTAATTAGGGAACTCATAGAGTAATTAGTACCTAGTGGGAGGTGTTTGCTATTGTCTCGATCCTATGTGCGTTTGGGAGCCTTGTTGAGGGCCTACATCCTATCCATCTCGAGAGAGAGTTTAGGTGGAATTAGTGATCGCTTCTATACCTTGTCCATGAGAGATTAGAATTAATTGCATGATTACTTAATTATCTATGCCATGATTGTTGTTAATCTCATCCTTGCATCATTTGGAACCATCTTATCTTTGCATTCATTTTATCTTTATTTCTTGCTTTAGCATAATTGCATTCATTTGCTCCTATCCTCTCTTCCGTCGTCCTTATAAAATCACGATAAACTTGAGATCGCTTAAACTCTAGTACCTTCCTCCCTGTGGTTCGATAATTTCTTTAATTGGTCATGCCCACTATATTATGGCTAATCAAATGGCGCCGTTGCCGGGGAGGTAACGGTCGCTAGTAGTTTGACGAAGGATTGTTTAGAGTGGTCTTAATAAGGATATTTTTTTTATTTTTGCATCTTATATTTGCTTTGGAAAATTTTGTTCTAATTTTTCTTTCTTTTATAGGTGCATACCTTGAGAAGGAAGAAGAAGGAGAGCAACCCCAAAAATATGAGCTACATGGATAATCTTCGAGATATGGTGAATAGAAGTGTTCATTCCGCTATGAACACGCAAGGAAATTTTCAAGGATTTCAAATGCCAAATTGGGAGCCTAATTTGCAACCGGATTACGGAGTACAAGATATGCAATTCCAACAACAAGGTTATGAGAACTTGGGAGTTCCTCATCAAATGCATCATCAAGTATACCCTCAAGGTGTGGAAGATGGTTTTCAAGGAAGTTTTTCTAGAAATCAAGATGGAAATCAACCACATCTATGGGGCGATTTTCAAGACTCCAACACCTCTTATTCCGCCCAACTTGACTATAGAGAGAAGCTTAGAAATGAGTTGATCGAAAAGATTATGGAGAGCATGGAGAAGGAGAGTAAGTATAATGAAGCTTGGATGGATCGAATCGGAAATTGGTGTGACAGGGTGACAAGTGCAATAGTAGCATTCGGTGCTAGATTAGATTCCATTGAGCACCAAGTTAGTCAAGTTGTATCCACCGTTGAGAACAACAAGCCTTCTACCTCCGGAACGAATCTATGCATGGCCATTAAAGATCGAAAAGAGGATAGTTTGGGGGTTGATGAGGTTATGAAGGAAAAGAGAGAAAGGGTGCCTAAGTGGGTGAAAGCTACAAAGTTGAAAGAAGAGTTGACGGAGGAATTCAATAAATTTGTCGAGTCTCTTGAAGAGATGGTTGAGAAAGTAAAACATCAAAATCGAGAAGAGATTCATGCCCTTATGGAAGAAAAGAAGTCTCCGGAAACTAAGATCATGGATTTCACTCCCCACAAGCCTAAACCTTCTCATTCTATTGAAATTTCAAATTCTCTTAAGAACTTTCATGATTTTATTGATAAAAATTTGTTTGGTGATTGTAGGAAAAAGGTTGCAAGAGGACAACAACACTTGTCAATGCCCGAATTCTTACTGGGGGATGTGGTTGAAGTCCAAAATGCATATAAAGCCCCATGGAAAAAGTGGAACAAGTGGAAAGGGCCATTCCTTGTGAAGAACGCCTTCGGAGACCAATTGCTTGAGCTATTTAACAAGAAGGGAACCGTTCTAGTGGTTGAACGGGAGAGCACAAGGCACTACTTCAAGAAGAAACCTATGATAGTGCCTAAGGACTATTCAAGACCACCATGAGCTAAAGACTATCGTCCGGCTTGAAGACGTTAAACTTAGCGCTCGATGGGAGGCAACCCATCATTACCTTTTATTGCTTTATTTAATGCTTTCAATAAGGTTGATGGATTTGTTTGTTTGCATTTTTGGCATGTAGATTGATTGTGTTCATGAGGAGAATGTGTATTGGAGAAACGATAAGTGCTTGATTTGAAGTGTGAAAGTAAGTCACACCACTTTTTGCAAACTTACCTCGAAACTCTTGTTTTAATTTAAGTTTGGGGGGATATGGCATGGTGTGACATACTTTGTCTTGAAAGCATATACTTTTCGTATTTTTGAGCTAATTTTAAAATTTTTCTCATGAGTTTGGTTTGATTTTGGTATGATTGGTGGTGTTGAAGTGCATGATAGTCCATATTTGTTAAATGCAATTGTTGAGCTAACGGTGTTTGTTAAGTGTTTGAGCATGAGTGAAAGGTATTGGAAGCACGAATGGAGCTTGGAGCTAACGTTTTCTTTACCAAATGCCCATTGAGGGAGTATTCTACACCTTATCACTTCTAGTTGCTTGACATATTTTGATGTGTATTGATGTGATTAGCATGCTACTTTATGTGTTATGTTTTTGGGATGTTTATTTTCGTAAATTAGGATTTTCTTTTCAATCAAGGTTGGGATGATTGTGAGCTTACATTGTTATGGATGATTTGAATGTGTGCTTCATTGTTTTATGATGGTGATTTTTATTCTTGCATGTTATGTGTTTTTGGTTATTTCTTGTTTGTTGAGTCTTTATTTTATGTTTCGTGTGCATTTTTATTCTTGTTTAGGGAGTGTTTGGTGGATTATTTTTGGGATGTTGTGAGTCATTTTTGAACATGAGTGGTGATATGTTGTGGTAATAAGTGATGACAAGTTATGATTAAGAATCTCTACACTTTCGAATTGTGACATGTTTTATTTAACTTGTTCAATTTTGAGATGAATGTGGTGTAATAAGTTTCTTAAGGTCCAATGCATAAGCTTGTGAGTATTTGAACCTCAACCGTGCATACATGGTATTTTTCTTCATGAGTGGATTGGTTGTGTTTGATAAGCTAGAATTTGCTCAAGGACTATAGGAACGAGCCCAATTTGTGGAGATTAGTGACATGATCTAAGGCCATCCTTGTTATTATAGTCATTACCTTATATTTTCCTACCATGAACATCATCCCTAGTCAACCACTTTGAGCCTTAAAGCCTATTTATTGTGATATAAGCACATTACAAGCCATGATTACCCACTTAAACCTTACATATATACCATTTGTGTGGGTGATTGAGGAGATGGTAGCTAGTAAGGTTTGATGAGATAACAAAAAAAAGAAAGGAAAGGAAATGGTAACAAGTAAGAAAAAGGATGAAAAGAGCAAAATGAAGAATGCACATGCAACCTCAAAACAATAAATATGAGCAAAGCAACAATAATATGCTTAAGTACTTAAAAATCCAAAGAAGGAAGCATGAATCATAAGAAGCTCAAGAAATCCAAGGAAAGTTGATGAGTAGAGCTTGTGAGTGCCAAAGACAAGAAAGGAAGAAAGAAAAGTTGAGAAGTTGGAGAAATTGGCCATCTCTTCGATTACTTACACTTGCTTAGTCACTATTATCCATATCTTCCATACCCTACCAAAGAGCCTATCATTACATCCTTAATGTAAGACCTTTTTGATCATTAATGAAAACTTTGGTGGTTTGTGAATGTAGTCCACGAGCAAGCTTATAGCGAGTCGAGCCAATCGATTGATGAGTGTTGATTTACCTACTTTAAAGAGTGTTGAGTGAAATTTATAATCTATGTGAGGCTTGGACTAAAAAGGGACTGTATTACACTATCATTCTCTTTAGATTGAACTTGTTAATTCTTCATGTCATGAATCTAATGTTGTAGGATGACTTAGCATAAATTGTGATTCTTATTATTATTGATGTGTTGTTACTTATGTTCGTTTAGTCTTTTCCTAGGTGAAAATCACTCTCATTGGTTTATCATTTTCATTGTGCGGGGACGCACAACACTTTAAGTTTGGGGGTGTGATGAGTGATATTTTCACCTAGATTTTAGTATCTTTTTATATGTGTTTTCGTATATTTTTATCCGTATTTTATGTGTTATTTGGTTGTGTTTTGTGTTTTCATGGAAATGTGTGTGAATGAGCTTAAACCTACTATTTTCACTTTTTATTTGATGCTAAACATGATAAGGAAGATGTAGGAAAAATCGGATCTCAATTTGGAGTTGAAACGAGAGAGAACGAGCCAAAACAGTGAAGGAATCAGGGCAGCAGCAACACGACTGGCCGTGTCGGTGGCACGAGCCGTGTCGCAGTACACGACTCGTGTAGCTAACACGGGCCTGTCCAGAATGGTCGTGCGGCAACATCTATTCATCCAACACGACCACCACTTGGCCGTGTTGCGGAGCTCGACTCGTGTTGCAGCACACGACCCGTGTAGCCAACACGGGCCTGTAAGCGATGGCCGTGCGGGAGCATCAGTTCACGCAACATGGGCACCTCATGGCCGTGTTGCGCCACACGACTCGTGTCGTGTCAGGGATCAGAAAAAAAATCAGAATCCTTCTAGAAGCCTCCCAAGGAGTATAAATACCCCTCCATTCAGATTTTATAAAAAAATCCGATTTCCACCCCTTCCACACACACCTCACACACCATTTCTTCCATTTTCCACCATCATCTTCATCCATTCTTCATCCACCCATCTACACTTGATCCCCTCCATCAAATCCACCATCCAAGTGATCAAGGAAGCAAGGGAGAGTGAGATCACAAGAAGAAGAAGGAGATCTCCATTGAAGCACTTTAAAGGGGGAATCTAATTCTAATTTTTGTGCATTTCTTTATAGATTGATCATGTTTTGTAAGGATCTTAATGTCTATGTTAATTTTCTTATGGATATGAGAGGCTAATCTCCTTTGTGAGATTAGCTCCATGATTGGTGTTGGATAATTTAGTTTTTATGCAAATTGATTTTAATCTTGAATGGGCTTTGTGTTATTTCTATCATTGATTGTTGATTGCTTGATGTATATGATGATTTGTGTGATTAATTGTCATGGGCATGTGATTAGATTGAGAAATCAATTATGTGTTTAGGATAGTTCATTGAATCATTTCATCATACACTTCATGTGCATTAATTTAGAAAGAGATAGAGATATCCTTCTAGATTTAGAACCCTTTGATAGAACATTTGATTAGCTTAATCGAGAGGTTGGTTGATTAAATGAGGAGACCCAAACAATTAGTGAATTCATAGTACCTTAAAAGGGAATATTGCTTATGATTTAGTACCTAATTAGGGAACTCATAGAGTAATTAGTACCTAGTGGGAGGTGTTTGCTATTGTCTCGATCCTATGTGCGTTTGGGAGCCTTGTTGAGGGCCTACATCCTATCCATCTCGAGAGAGAGTTTAGGTGGAATTAGTGATCGCTTCTATACCTTGTCCATGAGAGATTAGAATTAATTGCATGATTACTTAATTATCTATGCCATGATTGTTGTTAATCTCATCCTTGCATCATTTGGAACCATCTTATCTTTGCATTCATTTTATCTTTATTTCTTGCTTTAGCATAATTGCATTCATTTGCTCCTATCCTCTCTTCCGTCGTCCTTATAAAATCACGATAAACTTGAGATCGCTTAAACTCTAGTACCTTCCTCCCTGTGGTTCGATAATTTCTTTAATTGGTCATGCCCACTATATTATGGCTAATCAAATGGCGCCGTTGCCGGGGAGGTAACGGTCGCTAGTAGTTTGACGAAGGATTGTTTAGAGTGGTCTTAATAAGGATATTTTTTTTATTTTTGCATCTTATATTTGCTTTGGAAAATTTTGTTCTAATTTTTCTTTCTTTTATAGGTGCATACCTTGAGAAGGAAGAAGAAGGAGAGCAACCCCAAAAATATGAGCTACATGGATAATCTTCGAGATATGGTGAATAGAAGTGTTCATTCCGCTATGAACACGCAAGGAAATTTTCAAGGATTTCAAATGCCAAATTGGGAGCCTAATTTGCAACCGGATTACGGAGTACAAGATATGCAATTCCAACAACAAGGTTATGAGAACTTGGGAGTTCCTCATCAAATGCATCATCAAGTATACCCTCAAGGTGTGGAAGATGGTTTTCAAGGAAGTTTTTCTAGAAATCAAGATGGAAATCAACCACATCTATGGGGCGATTTTCAAGACTCCAACACCTCTTATTCCGCCCAACTTGACTATAGAGAGAAGCTTAGAAATGAGTTGATCGAAAAGATTATGGAGAGCATGGAGAAGGAGAGTAAGTATAATGAAGCTTGGATGGATCGAATCGGAAATTGGTGTGACAGGGTGACAAGTGCAATAGTAGCATTCGGTGCTAGATTAGATTCCATTGAGCACCAAGTTAGTCAAGTTGTATCCACCGTTGAGAACAACAAGCCTTCTACCTCCGGAACGAATCTATGCATGGCCATTAAAGATCGAAAAGAGGATAGTTTGGGGGTTGATGAGGTTATGAAGGAAAAGAGAGAAAGGGTGCCTAAGTGGGTGAAAGCTACAAAGTTGAAAGAAAAGTTGACGGAGGAATTCAATAAATTTGTTGAGTCTCTTGAAGAGATGGTTGAGAAAGTAAAACATCAAAATCGAGAAGAGATTCATGCCCTTATGGAAGAAAAGAAGTCTCCGGAAACTAAGATCATGGATTTCACTCCCCACAAGCCTAAACCTTCTCATTCTATTGAAATTTCAAATTCTCTTAAGAACTTTCATGATTTTATTGATAAAAATTTGTTTGGTGATTGTAGGAAAAAGGTTGCAAGAGGACAACAACACTTGTCAATGTCCGAATTCTTACCGGGGGATGTGGTTGAAGTCCAAAATGCATATAAAGCCCCATGGAAAAAGTGGAACAAGTGGAAAGGGCCATTCCTTGTGAAGAACGCCTTCGGAGACCAATTGCTTGAGCTATTTAACAAGAAGGGAACCGTTCTAGTGGTTGAACGGGAGAGCACAAGGCACTACTTCAAGAAGAAACCTATGATAGTGCCTAAGGACTATTCAAGACCACCATGAGCTAAAGACTATCGTCCGGCTTGAAGACGTTAAACTTAGCGCTCGATGGGAGGCAACCCATCATTACCTTTTATTGCTTTATTTAATGCTTTCAATAAGGTTGATGGATTTGTTTGTTTGCATTTTTGGCATGTAGATTGATTGTGTTCATGAGGAGAATGTGTATTGGAGAAACGATAAGTGCTTGATTTGAAGTGTGAAAGTAAGTCACACCACTTTTTGCAAACTTACCTCGAAACTCTTGTTTCAATTTAAGTTTGGGGGGATATGGCATGGTGTGACATACTTTGTCTTGAAAGCATATACTTTTCGTATTTTTGAGCTAATTTTAAAATTTTTCTCATGAGTTTGGTTTGATTTTGGTATGATTGGTGGTGTTGAAGTGCATGATAGTCCATATTTGTTAAATGCAATTGTTGAGCTAACGGTGTTTGTTAAGTGTTTGAGCATGAGTGAAAGGTATTGGAAGCACGAATGGAGCTTGGAGCTAACGTTTTCTTTACCAAATGCCCATTGAGGGAGTATTCTACACCTTATCACTTCTAGTTGCTTGACATATTTTGATGTGTATTGATGTGATTAGCATGCTACTTTATGTGTTATGTTTTTGGGATGTTTATTTTCGTAAATTAGGATTTTCTTTTCAATCAAGGTTGGGATGATTGTGAGCTTACATTGTTATGGATGATTTGAATGTGTGCTTCATTGTTTTATGATGGTGATTTTTATTCTTGCATGTTATGTGTTTTTGGTTATTTCTTGTTTGTTGAGTCTTTATTTTATGTTTCGTGTGCATTTTTATTCTTGTTTAGGGAGTGTTTGGTGGATTATTTTTGGGATGTTGTGAGTCATTTTTGAACATGAGTGGTGATATGTTGTGGTAATAAGTGATGACAAGTTATGATTAAGAATCTCTACACTTTCGAATTGTGACATGTTTTATTTAACTTGTTCAATTTTGAGATGAATGTGGTGTAATAAGTTTCTTAAGGTCCAATGCATAAGCTTGTGAGTATTTGAACCTCAACCGTGCATACATGGTATTTTTCTTCATGAGTGGATTGGTTGTGTTTGATAAGCTAGAATTTGCTCAAGGACTATAGGAACGAGCCCAATTTGTGGAGATTAGTGACATGATCTAAGGCCATCCTTGTTATTATAGTCATTACCTTATATTTTCCTACCATGAACATCATCCCTAGTCAACCACTTTGAGCCTTAAAGCCTATTTATTGTGATATAAGCACATTACAAGCCATGATTACCCACTTAAACCTTACATATATACCATTTGTGTGGGTGATTGAGGAGATGGTAGCTAGTAAGGTTTGATGAGATAACAAAAAAAAGAAAGGAAAGGAAATGGTAACAAGTAAGAAAAAGGATGAAAAGAGCAAAATGAAGAATGCACATGCAACCTCAAAACAATAAATATGAGCAAAGCAACAATAATATGCTTAAGTACTTAAAAATCCAAAGAAGGAAGCATGAATCATAAGAAGCTCAAGAAATCCAAGGAAAGTTGATGAGTAGAGCTTGTGAGTGCCAAAGACAAGAAAGGAAGAAAGAAAAGTTGAGAAGTTGGAGAAATTGGCCATCTCTTCGATTACTTACACTTGCTTAGTCACTATTATCCATATCTTCCATACCCTACCAAAGAGCCTATCATTACATCCTTAATGTAAGACCTTTTTGATCATTAATGAAAACTTTGGTGGTTTGTGAATGTAGTCCACGAGCAAGCTTATAGCGAGTCGAGCCAATCGATTGATGAGTGTTGATTTACCTACTTTAAAGAGTGTTGAGTGAAATTTATAATCTATGTGAGGCTTGGACTAAAAAGGGACTGTATTACACTATCATTCTCTTTAGATTGAACTTGTTAATTCTTCATGTCATGAATCTAATGTTGTAGGATGACTTAGCATAAATTGTGATTCTTATTATTATTGATGTGTTGTTACTTATGTTCGTTTAGTCTTTTCCTAGGTGAAAATCACTCTCATTGGTTTATCATTTTCGTTGTGCGGGGACGCACAACACTTTAAGTTTGGGGGTGTGATGAGTGATATTTTCACCTAGATTTTACTATCTTTTTATATGTGTTTTCGTATATTTTTATCCGTATTTTATGTGTTATTTGGTTGTGTTTTGTGTTTTCATGGAAATGTGTGTGAATGAGCTTAAACCTACTATTTTCACTTTTTATTTGATGCTAAACATGATAAGGAAGATGTAGGAAAAATCGGATCTCAATTTGGAGTTGAAACGAGAGAGAACGAGCCAAAACAGTGAAGGAATCAGGGCAGCAGCAACACGACTGGCCGTGTCGGTGGCACGAGCCGTGTCGCAGTACACGACTCGTGTAGCTAACACGGGCCTGTCCAGAATGGTCGTGCGGCAACATCTATTCATCCAACACGACCACCACTTGGCCGTGTTGCGGAGCTCGACTCGTGTTGCAGCACACGACCCGTGTAGCCAACACGGGCCTGTAAGCGATGGCCGTGCGGGAGCATCAGTTCACGCAACACGGGCACCTCATGGCCGTGTTGCGCCACACGACTCGTGTCGTGTCAGGGATCAGAAAAAAATCAGAATCCTTCTAGAAGCCTCCCAAGGAGTATAAATACCCCTCCATTCAGATTTTATAAAAAAATCCGATTTCCACCCCTTCCACACACACCTCACACACCATTTCTTCCATTTTCCACCATCATCTTCATCCATTCTTCATCCACCCATCTACACTTGATCCCCTCCATCAAATCCACCATCCAAGTGATCAAGGAAGCAAGGGAGAGTGAGATCACAAGAAGAAGAAGGAGATCTCCATTGAAGCACTTCAAAGGGGGAATCTAATTCTAATTTTTGTGCATTTCTTTATAGATTGATCATGTTTTGTAAGGATCTTAATGTCTATGTTAATTTTCTTATGGATATGAGAGGCTAATCTCCTTTGTGAGATTAGCTCCATGATTGGTGTTGGATAATTTAGTTTTTATGCAAATTGATTTTAATCTTGAATGGGCTTTGTGTTATTTCTATCATTGATTGTTGATTGCTTGATGTATATGATGATTTGTGTGATTAATTGTCATGGGCATGTGATTAGATTGAGAAATCAATTATGTGTTTAGGATAGTTCATTGAATCATTTCATCATACACTTCATGTGCATTAATTTAGAAAGAGATAGAGATATCCTTCTAGATTTAGAACCCTTTGATAGAACATTTGATTAGCTTAATCGAGAGGTTGGTTGATTAAATGAGGAGACCCAAACAATTAGTGAATTCATAGTACCTTAAAAGGGAATATTGCTTATGATTTAGTACCTAATTAGGGAACTCATAGAGTAATTAGTACCTAGTGGGAGGTGTTTGCTATTGTCTCGATCCTATGTGCGTTTGGGAGCCTTGTTGAGGGCCTACATCCTATCCATCTCGAGAGAGAGTTTAGGTGGAATTAGTGATCGCTTCTATACCTTGTCCATGAGAGATTAGAATTAATTGCATGATTACTTAATTATCTATGCCATGATTGTTGTTAATCTCATCCTTGCATCATTTGGAACCATCTTATCTTTGCATTCATTTTATCTTTATTTCTTGCTTTAGCATAATTGCATTCATTTGCTCCTATCCTCTCTTCCGTCGTCCTTATAAAATCACGATAAACTTGAGATCGCTTAAACTCTAGTACCTTCCTCCCTGTGGTTCGATAATTTCTTTAATTGGTCATGCCCACTATATTATGGCTAATCATTTTTCTTGCCACACTTGTTTCTCTCATAGGGTCTGAGCCTTTCGAAGACACTCTCAAGCCTTTCGAAAATAGAGCTTCTCTTGATTTTCCTTCCACCTTCATCAAACATATCTTCCGTGGATGAAGCTTCTCCCTCGGTGACATAGTTTGTACTTGCTCTTTTAATTGCAATGCGAACTAGCTTTTGAGGGACATATCCCAAACCTGGCTTAGCATTTTTGACAGTGTGCCCACTATTTTTCAACATTTTCTGAGTGGCGTTGAACCCATGTTCTGGTGCATTGATGGTTTCTTGATGCAACTTGCTTGTCATCGACTTTTCTTTTGGTTCGTAACTGGCTTTCTTGAGGAGTCTGAAAGCTTGTGGACCATATGACTTTGCTATTTCCACTTCAAACACCTCACCGTGTTCCGTCTTTGCTCCTTCAATAGGACGCATGAATCCTTTGAGTGGTGGAGAAGAAAGTTTACTTGCATCAATTTTGGTTAGAGGGAACATCAACTCTTCCAAGGTCTCGAGCTCTTTGCCTTTGTTCTTCTTGAGAGTGGCAGATGATGTGCTACCTTCCTCCTTTATTTGTTTACTGCCCCCATCATCTTGTGATGAGGCTTCTTCACACTTCACTCCCTTTGTATTTTTGAAATATTTCGCATCTGCAAAGTAAGCTTCGGCTTCAGTAAAGGGCTTATCATCACCGAATACCCTTTTCACATTGTTGCCTTCACTATACTTGAAGCACTGGTGTAATGTAGAAGGGATCACACCATTTTCATGCAGCCATGGACGCCCCAAGAGCATGTTGTATGAAGTTTTTGCGTCAATGACATGGAAGAGCACCGTTGATTTCATCTCATCAATCAACAAATCAAGAACAATTGTACCAAGAGTTCTTTGTCCTTCATGGTTGAACCCTTGGATCATCAGTCTGCTATGGTTAAGCTCATCCACCGGTATTTCTAACGTCTTCAACATTTTTAAAGACAGAATGTTCACCGCTGAGCCTCCATCAACAAGTATACGCTTTACTTGCAGCCCTTGTGTATACCCAGTTACAAATAGAGGTCGGTTATGAGGTTGTGAACCCAACAACATATCTTCATATGTAAAGGTCACCTTCATGGAGTAAGCTTTTTCCTTAGCCTCAATTTTTTCACCTTCGCTGCTTTCTTCACTCACCACATGACATGAGCCTCCATCGCAACCTTCCTTTATAGAAGTGAAGTTTGAGGCTGCTTCATCCTCTAACACAATTTTTCCTTCCTTGGCCAATTGCATAATCTTTTCTTTGAAGATGAAACAATCATGGATGGGATGACCCATCAATCTATGGTACTTGCAATATTTTGGGTCATTAGTTCGATTGGCTTCATCTGGTCGCTTCATTTCAGGGAGTTCGATGAGTTTTTCTTTCATCAGATCATCGAAGATGCCAGAAACATCAGAGTTCAGGAATGGATACTCTTTTTCTTGCATCTCCTTTAGGGTTAACCTTCTTTGGCCCCACTCTTGAGCAACCTGTTTTCCTTTATTCTTCTTATCATCTCCATTCTTTCGAACCTTGACAGTAGCGACATTTGTAGCCATTGATTCTTTATTTGGGTTTGTGGCATAATGATTGCCCCCTTTCTTGGTTTCTTGTCTATCTTTATACCTGTAAGAATTCAACACTGGTGCATGTTTGATTCCACTGGCAGCCATGCTCAATTCCATGTCATGAGCTCTCGTAGCCAACTCTTCAAAAGTCTTTGGCTGAATGCCTTTGAGTATGTAGAGTAAACTCCACTCCATCCCTTGGATGCACATATTGATAGCAGACTCTCCGGATAATCGGTCTTTACAGTTTAAACTCAGATTTCTCCATCGATTGATATAGTCAATCACAGGTTCTTCCTTCAATTGGCGAGTATTAGTCAGCTCAGTCATGCTAACGGTTCTCCTCGTACTGTAAAAATAATTGAGAAATTCATGCTCCATTTGCTCCCAACTGTCAATGGATTCAGGTTGCAAGTCGATATACCAATCAAAGGCATTTCCTTTGAGAGAGCGGACAAATTGCCTCACCATATGGTCTCCATGAGTACCAGCATCATTGCATGTCTCAATGAAATGTGCTATATGCTGCCTCGGGTTTCCCTTGCCATCAAATTGTTGGAACTTGGGAGGCTGGTAGCCAGTTGGCAATTTCAAGTTGTCCACTCTTTTTGTGTATGGCTTGGCGTAAGTGATGGTAGGCTTGGAAGTCTTCTCAAACCTCTCCTTTATCGTTCCAAGTATAATGTCCTTCAATTGATCTACTTGGAGCATTCCATCAGCCGAAAGTTGCACTCCTCTTTCAGTTTGCTCTTTTTCAGTAGTTTGGCGTTTTGTGAACTCTTCCACCTCACTCTCATCCACAATTCCTTTTCCATTTGTACGGCTAGTCTCCGCGATGTCTCTCTTTTCCATCAATTGTGAGATCGTTGTGTCTTGAGCTTCTATGTGTTTTGTGAACCCTTCGATAGCTTTCATCATGTTTGCTAGTTGCTCCTCAATAGTTGAAGTGCTAGCCATCATTACTGGGGCTGCAATTGAGTCCGATGAAGAGCTTGAAGATGAACGAGGGTGTGAGCATGCAAAATCTCCATCATTATCCTCTTTTATGAGTGATTGTTTTCTCACAGTCTCCTCAACCGAAGGGTTGGATCCAGATGAGGTCCCCGACTGAGCTTTCCTTGACACACTCCTTGTAACAACAGCAACATGTTCTCTCAATGAATTGGAGAACGTGGAAGCAGGTGTCCTTCCCACTGTGATCTTGACATGAGTCATTTTGTGTCTTCAAAGTTGTAGAGAGAAGAGATGAGGGGTAGAGACGGTCCCATCGGGCGTTTCAAAATTTGTAACAACAAATTTTGTATTTATAATAAAATAAATACAAAAGAATTACAATAACAATCTAGAAGGATTAAACTTGATAATTAAGGAAACGATCTCTATCAATTCTCTGATTCTTCTCTCGAACTAATGTGGACTTTGACTTTGACTTGACTTATGTGTGCGCTGACTTTGTTGACTGCGCTGACTTTGTGTGTTGAGTCGGATCTTCAGTTGAAGCTTGTCAGAGCTCGAATTTGGGACTTTGTAACGTTTTATCCAGAGACGTCGAGCCTTTGTTTGGATTAAGCGTACTTGATATGAAAACACTAGATCTGGGGGGCTTAGCACCTTTATCCCGGGTCGTATGCTGTTCTTAACTCGAAGAACACTGAAGAACTCAATGTGCTTGCTATGAGAAACACTCGATCTGGGGGGCTTAGCACCTTAATCCCGGGTCGTATATCGTTCTTTGCCTTGAAGATCTTGAGTAGCATTGCTCGTGTTTCAATCTCTTCAAAGTGTCTGTGTCTTCAGATGCTTCAGTGTGTTTCAAATAAAGGGAGGAGACCCCTTTATATAGGTGAGAGGTGAAGACTCCCTCATTAATGCCTCGCATTCTGATTGGTCCACTCTATTTGGGCCACATCCTGCGGGCTTAGGCCTTCACTTATTTGGGCTCTAATCAGGTCTATTTTATTTAAGCCTGATTTATTTAAGTCAGGCCTCATTTAATTTGGGTTTGCTTGACTTGGGCCATGCCTTATTTAATTTGTTGGGCTCAAATTATTTATTAATTTACTTTAGGAATTAATTTATTTAAATTTCAAAATAAATTAATATTTAATTAATAAAATCCACGTGTCGCCATTTAATTGGACCGTAAATTTCAACTGCTTACAGCAGTTATAATATAGATTTTTTTTTCTTTTTAAGTATGAAAAAAAAAATTAAAAAATGAATATTGTATAACTTATTACAAACTTTCTTTAAATATTAATAAGTATACTCTTTTTATATATATATATATATATATATATATATATATATATATATATATATATATATATATATATATATATAGTAATATAATAGCAAAGTGAAAAAGTCAAAATTGAGGAATTTTTAATTTACACCATTGGATGTGATTACTAAATTATTTTGAATCTTGACCACTCATTACATAATTTAATCTCATACATTCATCATAATTATGAGAAAAGATCTTTGCCATTTAATTAAACTTCCTTATATTACCTTATTTAATTCCTAAACCCATGTAATTACATTATTATATAAATAATATGAAAATAAAATGTATAAAAGAGAAGAAAAAAAAAAGAAAAATTAGAGAAATAATTAACACATAATAATTAATAATATTATTAAATAAAATTATTTAATGTACTACCTTATTTAATTCCTAAACCCATGTAATTACATTATATAAATAATATGAAAATAAAATGTATAAAAGAGAAGAAAAAAAAAAGAAAAATTAGAGAAATAATTAACACATAATAATTAATAATATTATTAAATAAAATTATTTAATGTACTATAATAAACACGAGGGTTTAGGGTTTTAGGGGTTAGGATTTTAGGGGTTTGGGGTTCATCATAATTATGAGAAAAGATCTTTGCCATTTAATTAAATTTTCTTATATTACCTTATTTAATTCCTAAACCCATGTAATTATATTATTATATAAATAATATGAAAATAAAATGTATAAAAGAGAAGAAAAAAAAGAAAAATTAGAGAAATAATTAACACATAATAATTAATAATATTATTAAATAAAATTATTTAATGTACTACCTTATTTAATTCCTAAACCCATGTAATTACATTATATAAATAATATGAAAATAAAATGTATAAAAGAGAAGAAAAAAAAAGAAAAATTAGAGAAATAATTAACACATAATAATTAATAATATTATTAAATAAAATTATTTAATGTACTATAATAAACACGAGGGTTTAGGGTTTTAGGGGTTTAGGATTTAGGGATTAGGATTTTAGGGGTTTGGGGTTTAGGGTTTAGGGAGTTAGGTCATCTCCAGCAGTTGACACCATTTTGCAGCACACAAAACACAAAAATGGTGTGAAAACAGTAATTCATCTCCAGCAGTTTGCACTATATTTTTACACTAAAAAAATAAAAATTCCTTTAATCCTTATTTATTTATGTTTAATTCTCATATTTATTTTAATTATTTATTTTAATTTTTAAATAGACCGCCAACAAATTAATAAATAAATATATAAATACCTAATCCTACCATTAATAAACACAATATCACGGCACATTTAATATATATAATAATTAAAACAAAATAAAAATAAATAAATAAAAAAAGTAAAAGGTGAAATCTTCACGGCAAACTCACCGCAATTTGGTGCAAATTTATAACACCACACAAAAATGCGGTGAAAATGAGGACACTGCTGGAACACATTTTTCACGGCATTTTAGCGTTTCACCCCAAAATGGGGTGCCGCTGGAGATGGCCTTAGGGGTTTAGGGGTTAGAGTTTTAGGGGTTATTAATAATTAATAATAATAATAATAAATAATATTATTTAACACATAATAATTAATAATATTATTAAATAAAATTATTTAATGTACTACCTTATTTAATTCCTAAACCCATGTAATTACATTATATAAATAATATGAAAATAAAATGTATAAAAGAGAAGAAAAAAAAAAGAAAAATTAGAGAAATAATTAACACATAATAATTAATAATATTATTAAATAAAATTATTTAATGTACTATAATAAACACGAGGGTTTAGGGTTTTAGGGGTTTAGGGTTTAGGGGTTAGAATTTTAGGGGTTTAGGGTTTAGGGAGTTAGGGGTTTAGGGGTTAGGGTTTTAGGGGTTATTAATAATTAATAATAATAATAATAAATAATATTATTTAACACATAATAATTAATAATATTATTAAATAAAATTATTTAATGTACTACCTTATTTAATTCCTAAACCCATGTAATTACATTATATAAATAATATGAAAATAAAATGTTCCTAAACCCATGTAATTACATTATATAAATAATATGAAAATAAAATGTATAAAAGAGAAGAAAAAAAAAGAAAAATTAGAGAAATAATTAACACATAATAATTAATAATATTATTAAATAAAATTATTTAATGTACTATAATAAACACGAGGGTTTAGGGTTTTAGGGGTTTAGGGTTTAGGGGTTAGGATTTTAGGGGTTTGGGGTTTAGGGTTTAGGGGGTTAGGGGTTTAGGGGTTAGGGTTTTAGGGGTTATTAATAATTAATAATAATAATAATAAATAATATTATTTAACACATAATAATTAATAATATTATTAAATAAAATTATTTAATGTACTACCTTATTTAATTCCTAAACCCATGTAATTACATTATATAAATAATATGAAAATAAAATGTATAAAAGAGAAGAAAAAAAAAGAAAAATTAGAGAAATAATTAACACATAATAATTAATAATATTATTAAATAAAATTATTTAATGTACTATGATAAACACGAGGGTTTAGGGTTTTAGGGGTTTAGGGTTTAGGGGTTAGGATTTTAGGGGTTTGGGGTTTAGGGTTATATATATATATATATAGTAATATAATAGCAAAGTGAAAAAGTCAAAATTGAGGGAATTTTTAATTTATATCATTGGATGTGATTACTAAATTATTTTGAATCTTGACCACTCATTACATAATTTAATCTCATCCATTCATCATAATTATGAGAAAAGATCTTTGCCATTTAATTCACTAATTTTTATATTTTAACAAAATCCATAATATAGTTTTAACAATTAATTCATTATTAAATTATTTAATAATTACGATTACAGGTATTTCAAATATGTTATGTTATATAATTAATTAATTAATAATTATAACTTATAATGTAGTTTTAACAATTAATTTATTATTAAATTATTTTATTCATTATTAATAATTTTAAATTAATATTATTGGTCCTAACATCTTAATAATTTTAAATGGAGTAATTTATATTTAAATGGATTCATGATTAAATTATTTTCTTCATTATTAATAATTTTGAATTAATATTATTGATCCTAACATCTTAATAATTTTAAATGGGTATGTGTAATCAACGGGTAATGATAAACGGATTAGAGACAGGGAGAATCATAATATATATTTTTAATGAAACGAGTACTTAAATGTGTAGTTTATATTTAAATGGATACGAGTACGTAACAATTAATTCATTATTAAATTATTTTCTTCATTAATAATAATTTTGAATTAATATTATTCGTCCTAACATCTTAATAATTTTAAATTGATATGTATAATCAACGGGTAATGATAAACGAGTTTTGTATGAGTATGAGTATCATAATTTTTTTTAACAAAGTGGGTACGAATATGACTAAATAAACATTAGGGTGATCACATGACAGATATTTTCAAATATCTGATTTACCAAAACCTTAAAAAAAACGAGTACGGGTAGTTATACATAGGATTTATGAGTTTAGGGTTATAGGGTTTAGGGTTTAGGGTTTTAGGGTTTAAGGGTTTAGGGTTTTAGGGTTTAGGGTTTTAAGGTTTTAGGGTTTTAGGATTTAAGGTTATGAGATTAGATTAATTTGACACCTTATTTACAATTATAATTAAACAATTATCAACATCACAATTATCAACGTCACTACTTAATATAATCCATATGCATAAACTAATTTTAAATAAAAATTTAGTAGTTTTTTTATTTATGATATATAATTTAGGTTATTAAAATAATTAAGTATATAATCTTTTTAATATAATATGATATATAATTTAAGTTATTAAAATAATTAAGTATATAATCTTTTTAATATAATATTTTTTTTATATTATAGATTATACATAGGGTTTATGAGTTTAGGGTTTTAGGGTTTAGGGTTTAGGGTTTTAGGGTTTAAGGGTTTAGGGTTTATGGGTTTAGGGTTTAGGGTTTTAGGGTTTAGGGTTTAGGGTTTAGTGAACCAATTTTTTAATTTATACCTTTGATTTTGATTACTAATCCATTTTTAATCTCATCCATTTATCACATTATTGAATCTTATCAATTCATCACAATTATGAGATTAGATTTTCTTCATTATTAATAATTTTGAATTAATATTATTGATCCTAACATCTTAATAATTTTAAATGGGTATGTGTAATCAACGGGTAATGATAAACAGATTAGAGACATGGAGAATCATAATATATATTTTTAATGAAACGGGTCCTTAAATGTGTAGTTTATATTTAAATGGATACGAGTACGTAACAATTAATTCATTATTAAATTATTTTCTTCATTAATAATAATTTTGAATTAATATTATTCGTCATAACATCTTAATAATTTTAAATTAGTATGTATAATCAACGGGTAATGATAAACGAGTTTTGTATGAGTATGAGTATCATAATTTTTTTAACAAAGTGGGTACGAATTTGACTAAATAAACATTAGGGTGATCACATGACAGATATTTTCGAATATCTGATTTACCAAAACCTTAAAAAGAACGAGTACGGGTAGTTATACATAGGATTTATGAGTTTAGGATTTTAGGGTTTAGGGTTTAGGGTTTTAGGGTTTAAGGGTTTAGTGTTTAGGGTTTTAGGGTTTAGGGTTTTAAGGTTTTAGGGTTTAGGGTTTTAGGATTTAAGGTTATGAGATTAGATTAATTTGACATCTTATTTACAATTATAATTAAACAATTATCAACATCACAATTATCAACGTCACTACTTAATATAATCCATATGCATAAATTAATTTTAAATAAAAATTTAGTAGTTTTTTTATTTATGATATATAAGTTAAGTTATTAAAATAATTAAGTATATAATCTTTTTAATAAAATATGATATATAATTTAAGTTATTAAAATAATTAAGTATATAATCTTTTTAATATAATATTTTTTTATATTATAGATTATACATAGGGTTTATGTGTTTAGGGTTTTAGGGTTTAGGGTTTAGGGTTTTAGGGTTTAAGGGTTTAGGGTTTATGGGTTTAGGGTTTAGGGTTTTAGGGTTTAGGGTTTAAGGGTTTAGGGCTTTAGGGTTTAAGGGTTTAGGGTTTAGTGAACCAATTTTTAATTTACACCTTTGATTTTGATTACTAATCCATTTTTAATCTCATCCATTCATCACATTATTGAATCTTATCAATTCATCACAATTATGAGATTAGATTAATTTGACACCTTATATACAATTATAATTAAACAATTATCAACATCACAATTATCAACGTCACTACTTAATATAATCCATATGCATAAACTAATTTTAAAGCAAAATTTAGTAGTTTTTTTTATCTATGATATAATTTAAGTTATTAAAATAATTAAGTATATAATCTTTTTAATATAATGTTTTTTTATATTATAGATTATACATAGGGTTTATGAGTTTAGAGTTTTAGGGTTTAAGGGTTTAGGGTTTAGGGTTTTAGGGTTTAAGGGTTTAGGGTTTATGGGTTTAGGGTTTTAGGGTTTAAGGGTTTAGGGTTTATGGGTTTAGGGCTTTAGGGTTTAAGGGTTTAGGGTTTTAGGGTTTAAGGGTTTAGGGTTTAGTGATCCAATTTTTAATTTACACCTTTGATTTTGATTACTAATCAATTTTTAATCTCATCCATTCATCACATTATTGAATCTTATCCATTCATCATAATTATGAGATTACATTAAATTGACACCTTATTTACAATTATAATTAAACAATTATCAACATCACAATTATCAACGTCACTACTTAATATAATCCATATGCATAAACTAATTTTAAATCAAAATTTTGTAGTTTTTACCTTTATCCCGTGCATCGCACGGGTTCAAAAGCTAGTATATATAAAGAGTATACTTATTAATATTTAAAGAAAGTTTGTATATATATATATATATATATATATATATATATATATATATAAACAAATATAAAAAGATGAACATTTAATTAATATAAAAGGAAGAGATGAATATTTTCAATCTTAAATTTGAAAAATGAATAAACTATCAAGTAGAGGCTTAATTATGTTTTCTATCAGTTAGAAACCTTACAATATGAAGTATAAAACAATAAGAAAAAGGTAGAAATGTGCCATAATAAGAATTTTTATCATATTTATATTAAAAAATGTTAAACTTATGATTAGTTATAAATTTAATTAATAATCAATTCTCTATCTTTTTATCTTTTAATTATTTTTTATTGAATAACTAAATTAAATTATTAAAGTTAAAACTAAATTAATTTTTTTATTGAATAACTCAATCAAAATATTAGTTTTAAATTAGTTAGTAGTCGAGCTTACTCTCTTTTTCTAATCTTTTACTTTTTTATTTTTTTAAATTGAATAAACCAACTATAACATTTAAATGTAAAAATATATTAAAAATCATTATATTTTTTGTTATTTTAAAATATTAATTTTAAGTTATTAATTAAAGGGACCTAATAAAACATTTAAAATTACTTAATATAAAATATTAATTACAAGACTAAAATTTTTAAACATATTTATAAAAACATTTTTATTAGAATTAAAATTATAATTTTTCATCAAAAATACATAAAATATTCATATTGGATTAAATTAAATCATTATAAAAAATTACATAAAATATAATATTAATTGCAAGATTATAAAAATTTAATTACTTAAATATTAAATTACTTAAAATAAAATACTAATTTAAAGATTAATATGAGAGCACCACATACACAAATTTTTCAATAATGAGTATGGTCATGCCACATACACAAATTTTTTTAATAGAACCGCGACGCCGTACAGAAACAATTCCAAAATTTATATTCTCTTACTTTCCAAAAAAATATATTAAGCAAGTGGGTGAGCAAGAATTGTCATATCCTCAAAATAACATTAATTGCATGTTTAACATGGGGTGCATCGTAGGTTTGTATCTCCCTTTTATAATTTTTTATGAAATCATTAAATTACCTAAAATTATAAACTTTTATAAGAAATTTACTTAAAATAATATTACTACGTAATATTAATATGTTATTAAGATTAGAATATAATATTTTTATTAAAAGGATTACATAAAATAAAATATTAATGGTAAGATTACAAAATAGAGTATTAATTATTTTAAATTTAATAAGATTATTAAAATATATTACTTAAAATAAAATATTAATTGCAGGATTAACATGGCGACGCCACATACACAAAATTTTTCAAGGAGCAACGTGGCGCTGCCACTTCACAATTTTAAAAAATTTATTTTTGGCAAGCACTTGTAAATTAATAGTATTAATGATATATTATAGTCTATTTACTTTTTAGAATAATAGTGTTATAATTAATTTTAATTAAAGACAATTTAAGGTGGTATTGTATTTTACATCAATTTAAACTATGTAAAGCAAAACAGTAATTTAGTACCGGGCTATCTGTAGAATCAAGTCCCTCCCTTTTTTCGTATCTGCTACCAAACCGTGTAAATAACAGTACAAAAACACATTAAAAAACCATAATACAGCCTACTAAATGAGGCCATATAAGTATAACTTTCGTAGGAGTCCAACAACATTGCACCCAGGGTGGATATAAAAATTTTTATTTGTGGACAAAATATTATAGTATTACAATTTTATAATAAAAATTTCATATAATATAGTGACATTTTTGCCCAATAAATAATATTGGCACAAGATTTGTAGGAATAACATATCATTGCTACAAAGTTCAAATCAACATTACGATCTATTATTCATTTGTCATTAAATTAACACAACATATCCATCACACGTTTTTAACCATTTGCCCGCGGAATTAGTCTTTGAAAGAAAGTGAGTTGAGGTTAAAGTCTCGACTTGGTGACTGAATGATCCACTTCATTATATACAGCCAATTGGCATTGCCTATTAGAATCACGTTTCTGACCAGTTGGCAAGTAAAGAATTATTGTTGATTATAGTTAGTTAGAAGATTGTGAACTGATGAGAAGAATACGTATCTGATGTCACTTATATTACTAATTTGAAATCACCTTTCTTTGGGAGAAAAACCATTTTAGCCCTGTAAACTTTGCTTATGTTCACTCCTTGTACTGAATAACGATAAAAATTTCAATTTAGTACTACCAATTAGGAAATAGGGCAAAATATATTCTATTTTTGCCGGAAAATGCTGAAATCGCCAAAAATCCGCTGATTTCCGGCCGGAATGATACAGTTAACGGCGAACTTCATATGATTTCAGCATTTTCCAGCAGATTTGAGACATTTTTGATTTTATTTTCTAAGCGGTGGTACTAAATTGAAATTTTTTTTTTAGATAAAAAGTCAATATAAGCAAAATTATGAGACTAAAATGATTTTTTTTATTCCCTTTTCTTTTCATTTTGCTCAAAGAAGGATTCTTATAATCTTTCTTTTCAATTCAATTAAAGTTGTTAAATCTATCTTAAAAGAACCAAGAAATTAATAAAAAGTAACCTTTTAATTGAATCTTTAAAAAAAATAGTAAATCGATTCATTTTTCTCATTTTTTTCATGATCGGAAACACACTGGCCGTAAGACATTTTCATACACTATATATATACACACACTTCAAATTTACTGGAAAAAAAATCATTCCTTATTATTTTTTTCTTTGTTGAATTATAATATTATCATTCATAATTTCCACTTCTATTTTTGGCAAGCTGGATGCCATGAACCTTTCAAACGTACGATAATGACGCTCAAATTTTCTAATTTAATTTCGTTTTTCCATCTTATTTACATTTGAGTCCATGTGTTGCGTATGAAACTGCCGGAATCATGCATAACCAAGAAGCATTGAGAAGAAGACGAGCCATGACGATCAATAAACGAACCACCACAAATGCAGCAGTAGGCCGGATGGCAACGATGGCCGAAGAGAACGAGGAGGCGCCCGTGTGGACGTTTCGTGTGATGGTACTAGGTTCGCTATCGTTTTTGTTTCTATTCGTATTGAATAAGTATATGATGAAGGAAACAAGTGAGTGCATGATGAATATGGTAGCAACAATAGTGGTTTTGTATCCCATGGGATATCTCATGGGAAAGCTAATGCCACAAAGGATGGTTTATTATCCCACCCTTGGATTGGAATTTGCAACAAATGATTGCCCCTTTGGCCTTAAAGAGTATGCAATGATCTCAATTCTTGCAAATATAGGTGCCACTATTGGTGGATTCACTTCTTCTTCTTCCATTGATTTCATCAACACATAATTTGAGTCTTGTTTTCTAGATGAGATGAGATGGGCAATTTTAAAAAAGAAGATCATGAGTTGTTTAGCTTCGAAATTTTGGATCATGAGTTGGTATATATAATGAGCATGCATGTATATATGAAAATTTCCAAGAAAATATTGAATCTCATTAATTAGGTAGTTCATATCCATGCCACTCCTATTTACAAAAATTTTACATCATTTAATTTCAAGGCTTTGTTTTATTTAATTTAATTTTGTGATACGAATACGAAATAATAATATTTTAATAAAAATTATACTTCCTCAGTTAGTCAAGAGGGGTTACTTTTTGCAGATAAATTAAGGAGTATCATTATTTAATGTATAGTTGTATTAGTTTGTTTGTGGGCCAATATTTTAATTATATTAGTGGGTGTGTGTGAGTTTCATATTTGTAAAAAAGAAAATGAGATTTTTAAGAACGGATGCTTAAAATTGAAAAATGAGAATATTTAGAGCAGACTGAGAGAGTACTTGAATTAATAAAAAGTGACATTGGATTGTTGCATTAACAATTTGTAAAGTGATGAGATTTTTAATGAATATATCTTTGACAAAAAAAAAGTATAAATATTTTAAAAACGTAAAAATTGTGTGAGACAATTTCATATGTATGTAAACCAGTTTTAATTATTGTATGTAAATCAAGATTAATATATATGCTTTATCAACAGCTGATAAAAGATGATAAAGGTCATTAATGTCATGAATCCACTTTTCTGTATGAAATATCATTTACTCTCTTTTATGTGAAGAAAAAAAAAAGGTAGAGAGTAGTAAAGATTATGTAAAAAAATTCAATCACCAAGTTTAAACTGCCATCTATCCTGACATTGTTTGAGCAAAAAAGTCAACTCTGATCTCCTTTCCTTTCAAACGGAACTCAAATTCAGCACAAAACTTACATATAAATCCATAGAACAAACAACTCTATCATTCTCCGTATAACAAACAACTCTGTTATTCTCCGTAACTCAGATGCTGAAAAGTAATGAAATACGAATGCTCTTATCAAATTAAGGAGATGCTTGGTACAACCCAAGGGGTTTGCCTGGCGGTGAGGATTTGACGTGCCTAAGGGTGAAATTTCCAAAGGTCTCAGCTTCGAAACTCGCAGGTGCGATCAACCACTGAGGGGCCATTCCATGCAGAGCGCAAAGCTCTGACTTAAAATGATCGTCCCCGCTAGTGGATTGGGTTATGGCCTCTTTGGATTAGTCAGTCTACGGATCGGATACCGGTGTTTCCAAAAAAAAAAGGAGCTGCTTGGTACGAATACCATAATTGGAATGACAATAAGTATAGCTAAGGAGTCACATTGTAATAAGGAGTCAATCACAATGTGATTAAAGGATAGAGAGTAGTTGTTGAATTAATGGGAGTGATCAGGGAATTTTGATCTCACCTCACCAACCAAACATAAACAATAGGAATCATATGTCTCCATTCTCATTACCCCTCGCTGAACCAACTATTACATTGACATCTCTTTGAGGTCTGTTGTTATTACACCCCAAATTTAATACTCTCTACGTCCCATGGTAACGTTGACGTTTGCTTTTTGCACCGAGATTAAGGAGTATAATATTTTAATGTGTAGTGTGGTGAGAGAAATAATATTTAATGTAAAGTGGGTTGTTGTATTAGTGTTGCGTGTGTATCCTAATGGAATAATTAATTGTTTTGTGTGGGCCCAATTTGATGAAAAGAAAATGTAAACCTTAACTTGGGACAACCCAAAATAAAAAGTGTAAACCTTAATGTGGGACGAAGGGAGTATTTAATAATTATTAAAAATATTTTCTTAATAAAAGTCCTTTAAAAAGGGGAATGATCAAATACTTGAACGAATAACCCATTAATAATAAAAGAGTAAATATCAAAATCGGTCCTGTAAGTATGATCTTTTTCAACTTTAATCCTTTTTTATTACATTTCTCACTTTTGGTTCTCCGGAGTCCGTTTTTGGTCCTTTTGGTCCAAATTCAGTCCTTTGTCGCCAAAAATTTAAAAAACTCGTCAGAAAATTATGGGTGAGTTGAACGCGCTCAAAATTGGTCCTGTAAGTGTGGATTGTTCCAACTTTAGTCTTTTTTTTATTACAAATTTCACTTTTGGTCCTCCATTGTTCATTTTAGTCATTTTTGTCCAAATTTAATTATTTTTCGTCGAAAATTTTAAAAACTCTACAAAAATCATGTGTAAGTTGCACGTGCCAAGAAAGAAGACATTAATAATAATAAAAAAGAGCAGGGGTAACCATGTGTAATGAGCAGCGAAGAAAAAAGATTAAAAAAATACAGGGTGAGAGTAGCGCGGGCCCACATGAGAGACATGCGCTCTGCTGTTCCACCATGATTCCATCTAGGGATGACAGCTTCGCAGGTTTTCCCAGGTACCCGACCCGATCGAACCCTAATGGGACGGGTTCGGGTACTCATAAACGGGTTTGAGACGGATTTGGAAAAAAAATAAATTTTTAATTAGGGTTCAGATTTAACCCCCTCGGATAACCACTACCCGAACCCGATTAAGTATACGGATACGGATACGGGTACCCGTATATACCCACGTCCCATTTAATACTTGTGTATGTATGTGTTCTATGAGGATTTGAACACATGACTCACTACTTAAAAAAATACCCCTTCACCACTTATACACAAGTAACTTATTTTAACATCTTTCAATATTAAAATAAAGGAGTTTTTTCGCTACGGGACCTGAAAGATGAATCAGCTATCATTTAGGAACCCAAAAGATAAACCCAATCAATTTAAGATCTGGATGATTCTAAACTATCAATTCAAACCCTCATTTCTCATCCCTTCTAACGCTGTTAGTAAACCCTTTCATTCTCTCTCCTACATGAATTCTAATTTCCATCTCACTTCTTATTAATATAAATCTTAAAATAAAATCATATATCACTGTCATACTATTAAACACTATTCTCTTTCTTCAACAGAAATAAACTTTTTATGAATGACAAACATTCTGATTATGAGATCGTAAATGAAATATTCTGATTATGAGATCGTAAATGAATTTCATGTTTTGTCGACAAGCACTCTACCCCTCATCTCCAGGATACAGTATAAAAGCTCAACGATTACGTATCTCAAATAATAAGATGAATAGAGATTAGCAAACATAAATCCCAAGAATTTGGATGCTAATAATCATATACTCATGATATTGACATTTATATTTCTTAATCAAATATACGATTAACAAAATGAAAAAACGAGTGTAGAAATAATTTTATCTTACCCTTGAACACTAAATACCAACAGATGATGATGGATGATTGATATCTTATTGAACTCTATTGAGTCAATTTCTATAAAAAAACTTTCGATGTTTCAGGAAATGATAAAAGTGATCGAGAACTTGAAAACGACTAGCGACATTTCGTTTTCACTATATTTTTTGGAACATTCTAGGTTTTTTTTTTTTTTTTTTTGAGTTGGCAGTCAACATAGAAGATGAGGTGGAAATTGGAGCCCATGTAAGAGAGAGAATGAAAGGGTTTACTAACAGCGTTAGAAGGGATGAGAAATGAGGGTTTGAATTGATAGTTTAGAATCATCCAGGTCTTAAATTGATTGGGTTTATCTTTTGGGTCCCTAAATGATAGCTGATTCATCTTTCAGGTCCCGTAGCGAAAAAACTCCTAAAATAAATATACAAATTATTGTTAGCAATCTCAATTCACAAACCCAGCCCAGTGTAAGTATGTAACCCTAAAATAATACACTTCTCACTCTTTCCCCAATTTTTATCTGCCCCTTTGCGCCGCTACTGCATATGTTGGAGTATTGGAGAGGAGAAGAACCCTAGGCTACCATCTGCGATTTTCCTCTTTGCGCCGCCGCCTTCCACCTCGTTGCAGCTTATTACAGGTCATCTCCTTCTTTCTCACTCATCCTTCTCCCCTTCTTCCGCTCTGCGTCCCTTCGCAAACGTCGGCGAAAGCTAGATTTTTAATATTATTGGTTGTTCTCTACTTTTAGTTTTTTGTTTAGGCAAAGGAGTTTGAACTTGAAGCACTACTCCAAAATTAGTAGTCACCAACAAACCTTCACCCAACTGTATTTCAATTCAAACTTGCCTAAACTGCCAAATTTAATTTCTTCTTTTGCCATCCATTTCTCAAGAGCATACTCAGGCCCCCTCATTTTTTCTCTAAATTATATATTCACTCTCCCTGTTAATTACATCACATATTTTGTATTCACGTATGACGTTAATTTATTATTTTGGGTATATAAAATAATAGAATAAGCGTGCTTTGAATAATTCAATAGGAAAGTGTATAAAGTTATTATGTATGAGGTTGTGAGCTGACAAAGTAGAAAAAATATGCGAAAATTTGGTTGTATTGTGGAGTTAATATATTGTCAATTATGAGCTGTGAAATTTTTAGATGCGTGTATAAACTTTGGAACGAAAAAAATTAAAAATGCAAATTTGATAACTAGAGGACAATGGGGTTAATTAGAGTCTAGTCATAAATTTCATGATTTTAATTTGATTGAAAAACTCAAATCTTGATGAGTTAATCAAAATTAAATACTAAACTTTAGTATTGTACTCAAGTATGGTAAACTGTTTAATGCGTCAAAATAAATCTGTTTTTATATATATAAAATATATATAGAAATATATATACAGTGCTCACGTTTGAAATATGGATTCATTGCATGCCATGTTTACCAACTTAAGCTATTTTGACAATTTTTTTTATAAAAACAGGTTTAAAAAAAACAGGTTTGATGGGTTCGGGTACTCACGGGTAGGAACAATCGGGTACGGGACGGATACGTATATTATAAGTAGTATTTAAATGGTTATGGCACGGATACGAATAGTAATATATTAAGCGAATCTCAATTCGGAGTTGAAACGAGGGAGAACGAGCCAAAACAGTGAAGAAATACAGGAGCCAGCACCAACACGGGCCGTGTAGCCAACACGGTCCTGTAAGAGGTGGCCATGCGGCGACACAAGTTCGTTCAACACGGGCACCTTAAGGCCGTGTCCAGTCGCACGAGTCGTGTTGGCAGCACGAGCCGTGTCATCAACACGGCCCTGTAAGAAAAGGCCGTGCGGGAGCATCAGTTTACACGACACGGCCACCTTATGGCCGTGTGGCAGAGCACGACTCGTGCTGTGTAAAATCCTGAAAAAAAATCAGAATCCTTCTAGAAGCCTCCCAAGGGGTATAAATACCCAATACTTCAATATGTGAGAGAAGATCCGAAATTCCACCTTCCCCACACACCTCACACACCATTTCCTCCATTTTTCACCTTCATCTTCATCCATTCACCATCCTTTGGATCTACCATCATCCAACCATCAAAATCATCATCCAATTGAAGAAAAGAAGCAAGGAAGAGAGGAAGATAACAAGGGAAGGAAGGAAATCACCATTGAAGTGACATCAAGGGAGTTTCCATTCATTTCTTGTATTAAACCTCATAGTTTCATCATGTTTTGTAAGGATCTTAATGTTTATGTTCATTTTCTTCTTAATATGGTAGGCTAATCTCCCTTGTGAGATTAGCAACATGATAATTATTGGATAATTTTGGGGATTTGTGTATTTGAATTCATATGTTGATTGGATCTATGATTTTCTATCATTGATTATTAATTGCTTGATTTGTATTGATGATTTGTGTGTTTAGTTGTTCTAAATATGTGATTAGATTGAGAAATCAATTATATGCTTAGGATAATTGAGTGAATCATTTCATCAAACACTTCATGTGCATTATAGATTGTGAAGAGATTGAGAAGTCCTTCATAGTTTAGAACCCTTTGGTAGGACATGTGATTGGTTTGATCGAGAGATTGATTAATTGTGTGAAGGGACTCTCATTTAAGCTTAGTACCTAGTTGGAATTGTTTAAGTGAGAACCAATCCATTGAGCTATTTGATATTCATATCCTATCCATCTCGAGAGGGAGTTTAGGTGATCTTAGTGTTGGCCCTTAGTCTTCAATCCATGATACATATGAATTTGATTCATAATTCCTAGAATTACCACTTCTTGATTGTTGTTAATCTCACTTTTAATCAATTTGGTAAACCACTTTCCATCTATCCATCTTGTTGATTGATCATTACTTGTTTTGATCACTTGTCATTTAATTGTTTGCAACCAATCCTATTGATGATTCGTCTCTATAAAATTACAACAAACGTGAGATCGCTTAAGCACTAGTGCCTACCTCCCTTGGGTTCGATAATTTTTTGAATTGGTCATTACCCACTAAACTATGGCTAATCAAATGGCGCCGTTGCCGGGGAGGCAACGGTTGCTAGTAGCTTGAAGAAGGATCGTTTTGAGTAATTGATGAGTGATATTTTCACCTAGATTTTAGTATCATTTTATATGTGTTTTCGTATTATTTTATCCGTATTTGTGTTCTATTTGGTTGTGTTTTATGTTTTTATGGAAATATGTGAGAATGAGCTTAAATGTATGATTTCCAGGTAAAAATGAATTCTAGACACGAGAAGGAAGATTTGGGAAAAAACGAAGCTTAATTCGGAGTTGAAACGAGGGAAAATGAGTCAAATTAAGCAAAATACTGAAAAATGCATGTCCAACTTGTGTAATTTTTCTATACTCTTGTGGAGCTCAAAACTAGAAGTGTGATATATGGTTGGAAAGCCACATAAAAGAGGATCGTTTTGGTATAAGAAACACTTCAATCCGAGCCCAAACGAGAAAGTTATGATTAAAATGGTGACGTCGCGCAAGCTGTTTCTACTCAGCACGGTTGTGCTACTTTGCATGACTTGTTACACCTTCAAATATTAGATTTTTTGTCAGATCTTTATATGGATAGAAAGCCAATGAAAAGAGAATCGCGTGAGCGCAAGAATTACTCAAATTGGAGATCAGATTTGGAAGTTATGTGCGAAACGGTGAGACTGCGCTGCACCGACCCGAACTTGACCCGAATTCGACCCATGCTCGGCCCAAAGTCATTTTTATGATTAGAATGTGTTCTAGAAGGTTCTAAGGGGTAAAAACACTCATTTTGGAGTGTAAAATCAGTAGGGATCAGATCCACACACCCAATTCATACCATTTTTCACACACTTTCCTCTCCATTCCATCTACCCTTCATCCCATTCACCTTTATCCATTCTTCATCCTTTGGATCTACCTTCATCCAACCATCAAATCCTTCATCCAAGTAGCTAGAGAAGCAAGGAAGAGAGGTGAATTGCAAGGGGGAGAAGAAGATCGCCATTGGAGACATCCAAGGGAGTTTTCATCTACACTTTGTATTGAAACCTATTGTTTATCATGTTTTGTAAGGATTTTAATGTCTATGTTGGATTCCTTGTGACCATGAGAGGCTAATCTCCCTTGTGAGATTCGCAATATGAATTGTGTTGGATAATTTTGGGTATTTTGCAATTGAATTATTATGTTGAATGGGTTAATTGATTTTCTATCATTGATTATTAATTGCTTGATTTGTGTGTTTAGTTGTTCTAGATATGTGATTAGATTGAGAAATCAATTGCATGCTTAGGATAATTGAGTGAATCATTTCATCAAACACCTCATGTGCATTATAAATTGTGAAGAGATTGAGAAGTTCTTCATAGTTTAGAACCCTTTGGTAGGACATGTAATTGGTTTGATCGAGAGGTTGATTAATTGTGTGAAGGGACTCTCATTTAAGCTTAGTACCTAGTTGGAATTGTTTAAGTGAGAACCAATCCATTGAGCTATGTTTAGAACCATATCCTATTCATTCCGAGAGGGAGTTTAGGTGATCTTAGTGTTGGTCCTTAGTCTCTTACCCATGACACATATGAATTCATTGCATGATACCTAGATTTTTCATGCTTTAAGTATTGCTAGTCTCATCTCTATCTACTTGGCTCATTCATCCATCTCCCATTCATCTATCCATTCATTTTATTGTCATTTATTGATTATCTTCCCTTTATGATCATCTCTATAATACTATGGTGAACACGAGATCGCTTAGACCCTAGTACCTTCCTTCCTGTGGTTCGATAATTTCTTTAATTGATCATGCCCACTATATTATGGCTAATCAAATAGCGCCGTTGCCGGGGAGGCAACGGTTGCTAGTGGTTTAACGAAGGAGTGTTTCGATTGGTATTAATAGAGATATTTTTATTGCTTTTTATTATTTATTTTGAAAAATTTTTGATCTCACTTTTTCATTTTGATAGGTACGTGAAACTACCTTGAGAGAATAGTAAGGGGGATCAAAGCCAAAAATAGCAAGTTGGAAGAAGAATTGTAGTAAGCCTTGAGAAGAGCATTCAAATAGATGGTTGGAACAAATTCACAAATGTCTTTGATGATCAAAGTTATAGGGTTCCACCTCCACAATCAAGAGGCTACATGAATGAGAGCAACTATGGGTACAACTTCCAAATGAATCAAGATAGCTCTCAATACTACAATCAAGGAAGAAGGGGAGAATGGCAACAAGCTTACAATGCAAATACATTCCATCCGTATCAAACATACACTTATTCTCCACCAAATCCCAACACCAACACTTCTCATCCGTTCCAAAACTACGCCTTACTTGAATTATATACCCAAGTTACTTTGGAAGTGACAAGACAAATAAGGGTGATGAATCAAGGTGCTTATGGTCAAGTCTTGTCTAGTTCAAGTTTGGGGGGTGCTCAAAATATGCAAGGTGTGTCGATTCCTAGTCCTATGGAGCAAGAAGAGTGGAGGATGCCTACGCATCAAGTAGGAGATGTTTCTTTCATGGGAGTGGATGATTTCCAAGGAAATTTTCAACATAACTATGAAGGAAGTTTTCATGGGAATTATCCACCAATGCAAGGATGAAATTGTGACAACCAAGAGGGAGGAGAATTTCAACAAGTCGAAGAAGAAAAATCATCTTTAGAAGTCTTGATTGAGAAGATGATACTTGAGGAGAGCAAGAAAAGAGATGAAGCTAGTTTTGAAGAGTGGAAGAAAAGAGATGAAGCAAGTTTTGAAGAAATGAAGAAAAGAAATGAGGCAGATGAGAAGAGGTTTGAAGCCTTGGAGCATCAAGTAAGCCAAATTGTAAGTGCTTTGACCAATTTTCAACAAGTTGAAGAACTTGAAGAGGAGAGCAAAGTCGAAGAAGAGTTGGAGAAAGAAGAGAATTTGGAGGATGAAGAATCAAATGAGGTGTTTGAAGAGCCTATTGAGGCAAATGATGTTGATGAAGAGGAACAAAGTCTAGAAACAAATGATGATGACTTGAAGAGTGAAATGAGCATTTCTAAACCTTTAAACTCTTTAAGTTGCTTTGAACTTGATAATATTGTTTACATTGATTTTGTTTTACCCATTGATTTTTCTCATATCCTTAGAAACAAAAGAGAACTCGAAGAGATGTTGGAGATCTATTTGGTAAGGAGGAATAAGTGGTGTTCAAGAATGGAGAGGGCAATGGAGTGTAAGCTCAAGAGAGTCGAATTTTTGAAGCCATGCTCGAATGATGCAACTGAGGTCGTCACTTGCCACAAATGCCTAATAGAAGAAGAAGCACAACGGTTAAAATTCGATGGCAAGGACGAAAGATATCCGTGGCCATTCCGATGAGTTCTCTATATCCCGTCCGGCTTGAAGACGTTAAACTTAGCGCTAGATGGGAGGCAACCCATCATTATCTTTATTGCTTTATTTATTGCTTTCAATAAGGATGGTGGATTTGCTTGTTTTGTATTTTTGGTATGTATGTTGATTGTGCTTGTGAGGAATACGCGTATTGGACAAACGATAAGTGCTTGATTTGAAGTGTGAAAGTAAGTCACACCACTTTTTGCAAACTTACCTCGAAACTCTTGTTTCAATTTAAGTTTGGGGGGATATGGCGTGGTGTGACATACTTTGTCTTGAAAGCATAAACTTTTCGTATTTTTGGGCTAATTTAAAAATTTTTCTCATGAGTTTGGTTTGATTTTGGTATGATTGGTGGTGTTGAAGTGCATGATAGTCCATATTTGTTAAATGCAATTGTTGAGCTAACAGTGTTTGTTGAGTGTTTGAGCATGAATGAAAGGTATTGGAAGCACGAATGGAGCTTGGAGCTAACGTTTTCTTTACCAAATGCCTATTGAGGGAGTACTCTACACCTTATCACTTCTAGTTGCTTGATATATTTTGATGTGTATTGATGTGATTAGCATGCTACTTCATTTGTTATGTTTTTGGGAGGTTTCCTTTTCAATAATATTGGTATGATTGTGAGCTTACATTGTTATGGATGAGTTGAATAAGTGCTTCATTGTTTACTGATGGTGATTTTTGTTTTTGCATGTTATGTGTTTTTGTTTTGTTTCTTGTTTGTTGAGTCTTTATTTTATGTTTTGTGTGTTTTCTTATTTTTGTCTTGGTATGTTTGGTGGTTTGTTTTGGGATGTTGTGAGTTATTTTTGAATATGAGTGATGATATGTTGTAGTGATAAGTGATGACAAGTTATGATTAAGAATCTCTACACTTTCGAATTGTGACATGTTTTACTTAACTTGTTCAATTTTGAGATGAATGTGGTGCAATAAGTTTCTTAAGGTCCGAGCACAAGCTTGTGAGCATTTGAGCCTCAACCGTGCATACATGGTTTTTTTTTCTTCATGAGTGGATTGGTTGTGTTTGATAAGTTAGAACTTGCTCAAGGACTATAGGAACGAGCCCAATTAGTGGAGATTAGTGACATGATCTAAGGCCATCCTTGTTATTATAGTCATTACCATATATTTTCCTACCATGAACATCATCCCTAGTCAATCACTTTGAGCCTTAAAGCCTATTTATTGTGATATAAGCACATTACAAGCCATGATTACCCACTTAAGCCTTACATATATACCATTTGTGTGGGTGATTGAGGAGATGGTAACTAGAAAGGTTTGATAAGGAAGAAAAATAAAAAAGGAAATGGTAAACAAGCAAGAAAAAGGATGAAAAAGAGCACAAGAAAGAATGGACATGCAACCTCAAAATAAGAAAATGAGCAAAGCAATAACAATATGCTCAAGTACTTAAAAGTTCAAAGAAGGAAGCATGCATTAAAAGAAGCTCAAATCTAAGGAAAGTTGACGATTAGTGCTTGTGATTACCAAAGTTGAGAAAGGAAGAAAGAAAAGTGGAGAAGTTGAGGAAGTTGATCATCTCTTCGATTACTTACACTTGTTAGTCACTATTATCCATACTCTTCCTACCTTACCAAAGAGCCTATCATTACATCCAAATTAAAGACCTTTTTGATCATTAATTTAAACTTTGGTGGTTTGTGAATGTAGTCCACGAGCAAGCTTATAGCGAGTCGAGCCAATCGATTGATGAGTATTGTTTTACCCTACTTAAAATAGTGTTGAGTGAAATTTATATCTTATGTGAGGCTTGGACTAAAAGGGACTATATTACACTTTATTTTCTTATGATTGAACTTGTTAATTTCTCATGTCATGAATCTAATGTTGTAGGATGACTTAGCATAAATTGTAATTCTTATTGCTATCGATATGTTATTACGTATGTTCGTTTAGTCTTTTCCTAGGTGAAAATCACTCCTCTTGGTTTATCATTTTTGTTGTGCGAGGACGCACAACTCTTTAAGTTTGGGGGTGTGATGAGTGATATTTTCACCTAGATTTTAGAGTCTTTTATATGTGTTTTCGTATTATTTTATCCATATTTGTGTTCTATTTGGTTGTGTTTTATGTTTTTATGGAAATATGTGAGAATGAGCTTAAATGTATGATTTTCAGGTAAAAATGAATTTTAGACACGAGAAGGAAGATTTGGGAAAAAACGAAGCTTAATTCGGAGTTGAAACGAGGGAAAATGAGTCAAATTAAGCAAAATACTGAAAAACGCACGTCCAACTTGTATAATTGTTTTGTACTCTTGTGGAGCTCAAAACTAGAAGTGTGATATATGGTTAGAAAGCCACATAAAAGAGGATCGTTTTGGTATAAGAAACACTTCAATCCGAGCCCAAACGAGAAAGTTATGATTAAAATTGTGACGTCGCGCAAGCTGTTTCTACTCAGCACGGTTGTGCTACTTTGCATGACTTGTTACACCTTCAAATATTGGATGTTTTGTCAGATCTTTATATGGATAGAAAGCCAATGAAAATAGGATCGCGTGAGCGCAAGAATTACTCAAATTGGAGATCAGATGTGGAAGTTATGCGCGAAACGGTGAGACTGCGCTGCACCAACCCGAACTTGACCCGAATTCGACCCATGCTCGGCCCAAAGTCATTTTTATGATTAGAATGTGTTCTAGAAGGTTCTAAGGGGTAAAAACACCCATTTTGGAGTGTAAAATCAGTAGGGATCAGATCCACACACCCAATTCATACCATTTTTCACACACTTTCCTCTCCATTCCATCTACCCTTCATCCCATTCACCTTTATCCATTCTTCATCCTTTGGATCTACCTTCATCCAACCATCAAATCCTTCATCCAAGTAGCTAGAGAAGCAAGGAAGAGAGGTGAATTGCAAGGGGGATAAGAAGATCGCCATTGGAGACATCCAAGGGAGTTTTCATCTACACTTTGTATTGAAACCTATTGTTTATCATGTTTTGTAAGGATTTTAATGTCTATGTTGGATTCCTTGTGACCATGAGAGGCTAATCTCCCTTGTGAGATTAGCAATATGAATTGTGTTGGATAGTTTTGGGTATTTTGCAATTGAATGATTATGTTGAATGGGTTAATTGATTTTCTATCATTGATTATTAATTGCTTGATTTGTTTTGTTGATTTGTGTATTTAGTTGTTCTAGATATGTGATTAGATTGAGAAATCAATTGCATGCTTAGGATAATTGAGTGAATCATTTCATCAAACACCTCATGTGCATTATAAATTATGAAGAGATTGAGAAGTCCTTCATAGTTTAGAACCCTTTGGTAGGACATGTAATTGGTTTGATCGAGAGGTTGATTAATTGTGTGACGGGACTCTCATTTAAGCTTAGTACCTAGTTGGAATTGTTTAAGTGAGAACCAATCCATTGAGCTATGTTTAGAACCATATCCTATTCATTCCGAGAGGGAGTTTAGGTGATCTTAGTGTTGGTCCTTAGTCTCTTACCCATGACACATATGAATTCATTGCATGATACCTAGATTTTTCATGCTTTAAGTATTGCTAGTCTCATCTCTATCTACTTGACTCATTCATCCATCTCCCATTCATCTATCCATTTATTTTATTGTCATTTATTGATTATCTTCCCTTTATGATCATCTCTATAATACTATGGTGAACACGAGATCGCTTAGACCCTAGTACCTTCCTCCCTGTGGTTCGATAATTTCTTTAATTGGTCATGCCCACTATATTATGGCTAATCAGTAATATTAATAGAGACATTTTTTTTATTTTATTTGTTTACTTGTATTTGCTTTGTGAAACTTTGTTCTAATCTCTCTCATTTTTGAAGGTATATGCAAACAAGATCTAAAGGGAAACAAGTAGAACCTATCGATTGGGAGATTGAGCATACGTTGAGAAGGAGAAGAAAGGAGAACAAAAATAGTGAGCGAATGGAGAATTTTCAAGGTGACAATCGTGTGGAGGTAGAGCATGATGGGGAAGGAGGACACAATATGAACGTGCAAGACAACACACATCAATTCAATGAGAATCCTCCTCAACAAGCCTATCAAAATCATGGAGCTATGAACAACCAAGCTTTTCTTCAACAAATGGTGCAACAAGTTCTAAGGCAACAAGGCTTTCAACAAGCTTATGCTCCTCCACAACAAGCTTATGTGCCACCACCTCCACCTCCGGTGCAACATGGAATGCAAAATGATCAAAGGGTGATCCGGGATTTCTTCATGCCGAGGACAATGCCACAAATGATGGGACCACCAATTCATGCCAACAACTTTGAATTTAAAATGGGCTTGATTTCATTGGTAAGAGAGCAACAATTTAGTGGAACTCCGAATGAAGATCCTAATGCTCATCTAGCTCAATTCATTGAGATTGCTAACACCGTGAAGATGAATGGGGTGAGCGAGGATTGCATCAAAATGAGGTTATTTCCATTTTCTTTAAAGGATAGAGCAAGAACATGGTTATCTATCATTACTCCCGGTACGTACAATACTTGGGACGAGCTAGCACAATTATTTTTGAACAAATACTTCCCACCTTCAAAGACGCTTTAAATGAAGAGCTTGATCACACAATTCAAGCAAATACCGCAAGAGAGTTTTTATGAAGCGTGGGAAAGGTTCAAGGAAATGCTACGCAAGTGTCCACAACATGGTTTCCTGGAGAATCAACAAGTTGGATTTTTCTATCAAGGACTTGTGAATGGGCAAAGAGTGCTTGTTGATGCTTCGGCGGGTGGATCCGTACTTGGAGTAACTCCGGAAAGGGCCATAAAAATTTTTGAAGAGATTGCTACAAATGTAAACCAATGGCCATCGGAGAGGGTAAGTGGATGCTATGGATTTGAAAGTTTTGATAAAGGGCAACAATATAATGTGAAGAGTGTAAGTGTTGAACCAAGTATGCCAAGCATGGAAAAGATAGTGGCGGAAGTCATTAAACAAATGAGCTTAAATCAAAGTGTGAACAATCAAGGAGCGAATATGGTTGAGGGGCTACAAGTCGAGGAAGGTGTGCTACCTCCGAATGTTGTGAATGGTGAACAATGGACCAACTCTATGCCACGTGTTGAGGATATGTCGTACATGCAAGGAAGAAACTACCAAGGGAATTACAAAAATAATTTCCAAGGTAGTTTCAACCAAAGTCAAGGAAACTATCCACCAAGGCAAGGGGGCTTTAATGGTCAAAGTAGTGGAAGCTCATACCCACAACAACAAAGGCAAAGCAACTTCTCTTACTCTAATCCGAGCAATGCGGTTGCGTATCCTCCGGGATATCAACCGGGAGCTAAGGCACCGAACAATGAGGGAAGAACATCAACCGATGAGCTACTTGAACAATTGATTGTATCAAACAAAGCTAGAGATGAAGCTAATGAAAGAAGATTCAAAGCTATGGAGGAAAATAATGAAAGAAGATTAAAAGCTATTGAGGAAAATAGTGATAGAAGATGCAAAGCTTTGGAGTATAATGTTGGACAAATGGCAAGTTCATTGAGTGCTCAACAAAAAGGAAAGTTTCTGGCCACAACTGAAGTTAATCCAAAGGCTCAATGTTTGTTGGTTGATATGAAAGAGGAACGAAAGGTTGAAGAAGGGTTGGTGGAAAGCAAGGTTGTTGAAGAAATGAAAGAAGAGCAAAAGCCTAAATGGATACCTAAGTGGAAAAGGGTGCAAGAGGAAAAGAAAGTTGAGGAGAAGATCAAAGAAGAGGAGTACAAGCGTGACTATTGGGGTATTCCGATCACTTCATTCCCTATTCTCTATCCACAAATGTTTGTAAAGGAGGAGAAGAAAAAGGAGTTTGAGGAATTTGTGAAGTCGCTCAAGAAGAAGTATGAGGAGAAAAAGAAAGAGGAGCAACCCGAAACAAGTGAGTCGATGCAAAAAGAGGGACCTACGAAGGTTGGTGATCCAGGGAAGTTCATAATTCCTTGTGATTTTGAAGAAAAAAGCACCCTTGATGCATTGTGTGACTTGGGGGCAAGTGTCAACGTGATGTCTCATGCCACGTTTAAAGACCTTGAAATTGGAGAGCTAAAGCCTACGACTATCCGTCTTGAAGTGGTAAATGGTGAAGTTATAAAGCCACTTGGGATTGTTGAAGACGTTGAGGTCAAAGTGAAGGGGTTAGCATTTCCGATTGATTTCATGGTTTTGGAAGTGAAAGCGGACCCTAAAGTTTCACTTATTTTGGGAAGACCGTTTCTAGCCACCAGGAGAGCAAAGATTGATGTTGGTAGAGAGGAGTTATCATTGAGCTCAAAAGGAAAAAGTGTCACATTCTTGTGCAAGAAAGATAAAGGGATCAAGCCTCATCATACAAGGCCTCCGGATGATATCGATGATCATGATTATCTTCTCTTTGACAATTTAAATTCATTTCTTCATGATTATATGAAATTATCAAATGCTAACTTGACTTCTTGTGATATTAATAGGATGAAAGAGGAAGTCCACTAGAATAACTTCTCAATGACGATTTGATGCTTGTAAGCAAGAATGGTGAGGTTGAGCTAGTGGACAAGAAGAAGGCCAAGCTAATGTTCAAAGTGAGGATGCGAGGAGAAAGTGGGATGGACCATTCTTTGGTCCAATGATCGTGAAATTCCGTCCGGCTTGAAGACGTTAAACTTAGCGCTAAATGGGAGGCAACCCATTCTTTTGTTATTTTGATGTTTTTTTTGTTGATTTTGGTCTTGTAGGTGGATTGTGCTTGTGAGAAAAATACATGTTGAAGAAAGGAGAAGTGTTTCATGGCTTCTCCCCAAGATGACCATCAATGGAAACTACAAGGGTAAGTCTCACCACTTTTTGCAAACTTAAGTCTCAACTTGTTTCGATTTAAGTTTGGGGGGAGAGTGCGTGGTGTGACTCACCACTTGAGTGTGCTTGATATCATGATAGATCTTCTTGTAAAATTCACTCAATTTTAAAATTTTCTCATGAGTTTGGTTGGATTTTGGTATGATTGGTGGTGTTGAAGTGCATGTGAATCCATATTTTTAAGGCAATTATTGAACTAATGGTGTTGTATGAGTTTTGAGTATGAATGAAGGGTATTGGAAGCACGAATGGAGCTTGGAGCAAACACTTTCCTTACCAAATGCCTATTGAGGGAGTACTCTACACCTTATCACTTTTAATTGATTTTGATTTGGATTGAATGGATTAGCATGCTACTTCATGTGTTATGTTTTTGGGATGTTTATTTTCATTAATTAGGATTTCCTTTTCAATTAAGGTTGGGATGATTGTGAGCTTACATTGTTATGGATGATTTGAATGTGTGCTTCATTGTTTTATGATGGTGATTTTTATTCTTGCATGTTATGTGTTTTTGTTTTGTTTCTTGTTTGTTGAGTCTTTATTTTATGTTTTGTGTGTATTTTTATATTTATCTTGATATGTTTGGTGGTTTGTTTTGGGATGTTGTGAGTCATTTTTGAACATGAGTGGTGATATGTTGTGGTAGTAAGTGATGACAAGTTATGATTAAGAATCTCTACATTTTCGAATTGTGACATGTTTTACTTAACTTGTTCAATTTTGAGATGAATGTGGTGCAATAAGTTTCTTAAGGTCCGAACACAAGCTTGTGAGCATTTGAGCCTCAACCATGCATACATGGTTTTTTTTTCTTCATGAGTGGATTGGTTGTGTTTGATAAACTAGAACTTGCTCAAGGACTATAGGAACGAGCCCGATTTGTGGAGATTAGTGAAATGATCTTAGGCCATCCTTGTCATTTATAGTCATTTTCATATATTTCCCTACCTTGAACATCATCCCTAGTCAACCACTTTGAACCTTAAAGCCATTTTATTGTGAATTTAGCACACTACAAGCCTTAATTACCCACTTGAGCCTTACATACATACCTTTTGTGTGAGTGATTGAGGAGATGTGGTTTAGAAAGGTTTGATGAGAATTGTGCAAGAAAAGAAAGAAAATGGTAACAAGCAAGAAAAAGGATGAAAAGAGCACAAACAAGAATGAACATGCAACCTCATGACAAGAAAATGAGCAAAGAAGCAACAATAATATGCTCAAGTACTTAAAAATCCAAGAAAGGAAGCATGAATCATAAGAAGCTCAAGAAATCTAAGGAAGTTGATGATTAGTGCTTGTTAGTATCAAAGATAAGAAAGAAAGAAGGAAAAGTGGAGAAGTTGGAGAAGATGATCATCTCTTCGATTATTTACACTTGATTAGTCACTCTTACCTATATTCTTCCTACCCTACCAAAGAGCCTATCATTACATCCTTAATGAAAGACCTTTTTGATCACTAATGGAAACCTAGGCAGTTTGTGAATATAGTCCACGAGCAAGCTTATAGCGAGTCGAGCCAATCGATTGATGAGTGTTGTTTTACCATACTTTAAAGAGTGTTGAGTGAAATTGATATCTATGTGAGGCTTGAACTAAAAAGGGACTATATTACACTATCATTCTCTTTAGATTGAACTTGTTAATTCTTCATGTCATGAATCTGATGTTGTAGGATGACTTAGCATAAATTGTGATTCTTATTATTATTGATGTGTTGTTACTTATGTTCGTTTAGTCTTTTCCTAGGTGAAAATCACTCTCCTTGGTTTATCATTTTCGTTGTGCGGGGACGCACAACACTTTAAGTTTGGGGGTGTGATGAGTGATATTTTTACCTAGATTTTAGTATCTTTTTATGTGAGTTTTCGTATATTTTTATCCGTATTTTATATGTTATTTGGTTGTGTTTTGTGTTTTTATCCGTATAGATATGATAAGGAAGACGTAGGAAAAAGCGGATCTCAATTCGGAGTTGAAACGAGGGAGAACGAGCCAAAACAGTGAAGAAATACAGGAGCCAGCACCAACACGGGCCGTGTAGCCAACACGGCCCTGTAAGAGGTGGCCGTGCGGCGACACCAGTTCATTCAACACGGGCACCTTAAGGCCGTGTCCAGTCGCACGAGTCGTGTTGGCAGCACGAGCCGTGTCATCAACACGGCCCTGTAAGAAAAGGCCGTGCGGGAGCATCAGTTTACACGACACGGCCACCTTATGGTCGTGTGGCAGAGCACGACTCTGTGTAAAATCCTGAAAAAAAATTAAAATCCTTATAGAAGCCTCCCAAGGGGTATAAATACCCAATACTTCAATATGTGAGAGAAAATCCAAAATTCCACCTTCCCCACACACCATTTCCTCCATTTTTCACCTTCATCTTCATCCATTCACCATCCTTTGGATCTACCATCATCCAACCATCAAAATCATCATCCAATTGAAGAAAAGAAGCAAGGAAGAGAGGAAGATAACAAGGGAATGAAGGAAATCACCATTGAAGTGACATCAAGGAAGTTTCCATTCATTTCTTGTATTAAACCTCATAGTTTCATCATGTTTTGTAAGGATCTTAATGTTTATATTCATTTCCTTCTTAATATGGTAGGCTAATCTCCCTTGTGAGATTAGCAACATGATAGTTGTTGGATAATTTTGGGGATTTGTGTATTTGAATTCATATGTTGATTGGATCTATGATTTTCTATCATTGATTATTAATTGCTTGATTTGTATTGATGATTTGTGTGTTTAGTTGTTCTAAATATGTGATTAGATTGAGAAATCAATTATATGCTTAGGATAATTGAGTGAATCATTTCATCAAACACTTCATGTGCATTATAGATTGTGAAGAGATTGAGAATTCCTTCATAGTTTAGAACCCTTTGGTAGGACATGTGATTGGTTTGATCGAGAGATTGATTAATTGTGTGAAGGGACTCTCATTTAAGCTTAGTACCTAGTTGGAATTGTTTAAGTGAGAACCAATCAATTGAGCTATTTGATATTCATATCCTATCCATCTCGAGAGGGAGTTTAGGTGATCTTAGTGTTGGCCCTTAGTCTTCAATCCATGATACATATGAATTTGATTCATAATTCCTAGAATTACCACTTCTTGATTGTTGTTAATCTCACTTTTAATCAATTTGGTAAACTACTTTCCATCTATCCATCTTGTTGATTGATCATTACTTGCTTTGATCACTTGTCATTTAATTGTTTGCAACCAATCCTATTGATGATTCGTCTCTATAAAATTACAACAAACGTGAGATCGCTTAAGCACTAGTACCTACCTCCCTTGGGTTCGATAATTTTTTGAATTGGTCATTACCCACTAAACTATGGCTAATCATTTATATTAAAAATGCTATCATTTTTTATTTTTAATAAGTTATTACTTTACATTAAAAAAGTTATCACTTTTTATTCAATCTATGAATGATTCATAAAATAATTTAACTAAATAGCTATCACTTTTTCCTTTATTATATCTCACTTTTTTATTAAAAATGTTATCACTTTTTATTATTCTAGTAAATTGTTCATGGAATAATTTAATTAGATGAATATAATTTTATTTTTTTATTATTAGGGATAATTTATTACTCCATTATCACATTTTATACATTCTATACAATAATAGCGTGTGCAACTTACACATGATTTATGAAGAGTTTTTTAAATTTTCGCCAAAAAATAATTAAGACAAAGACTTGTATACAATCTCCATTTGGTACAACCTTCTGTACAACCTCCTTCCTTCACCTTCAGTGTGTGTATTTTTTTTTTACTGTTCAGTTGTCTTTTATTTAAATTTTTTTGTTTTTTATTTATTTAATTTTAGAAAAATTACAATTTTACCCTTGTGGTTTAGGGTATAATTTATTCCTAAGGTTTATGGTTAAGGTATAATTATAATATTACCCTTGTGGTTTAGGGTATAATTTATCCATAGGGTTTATGGTTTAGGTATAATTACAATTTTAACATTGTGGTTTAGGGTATAATTTATCCACTAGGGTTTAGGGTATAATTGTAATTTTACCCTTGTGGTTTAGGGTATAATTTATCCCTAGGGTTTAGGGTGTAGGGTATAATTGTAATTTTACCCTTGTGGTTTAGGGTATAATTTATCCCCTAGGGTTTAGGGTTTAGGGTATAATAGTCATTTAAATAAAATAAATTTAAAAATAAAATAAAAAATAATATAAATGAAGGAACAAGACCGAATTAATAATGGTGGGGACTAAGGTTGTACCAATTCAATTGGTATAATCGGTTGTACCCTAGTTCCTCTCAATAATTAAATTTGAACAAAAAAAACTAAAATGGACAATGGAAGACCAAAAGTGAAATTTGCAATAAAAAAGGATTGAAGTTGGAACAGTTTATACTTACAAGACCAATTTTGAGCGCTTGCAACTCACGCATAATTTTCCGGCGAAAAATGACTGAATTTGTACCAAAAGGACAAAAAAGGACCCCGGAGGACCAAAAGTGAGAAATGCAATAAAAAAAGACTGAAATTAAAAAAGACCATACTTACAGAATCGATTTCGATATTTACTCAATAAAAAAATAAATTAAATAGAGCATATATCCTATAAGTTCAGCAAACTTTGAACAAATAATGCAAAGTAAAAGAAGCTAAACAAGGACTAGGTCCTTTAAGTTTTCGAAACTTAGTCCTTAAAAGAATTGAAAATTTTCTGCTGAACTATTTAAGAGAAGGACTATAAGTTTATAGCTGCGAATTTTTAATGTATAAACATATAGGATTGCCATGTCATCCATTTAAAACAACTAAAAAAAATAAGGAGAAGATTAAAACTTATTACATGCCACCTACTAACAATTTAAAGTCTAATACACATTAAAGTATAGGACACGAATTTAGCTGCGCAAAAACACAAAATCAAATAATTAAACTCCCACTAAGTCTTCACACATTTACTCCCGACTAGATCATAAACCACAAACCAATCTTTCTGCACGGTCCAACCAAAGTAAATTACTTTAAATAAAGCACTCCCAAATGAGTGGAGTGTTATGAGAGAAGAAGAATATAGATGCAGTCTGGTGTTCGTTGCCCAACATCAACAACACACGTAATCACACTAAAAACAAATAGCAGTCCATCATTGTCAACAGCTGATAAAAGATGATATAAGGACATCAATGTCATAACATGATGCATCCACTGTTGGGTTTGTCAAAAATAAAAGAAGGGGATTTTTACTTTGTTTTTTATCCCACATCGAAAAGAAGAGCAAAGGGGGAGGGATTCCTGGTGATATATAAGGAGGCCCTGGACTCGGTTGTGAGAATGGGGAGAAAGGTGAGAATTAGTCAAAGATTTGTAAGGGTGTAGGGATTGGGGTCGAGAGAGAGAGAAATTCTGTGTGATTGTAAAAATTTTCACAAAGTGGTATTTTCTCGGTCCGTGGTTTTTTTTTTTTCCGATTTTGGAGTTTTCCATGTAAATTCTTGTGTTGTGCTTTTTATATTCTTCTTTATTTGTCCCTTAGGAATGAATGGGGATCTGTCTATCGCAACATCCACATTTCCGTATAAAATATTATTTTCCCTTTTATGTAAATAAAAAAAAAGGCAGGGGAAAGGAACATAGTAAAGAATAAAGATTATGTAAAAAATTCAATCACCGTGTTTGAACTGCCTTCTAGACCCCGACACTGTCCACCTATTCCTTTCAAGGAACTGAGTCTGAGCAGCCTGTTGAGTTGAATTACATGTCCGACGGAACTCAAATTCACCACAAAACTTGCATATAAATCCGCAGAACAAACAACACCGGAGATAAAAGGAGCTTCACAAGTATTAGGACACGTGTACCCTGCTATAGCCTTCCAACCTAATAGTCATTCTCCATAGCGCAGATGCTGTAAAGTAATGGCACAAGAACGCTCTTATCAAAATAAGATCATTGCCATATAACTCAAATTGTGGATGATCATTCCCACATTGATGTAGGTCCCATAGTTTTGAACTAGGCTTTAAAAAAGCATAAGTAAAGATTATACTATTAGCAATTGGGAGGACAGACTGCAATATTCTTCAGATGTCCAGAATGGACCTGAAATATTCAGAATTGGTAATAAAATAAAATCTAATCTTTCAAACCTGCGGGGAGGGCACAATATGTTCAAAAGCTCTGGCATATTCATAGGTTTAAATGAGAACAGAAACTAGGAGATACATTAACGTCTGTGATGTTGCCCACATTTCAGACAACTAATCAAAAAGAAAACACTAACGGGGCAACAGCTTAAGAACTAATAAAGAGTACTCACATCGTTGTAGAATCAATATACCCTCTATTCCCATTACTCCTCTCACTACCCCCTAACCAAGTTCATTGCCGTATGACTCAAAATGTGGAGGATAACAGCACATCGATGTAGTCACTGTTGAATGACTAGGCTTTAAATAAGCATAATTACAAAGATTATACTATCAGCAATTGGAAGGACACCAATGCAAAAAGACCTCAGCAATATTCTTCCGACGCCCAATATGAACCTGAAGTATTCAGCATTTGTAATAAAAACTAATCACAATTCTACATTAAGAAAGAGATCTTTTGTTGCCCACATTTCAGAAAGCTACTCACAATAAAACTAAAACTGACGAATAAGTAACTAATAAAAGAAAACGTTAGGGAAGTATATATAACTGGGTAGGGATGGAGACAACAGCACTGAAAAGCCATAATACCAAGAAAAACAATCACTGAAAAGCCATAATAAATAATCACTCAAAGGGGAAACAGAGCAAGGGTGTCAAGACTCCACAAATAATCGATCTTGAGCTTCAAAGTTCTGAGGATATCAGTGCGTAGAGTGCAGATATTGGGGCGACGAACATCAATCAACAGGCGAACTCCTCGCATGTCATCACGGATTACCTCTGATTGTAGAGTGCAGTTATCGCAGAAGCCTTCTTCTTGGATGCTGCTTTGAAAAGGATAGATGGAAGGAAATGTTACCTGCACCCAATCAGGAGTGTTGGGAGGAGGAAATTCTGATACAGGAGCTTCAGAAGCGCCAATCACATACTCCAGACGACCATCGACAACCTTTGTCCAAAATTAATCACCAATACCACGATCCACCGCACAGAGTAATGAAGTAACCTCTGAAATAATGAGGAGGCGACCACATGGGAATGCGAGCCCACTTTTTGGAAACAAGATCCAGGGTAAACCCTCCCTGACTGGTATCCATGAAGAAATGAGACTCATCGATGAAACTATATGCATTCACGCAAACCGTATGTCCTAGGAAGGGGAGCCAGGGAGTCGAGTCCAATTGCAGTCAACAGTATCATACCACTCAAAAGCAGAATCAGGGGATGGAGGAGTAGAGAGATCAATTACCGGATTGAACTCGGAACACAAGTATGGAGGGTCTGGAGGGGCCAAGAATTCAGTGGAGAAAACCAGAATGTGTCTGCCGTCGGTTGCAGGGAGGGCTTCAGTACGGGATTTGATTTGATGCATATCAGGCAACTTTTCAATAACATCGTCTCCCTTCACCACGGAATCCCCGCCTGCCATTGCCAATTCCAATAGCTTGGGAGTCAAATTAATCTTGGCTGCAGTCTTGACACTGAGATCGGCACCGGGAGTGAAACGCATTCCTTCGTCAAATAGATAGAGGGTGGAACCCTGCCTACAAAATGCACACTGATGAGAGCTCCGATCGAGTTTAATTCGAACATGTAACACCCCAGAATTTTATATACGTGAATTATTTGAGGCCCAACCCTTAGAAGCCCAAGCATGAAGCCAGTCCAGCCCACTTACTTAACTACAACCGCGTGAATGAGAGGAAAATCAGTACGATATACACCTTCCATATATATGAAATTTCTTCTTGCCCAAGAAAATCTTATCATATCTTGTCTATTCTGTAAAGGAGATATCACACTGCAATCAATCCCAAATTTATTCTCCTTATTAAGGAAAGCTTGACCACTTTTACGCGTGAATTTTCTGAGATTTAGTTCAAGCCGTGCAAGCATAAAAATCGATCCTTCCTTTCACTCTTAGACACCACTTACAATTTCTTATCACACGGCTGCACTTGTACGAAGAGAAAAGGGTTTCGAAGGATCCTGATCACGACATTCAACTCTCGAACCCGAGGCTTTTACGTGATCATAGGTGGGATTTATTATGTGTTGTTTATGTATTTAAAACCCTACATGATGTGATTATACATGAACATGCTATGTTATCCATGAATTATTAAGTACAAGTCAAGGGTATTGAATCGCGATGCTTGCCAATATGGGTATTGAACTGAAAGGTGCTTACCAACATGGGTATTGAACCGAAAGGTGCTTACCAACATGATTTGAAATTTCAAGTTACAAGTGTAAGAATTTCAGTTTCACTCGTAGTAGCGTTTGAATGATAAATAGTGCGTAATTTATTTCACTGAGCTTGTGGTTGCTCACCCCTCCAATTACCCCCTCCTTTTCAGGTTAGCGTGGCGGTAGCGTACAAGGAGACTAAATCAACATTTTAATAAATTTACAACCCTGTCTCGTTCTATTTTTGTCATGGCATGGATACACTATACATTTATTTTCGTACTGTTACAACATGTTTTGGTTTGCTGCTCTGGGTCGAAACTGATGATCTTTAAGAACTTCTTTCAATAAGAATTTATTTGGTATTACATGTGTTGATTGATTTGTAATTAAATGTTGTCAACGTTTCGAATCGGGACAGAGGTTGGGGGTCTACGTTTTCTGAAAATTAAGCTTTGCAGGTTCCTGTCTGCTCGAGTTATGTATATATCACAAATTCACTCGGATGGTATTTAAGGTTAGTGGTAGGATTTGAGTTAATAAATAACCATTATTATTACTTTTTCTTGGATGTTAAAAATACAAAAGCGAGATGCTTGCTATTTGTACAACACTTGGGGTACCATGTATGTTAGTATGTTAACCAAGTGTTTGGATTAATGCCATTAATTGACTTATATTCCGTTTTAATTTCAGAAAATTGTCATAAGGTGCGTAGATGGTTTTCCATGGGTTTTTCGCATTATTTAATTGGGGAGTTAACATTAATTTAGTTGGACATGGTTATCTGCTATATGAAGTCATTATGCATTCTTTTGTCTATATTAAGTAGTATTTTGATTTTTAAAAGATATTTGGGAAAAATTCATGTTTCTTTTGTAGTGGAAGACAACGTGTCGCATAAATATTTTAGAAGGTAAAGAAAAACTTTATTAAAGTTCTCTTTTCGTGCTGGGGTTCCAACTGGTTTGCATAGAATTTTGTATATAAAGTTTCCATGAAATTTCTGTGTAACTTACGGGACCAATTTTATTAAACTTGTCCTTCAGTTTTTTTTTAAATAATCTTCCTAAAGTTTAAACTTATGAGACTTGTCCCCTAGTTTAAATCTTTTATATTTGGATGCCCATATATTTATTTATTCAATAACTAAAATATTTTTTTACGCCCTATTTAATGCTCTATTTATAAAATAAAATGTGAATTTCTTATTTATGAAAGTTAGGGTGTGACAAAACCCCCGACTTGATATGCTTAAACTCGTCACCATCACCATGAGAATCTGAATCCAAGTCCAATACGTATAATCTGATTTCGGCGTAGGCGCCGTTATACCTCTCCATCCGACAAAACATTCCAATATTCCTTGATTTGAGGCTTTCTGATAGTTGCTCCACTTTTCCGGATTCGGATGATGATCGTTGCCTTTCCTGGGGATTTTCCAGGGGATTGTTTGATGACTTGAAGATATAAATTTGCTAGATGTGCCAATAACAGGAAGACTCTTATATTAATGAAATCTTAAGTACATGACTAACGTGAAACTCAATATTTATAGAACTAATCTACCATCCACTAACTCAACTAATCAACTGAAGAGCAGGACTCAAAAAGAAAAATTAAGCACTAACCCACTAGACTTAACACCATAAGAATAGGTAAAAGATAACAATCTAACTAACTGCAAACCCCAACATTCACTAACTGTGCTGCAACACGTGACCTCCCCAACAGACCTCCCCAACATTGTCCATGCCGCCGAATTGATTCACAGGAAGGAGAGGGGAAGTGGTTTTGTACAAGGTTTTTTAGAGTAATATAGCATTTTTTAGGTTATAACAATAATAATAATAATAATAATAATAATAATAATAAGTGTCACTTATTATTGACAACATAAAATAATGTATAACTAAATAATTATGATTGTGATACCATAAATATCTCTATGTATTTGCACAATTTGTTTGCACAGATTTGTTCTGCACAATTTGGTTTTGCACAATTTTATTTTTGCATATTTTAAATTCCGGCAGCAGACAGCGGTCAGCGATTATTCAGCCGGCGGTCAACGACGGTCAACGGTGGGTGGGTGAGTCAGGGATAGAGTTGGTGGTTTAAAAGTGTATGGGATTATAAGGTTATATTTGGTATTTTACTTTAATATTTTGTATGTGAGAGTAATTATTTGAATTCTATTTATCTTATATAATTTAGGTTAAAATGTGTATCTATTAATAATTTGTTAAAATTAAAATCTTTAACTCAGCATGGAATAGATTGTTAAGAATTAAATATGATTCAATTTAATAAATTAACCTATTTTAAAAATAAATAGTTAAATAGTAACCGATCATGATTTAAAAATTGAATCGAACCATCTAAAAATATTAAATAAAAATGGGGTCAGTAACTATTAGGTACAAAATTCTCTACGTAATTACTATGTAGTACATTGAGTTTTTAGAATTACTCTCGCATACAAATTTTAATTTTGTAGTTCTTATATTACCCATATATATACATATATATATATATATATATATATATATATATATATATATATATATATATATATATATATATATATATATATATATATATATATATATATGCACTCCCATCCCTCTTTCCCCACCACATTTCAACAATCTCAACAAAAATCCTCTCTTTCCTCTTGTAAAATCCACCATCCATTGCTGACGGCCGCTCGTCGCCGGCCTGCTGCTCCTCCGCCGATCGTTGCCGGATCTGCTGATCGCCACCAGAACATTGGCCAAGTCCACATCCGACGCCTCTGTGTGCCGCTGCTGTTCGCCATCCGTCGGTGGTCGCCACTGCGCGCTAGGATTCCGATCAGCGGGCAGATTAGCAGGATTCCGTTTCTGCGCGTTAAGGTTCTATCGCCGCCAGCAGCCAAAAACGCGATTTGGTAATTTAATTGGGTCGCCGCCAGCGTAGACGAAACACGATCTGGTAATTTCAACGATTATTCATCTTATTGTACACCAATGTACAATAATCTAGCACAGCCGAAATGCGATCTGGTAATTTCAACGATTGTTCATCTCACTGTACACCAAATGTACAGTAATTTAATTGAACTTTTTTTTGAATGGATTGGGCATTGTAATTATTTGTAAAATCTAATGATTTTAGTGTTACGGTGACAAAATTTGATTGTGCAATCTAATATACAGTAATAGTTTTTAACGATTTTTTTGTTAAATCTAATGTACAGTAAGAAAACGATTGTTCATCTCGCTGTACACCAATGTACAATAATTTAATTAAAAGTTTTTTTTGTTCATCTATCTCGCTGTACACTAATGTACAGTAATTTTCTGTAAAAAAAGTACAGTAATTTAATTTCAACGATCTTGTATTGCATTCTTAACATTGGTGTATTTTGAACATTAGTGTTCATTGTTGTATTTTGAACATTGTTGTATAATCGATTGTGTGTTCGTGTTGTTGACTTTGCATCTGTGTACACCGAATTGTACATTGTTGTACACCAAATTGCACATCTGTGTTAAGTTTACTAAGGGTAAACTTGGAAAAATAAAATATTAGGATGTATTCCTTAGTACTTCAATTTGATTTTGTATCTCCTAGTAATTAGTGTATAAAAACAAGTACCTATCAATAATAAACCCATAAAAATAATTCATATTTAATTGGGCAAAGATTTATGCGAAATAATTTGATCAAATAAAAACTGAATTAAAATTGGCGGATCCTCAATCAACTTGTTACCCGTTAATACATGCATGTAGTGTCCACCCCCATTTCATTTTCTCATTTGACTCTTTCTTTCTTGCTTTTTGTTTTTTTTTTTTTCTTCTCACAATTGAGTTATGCTATATTTTAATTTAGAACATATATTATTATAACTTTACTTTTATTAAAAAATAAATATTTATTCCTATTAAAAGATAAATAAACAACTCTAACTGCAACAGTAGCACAATATACCCTAATAATCCTTTAACATTAAATTGTAAAGATGAACACACAAGTTTAAGTCTTAAAAAAGATGTATTATTAAGAACTACTATTATATTAAATAAATTATATCTGGGCTAAATATAGTGTGCACCCGAGTGCACACGAAGCTTCGTGTGCACCCACATACAAATATAAATAAAAACATATACAATTATGAGTAAAAAAGTATACAATTTAACTGTTATTTTTTTTAATAAAAAATTGAGTGTAAAAAAATATACAATTATTGAAATACATGTATACACTATTGAATAAAAAGTTATACACATAAGAATGTTAGTTTTTTCAATGAAAAACATAGTGTGAAAAAAGTGTACGATTATTAGAAAACGCGTATACAAAAGAGAATAACATATATACAAAATAGAATAAAACGTTATACACATGTGGGTGTGAGGTTGCACCCGGGTGCACCTAATATACACTCTTATATCTTAATGGAATAATTTAAAAAACGTGAAATAGATGGACCAAATTCAAAGTGGATGAAAGTTAATGGAGTATATTTACCCTTTTTAATTTGTATACATAAGCGAAAAACTCCTCCCTTCCCTGTAGGAATGTAAACAAACCATTCGTGAGCTATTCAAGATTCGAAAATAAATTTGTTTGAGTTCATTCGCGAAACTAAACGAGTCGAGTCGAGTCAAGTTCGATTATTTTTCGAGTCGAACTAGAGTCTGGGTGTGTTTAGCTCGAAAACTCGAAAACATGTTCGTTTACGGGCTCGCGAACATATTCGCATGTTCGTTTATTAGCGAGTAGGCTCGCAAACGTGTTCTAAAGTACGCTCGAATAGTATTAGTCAATAAGCTCGAACACTATAGTCAATAAGCTTATTCTTATTATTATTACTCCATTATTATTATTATTATTATTATTATTATTATTATTATTATTAGGGCGGCTATTTACACCCTCGATTTTACTAACATACCCCAATTGCTGAATGTACCCCATTACAATTAAAAGATATATATACAAATTGATAGATACACCCCTTTAGACTTTTTTACCCTTTTAATTAATTAAACCCCAATATATTTTTAATAAACCTAAAGTTTTATACTGCCACCAGAAACGCCCGCTTCAATCACAACTAATTATCAATCTCTCATGGAGTTTGCAGAGAACCATATTCTAATATAAATTAAAAAAAAAAATACAATGTCCCACAGATTCATTTTATCTTTTGTAAAATTTCCCTCAAACTACATAGTAATAGGCAAGTGGAGTAAGAGTATATATTAATTTGTGTGGTATAATGACATAATCTCCAGTTTTTGGGGGAAAAAATTGGCCAATAAACTGAAGATTACCCGCTTATTCATTTCAAGATATGCATGGCGAATAAAAGACAATGAAGTTCACCGTTGGTTCTGAATCTAACGTATACTATTGATTGCTTTGGCAACATTTGTCCAGTCCTTACTAAACATACATCGGCTCTTAATGTGTTACCATGTAATTCACATTCAAATTTATTCAAGTGGTTGGTTTAATAGAGTTTGTTTGTGGTCGGGATGGAGAAAGAGGAAGAAAATAAACTGTATTAATTCATCTTTGTATCATAGATCCAAACACCCGACATGGCTCACTGCAGTCCCATGACATCATCATCTTGACGATGTCTAAGTGGTTTCACTTTATTCGTATGGATTCTGGTATGGGTTCGCAGAAAACCTAGCCGCCACCATCACCAATGGATTATTGAATACCATTTTCTCCTTAATTTTTACCATTCCATCATAGCAGTCCTTCTATTCGGTTACATCATCCGAACAGGTTGAATTTTCCCAATTTCGAAATCGCCTTCATCTCACCATAAGAAAACTAACCTCAGTGTCGTCCTCCTACATGATTATTGCAAGTTGATCTTCACCATTCTCTTTTTTCATAATTATTGCTTATTTCAATACATTAGAATGATAAAAAAATTAATTGGATTTGGAGTGTAGTTCAAGTTTATAATTCAATGAAAATGGGGTACATATAAAAATGTCATTGGGTGCGTATATAAATTAGGGAATAATTAAATAAAAATTATTAATTAATAATTAATAAGGATATTTATATCTTAACATATAAGAAATAATTTATTTATTAGATTTACGGGTATGTTTAGTAAAATTGGGTGCAAATAGTCACTCCCAATTCTATATTTTTATTTTCTTTTATGTTAGTGGACTTTTTCAAACAACTTTATTAATTCTTATTTTTTCCTCCTCTATAATTTTATTTTTATTTTTTCTTTTCTATCTAATATTTCCATATTTTTATTTTATTTTACTTTAGTGGAGTTTTTCAAACATCTATATTTTTATTTTATTTAATGTTTTAGGGGAGGTTTTCAAACTTTATCATTATTTTTTTGTTTAAGTTATCGAATTTATCTCCATTTTATCTTAAGTTACGCACCTAAACATCAATTTATTTTAAAACACGTGTGCAAAAAAATTGTGTATGAACAAAAATATTTTTATACATATTATTTGGGCCCCCTCGACAAGAATCCTGGCTTCGTCCCTGTGTGAGAGTGACGTGAGACTTCTAAAAAGTATTAAATTTTATAAAGGGAAGTGATAATAAATTAATAAAAAGCGATAATGCTCTTTGAAGAACAGTCTATAGTGTAAATAAAAAGTGATAACATTTTATAGCGAAAGTGATATCGATTTATAGCGAAATTGATAACTATTTTAAAAAGTAAAAAATGGTCTCACGTGAGACGATATCATGCAAGACCTACCCTAAAAAAAATTTCTCCCCAATTATATTTTAATTAAATTCCATGAATTGAATAAAAATATTAGATTATTCACATAAATTTTAAAATAATGAAATATATCATAATTTAAATAAGTATTCCAAATCCCAATTGGCAAATATTCTTTATGAAATTAAAAGCGACATATAATATAGCATCACTATCAACTATAGTTAATATTATAGAATGAGTATAATTAGTTTCCTTAATGCACAATTGGGTATTAATCAAGCTACGGCAATGCCCACCTTTAAATTAATCAATAAAAAAAACTCTAAGATGAATGAATACAACAATCTTTACGTTAAGGTAGTGCTATACTTGATCCACGACATATATAATGTAAATCTGAATTCATGCTAAATGCACTTATATTATGAAATTCTTATTAAACTGGCGAATCAATTTGGCATATTAATAATCACCCAAAATATAAATTTGTGATGCCAAGAAAAAGGTTCTGTAATTAAATAAAATTCATTCCACTACTTTATTAGAATAATACATCACACCATAACATTAAAATCTATAATCCATATTAATTGATATAATTTACAACAACACGTATTGGTTCTATTGTTATAGCAGGACCCTCTAATCCATAAGTATTGTCAAAATTTCAACTTCCACAAAATAGCAGAAGTGAACTAAATTCTTTTCATATTTTTTTTACTTATAAAAAGAATGCTATTACCCCAATAACAAAACAATTCAATGTCAAAGTAGCTACTCGAAATAATAAATCAATGCGAATGGATTATGAAATATTTCTGAAACTCATTTATTCAAATGAATAATCACCACATTTGCAATAGAACAATTCAACAAGGAGTAGAATTTAAATTCCTGAATTGCCATTCAACAAAAGATTTCTTAATTAGGAACTCCGAATTCTAATTTAGATCATATGCATATAATAAGGCAAATATCCTTTTATTTATGCTGAGAATGTAAGCATTAAACTAAATCAAACTCATTATAAAAAAACACCCTTATCACATCGATTTTAAAATCTTGTTGAGATTTAACAATACATCAATCAAATTAAAAATAAATAGTAAATCAATTATATATAAGCATTATCAATAGGTTGTCAATCAAATTAAATTAGATTTGATAATGGCCTTAATATGAGTTACCGATTCGAAAACAATAATCCTTCTACCATTATTACCAAACATAATTGCTACATAGATCAAATTAGATTTGATAATGATCTTAATATGAGTTACCTATTCGAAAACAATAATCCTTGTACCATAATTACCAAACATAATTACTACACGAGTAGAGGTGCACAAAATTTTATATTAATAGCTATGTAACACATTATTGCCAAAATAAGAATGGAACAATTATAATATTGAAATGTAATGTTTGCATGTTACTACCAAAAATTATTCATTAAAAGTTGGTGCGAAACCTTAGTGACAATTGGCACTCGCAGATTATTTTCAATACAAGCTCAAGAATTTTGAATAAATTTTTTTTTGATCCAAATGAAATATGAATCATACATACATAAATTTGTAGATTTTAATAACAGGCTAATCAAATCTGAAATTCGTAGATTTCAATAATGACAAATTCTCTTATGAGACGGGTTATTTAGTGAGACGGGTCGACCCATCACTAAAGTATGCTTATTGTATGCATAAAGTATGTTTAAACGTTGTTAAAGTATGTTTTCTAAAGTAGGTTGGATTATGCATTAAAGTATGAATTTAGTGTATTATAATATGATTTATTATTAACATACTTTAACTACAAATAAGCATACTTTAACTATACAATAAGCATACTTTATTGATGGGCTTACCCGTCTCACAAATAACCCGTCTTACAAGAGAGTTACTCTTCAATAATAGCCTAAACAAATTTGCAATTCGTAAATTTCAACAATAGCCTAAACAAATTTGCAGCGCGGCATCATACCCAAAACACATTCACGGAGTCATAGTAACAAAATTTTAAATAAGTGAACTATTGAAAATTTTAATTTTCAAATTAAAATTTTTGATTTCACATAATGATTCAAATACAAATATTTGAATCTGAACTCAATTTTGACGAATCTCAAAAAATAATAATTAGGGTAGCTCTGATATCACTTGTAGAAATTTAATCCATATGTTCGTAAACTTTAACCCTATTATGATTAAATGAGATAATACCGTAGAGCGAAAGCATACTTGATCCAATGAGTCCTCTAGGTATCGGTATGTATTTGGTTTTCCTCAACTAAGCCTCCTTATTCCTTTATGGGGACAGTCGTAATCCCTCTCGATGAGGAGAAGAGAGAACTATGTGCGGCTTAGTATCGGGACCATAAATTGTGAGCATTTATATACTATACAACTGGGGCACCCATAATCACTTAGTTATGTGGTATTGGGTATCTACTCAATAAGCCTATATTAATTATTATAGGCTATGAACTTTTTATCAGTTCATTAAGTATATAAAATAATTGAAATTTAATATATAATAATATATTTTCCATAATTAGATTATATTGGAAATTAAAAATTTTCTAACATCTTAGTATCTGGATTACATAGAGACTTTGAGTAGTGGGTAGACACTTTTTTTCTTTTTATTGATATAATCTAATATATATACCCTTCAGTTTGAGAATTTACTGAAACTCTTTGAATTTAAATTGAGTTTTAAATATGGGTGGAATATACATTGTTGGAGTTTTTATTGTTCTTCACAGTTTTTTCATACACTTGGGGTGTGGTATTAGCCTGGATTATTCCTTGTCTTTTAGATAAGGTAGCCCGGGAATTTGGATGACTAGCACAGATAACTTATCTCTTATAGATTGTGGTGCATTTAGAAATTTAATGGGGTTTGTATAACAATTTGCTTTATGTAATCTTATTTTATTATTTATATAAGGGTATTTAGGTCTTCTCACATAAATATATTTTAAATATATAATTAATGGGATTCGTACAGTAAATCCAGGAGTGCAAATAGCCTCCCCTTAATTAAATTATAAACTCAAGTTTTATACTTAGAAAAAATATTCTTTATGATTTAATTTATACAAATCAAAATAAATTTCATGTGCTTATCATCATACTTTCTATTTGCATCTATCTCACATTTACCTTCGTCACATCACATCAATTAATAACCTCAAAATGTTATATATTAATTAATATAAAAATGCAAAGACTTGGGTGAGATCGTCTCACGAATCCTCTTATGTTAGAAGATCATCCATCAACCCAGTTAACTAGTTTTAAAGGGCGTGTTTGGTTGCTATTGTTGGCGTTTGATCGTTTGGTTAACGTGAACGTTAGGGTTCCATACGTTTTCAATAAGCAGCGGAAGTAAGTAAACAAGAAACGCATTACCTTTCACCAAGGTATGTTGATGAAGATGGATTCTTGCCGGCAGCCTATGCAGTTCCACGAGAATGGCCATAACTTCCTCATCTGATGTCGGAACTGAGTGATCTACGCGGCAAGTCGATCCTCTCTTCGATGGCTTTCCATCAGTAAATCACATGTCCAAATTGGAGGTCTGAAGATTTTATAAAATTCGTACAAGGTGATGGACAGAAACAGCAAACAACCTTCCGGTCTTCTGCTGTATTCCCAAGTCCGATCTCGACGTCTTGTGGGCGACGATCCATGAGATCTCCTCAATCTGCTCTCAACCCTCATTACACATGAATAATGAACTAGATTAGGGTTCCAGATAAGTTGAGGTGACTTATATATGTGGGCTACAGCAGAGACCAGGAGGAGAGATTAGAATTGGGCCTCCATTGGGCTTAAGTATCCAAGCTTAGCCTAAAGCTTATACTTAAGTCCAATAATAATAATATAGTTCACTAAAATATTATTACTTCACTGCCACTCCAATCCCAAAATTACGTTTTGGGCTCCTTCTTATTATGAGCCCGTTAGTCTCCCCATGTTTAAGATATACAATGTCCATTAATTAATTAAGTTACTGACAACTCCATTAATTAATATATCATCCGAGAGTAGTACCACTCAACCTCATTATCATGCCGGAATAAATCCACCTACAGGGTTTACATGATAATCCTTATGAGCTCCTCAAGGGGACATCATCAATCTATAACGGACACGGATTCCTTCTACAATCAACAACACACCATAGAGATAATACTATTTCCCAACTCACTGAGTTTGTTGATTTAATAAATAAATCTCACCCATTGATGAATCAAAGAAATACATACTGCCCTACGTATCGAGGTTATTGTATAGGGATTAAGAGCACGAACTTTCATAATAACTGAGACCAAGTTCTCCTATATAGTTAGTATAAATCGAACGATCTCATGCGGTCCTGCTCAATACACACAAGTGCACTAATGTGATTCTATAGCCAAGACAAGCTAATACCAAACCACACTACAACCATCCTGATAGAATCCCTGTCTATCTCAGTTGTGAGCATTTGTTTATACTTTTTAAGAAAACCGATAATATGATCTTCCACATATTGTTGCATAACATATCATCTACAATATAAAGTAAGTGGATTATTGCATTGTGCATATAAATAAATAAATTATAAGACGCAATCATTTGATCATATGGTTCTCATTTCAAATAAATTGTTATAACATTGTTCATACTAAATTTAGACTTTTATATACAATCCAACAACTATAATATTAGAAAATTGAAAAATTAGTTGTAGAGTAAAATTAATTGGGCCTAAATAAATTTAAAAGGCATTGTTGAGTTAATATCAAATTTGAAAATTCAATAATTAATTATGAAATATATTTTTTTTTCTAACCTTTTCTTATTTAATTTATTTTTTTTTTAAAAGTGTAACAATTCAAAAAAAATTATTCATTTAATTTAAGTATTATAAATTTAATAATATGTGATAATCATTAACACACAATTGATAAAAAGTGATAATAGTGTTGTGAATTATTTTATAAAAATTTATAGTATTAACAAAAAGTGATAGCATTTTAAAAGAAAAATGATAATATCTTTAAATAAAATTGATGATTAATTAGAAAAAATATATTTCACGAACAATTTATAAAATAGATAAAACATGTAATATTTATAGTAAAAGTGATTCATAATCAAAGAAAAGTGATTTTCATCTAATTTAATTATTATTATTTCATGAATAATTCACCAGAACAATAAAAGTGATACAGGATAAAGAAAAAGTGATAACCATTTAATTAAATTATTTTATGAACAATTTGCAAAATGAATAAAATGATAACAATTTTAACATAAAGTGATATCTGATCAATATAAAGTAAGATTAACAGAATAGTTCAATTATCTAATACTCCATACGTCCCCCTCAAAGAAGGTCTGTTATTTTTTGCATGTGAATTAATGAGTATTATTATTTAATATATAGTGGATAGTTGTATTAGTGAGAGGGTGAGCCCATATTTTAATTGTATTAGTGGGTGTGTATGGTCACATGTGTGTAAAAATGAATATGAGACTCTTTGAGTCGAACGCACAAAATGAAAAAAATACTCCATTTGGATGAGATGGAGGGAGTAATTGATTACTAATAAATTATTATAATTGAAAAATTAATAATAATAATAATAATATATAATAATTTTCATTAAAATTGATTAATAATTGATTTGACATAACTATTTGTAATTTGCATTGACACGGCCCGACCGCCAATTCGTTTAAAGGTTAGTAATGTTAATCAACCAGACGAAACAAGCCCACATTTTTTCTTATATTTTTATATGGGCAAGTATAAAAAAACACCCAAAATGCACTGACAAAAATTAATTTTGCCAATCCGTCAAAAAAGTTATTAATTCTACCAATTTGTTAATTTTCGGACAGTTTTTTCTTAAAAAAATAAGTTGAAAAGTTAGATTGGTCAACCAGTCAAACGGGTCAACTAGTCAAAATTTTCACTTGTCAGTAGCGTCGGTAACAATGCTGGTAGATGCAACTGTAACCATGTCGATAGCCATATAGGTCATAATGCTTGTAAACTAAAATATACATTAAAATGACAGCCTTATTTTAACTTAATTTTTCTCATATTCTTCACACTTCAAAATGGTATCAGAGCCCTAGGTTTATTTATTTATGAATGAAAAAATTATTATAAACTCATATTACTTAACGAGAGGAGAGTTTTAAAGATATAAGAATCTGAACGAAAGTTTGACATCCGAATGAGATAGGACTATAAGCCCTGTTCAAAACTGGAGCAACATCACCTTCTGGCCCGTTGGATATGATGAAACGAAGAGCTCTATAAAACAATACTATAATATTCTGTATAGACAACAAGAAAAAAAGAAAGTTGAGGTCAACAACCGATTCTGGAAAGGTTTCAGTTGAGGATGAAAATGGGTAGAGGCTCATGCCAATTACACTAAGGAAGAATATCTGGAGGAAGGCAGTCAGAATGAGATATGATACTCTAAGGAGGTGTCAAGAAATATAGTGGAACTCCAAAGTTTTACTGATATCCATGGATGTGTCCCCAGATATGATAAATGGAGAAGACGACTAAATTAAGGTCCATGAGAGATCTGCAAGCCCTATCACTTTTCAAGGTGGTCAAAATGATAGAGTGGAAAGAGATCGAGGCAGATAACTCTAAAATGAACCAAGATCTATAGAATTACAAAAGATGGTGAAATTCTTTGGAGAATATTGTCAAAACATGTCCAAGATGATGTTTGAGATTAGCCTCAAGATGAATAAAGTGGAGACGTTGTAGAACAAACAACTTGACCTCATTAAGAAGTTAATAAAGAAAGTAGAGTTCTTGGAAGCCAAGGTGACGGGGATAAGGCCATGAGGAAGGTTGCCACCAACCTTTGGAATAGAACACCTTTTACACCAAAAGGGAAAGATAACGGAGGTCACAAGGCTAAAGACGGAGAGTGAGAAGATGATCACTATCCTTCGAGGAGAATCCATATCCCCGAATGGAAAGAGCGAATCTTGAGGATCTACAAGATCTATATGAGTCCTTCCAAGGACTAACTATCATAGATATAAAGATAAAAGTTGGAGAAACTTCGAACTCTCAACAACAATCTAAGGCTCCTCAGACACAACATGATCTGAGCCAAAATAAAGGAACTTTTGGATCACATCGAGTCCATGAAGTAAGACAATAAGAGACATTCTAAAACCAAGAAAATTTCAAGATGAAGGCAATAGAATTGTCAACAGGAGCAAGCGAGTTCGAGGATCTAATCTACACAACACCCCATGTAATCAGTCTCACCTTGAATCGATAAATTTATACGGGTTGATCCTAAACCTCGACACTCTGGACTTCAAAAACAGAGAGACCTTGATCGACGAGTGGACAAATGCTATGAAGATTGTAGGAGGTGCACTAGAGCTGGATAAAGAAGGGTTCATAAGATTCCTAACTAATGTGCCTAGAAGGATCAGTAAAGTGCACTTAGGAGGTACTCTCAGACGAGGTCAAGAAGGAGGCCGTGGAAGGAGAAGACCTTGGCAATGTTATAGATCGCATGGCCAAGATCTTCAAAATCCATTTCATTTGAGTAGGTTACTTTGAAGGAATGGAAGAAGAAAAGAAGAAGAAGTATAAGAATACCATATATAGCGTGGAACTACTTGATATATGTCACGTAGATTAGTACGTCAAACTATTCACTGAGTATAGATGGAAATCTTAAATCAAAGAGGAGGAAGTATTCCACCTGTTCTTTGCCAATATTCCAAGCCCATTGAAAGAAATGCTAATCAAAGAATATGAACCATGCGAGCTAGATTCAATAGCAAGGAGGATGTCTTTCCTTAAGGCTAAGATTGCGGAGTGGTGTCATCAAGCATCACTGCACAAAAACAACAAGAGATTAAGAGGAATAAACAAGACAGTACCCTTATGTTGCAAGAGTAACGATCTTCCAACTAACATTGGAAGAAGTCCAAGAAAGTAGAAAAGGATGAAGAAAAATTATCCTTATACTCAAAGGAGCGTAGGATGGGGGTCCAGAAGACTGAGATCCTTCTGATCCAAATAGAGGGCCAGAAGCTATAAATCAGGGCAAAGGTCTGGACCAACAAGATGGAGTTCAAGAAGTTAGGCCTCATCCTCAGGATCAAACCAGAGGAGTACAGGAAGAACTCCCACAAGAAATACATTCTGAAGAGCACCCACACGAGCCAATGAAAGATTCAAGGATTGTAACTGCTACACGTGTAGAGCAAGAGGGTATATCTCACCAGATTGCTAGGAGAACCAGAAGCGAAGAGTGCGACAGTTTAAAACCACTCAAGAAATTGAGGAAGTTGTTTCCAAGATCTGGTACAGGTATATCAGTTTGAAGATATACCCTTAGACGAGAGCATCGATGAACAAGAGTTCTTCAGTCAGGACGAATCCTCTGAAGATGAGTTGGAGTAAAGAAGAAAACTTCAGACAGGAGATACAAGAGGACATGTCTAGATTCTTTTCCCAGACATCCATTTCTCATAAGACTCTTATGAGAATCATGAAAGAGGACCCAATACTCGATTTATACGATGGGTTCACCGTGGGACGATTAGAGTGGTTCCTCAGCTTCAAAAGAAGAAAGCATAAAATTATATACAAGGTGACCAAAAGGGAAGTAGCCATCCCCTGGAGCTCACGGGAAATTTAATGGAAATGCAACTAGTTCCTATTGATGAAATCAAGAAGAAACTCAGTAGCCTCCAGAGAGAAGTTGGTAAGACCATGCCTTGGATCCATATCGGAGCTATTTGGATCCTCATCAAAGCAATATTCAAAGAAGGTATCGATACACCAATTGGTATAGCAATCTTTGATAAGAGGATCAAGAATACGAGAATGGCATGCCTGGAAGGAATCTCAGGAAACTTGTACGCAAGCAAGGTGGTATCCTACATCTACCCAAGGATTGCTTATAATCTGGCGCATAAAGATTTCAATAGAGTACTCACCCTTCATCAAAATTTCAAGAATAAAGATTTGATGAAAGAAGGGAACCGGCCGCACTCTATCTCCTATAGTATCTCATGTGCTCTATCCAACACACATCATTCGAATTTATTCCTAATGAATGAGTATAATCCATTCATTTATTTTATATATGATTGAGAATTTATTTTATATATGATTGTTGAATAATCCCAGTAACACTACTTGTAAATTTATTTTATATATGATTGTGCTTTCTTAATCCATATTCACGGTCGTTTTCTGCATCTTCATTTGGTATATAGAGTCTAAATATATATCTTGGTTGTAAATTGAGTGCGTTCACCGCTGAACAGGATTCCATGTTATGATTCTAAGTGAGAGGGCTCCGAAACTTTATTAGAACTATCATATATGAATACTTATTAATTGAATTGAATTCAGGTTACTAAGTAGGATCATAAAGAGGATAATTTTATAGTATCTATAAAGGGAGATAATATCAGGTTAGAGTACCAATTGACCAGGGAAATAATTGGTACTGATAGTACCTAGAAAGGGGGGTGAAATTATATCTCTTGCTCCGAGGTTATTCACATATGTTATACGCATGTTTTCTTGTGTTTATAGAGTAAATATGCATGGCTTAGTGATGTGTCCATATTCCACAAGGCAGAGTCGGACATCAACACAAGGAAGGAAAATTAATAAGTGAAATTGGATTACTCTAGATCAACCTATTCTCCTACTTGATCCACTTTCGTAATTATTCTAGTGTTTATTTTATTTTATTTGTTATTTAATAAATTTTTTAATTAGTTAATAATTCCATACCTCAAATTAATTAGTTAATTAAATTGATAATACGCCGTCCTTTGGGTTCGATATTCACTTGGTCGATTGCTTAAGCTGCAACTGATATCCTTAATACTTGGGGATTAATTTTATGTGCAAAGAAAACGCGCATCAGTATCTGAAGGGCCTTCTAGTTCTTGTGTGCCTCGAAGAGGTTTTATTCTCTTCTTTCCACGTGTTCCTTCTTTTGCTAGAGAGGGTCCAGCAATTCTTCTTCTTCCCAAGCCTAGTCTTACTTCTTTTCCAAATTCTTGTTCTGTTTAGGTAGAGCAGCTCAGGCATATTTTATCTGTCCATTGCTCAAAGTGGGCTATGTTGCAATATTTCCAATGGGTTTCTTCCTGTCAAGGTGTTCAACAAAAAGGACCCATAAATGGTTTTGTGTTCTAATTTGAACGAGAATTTACCTGATCCATAGCTTGGATGCAGGCATATAAACCCTTCGCACTTCGTGTAGAGATTTGCTCCTCTGAATAGGTAGTAACCAAGACTGTTTCCTTCTCAGGAGAATCATTGATTCTGTTTGTGCTTCCACAAAGACCTCGTGGATGCATTTTCCAACTGGTTCTGGGGCTGCACTGTAAAGTGGAGCTCTAATATATCTCTTCCGGACAATGTGCCATTCATTGTCCATGACTTCCCTACTGCCATCCTCAGCCAATCTAACAATTTTAAGATTTCTGGAAAGCTTTGTGCGATTGTGTATATTGATGCTAATGTCCCAAAATCTTACCACTGCTTTAAATCGGTTGGACTCGAGCCTTCTCTCATCCAAACTCGGAGGTATAACTCCGATACATCTACTCGATATTTTTCTGGACGGATTCCCTATCTTCTGTTTAATTTCTCCCAACTAGCCTGGTACTCCTACCAATGAGAAAAGTCAATTAAGTTAATACCAGCCTTAGCAGTGCTCGTCATAGGCCTAAGGCTGATCTCTTCCTATTTTATCCCAGAGGTGCTGAGTTGACTCGACAACTCTAGATGTGACTCTAGAGCTAGCCTCGATTTTTTCTTGGACAAGTTCTTCCTTTGGAAGTTCTAATCCAGGACTCGTGCTAAGGGTACTTGAATCCTTGCTCTGGGTTTAAAGCCCCATTCTAGGATACTCTCCTTTTGTTGATTATTATCAACAGTCTGGAGGATTGGCTCTTATAAGATCTCAAATAGATCCACATTGTTTACAGGCTCATACACGAATTGACACTTTGGTCTAGTCATTCTCTTGTAATTTTCTGGCACGCTCTGCATTGAATACCAGATTCTCGAATTCCCTTTCGAGCAACTTGAGGTTGCCCATCAGGTGCCTTGAAATGATCAGGATGGAGTCTATCTCATCTCCATTCATCTCTCGTTAGGAAATCTGCCAAAACATTTTCAAAAGATTTATTAATGGCAATATTAAAATCATAATATTGACATTCAACTTGCCATCTTAAAAGTCTAGCATTTTGGGTTTTAATTCAATTTTATTTTTTAGAAAGGCCTTGACACTCGTGTTGTCGATTTTAAGAAAGAATTTCTTCGCAAGAAGAAATAGCGGCCATTTTTTGAATGCCTTTTATACTGTGAAGAACTCCTTATTAATGTGTCATCTCTTTGCCTCATTCTCCGAAATGAGTCCACTGCAATATCTACATGACACTTCTTCTTCGGATGTGGGCTTCGTAAGAACTGCTGCCCACAATGGTCACTGGCATCTATATATAGCACCAGGTCATCCTTATCATTTGGAATGGCTAACTTTGGGAGCTTTTTGAAATCCTCCTTTAATTGTTTAACTATCTCTTAGTGTGATTCCTCTTATTTGAATTCGGTATCTTTCTTTAATAGAAGACTGAACACTTCCTGTATTATGTCAGATTGTTGATGAACATTCCAACGAAGTTGACAACATCTAAGAAGCTTTGAAATTGCTTCTTATCTTTGAGATCTTCAGGTAATCCCTGAACCTTTCCTATAATGTGTGGTTGTAGAATGATCCTGAACTCGTCGATCTCGACTAAAAGAAACTTGATCTGTCTTGTTGCTATAACTACCTTCTTTTAAAAAAGCACTAATCCTTCTTTGTGACATACTTTTAAAAATACTTTCAAATGCGCCAAATGCTCCCTCATTTTATTAGAGGCTATGAGGATTTCATTCAAATAAACAAACATGAATGAGAAATAATCTTTAAAATTAGTATTCGTCTTTCTTTGATATATCTGAGGTGCGTTTGCCAAGCTCATAGGCATGACATTCCATATATAATGACCTTGTGGTGTGGAGAAGGCTGTAAACTTCTTGCTTCCTTCTTCCATCATAATCTTGTAAAACCCATTGCAATTAAACTTTGAGAATACCTTATCATTTTTGATACAGTTGACCAAGTGTTCCCTACATGGTATGTAGTATCCATCAAACTCTAAGATATTGTTGATCCCCTTGTAGTTGATCACAAGCTTCGGGTTTCCTCGCTTGACTTCTCCATGATTTCGAACCAGAAATCCTGGACTGCTGTATGGAGATACTCCTGGTGTTATCAACTTAAGGTCCAAATGTTCCTTAAGTATTTGCTGCACATCTCTTCAATCCTCTTGGTTCATCAGGATAGACTTGTATCTCACGAACTCGTTTTCGCCCCACCAGGCTAGAGGATCCTCGTTGAAGTTCCTCTGTATCTTCTTCTTTACGTCCTCCAAAGATGTCTATTCTTCGATTGTGACGTCTATCTATAGGCTATCTCCCAAGCTTGCTTTGAGAAGGTGGATTATTTTTTCTTTTAGTTTTTCCATCTTCTATCCTCCTTCAGTCTCGGTTCTCATCTGAAGGACTGTTTCACCATATATCATTCGAACGTTCATCTTTGGTGGCTAAGTTTTCCTTTATTATCATAAATGGCTTTACGTAACACGTAAAAAATATTACCTAATAGCTTAATAATATTATTGTAGATGATATGTAACACTTTTGAGGGTGTCGCTTTTGCCCCTGTAACCTACTGTCTTATGTAACAAATTTTTTTAATATAGTAACATTTAATAAAAGTATTACATTTACTTTGGTTACACTTTATAAAAGTTACAATAAAATATTTACGTAACACTTTTTATAAAATAAAAAATAAAATTGCAATGTCATGGGTTTGATCATTTGACCTATGAGTTAGATTGCATGTCATCTGCCAACTTAGCTAACTCATCAATCTTAACAAATATTAACTATTTATTTTCTTATACACTTCATGAAGTGTATATATTTTATATTATATAATTATATTAATCTAATATATTCATATTAAAAAATTATAAAAAATATGTAATATATTTTTTTAGATATGCGTAATATTATATATATATATATATATATATATATATATATATATATATATATATATATATATATATATATATATATATATATATATAATTTTTTAATAATATTCATAAATATGGAATAATAAATTACAATTTCAAAATGTTACGTAAATAAGTTATGTATGTAAAAGTGTTACTTAAAAATGTTACTTATGTATAAGTGTTACATTACCTTTATAAAAGTGTTTCATAAAATGTGTTATATAAATAAAAGTGTTATATGCGTGTGTTACATAATAGAAAAATATTACATGTATGTGTTACTTATATAAAAAGTATTACAAAAATTTAACTTATGATAATAATTTAAAAAGTGTTACCATTTTGTGTTACATAATTTAAAGTGTTACCATGAAGTGTTATTTAATATGACTTATGTTGTAGTTGGATCGACATTTTTCTCTGAAACGCATTATACAGTCTAGGAGCAATAATCTTATGTTCATAGAGGGTTATGAAAATAAGCCTTCTTGTTTTGTTTTCATGGATAAAACGCTTGAATGTCTGTAGAAAATTATTATCCAACAGAATATCCATTCCAGTGTCATGAAAATATATCGGCAAAGTCTTCACCTTGTACCATGGGGTACTATCCGCTCTAAACATGATTTTCACTTGTTTGATTCCTCTTTTAAGGATTACCACCCTCTGTGAGAAATCACTTCCTAGTACGGTTGACAAATCTTTTCCTGAGCCTTTAGGAAAGATTCATTCTTTTTGTTGGATTGTATACTAAAAACCTAGCTTTAGTATGAACGATGTTATAACAATTAATTTGAAATGAGAATCATTGATCAAATGATTGCATCTTGTGACGCAATAATCCACTTACTTTATATTATAGATAATATGTTATGCGACGACACACAGAAGATCATATTATCTGTTTCCTTATAAAGTATAAACAGAGGCCCACAACCAAGATAGACGGGGACTCTCTACCGGAATGACTGTAGTGTGATTTGGTATTAGTTTGTCTTGACTATAGAATCACATTAGTGCACTTCATGTGTATTGAGCAGGACCGCTTGAGATCGTTCGACTTATACTGACTTATAGAAGAACTTGATCTCAGTTATTATGGAAGTTCATGCTCTTAATCCCTATATAATAACCTCGACACGTAAGGCAGTATGTATTTCTTTGATTCATCAATGGGTGAGATTTACATGTAAATAAATTAACAAACTCAGTGAGTTGAAAAATAGTATTGTCTCTATGGTGTGCTATTGATTGTAGAAGGAATTCGTGTCCGTTATAGGTTGATGATGTCCCCTTGAGGAGCCCATAAGGATTATCATGTAAACCATGCAGGTGGATTTATTCTGGCATGATAATGAGGTTGAGTTACTACTCTCGGATGAGATATTAGTTAATGGAGTTGTCAGTAACTTAATTAATTAACGGACATTGTATATCTTAAACATGGGGAGACTAACGGGCTCATAATAAGGAGCCCAAAACGTAATTTTGAGATTAGAACGGTAGTGTAGTAATAATATTTTAGTGGTATATATTATTACTATTGGACTTAAGTATAAGCTTTGGGCTAAGCTTGGATACTTAAGCCCAATGGAGGCCCAACACTAATTTCTCCTCCTGAAGCTTTGGGCTAAGCTTGGATACTTAAGCCCAATGGAGGCCCAACTCTAATTTCTCCTCCTGGTCCCTGCTGTAGCCTATATATAAGTCATCTCAGCTACTCGAAAACCTTAATCTAACTGACACGCCTGACACTGTAAAGAAGAACAGCAGATTGGAAGATATCGAGGATCGTCGCCCTCACGATGTCGAGATTGGACTTGAGAATACAGTAGAAGATCAAGAGGTCATTTGCTGCTGTTGTATGCCAACTCGCATGATTTTTATAAAATCGTAAAGACATCAAATTTGAACATGTGATATACTGGAGGAAATCCACAGAAGAGAGGATTATTTTGGCGCGTAGATCACTCAAATCAGAGATTAGACGAGCGAGTTATGCCCAAAACAATAAGGATGCGAAGGCTGCCGGCGGGAATCCTTCTTCTTCAACATACCCTGGTGAAAGGTAATATGTTTCTTTGATTTCATGCTTACACTAAATTAGAAACATATGGAACCCTAACGATTCACATTAATCAAATGATCGAATGCCAATATTTTTTGCTGTGCAGATTCTAGCTCCCGAATCAATATATGTTGAATACTCTACACGGTGCTCCTTATATATCATTCCTACGGTGATATACATTGAGAATGGACTTGTGGTCATGGGTAGATCAGAGCTTAATTCCCAATTTTCTGCCAATGAACTATGTATCTTTTCCCTTTGACCGTGAATTCCATCTCATCTTGTAATTGTTCCCAAGGTTTGTGATCCTCGAGAAACTCAAATCCCAGCACTAGTTGCTCTGGGAATCTTCTGGCTATTTCTTTGATTACTGGCTTAAGTTCTCCGAATTTGAGCAGCCCTTGATGTCTCTCAGTTCTTGGTTGTTGAATAAATTCGAATGATGTGTGTTGGATAGAGCACATGAGAAGCTATAGGAGATAGAGTGCGGCCGAATATGAGATACAGAATATAAACATAAACTAATCAGATTAGCATGATGGAACTATTACCCGAAAAATTGTCTCATCCACGAGGAATAGTAATGTCAGCATACTTCTTAGTTGGAAGAATAAAATCATCAAAAGCAGGCTTTACAAATTCTGAGTACTGCACATAGATGAAACCTGATGGTTAGTAAGCGAAGAATTACATTACATACCATAAATACAATAATTGTAGCTAAGAATCAGTATTACTATTAAGAGAAAAAAATTAGAATTTAGAAACATCAGACAATCTTCAAATGTGGACATGCACCTAATTGAAGAAAATCTCTAGAATATACATTATATAATCATGATTACTACTATCGTGTACACAAAATACAAGATAAACAAGAATTAGAAATTGTTTAACCTTGAATATTGAATATTAACATTTGTCAACAAGTCTCATTATTCATGGAGAAAAGAGTTATTTAGGAGTATGTATTTGAGGCACATGTGGATGTTTACGCAGAAACAAACTAAAATACATAAATTTTCCAAGGTTTTGAATCTATTATACGCAAAATTCTCTCAGTTTATCCTTTAAGAATACCTAAAGCAAGAAACAAATAGTTTTTCCATCCTAACTGCCACTGTATTGACTATGTACATTCATGATTTTTCAGAGATGCTTTCATAAGTTATGGATCATTACATTACTTAAGAGGCAGATAGAATAGTGATAAGCAACCATTACACAAAATGCAAAGTAGTATGCAACCATCCAAAAATTCCAACCATCTCCAGCCTAGAAGGAATGCAATTATTGCAGGTGTGTGGGCTTTGTAGGTTAAATATTTTAATGAGATCTATGCAGGCAAAGTAAAACATTTCCTTGGCAATCAAATCAAAATTAGCTCAATTCATGAAATACTACCTAAACATTTCCTTGGCAATCAAATCAAAATAACATCTTACCCAACAAATATTTGAGCATCTTCTGTCATCTTATGTTCTTGTTTTTCCTCATTAAAATCTGTAAATAAAACTAAATACATTGATTAACAGAGATAAACAACTATACAAGGGTAGATTTAGGGACAAATCCATTTCTAGTAAGTCCCACATGATACACATATATGATGGAAAAGCAAAACATAATATGTAGAAAGAAACCATCACAAACTTTGGGTACTCATTCCTTAATGTCTTGGTAGACACTATAAAAAAATCCCAATGAGCAAGCAAACATAATATTCCTACTTATTGAAAAAGATCAGACGGTGCATTGGCAATATTAACATAAGAAATATTATACATTCCCTCTTGTTAAACTTATAAAGAAAAATTAGTGAGAACTATTGTACTACATTACATACACAATTTCTAGAAGATAATAACCAAGTAAAATTTCAAATAAAGGGAGATATCAGTCCAATATGAAATCGCATATAAATTGAGAAGATCACATAAGTACCTCAATTCTCTTCTCCCAGTCCTCATCGTAAGGTTACTCCAAATGGAGCCAGCATTGATAAGTAAATCATCAATGACCTATTAATTAATAGATAAGTGTTATGCTACACTCTGTGTAGTGTTAGGTAAGTTACGAGCTCAATTAAATAATATTCTCCTGTCCTATGAATGTACATAAAAAGCTATGCATATATATTATCATATGATATGATTTTTTTATATTGATTACATGATAAATTATTTTATGAGTTAACCAAATTAAAAAATAAACAATCTCAAGGAATAATTGAGCTTCAGATGATGTCTTCTAGATGGCAAACATTGTTTTCTAGGTGACTTGAATTGCTGCAACAATATTCTCCACAAGAATCTCCTGGATTACACACAATGTAAGGTTCACAGTCATAATAAACAATGTAATATATGTAGCTGATCTACCCTAAACTTAATCTCAAAATAACAACCAAGAAGAGAGACACATTCACAACATTTAAATATATTCATACTCATACCTTAATATAGATGAATAAATGAAAAAATAATAATAACCATGAAACTATACATAATAAACAAAAATGCATATTCAATGTTAACCATTAAGAACAATTTAATGCAATGTAGCCCACATGCAATTTAATAGTAGTTTGTATTCCTTTTTAACTGACAGACAATTTTAGGAGATGATAAAACAGATTTAAGAAAGCAACACAGGAATATGAATGTCACGTGATGTGCAACTTTTAAGTATAATCTTAACAATAAGCCATTAACTGATATTGACACATAAAAGAAAAACATACAGAAAGAGCCTTTTACCTTGAGCCTCAGCGGGTAAGTAGTCATAAAGAAATTAATTCTGCAATGAAAGAACTCTGTTTTAAAATGAAAGAGGCATGCTTATCCAACAACAGAATGACAGTTTTAAAGTTGAATTATGCTCTAACAGAAAAATCGCAATACTTTAGCTCATAAACAATCTAAGATAATTTTCTGTTTTTTTTAAAATAAAACAAAAAGTACCTTATTTTTTATTACCTTCTCTTTACACAGCTCCAGTACCTTTTCCAATATAAAATGAATCGTATTAATTAAGCAAGACAAATCTTTAACAGCAAAGTGAGATAACAAAAGATAAAGAAATGATAGAATAATTTAAAGTATTAACTGGGCTTCAATAAACAAAAAAAAAACCTCATATTTGGAGCAGAGGATTATTCCGAGTGTTCTCACAGGATAAGAAAAGGGCAAAAAATCAGTTATTGACAAAATTCTTACATAAAATAAGAGATCAGCTTACATAACTAATACACATCTAGATGGAAATAACCCACATGTTCTTATACTAATAATCACATTTCAGGTAGTTTTGATTCAATCAAAGAACTCTGCGCTTCATGATATCTAATTAGGTAACAGTCCACTTTTATTCCAACCACCAAGCCCACATATGTAAAGCTACCTTAAGGTCTATACTTCATTAAAAAGCAAGTTAAAAGCAACAAAATCACAGCAGTTTAACCATGATACATTAAAGAGGAAGCTTGACAAGTAGTTTTAGCAGCAGAGTTGAAAATGACCTCGTTTGAACACATCTTTTCATTTCACAATAAAATTAGTATTTTAGGTACTTATCATGCTGTTTACTAGTGGAATTTTAGAAATTTAGGGGATGTTTGGAGAGAGGGTATGGGATTAAAGGAATGGGAATGACAATAGAGTGGATATTTGTTACTCTACTATCATTCCATGAGCAGTAATGTGGTAACTAAAATGGTCTCAGCTTCATCCATCCCATTATCACGCAGAAAGAGTAAAACATTAAAACTATACAAGGAATAGAATCTAGATGCAAGAGGTCATGAACCAAATACATGTTGAATTGGCATTTCTAAGACTCATCCATCAGATCTACAATGCTTTTAATAATAAAAAAACCTCCTGAGTCCAACAACTATTAAAGAAATAGCAAAAATCATAATCAAAATTCAAAAAACGTACGTTAAACATTTGGAGCACGAAGACAAACTACTTTTCTTAGTCATGCACAGTGAACTCAAGTTTGCTTAAACTCATCTAAAGCTGAAAAGTTTCCTAATCTCTTCCTAAAAAATTCCAAAGTGGGAAAAACTTCAAACGGTTACTTATATCAAGGCATAAAAATAGAAAAACGAAGCATAATAATGATACAATGGCAAAACAAATGTATCAGTATTGCATATTGTGTCCCAAATCTGAAACATAATCGGCCTTCCTTCGAGAATGACCATTCGAGCACCGAATTCAACTCCGATTGAGAGATCATGCACCGGTGCAGCTGAAACCTAATACCTCTTATCAGTGAATTGCAAAACCAAACAAGATTTCCTAACACCTACAAATGCGAATATTGAATGAAGTTTAGGGTTTCAGGGCATAAAAAATTAAGAGGGAAATTTTTACTTTACGGAGCGATTAATGATTTCGAATACCTAAGTTGCTAATGATTTTGTACTTCAAGAGGTAGTCGTACGACATTCTTCTCCAGTACGACGACGTTTGCAGCTTGAGTATTGAAGAAAAACGTAGGTAGAATGGAATTTTGACATTTAGGATGATAATTGATAAAAGGTAGAAAGCATCAAACATGGTGAAAAGATGAAGTAGAAAGAAATAACATTAATTGAAAAGCTACAATACAAATAGATGAAGACAACCTATACAGACTAAAATACAAATAACAGCTAATGGGATAGGGGACCACACTAAAATCATATCCTAACAAATTTGTACTAGGATAAATCTAAACTATACACTTGTCACAATCATGGGTATGTTAACATCCCCCCTCAATTCGAGAGAGGCTCTTGGAATAATATTCAACTTGTTTCTGAGCCGAGCAAAGAATTGCAAACTGAGAGGTTTTGTGAAGATATCTGCAGTCTGATCCAAGGATGGTACATGCTGGATGTTTAGTTTGTTTGCCGTGACAAGATCTCTGACAAAATGATAATCCAATTCAATGTGTTTTGTCCTGGCATGCAATATTGGATTGGAGGCCATTGCAATAGTGCTGATGTTGTCTACCCAAGCAACAGGAGGTTTTAAAATTTTTACCTTGAGTTCTTGAAGGAGAGAAGAAAGCCAAACAATTTCAGCAGCAAGATGCGCTAAGCTTCTGTATTCAGCTTCGGTGCTGGATCTCTACACCGAGTGTTGTTTCTTTGAGCTCTAAAAAATTAGATTGTTACCCAGATATACATACATACCTGAAACTGATCTTCTATCATCAAGATCACTCCCCCAATCAGAATCTGAAAATCCAATGACATTAAGATAATTGTGTTTCTGAATGTGAAGACCATAATCAAGTGTCCCACTAAGATATCTCAATATTCTTTTTACTGCTTTCCAATGTGTATCAAGAGGATTGGCCATAAATTGACTCACCTAGTTAACTGAGAAGGCAAGTTCAGGTCTAGTAATGGTGAGGTATTGAAGTGCTCCCACAAAACTTCTATAATCACTAGAATTGATGATAGGACTACCGTCATGTTTAGAAAGATGAGGTGAGGTAATCATTGGTGTAGAGATAGGATTTGCTTGTGCCATGTTAGCCTTGCAAAGAAGCTCTTTAATGTACTGAGATTGAGAAAGATGCAAGCCTTGAGCAGTGTAGGTTATTTCAATACCAAGAAAATGCTTCAAAGCACCAAGTTCTTTGAGTGAGAAATATTGACCAAGCTGAGAAATGACATCTTGATTCTCAGAATTGTTGTTCCCTGTAACCAAAATATCATCCACATAGATCAAAAGATAGACCATAGAATTGGTGCCATATCTATAGAAAAGTGATGTATCTGCTCTAGAGCCAGTGAATCCAAGATCAAGAAGCACACTTTTAACTTTGAGGAACCATGCTCTAGAAGCTTGCTTAAGACCATAAATGGCTTTAGAAAGTTTGCAGACAAGGTTTGACCCCTTCTCGAAACCTGGAGGTTGTTTCATATATAAATCTTCAACAACATCACCATGTAGAAATGCATTATTCACATCCAGTTGTCGAATAGACCAATTATTGAAGACAACAAGAGTTAGAATAACTCGTATGGTGGTAGGTTTAACCTCAGGGCTAAAAGTCTCTTTAAAGTCAAAACTTGGGGATTGAGAATATCCCTGAGCTATCAATCTTGCTTTGAACTTGGATATAGAACCATCAGCATGCCTTTTTGTCTTGAAAACCCACTTACAACCAATAAGGTTCTTTCCAGGAGGAAGTGGCATCAGTGTCCATGTGTTATTTTTATGCAAAGCACAAAGTTCATCTTGCATTGCTTTCAACCAATGTGGAATATGCAATGCTTGATTAACTGATGAAGGTTCAACAAAATCAGAAATCTCAGAAGTATAAATTTTTGGTTTGAAGATACCAGCCTTGCTTCTGGTAACCATGGTATGCTGATTCTGAACTTGATGAGTGTTACCTGTATCACTAAGAGACAAATGAGAAGCATCTGTAGATCCAACACTCATAGAAGATAATGTATTAGTTAAAGTAACATTCTCTGGTAAAGGTTGTTTATTGGAGGAAGGGGTGGAAATGGAGGATGATTCAGAAACATGTGGAATGTGAGAAGAAGAAAAAGTTTGAGTTTGATTAGTGGAAGAAAGTGGCGGTTCAAAGAGCAAAGGTGGTGGGATTAGATTTGTGTTGCTAGACTGAGAAGTTGAAGGGGTCGAAGTTGGGCTTTTAATAGAGTGAGGAAATATGGTTTCATTGAAGATGACATGTCTAGTGATGATGGTTTTTCCAGAAGGTAAGAGTACTTTATAACCTTTGTAAGCAGGACTATAACCAAGAAATGTGGATGGGACTGAACGGTATTCCAACTTATGCTTATTGTAGGGTCTGATATAGGAAAAACACAAGCAACCAAAACTTTTCAGAAGAAGATAATTTGGTTTATGACCATGAATGATCTCCAATGGACTTTTAAAAGAAGTAGTTTTACTTGGGAGTCTGTTGATGAGATAACATGAAGTGACAAAAGCATCATCCCAAAAAGTTAAAGGCAATTGTGACTGAGCTAGTAAAGATAAACCCATCTCAACTATGTGCCTATGCTTTCTCTCAGCTTGACCATTTTGTTGGGGTGTATATTGGCATGAGATTCTATGGTGTATCCCTTTCTCATGAAAGAATTGTGTCATTGCCATGTACTCTCCCCCACCATCACTTTGAATACTTTTAATAGTGGTTTTAAACTGATTAGTGACAAGATTATGAAAGTGTATCAGGGCTTGTACATCATCACTTTTCTTTTTCAATAAATAAAGCCTAAGTGAACTTGCTGTATTCATCAATGAAATTTATATAATATCTGTAACCATTTCTGGAAATTTCAGGAGAAGGCCCCCACAGGTCAGTGTGAACAAGTTCAAAAGGATTTTTATAAATAGTGTTAGAGGTAGGAAAAGGAAGCTTATGAGATTTAGACAGAAGAAGGGTGAACAAAATAAAGTATCTTTTTCATTACTAGAGAATGGGACATTACAACTTGATAGAACTCTTTTAACAGTATCCATAGCACAATGACCTAGTCTTTGGTGCCAAGTGTGTAAACTGGCACTTTGATTGAGAGTATGAACAATAGGAAAAGAACTAGGTAGAGAAGTGAAAACAGGATCACAGGTAAAGGTGGAACATGAAGAATCTTTCTTGAAGCTTTGTAACTTGAAGTGGTATAAACCATTCTTAACAATCCCTTGAAGCAGTGTTTGGTGAGAAATAGGATCCTTCACAAGACAAAATGTGGGATGAAACTCAAAATATACTTTATTATCATGAGCAAATTGAGAAACACTTAGAAGATTCTTTTTAACAGATGGAACATGAAGTAAATCTTTGAGGAGAAATGGCTTATTGTGTGAGTTACTTGAAATTAAAGCATTACCAATATGAGTGATAGAAATACCTGAGCCATTTCCAAGGTGAAGTTTATTATTTCCGGCATGTTCAGTAGCACCAAGATTGAGATTACTGAGTTCGTTGGATACGTGATGTGAAGCACCAGTATCAGAAAACCAAGACGTATCATCAATCCCACCATCGGAGAAGCCATATGATCTCATTTGAGCCATATTTAGATTAGGTTGGGAGTTGAATAAGGACTGGGAATTAGCACCACCATTACTCGCACCTTGTTGAGAGTTGGTTTGAGGAGAGTAGTTAGCATCATACCTGTACCAGCACCTATCAGCCGAGTGACCAGGAATTTGACAGACTTGGCAAACAAGGTTGGACCTATTGGATCGTCCACCTCTTCCTCTGTATGGGCCACCTCTAAAATTTCTTCCTCCTCTAGAAAATCGGCCTCTCCCCCTTTGAAAACCTCTGTTATTAAAGGATTGTTGAGTAGAAGTTGTGACAGTGTTCAAGTTGGGTTGAGAGCCTTCAGTGTTCACCGTGGAAAAAGTGTTGTTCTCAAGTCTACTCTCAAAACTCAATAATAAAGAATGGACCTCACTAACTGTCCATGGTTGGATTCTTGAGGTGATTGAAACCATTACTGCATCATATTCACTTCCCAAACCTGCTATAATGTGCAGTATTTGGTCTTGCTCAGTGAGAGTTTGGCCAATAGAACTCAAGAGTTCAAAGCATTCTTTTACTCTGTTAAGATATTCTCTCATTGCAAGGTTTCCTTTCTTCAATGTCTGAAGCTTGTATTTATACTGCATGATTTTGGCAGTGGAGAGGCTGGCATGGTTGGACTCCAGAATATTCCAAATCTCCAAAGATGTGTTTGAACCAACAATTTGCACTAATATTCCTTCTGATAAGGTTGAGAGAAGCCATGAGGCTAGTAGCTGATCTTGCCTCTTCCATTGCTGATATTCTGGGTTGATTTCTTGTTTTTGGGTTGAGCTATCTTTTGTGAATTTTGCTGGGATTTGCCACTCAGGATCTATAAAATTTTCAAGACCATAACCTGAATAGTTATCAGAATTTGTTGCTTCCATACTAAATAATTGGTGTCTGTTAGCTTAATAGAAATAAGATGATGAGGGAGTGACACAACTTGGGGGAGTGACATACTTGTGTCATACTTGGTGAAGCAATAATTGAGGAACTTGTCATGATTAAACGAAAAGAAAACAAATTGGCAGCAAAGGGATATCAGAGTCAGGGCTCAAACCTGCTCTGATACCATGAAGAAAAACGTAGGTAGAATGGAATTTTACCATTTAGGATGATAATTGATAAAAGGTAGAAAGCATCAAACATGGTGAAAAGCTGAAGTAGAAAGAAATAACATTAATTGAAAAGCTATAATACAAATAGATGAAGACAACCTATATAGACTAAAATACAGATAACAGCTAATGGGATAGGGGACCACACTAAAATCATATCCTAACAAATTTGTACTAGGATAAATCTAAACTATACACTTGTCACAATCATGGGTATGTTAACACGTCGCTCAATTTTGGAAGCCCTAGAAAAGCATCATGTCGTGTGGCGACTGTCGGTCACCTCCAGCTAGGGAAGGAACATATATCGTCGAGCGCCATATCTGTCCTTCGATTTTTGAAGCCTTGGAGAAGAAATGGGCGGTGGCTGCTAGTTGTTACTTCAGATCGTTGATCTTCTCGGACTAAGGAATGAAGAATCTTGCCGGTGGCCACTCGCTAGTTGTCTTGCCGGTTTGAGGAAGGGGAGTTCGCGCCGGTGGTCTCTCGCCGGTATGTAGGAAGGGGAGTTCACGTATGTCTCTGCTAGGGCTTTGGGTGAAAGGAAAAAATTTTGAGTCCCAAATTTATACCCTCTACCTTTTTTATTAATTTTAATTTTAAAATAAAATAATAATTACAATAACAACGGAGTTACAACAACGGAACGAAATACCCGTTGTTAATGTGCATTTTTTTTCAAGCTATAGCAATGGATATTAATTTTCAGCCCTTTTTTGCCCTTATAATAATGGGTTTTTTATTCTCCGTTGTTATTCCAGCGTTGTCATTCCACAATTTTGGCATAGTGTATGCTACTTTTGGTCTTTGATACACTGAGTTGTGCACAATTAAGGTTTATATGGTTGGATACACTTAGTTGTGCACAATTAAGGTTTATATGGTTGAATACCTATTCATGTCATGGTAACCTACATAGGAGTTTTGAATTATTACGCAAATATGATTATATTTGATATTATCTATATACAGAGTTTTAAAATTTTAATGATTTAATCGTATGATGCTATAATTATTTACAATTCTGCTTACTAATATAGAGACATTTTAATGCCATAATTATTCACTGCATTTTTTTAATTATTATATACGGTGATACTTTAGGATATTACAGATTTAAACATTCAATGTAAAGATGTGAGCTCAAAAGCTTAAGAGTTGACTTCTGCTTTTGGAGAAGCTGAATTCCAAATACATTCCTTTCTGTTCTACTTTTTTTTATGAAATATGAATATATTTTTGTTATTTAGCATAGATACTTCGATTGAGGATAGAGGATCCACCAAGAAAAAAACATATGGTGTATCTTGGAGGCATTCTTGCCGGAATTATGAAGGTTTACTCTTTATACTCACTCACACCGACCCCACTTAACTCAAACAACACGATAACATGAATTTAAATATTGTTTAGACATTAGAACATAAGTTCGTCACTTGAGAAATTTCATTTCAAACTACCATGGAAATATATACATGGGAATTTAAGGAAAATATAAAGAACTAACCTCATGATCAATTAAGATCAACCTCAAAGTTTCTCAATTTCCTCCATGATGTACTTCTGTTGATTTTTTTTCCAGGAACCTTTACTTTGATGCATCCACCATTCATCTTCAAAAGGAAATAATTTTCTAAAAAGTTTGTCTCCATATCTAAATCGCCTAAAATAAAATTATAAATCATCAGATAATCCATAGATGAGTCACATAATTTTAACTATTTTTATAATATATGGGGATATATGCCTTTTAGGTTTTGAGGTAAATGTTTTCTTTGATGTATTTAGCTTAGCAATTCGAAAGCAAGCAAACGAAACATGTCATCTCTAGCTATGTGTTGGTATTTATAAATAATAGTAGTGGCAAATTAAGATTCTTTAATTCCATTGCAGAATTTTAAAGGCCAACCTGTACGAATGGAGATTATATTGCATGAATGCCTGGACAGTCATTTGTAGTACCCGAAAAGTCTTAATCTATTATTCAGATTACATGAATATGGAGGATGATTTGTAATATAAATGTATTATATGAATATTTGGAGAGTTAATGTAAATGTTGTATGTTATCTCCGCCTGTCATTATTATGTTAATTAATGTCTGAAATGTGAAATAAGGGTGAGAATGTAGTAAAGAAAAATAAGGGAGGACAAAATTGAGAAAAAATGTTTTACATTCTCAAGCCACTTTTAATATATTAGAATTAGGATAGGATTATGATATGATTATGATTCAAATAAATAAAAATTTATTAGTAAGTAGGAAATTAAGTACTAAATTATTTAAATGGAGTACTTATTATAATTTTAATTTTAAAAGAAAAAATAAAATAAAATTGTAAAATTTGTTAAATGAAAAAACAGCAATTATATATTAATAATATATATAGGGTCTTAATATTTAATTTATCATAATTAATCATTAAACTTTTATCAATCATTATCTAATTATATTTTAATTTAAATTATTCCTGAAAAATTATATTTCTAAATAATTTAATTGGTTATTAAATTTAAGCTAAAAACTAACACATAATTTACAAATTGTATATATTTTTATTCATTATTGTATACTCGCTCCATTCTATTTTAATCCGTATATATTTTTAATTTGAATGTCCCATTTTAATTTTTATATTTCTCTTTTTCTTGAAAGATTCGGTTCACAAAAAATAATTAATATATTTATATGGAAAAAAATAAAATACTAATATAATTATTCATGTTAAAAAATTAATTTAAGAAAGTCACATTAATTTAATTATGCCCAAATAAATTAATAATTCCTTATGATATATATAATTAAAAATAATAACTAAATAAGTAAATTGAGAACCTCATGTAATTAATTGAAAAAAAGAAAAGAAATAAAGAGATAATCAATAAAAAAAAGGAAAGAAAAGAAAAGAAAAGATAAGTAAAGTAGTATATGGTAGTTGGGGGAGGAGGGAAAGACAGAGGGGGGTCAAGGCTATATTTGTCATTTAAGATAAAAGTGGGCAGTTTTGGTTTTGTAAGGACGGACCGGGCATTTTTTATTATTTAGTTATAGCAGTGGGCAATTTTGATCATTCCCCATTCTATTTCAGTTGTACTAAAATTTTTAATACTCCCTCCATCCAAATATTTTTGTCCGTTTGTATAAGCACGTAAATTAGAAAGTATTTTTTTTATAATAATGCAAGGAAAGTAGGGATAAATTGATAAATATTAAGAAAAAATAAATAAAGTACTCCCGCCGAGTCAATATATTCATTTTACCATTTAGGATTGTCGACTCTTAATCTATCAATTTCCCTTTTTAGACCCATAGAACCCACCCACATACTAATACAATTAAAATATGGGACTCACACACCCCCACTTATACAACTACTAGCTTCATAAATAATAATACTCTATGCGCAAAAACCAAACAGATAAATTAATGTTGGACGAAGGGAGTAGTTAAGAATGATGAATAAAGTGTAAAAAAAAGTAAGTAAAGTTGTTGAGATAGATGAATAAAGAGTAAAAAGTAGATAAGATGTGTAGTGTATTTTTATCATTAATGCAATGTGTAAAAATACGTAGTGTTAGATTATATACTAAAAGCCTAGCTTTTGTATGAACAATGTTTTAACAATATTTGAATTGAGAATTATATGATCAAATGATTGTGTCTTATAATTTATTTATATGTTCGATGCAATAGTCCATTTACTTTATACTGTAGATAATATGTTGTGGGACAACACGTGGAAGATCATATTATCGGTTTCCTTATAAAGTATAAACAGATGCTCACAATTAAGATAGATGGGGACTCTCTATCGGGATGGTTGTAGTGTAGTTTGATATTAGCTTGTCTTGACTTTAGAATCACATTAGTGCGCTTTGTGTGTATTGAGCAAGACTACTTGAGATCGTTCGACTTGTACTGTCTATATAGGAGAACTTGATCTCAGTTATTATGGAAGTTCGTGCTCTTAATCCCTATACAATAACCTCGACACGTAGGGCAGTATTTATTTCTTTGATTCATCAATGTGTGAGATTTATATATTAAATCAACAAACTCGGTGAGTTGGGAAATAGTATTGTCTCTATGGTGTGCTGTTGATTGTAGAAGGAATCTGTGTCCGTTATAGGTTGATGATGTCCCCTTGAGGAGTTCATAAGGACTATCATGTAAACCCTGTAGGTGGAATTTATTCCGGCATGATAATGAGGTTGAGTGATACTACTCTCAGATGAGATATTAATTAATGAAGTTGTCAGTAACTTAATTAATTAATGGAAATTGTATATCTTAAACATGGGAGACTAACGGGCTCAAAATAAGGAGCCCAAAACGTAATTTTGGGATTAGAGCGGCAGTGCAGTAATAATATTTTAGTGGAATATATTATTATTATTGGACTTAAGTATAAGATTTGGGCTAAGCTTGGATACTTAAGCCCAATGGAGGCCCAACTCTAATATCTCCTCATGGTCCCTGCTGTAGCCCGTATATAAGTCGCCTCAACTTATCTGGAACCCTAATCACATGCTACATCACGTTAGAGAGGGTTAGAGAGCAGATGGAGTCAATCTCGTAGATCGTCGCCCACACGACGTCAAGATCGGACTTGGGAATACAGCAGAAGACCGGAAGGTTGTTTGCTGTTGTTGTCCCTCTATAATTTCTATAAAATCGTACATAAATTGGATTTTGATGTGTGATATACTAACGGAAAGTCATCGAAGAGAGGATCGTCTGAGCACATAGATTACTTAATTCCGACATTAGACAAGGAAGTTATGGCCATTCTCATGGGACTGCGCAGGCTGCCAGCGAGAATCCATCTTCTCCAACATACCCTAGTGAAAGATAATACGTCTCTTGTTTACTTGCTTCTGCTGCTTGTTAGAAATATATAAAACCCTAACGATTCATGCTAACCAAATGATCGAACATCAACAATTGGTATCAGAGTATCGGTTTTGTGGTGAAGCCTGAGACGTAGGGTTATGTGTGTACTGGTTGTTAGGGTTTTAGAATTTTATTTTCTTGGTGAACACCCTAACTGTACATGGCACACACTATCATCACTTGATGTCACGGCGAGCACTGGAGAGTATCACGACATTGGCTGATGGTCAGCACGGGGGCACTTAATGGCGTCGTGCTGGCGGCACTAACAACGGGGAGAATCAGCGACAACACTGATGGAGGTTTGGTGTTCTATGCAACTCAAACTGGGGGCTTGAGTGATGATTGCTGATGGTAAGGGGCTGCACTTCGATGTAGGCACGACAGCGGCAATTGAAATTGAATGGAGGGATGAGCGCCGGGAAGATGCGTGATCGGTGGCTGACTTGGAGTGCAAGACTCGATTGGGACAACACCGAGGACTGGTGGTCCAATCTTGGAGGCGCTGGTGATCATCGTACCATGTCTGGACAACTGACAGACCTGTTCATGGTGGTTCTGGCAGGCGGCAAGGCGGCGTGCTGCCGGGTGTTGCACCACCAGGCGAGCGAAGCTCCCTGAGTTGCTGAGCGTGGCGCACGGAAGGCTGCTCAGTGGTAAGCAGGCAGCTGGTGCTATTTCTGATCAAACCTGGCAGGGTTTCGATCGGGCAGGCATCGCTTCCAGCAAGTCAAACCAGCAGCTGGGGTGGGTCTCACCTATTTTTGAGTAGATGACGCTGGGCACAGGCGCGGCGCGATAGGGCTGGAATGTTAATACATGATCGCTGATGTACGACTTGAGATTGGCGCTGATACACAGCTGGCGGTGCGATCAGGCGGATCTAACCTGAGCGAGCAGGAGGGCAATCACGGCAGTATGGTGAGCAAGCAGGCAAGCGAGCTTGTGGTTGCTGGCGAACACTACAGGACGTGTTGGGCGAGGCCTTATTGCCGTGTATCTGCATGGGCATGGTGGCTCCAGTAACTGTTGTTCGGAAACTGGCAGTTTGCATGCGGTTGAGTGTTGGGTGATGTTGGACAATGGCGGGAGAAGCTGGATTGCTGGCGAGGGCACATGGTAGGCGACGGGGTGTCTTCGAGCAGGTTGTCGTGTGGTTGAACTCGCTGGTGGCTGGAGGCTAAGCGCATGGGCGGCTGGCAGCCGCTGATGGTGAGGAAACCGACCATGGACGGCGGCTGAAGCTTCCCTTGGCATCGAACAGGGACCTACTGTGGAGAAGCCACGGGCTGCTGGAGATAAACAGTGACTGAGTGTTGGGATAGGCAGATCCCCATTCATTCCTAAGGGACAAACAAAGAAGAACATAAAAAGCACAACACAAGAATTTACGTGGAAAACTCCTAAATCGGAGAAAAACCACGGACCGAGAAAATACCACTATATGAAAAATTTTACAATCACACAGAATTTCTCTCTCCCGACCCAAATCCCTGCACCCTTACAAATCTTTGACTAATTCTCACCTTTCTTCCCATTCTCACAACCGAGAATCAAAGAAAGGAATTTTAACTATAATCAAATACAAAGATTAAAGTGTACTTGATTGGTGCACTTAATATTGAGACTAGGGGCCTCCTTATATAGTCTAAGGAGCCCCTCCCCCTTTCTCTCCCACCCGATGTGGGATAGAAAAACTCCCTCTTTTAATTTGACAAAAATCCAACAATCTCCACCTTGTCAAAATAAAATAAACTTATTGTCTTTATCGACAATCATTCTCAATCCCGAGAATCCTACTCCACCATATGAGTAGACCACTTAGAATTAAACCATTCTAAGAATTTACTGCGACACATATTGAAAAACACCTGCTGATATTTATGGTGCTACTTCCAGCTCTTGGCTACCCCTGAAAATCCATCAGCCATCGATATACATCCACCACACATCCTACATCACCTGCCAAGTCAATGTCCGTGTGCACACTTGTGGACCAGCTAGTATTATTATACCTTTTTCATGACAACTGAACATGTCATAAGAATCCCCCAATAATATTAACTCAACATTCGGAACTATTGCCGCACCAGCTCCTCCTTGACCAGTAACGTCACCATTGCTCCACCTTAAGCAATTAACGTGCCATTGCTCCACCGTAATTACCGCACCATTGCTCCACCTTGAGCAAAACCCGTCTGTACCGACATGACGTCGCTGCATTTTACCGCCAAGCTACACTAGGTTTGCCTGAACCCTTTTCCTACTGAAAGTGTCCTCACTTGAAGCCGAATCTAACCTCCAGAATTCACGATGCTTTCCCCACTTGTCGGTTGACTCCACGCCATTCTTTATCAATCTAGAGCCACCCGATACCAAGTACCACATCGCCATCTTCCCCGTTGAATCGTCATTTCCCCACGCCACCAGTCATTATCGGAAAACCTGTTCCTTTCAAACCTCCTTGAGCCGACATCCATGGAAAACCCCATGCCGCTGTTAAGCCAACTCCACCACCAGGAGTCCCAGCAATTCACATTGCTGCAGGTCCAAGAACTCCACCAAAAATTGCTGTCCCGCAAATCCTACCCCTTGTCACACCACTGTCGCCACAATTCAGCGCATTTCACCGCAAGAAAGGAGATGCCACCACATCCGGCTGTTCTTCTGACCCCCGTGTGCCACTAGCTTTTCCCACTTCTTTCATGCCACCCTTAGCCTAATGAATAACCCTCTTCCTCTCATAAACTCTTTTATGATGTGGAAGGTCAGACTATGCTGCAACCACAGAGCATACTAAGAACTTTACAAGCGCCCGAACCGGGCTTACCGGGCTCTGATACCACTGTTGGGATAGGCAGATCCCCATTCATTCCTAAGGGACAAATAAAGAAGAACATAAAAAGCATAATACAAGAATTTATGTGGAAAACTCCAAAACTGGAGAAAAACCACGGACCGAGAAAATACCACTATGTGAAAAATTTTACAATCACACAGAATTTCTCTCTCCCAACCCAAATCCCTACACCCTTACAAATCTTTGACTAATTCTCACCTTTCTTCCCATTCTCACAACCGAGAATCAACGAAAAAATTTTTAACTGTAATCAAATACAAAGATTAAAGTGTACTTGATTGGTGCACTTAATATTGAGACTAGGGGCCTCCTTATATAGCCTAAGGAGCCCCTCCCCCTTTCTCTCCCACCCGATGTGGGATAGAAAAACTCCCTCTTTTAATTTGACAAAAATCCAATACTGAGTGCTTCCAGCGGGAATGTTTTCTAGCGTTTGATTCTTATTTCCCGGCAAGGAAGTCCAAGCACGGTGGAGCAAGCAATTCTTCGGCAGAAGATGCGGACCATGGTTGACGCCGACAATGGTCAGCTGGCTGCTGGATGAACCTGGCAGCTACTGCACGATATGGAGTTAGCGGGTGGATGTACCTGGCGGCTCTGGTGGCTAACGGCGTTCTGGCGTGTTGCTTCCGACGGGAGTTAGTTTTTCGATGAATGGTAAGATAGCTGGCTGGAGCTACGCCGGAACGGGTAGCACACTAGAGTTGAACTTGGCCGATGGCGTGTGAATTGTGATGGTTGGCTTGGTGCACAAGGATACTTCTTCACGTGTAAGTTATTTTCAATTGCTTGTTGACTAAGTCAACTTCTTCTTATTTATTTTATTCCTAATATATAATGGTTATAATTTTTTTTATTTGCCCATTATTATTATATATTTGGATTAGATGCATGTTCTATTTAATTTACTGCCTTATTTGTCGTAATAGGAGCATGCTAGGATGTGTATTTTATTGTGGAATATTATATGCATGTAAAACCCCTCGGTGTTAAATAATTAAGTGGGAGAAGGGATTGGTTATTAATTCCTGCAACCTTCATTACTGGTTTGTAAGTGAAGTGAATGAACTTGCGCGTCGGCATTAGGGCCTTCCTCCCCATCGGATGAGTTTATTCACGGATGACTGGTACAAACTTCATTAAATAATTATGCTTGTAATGTGATGCATATGAACTAGCGCGTTGACATAGACCTTCCTCCCTATCGGATGAGTTTATATGCGGTTCACTGGTACAAATTTATAATTGATGACTGTAGGAATTTATCCGAGCGTGTGTGTACTTCTCCATCTGTAAGGTGTTGGATTGTATTCTAAAAGCCTAGCTTTTGTATGAACAATTATAATAATTTATTTGAAATGAGAATCATTGATCAAATGATTGCATCTTGTGATGCAATAGTCCACTTACTTTATACTATAGATAATATGTTGTGCGGCAATACGCGAAAGATTATATTATCGGTTTCTTTATAAAGTATAAACAGATGCTCACAACCGAGATAGACGGGGACTCTCTATCGGGATGGTTGTAGTGTGATTTGGTATTAGCTTGTCTAGGCTATAGAATCACATTAGTGCCCTTTGTGTGTATTGAGTAGGACCGCTTGAGATCGTTCGACTTATACTGACTATATATGAGAACTTGATCTCAGTTATTATGGATGTTTGTGCTCTTAATCCCTATAAAATAACCTCGACACGTAAGGCAGTATTTATATCTTTGATTCATCAATGGGTGAGATTTAAATATTAAATCAACAAACTCAGTGAGTTGGGAAATAGTATTGTCTCTATGGTGTGCTGTTGATTGTAGAAGGAATCCATGTCTGTTATATGTTGATGATGCCCCCTTGAAGAGCTCATACGGATTATCATATAAACCCTACAGGTGGAATTTATTCCAGCATGATAATGAGGTTGAGTGGTACGTACTAGTCTCGGATTAGATATTAATTAATGGAGTTGTCAGTAACTTAATTAATTAATGGACATTGTATATCTTAAACATGGGGAGACTAACGGGCTCATAATAAGAAGGAGCCCAAAACGTAATTTTGGGATTGGATGGGTATTGCAGTAATAATATTTTAGTGGACTATATTATTATTATTGGATTTAAGTATAAGCTTTGGGCTAAGCTTGGTTACTTAAACCCAATTGAGGCCCAAATCCAATTTCTCCTCCTGGTCCCTGTTGTAGCCCATATATAAGTCATCTCAGCTTCCTGGGACCCTACTATTCGCGCCGTTTTCAACGTGTAATGAAGGGAAGGAGCAGATTGAGAAGATCCTGAGGATTGTTGCCCACACAACATCAGAATCAGACTTGGGAATACAGCAGAAGATCGGAAGGTCATTTACTGCTGCTGCTAATCATCCTCTACATCAACCCTGGTGAAAGGTAATATGATTTTACTCTTATGCTTCCGCTGCAGTAGAATCGTATGGAACCCTAACGGTTCATGTTAACCACACGATCGAATGCCAACATGTAAGGCACATAAGCTTGCGCAATGGACTTGTGGTCAAATAATGGTGTACACCTAGATGCAAATAATAAGTATCCTCTCCATCGGAGTCACTGCTTTTATTTGCATGGCCAAAGAGGAACCGATTTTTAATTATTTTGTCATGAGGTTAGGTTGACAAATGAAATTAATGGATAAAACCTTCTCTTGTAAATGTTCAGATTTGTAAACATCCACACTATCGTGGCTTGCAGACTCGCGGTGCTTGAGATGTCGGTGAATTTTATTTTTATATTGTTTTGAGGGAACCAATATAAATGGATAAAATTTGAAGATTTGATCAGTATATTTATTTATGATTCTCTTAAATTTCAAATGGTTTTATTCCATTTATTGTTAACTGAAAGAAATTATATTTGTTGGTCCAAAATAGATGATTAGAAAATAATCTTAGTTTTGAATTTTACTGCTTAGAAAAATATAAATGTGTTCTCACTAAGGATGTTCTGTGATGCCTATTAAAGTCTCTAGTGAAGAGATGAGAGGTTCATAGAAATATGATGATCTCATGTAACTCTTCGGATACTTGAGTGAGTTAGAAAGGCAAGAGGTCATGGATAAGTTAATGAATGAATTGGGAATGCTTGGAATAGAAATTGAATGGAAAACCTAGACCAATTTATTCTTCACAATTTGCATGGATGTTTTGAGCAAGTTCTACCTGAAATACGAGAGGTTGCATATGGTAGGGAAACTTTTGACAAAATATGTGGTGAAGGAAATCCATTTTCATCAAGATGTGAACAAGGTTAGTATCCTATTTATTATTTGTTAAAGCTTGATTAGCGATGGCATCTACGAACATGCGGTGTGTAGATACATGAATTACTAAAAGGGTGTAACTAAGTGATAATGAGATAATTAAGTACATGGGCAAACTACGAGAGTAGTGGCTGTTGTAGTGAGAGTTGTTTATTTATCTTAAGATAGGAATAAACTTTTGATTTTGAGATATTTTCTTTACGTATATTTTTCATAGAAAGAATTTAATTTCAGTTTCTATGCATTTACGGATGGATACTCCATTTCATTTAAATGACATGGTCATAGTGATGAAGGATGGAGCTATAATCTATTATGGTACGTTAGTGACAATTTGTGCATTCTAAAATCATGGTTCTCTCATGATGCGACAAGTAGTAATTAATAACAAGTCTTCTAATCTAATAAGAGAAAGGAACCTTCGGATATGAACTTCTCAGCTGAATGGTGTGGCGAAAAGAAGGAATAAGACTCTTATGGTAGTAATTAGATAGATGATGAATTATTTGGAATTACTAAATTCATTTTATAGGTATTCCCTAGAAACAGCATGTCGTAAGGATGCTTGTCTGTTTGTGGGATATTCTAGAAAAATGAAGGGTGATTTATTTAGTCTAAAAGATCGAAGGGTGATTGTTAAAACAAACACTAGATTTTTTAGAAAAGAACTATGTATTAAGTAATAAACTCATGTATAAATTGTTCTAAAGGAAATGAGAAGGAGAACACAAAGTATTAATACCAATTGTACAAGAGGAGATATCACAAGGTAAACTGCAACGCGTGTCACATCTGATACACAATTGCACGTAGTGTCTTTTCGTAGTGGGTGGGTTGTTCGACAACATGTAAGATATATGTTTTGGGAGAGTCGTGAGACTTGGTCCCTAGTAAACATGAATGGACCCACGGATACGACAAAGCACTACAAGATAGAAATGCAAAATCTTAGCAAAGTGCTATGAATTTTGAAATAGAATTGTTGGATTGTAAATTAAATTTGGGAGCTTGTAAGACCACTAAATGGTGTAAAAGACATTGGCAGTGGTCATACGAAATAAAAGAGGATCATAGAATAAGGTGAAAACCTTGGAAACAAGCTTGTTGCGAAAGGTATAATCAGAAAGAAAGGGTTCGATTATGAGAAAACCTATTTGTCGATAGCTATGCATATATTGATCCGAATTCTTTTTGTTGCTACTCATATGAAATATGAGCAAATAGATGTCAAGACAGCTTTCCTGATTGGAAGTCTCGAGGAAAACATCTATGTGAAGCATTCAGATGGATTCACTGAAAAGGACTAAGAGCATTTTGGGTGTAAGCTTTAAATTGTCCATCAATGGACTAAAGCAAGCTTTAAACTCAAATTAAATCTGTTTTGATGAGGAAATCCAGTGATATAGATTTAATCAATGTTCGGATGGGTCTTGTGTATTGAAAAGAGTGACGGAAACGTGGTGGTATGTTTTGTACTATATGTAGATAGTATCTTGCTCATTGGAGACAATAAAAGAGTATTGTTGGGCGTATGGGTATGGTTGATAAAGCAGTATGACATGAAGGACTTAAGAGAAGCCGGATATATCCTTGCAATCATGGTGTTCACAAGATAGGATATTGTTCTTGTCTTAAGATTCACTTGTTTTAGCATGTGATTGTATTTAAGGAATTGTGTCTTAAGACACAAAAGAAAATAAAGGAGATAATAGTGGTTCCTTATGCTTCGGCGAATAAGGAAGCTTAATCTTGGGAATGCTATGCATGAGTTTGGATATCTATTTTGCCAATGGCTTGAATAGTGGGTATCAACATACCCGGAACAAGAATGATGAACTGCGGTAAGACATATTTGAAGTGCCTGAGAAGGAGTGGACATTATATGTAGACTTATTGGGCAGATTCACTGCTTCTTGTGGATTACGTGGATTCGAATTTTTCTAAATCATGTAGGACGGCAGTAAATCCACCTCAAGGTTATGTATTTAATTTAGGAAGTAGAGTCATAATGTGGAGGAGTATTATATAGAAATATATTTCAGACTCCAGACTCCATTATGGAAAGATGATAAAGTGGAGCCTATCAGGCATCTAAAGTATCTGTATGACTCTAGAAACTTCATGATGAACTTGAAAGTGATCCTGAGTTTGCCCAAGGTTATCACAATTTATTATGATGATAATGGTGCAGTTTTAAACTTAAAGGAACCACGAGTTCATAAGACAATTAAACATATGGAGCGCTAGTACCACCTGTTACGAGAAATCGTATGATGAGGGAAAAGTTGTCGTCGCCTAGATTACATCGGACGATAATCAAGTAAATCCTTTTACAATGACCTTAAGGCGAGAGCTTTTGATGGTCGTGAAGTGGGAGTGGGAATCTGATGTATGACGGAAGACATGACAGCATATCCTTTTAGTATAAGTGGGAGATTGTTAGATTGTATACTAAAAGCCTAGCTTTTGTATGAACAATATTTTAATAATATTTGAATTGAGAATCATATAATTGTGTCTTATAATTTATTTATATGTTCGATGCAATAGTCCATTTACTTTACACTGTAGATAATATGTTGTGCGAAAACACGCGGAAGATCATATTATCGGTTTCCTTATATATAAGCAGATGCTCACAATCGAGATAGACGAGGACTCTCTATTGGGAAGGTTGTAATGTGGTTTGGTATTAGCTTGTCTTGGCTATAGAATCACATTAGTACGCTTTGTGTGTATTGAGCAAGACCACTTGAGATCGTTCGACTTGTACTGTCTATATAGGAGAACTTGATCTCAATTGTTATGGAAGTTCGTGCTCTTAATCCCTATATAATAACCTCGACACGTAGGGCAATATGTATTTCTTTGATTCATTTATATATTAAATCAACAAACTCGGTGAGTTGGGAAATAGTATTGTCTCTATGGTGTGCTGTTGATTGTAGAAGGAATCTGTGTCCATTATAGGTTGATGATGTCCCCTTGAGGAGCTCATAAGGATTATCATGTAAATCCTACAGGTGGAATTTATTCCGGCATGATAATGAGGTTGAGTGGTACTACTCTCAGATGAGATATTAATTAATGGAGTTGTTAGTAACTTAATTAATTAATGGACATTGTATATCTCAAACATGGGGAGACTAACAGGCTCATAAAAAGGAGCCCAAAACGTAATTTTTGTATTGGAGCGGCAGTGCAGTAATAATATTTTAGTGGAATATATTATTATTATTGGACTTAAGTATAAGATTTGGGCTAAGCTTGGATACTTAAGCCCAATGGAGGCCCAACTCTAATATCTCCTCATGGTCCCTGCTGTAGCCTGTATATAAGTCACCTCAACTTATCTGAAACCCTAATCATATGCTACATCACGTTAGAGAGGGTTAGAGAGCAGATTGAGTCGATCTCGTAGATAGTCTCCCACACGACGTCGAGATCGGACTTGGGAATACAGCAGAAGACCGGAAGGTTGTTTGCTGCTGCTGTCTGCCACCTTCTATAATTTCTATAAAATCGTACAGAAATCAAATTTCGATACGTGATATACTTACGGAAAGCCATCGTAGAGAGGATCGTCTGAGCGCATAGTTCACTCAATTCTGACTTTAGACGAGGAAGTTATGGCCATTCTCGTGGGACTGCAGAGGCTGTAGGCGAGAATTCATCTTCTCCAACATACCCTGGTGAAAGGTAATACGTTTCTTGTTTACTTGCTTCCGCTGCTTCTTAAAAATAGGGGGTGGGTAAATACAGCATACCAAAAATACCGATATCGTACTGATACCGTACCGAAATTTTAGGTACAATGTTTCTCATACCGATGCCGATACCAAAATATCGGTATACCGATAATTCGGCAAACCGAAATTTCAGTATCTTAGAATGTATAACCGTTACCAAACCGTAATTTATACCATGCTGATTTTTTGGTATATATCGCGTCATACCGAAATTTTATTACACGTCGAAAATTCAATACACTATGTCCTACTCAATATTATTGATATACCGAAACATATCAAAAACTAAATTTTAAACTATAAATAAAATTCACATAATTTTTTTCAAAATCTGCCAAATCCTGTTTAACTCTAAGATAAACTAGCAGTATATCATATTCATGGAAAACAAAAAAAATACTAGGGTCACAGTTTGTAGACTTGGACAACAATAACGATCCTTAATTTTTAGAAAGAGATCCAGGAGTACAACAGTAAAAAAACCCTAGAAAATGTAAATCTTAAATTAAACCTATCCTTAATCGGGAACAATTAAGGGGAGGTAGAGAAAGATGAGAAGAAAGGAATTGTTCGAGGAGTGGCACAACAGTGACGGCGACGAGAGAATGGATTAGCTGTGGAAGGCGTACGAGGCGGATTCCACGAAGAGCGAGAAGAAGACGGCAAGATTGATTACAGTAGAGTGAAGAAGTTTGGAAGAGGCGGAAGAGATTATAGTTGGTGTTCGATGTTTGGATGAAGAGGAGCGAAGAACTGTTGCAGCAGTGACAATTGGGAATTTGAGAACCTGTTATGAATTACCACAGTGGCAGTATGCACGCCTAAACCTAATAAGTGTGTGTGGGATTAGGTTAAATGTTAAATGGGCAGGCAAGTTAAATGGGCAGGCAAGTTAAATGGGCTAGGCCCTATTGAAAATATAATTTTTGGACTCAATTACTTGGGCCTTAACTAAAATTATAAATATAAAAATAAAATAATATAATATATATAATTTTTTCGGTATACCGAAATACCAAAAATTTAAATCGATAGATACCGATACCGAACCGATATTTTCAGTACGGCGATTATACCGTACTAAAAATTTCGGTATACCTAAATTTTGATATTTTTTGATATTTTTCGATACGATAAGCTCGGCATACCAAGTTTTTGGTATTTTTCCCCACCCATAGTTAGAAACGTATGGAACCCTAATGGTTCACGCTAACCAAACGATCGAACGCCAACACGTATCACACCCCAAAATGAAAAATTGGTAAAAATACCTGGGACTAGGAGAGTAATAATAATTAGGGAGAAATTTTAAAATACCCAAAATCCAAAGTTTTAAATTAATACCAACACTTTTTCTCTCTCCTTTGAATAGTAACTTTTGTAGACTTTAATGCCCTGTATCATTAACCTTGTCGGCTACCATTATGGTGGCCTACACAGCTACCAGCATAGCATCCTTGTCGTTTATACTCATTTTAACTCAATTTTGACATTTTCCTTTTCCTCAAAGTAAACATAGTCCATTACGACCATATTAGGCCCAACATGCTTCCGTACATTAATTAAACACCATTAATCTCATAATCAACTTGCTTAAAACAGTAACAGTACTACCTTCTTTGACCATCAATCCAATGGGTATCCGGGAGGTTTTACAGCTGCTCCTCACAGCCAACCACTCACTCCCTCAGTATGATAGTTCAATCTCGTTCTTTCAGCGGACCTCAACACAACCCTAGTTCGTTTTCTACAGCGGGTGTACAGGATGCTGCTACTGTTTCTCGTCCAAAAAAAAGAGAATAAGGTTGCAGAATATAATGGAAGGTTACATACTTCAGGAAGTAGCCCAAAATTATTTATTTATGGAATAAAAATATTATTACACGCTCATACTACTTAAACAAGATGAGAAGACTTTTCTAGCTATCTATGGTAGCTGAAACAGAAACATTCGTACAAGCAAAGAAAGGAAATTACATTGTTTATTGAATGAGAGAAAACAGAGGGGAATGGTTGATGCCTTTTGCTTCCTCAAAACCCTTATTTATAGAGGCTTTTGGACTTAAAATCCAAATTTCAAAGCCTCTTAATTATTTGTGACATCATTGCTTACGTTACCATACTTGGATCAACGCTTACGTCACCTACATTAGATACCAACTTTAGCAGCTGGTTGGTTCCTTTTCTGCCTCGGATGCTTTTTATGGGCCCTCTTTTTTGTTGATCACATGCACCTTACCCTTTTCAAAAAGTCATTTGGCTCTTACTTTTTTAAAGAGTCATATTTGTCTTCCTTGGTGCCTAAAAATTCTCCTGGCTCTTGGTTGTTCTGAAGAGATTTTACCCTCTTCTTTCCATGTGTCTCCTTTGCTTGAGGGAGTTCAGCAATTCTGATTCCTCCTATGCTTGTCTTACTCCTTTTCCAAATTCTAGTTCCATTTGGAAGGAGCTGCTCGAGCATATCTTGTTTGTCCATTGTCCAAAGTGGGCCATGTTACAGTATTTCCGATGGATTTGTTTACTCCTCAATATCATATTTTTCCAATGAAGGGGTCTCGTTTTTCTTCGACAACCTTCTCAGCAAATTTTGCCTTCTTTCCTGTTAAAGTGTTCAACAGAAAAGACCATTTATGGACATGTGTTCGAACTTGAAGGGGAACTTCACCTGAACCATTTCCTGAATGCAGACATACAAACCCTCCGCTCTTCGTGTAGAGATTTGTTCTTCAGAAAATATAGAAACCAAGAACGATTCCTTTCTAGAAGACACTTTTTACTTTGTTTGATGCTGAAATATTGGGTCTTCTTAGCTTAATGAAGTGAAAGGCCTCGTGGTTGCCTTTCCCGATTTGTTCTAGAGCTGCACTAGTGAAGTAGAGCTTCAATATCTCTCCTTGGATAGAGTTGGGTTATTTTCCCATGCCTTAAAAACTGTTATCCCCAGTCATTTTGGCAGTTTTGAAAGCTCTGGGAAACTTGGCGCAACAGTACATATTGAAGTCAGCGCCCCAAAATCATACCATTGCTTTACATCATTTGGATTTGATCCTTCTTGCACCCAAACTTGGGGATACTCCCAATATATATCCACCCGGTATTTCTCCGATCAGATTCCTTGTCTGGTATTTAATTTCTCCCAGATGGCCAGGTACTCCTACCAATAAGAAAAAATTAGCTAAGTTAATATCAACCTTAGCAGTGCCCGTCATCGGCCTAAGATTGATCTCTCCCTATTTGAACCCAGAGGTGCTTGGTTGACTCGATGGCTCAATTTGTGACTCAATAGTCTTGATTTTTTCTTCAACCAATTCCTCCTTCGGAGGTTCCAATCTAGAACTCGTGACAGGGTATTTGAATACCCTACTTCGGGTTTAGAGCCCCGTTCTCTACTGCTCTTCTTTTGTCGATTGCTATTGCTATCAACAGCCTAGAGAATGGCTCTCATAGTGACTCGAATAGACTCGCATTATTGCGAATACAATCTCATATGCAATTAGACGCTTTGGTCCGATCACTTTCTTATATTCTTCCAGTACGCGTTGCATTGAGTGCTAGATTTTCGAATTTCCTTTGGAGCAACTCAAGATTGTCTATCAGGTGCCTAGAAATAGTCGGGATGGAGTCTATTTCAGCTACCTACATCTCTCGTCAGGAATTCTACCAAAACATTATCAATAGATGTAATAATGACAATATTAAAATCATAATATTGACATTCTAATTGCCACTTTAAAAGTCAAGCATTTTCTGGTTTAGATTCAATTTTATTTTTCAAAAAGGATTTGATACTTGTTTTTATCAATTTTAAGGATAAATTTCTTCGCGAAAAGAAATAGCGGCCATTTTTTGAACGCCTTCCGAACCGCAAAGAACTTCTTTTCATTGATGTGCCATCTCTTTGCCTCATTCTCTACAAAGAGTCAGCTGCAGTATCTGCATGGCACCTCTCCTTCCGTGTGGACTTAGTTAGAACTGCTGCCCACCAATAGTCACTGGAATCTGTATATAGTACCAGTTCATTCTCGTCGTTTGGAATAGCTAACTTTGGGAGTTTTTTGCAAACCTCCTTCAGTTGTTTAACCATCACTCGATATGATTCCTCCCATTTGAATTCAACATCTTTCTTTAGTAGACGACTGAACACCTTCCTGTATTGTGCTAAATTGTTATGAATATTCCAGCAAAGTTGACAACTCCTAAGAAACTTTGGAGTTGTTTCTTGTCCTTGAGATTTTCAGGAAACCCTTGAACATTTTCTACAATGTGTGGTTGCAGAATAATTCTGCACTCATCAATCTCTATTCCAAGAAACTCGATCTGCCTGTTTGTAATAACTGTCTTTTTTTTCAGAAAGTTTTAATCCTTCCTTGTGATATACTTCTGAAAAGACTTCCATATGCGCCAAATGCTCCTTCATGTTCTTTGAGGCTATAAGGATATCATCTACATAAACAAACATAAATTAGAAATAATCTTTGAAAAGATTATTGATGAGAGTGAAAATAAGCGTGTTTTATTGTCCAATTTAACACCTTCTTGGTGGAAATTATTGTTATATATTAGCACAAGTGTTTTATATTTATTATATGTGAGATAAAGGTTCACTTGAGGTGTTTTATTGTGGTTTAGGTGGAAAAATGATTAAAAGTGCAAAGTTGGAGAAAAGGTGCAACTTGTGCAAGAATGCTAAAAACGCACATCCAACTTTCATAATTTTTCTGTGTTCTTGTGGAGCTCAAAACTGGTATTTTGATATATGGTTAGAAATACACTGAAGAGACGGTCGTTTTGGTATAAAGAACACCCCATTCGGAGTCCGAACGAGGAAGTTATGAGCAAAGTGGTGATGTCGCGCGAGCTGTGCCGAACAGAATTGCTGTGCTACTTTCCATGGCTTGTTACACATTCAAATGGTGAATTTTATTTGATTTATTTATATGGATAGAAATCCAAGGAATTGAGAATCGCGTGAGCGCAAAAATCACTCAATTCGGAGGTCGGATGTGAAAGTTATACGCGAAACAGTGAGACTGTCATGGTCGAACCGGTCGGAATCAACTTGCGCAGTCTCACCGTTTCGCGTATAACTTTCACATCCGACCTCTGAATTGAGTGATTTTTGCGCTCACGCGATCCTCTCTTCCTTGGATTTATATCCATATAAAGAAATCAAAGAAAATTTACCATTTGAATGTGTAACAAGCCATGAAATGTAGCACAGCAATTCTGTTTGGCACAGCTCGCGCGATGTCACCACTTTGCTCATAACTTCCTCGTTCGGACTCCGAATGGGGTGTTATTTATGCCAAAACGACTCTCTCTTCAGTTTCTTTACAACCATGTATCACAATACCATTTTTGAGCTCCAAAAGAACACAAAAAAATTATGAAAGTTGGATGTGCGTTTTCAGCATTCTTGCACAAGTTGAACCTTTTCTCCAACTTTACACTTTTAATCATTTTTTCACCTAAAACACAATAAAACACCTCAAGTGCATCTTTATCTCACATATAATAAATATAAAACACTTGTACTAATATATAACAATAATTTCCATCAAAAAGGTGTTGAATTGGACAATAAAACACGCTTATTTTCACTCTCATCAATTATCCATCTTCTTCTGATATATCTAAGGTGCGTTTGCCAAGCCCATAGGCATGACATTCAAGATATAATGGCCTTGTGGTGTGGAGAAGGCTGTAAACTTCTTGCTCCCTTCTTCTATCATAATCTGGTAAAACCCAGATGTGCAATCGAACTTTGAGAATACCTTGGCGTTCTTGATACAGTTGACCAAGTGTTCCCTACTTGGTATGTAGTATCCATCGAACTCCAAGATGTTGTTGATCCCTTTGTGGTTGATCACAAGTCTTGGCTTTCCTTGACTTCTCTGTGATTTATAACCAGAAATCCTGGACTGTTGCAAGGAGATACTCCTAGTGATATCAACTTAAGTACAAGATGTTCGTTAAGTATTTGTTGCATATCCTTCTGATCCTCTTGGTTCATCAGGACAGGCTTGTATCTCACGAACTCATGCTCATTTCCTTCTTTCACTTTGAGCGAGGCCTTAAGTTCATTTTTATCCCACCACGCTAGAGGATCCTCATTGAAATTCCTTCGTATCTTCTTTTTGACGTCTGCCAGGGATGTTTGTTCCTCAATTGTGACGTCTCTCTGTAGGTTTTCTCTCAAACTTGCTTTGAGAAGGTGGATTGTATTTTTCTTTAGTTTCTCTATCTTCCATCCTCCTCTAGTCTCGATTCTCATTTGAAGGACCGATTCGCCATATCTCCTTCGATCATTCATCTTTGGATGACTAAATTTTCCTTCATCATCACCATGCTTGCTGCGAAATTGGATTGGCATTTTCTATGAAATTCATTATGCAGTCTTTGTGCGATGATCTTATGTTCACAATGGGTTGTAAAAGTAAGCCTTCTTATTGCGTTTTCTTGGGTAAAATGCTTGAATGTCTATAGAAAATTGTTTCCTAACTGAATATCTATTCCGGTATCATGAAAAAATATATTGGAGGGGTTTTCACCTTGAACCATGGGGTACGATCCACTCCTGCGATCATGATTTCCACTTGCTTGATCCCTCTTTTAAGGATTAACACCCTTTGTGAGAAATCCTTTCCTAGCACAATTGACAAATCTTCGCCAGAGCCCTTAGGAAAGACTCCTTCCTTTGCTGTGTAGATACTAGCTGCTGAATTAATATATGCCACAAAATATTCTGCATGGTATTCTTTATATACCATCCCGATGGTGATATATATCGAGAATAGACTTGTGGCCATGGGTAGATCAGAGCCTTGTAAAGAGCCTACTGAACCTTATATCTTTTTCTTTGACAGTGAATTTCATTCCATCTTGTAATCTTTCCCGAGGTTTGTGATCCTCGAGAAACTCTAGTCCCAGCAGTAGTTGCTCTGGGAACCTTCCTGCTACTCCTTCAATTACAAGCTGAAGTTCTCCGAGTTTCAGCTGTCCTCAATATCTCCTAGTTGTTGGTTGTTGGAGATAATATAAGACATCACGAGGAATAGTTTTCTCCTTTTTAGTAATGTCAAATATTACTTCGACTCCTCTCTATCCTTTTTGGCATTTTCGTTCACCTGAGGTCGTGAACTTTTTTGGTTCCTGGATTACCTCCACGATCGGCTTCCTTCCCCATTTTTCACTAATCATTCTATCTTCTCAAAAGAAAATTCTACTTTGCTCGAATCTGAGGTTGTCTTGCCTATTCCAGACTGGCCTATCTCTGATTCATAAATCCATGTCGTGGATTGGCGGTAATTCCATAATTTCTAGCCTAGTTGCGTATGCAACTTTGTCGAACACTTCTGGTACCTCAATATATTCCTTCATTTGGAATAAATCCAAATGATGGGTGTTAGACAGAGCATAAGAGATACTATAGGCGATAGAGTAAGGCATATTCCCTTCTTTCATCAAGTCTTTTTTTTTTAAAATCTTGATGAAGAGTGAGTGCCCTATTGAAATCTTGGTCCACCAGATTGTAGGCGATTCTTGGATAAATGTAGGATGCCACATTCCATGCGTACACTTTTCCCGAGAGTCCTCCAAGGCATTAATCTCTCATATTCTTAATCATTTTATCAAAGATAGCGATATCGACTGGTGTATTGATTCCTTCTTTAAACGTTGCTTTGATGAGGATTCGAATGACTCCGATATGGACCCAAGACATAGTCTTAGATACTTCTTCCTGGAGCTTACTAAGTTTCCTCTTGATCTCCTCATAAGGATTTAATTGTATTTCTATCATATTTCCCGTAAGCTCTATAGGGATGGTAATTTCCCCTTCAGTCACCTTATATATGATGTTATGCTTTCTCTTTTTGAAGCTGATGTATTGCTCTAATCGCCCCATGGTGAATCTATCGAATAGATTGAGTCTTAGATTTCCTTTCATGATTCTCATAAGGGTCTTATGAGAGACGGATGTCTAGGAAAAGAATCCAGACATGTTCTCTTGCATCTCTTGTCTGAAGTTTTCTTCACTCCGACTCATCTTCGGAAGACTCGTCTTGGCTAAGGAATTCTTCTTCGTAGATGCTTTTATCTGAGGGTATATCTTTAAATTGATATACCTGCACTAGATCTTTGATGAAATAGCTTCCTCCAATTCTGAAATTGTTTTGAACTATCGTATTCCTCTTTTCTGGTTATTTGGGCAATCTGGTGAGATATGTCCTCTTGCTCCACAAGTGTAGCAGTTACAATCCTTGAATCTTTCGTTGGCTCGTGTAGCTGCTCTTTGGAACGTCTTTTTTGTGGGAGTTCTCCATGTACTCCTCTGGTTTGATCCTGAGAATGAGGCTTGACTTCTTGAACTCCATCTTGATGGTCCAGATCTTTGCCTTGATTTATAACTTCGGGCCTTCTGTTTAGACCAAAAGGATCTTGGTCTTCTGGACCTCCATCCTCCGTTACGTTGAGTGTAAGGATGATTTTACTTTATCCTTTTTCTGCTTCCTTGGACTCCTTCCAATGATGGTTGGAAGATCGTTACTCTTGCAGCATAAAAGTACCATTTTGTTGATTCCCCTTAATCTTTTGTAGTTTTTGTGTAGTGATGCTTGATGACACCACTCCGCAATCTTAACTTTGTGGAAGGATATTCTTTGCGCTATTGAATCCAGCTCACATGGTTCATATTCTTTGATTAGGATTTCTCTCCATGGGCTAGGAATCTTGGCAAATAATAGGTGGAATACTTCTTCCTCCTTGATCTTTGATTTCTATCTATACTCTGTGAAGAGCTTGATGTACTCATCTACATGGCAGATGTCAAGTAGTTCTAGGCTGTATAGAGCATTCATATACTTCTTCTTCTTTTCTTCTTCCATTCATTCGAAGTATCCTACTCCAATGAAATGGATCTTGAAAATCTTGGCCATATGATCAACAATGTTGCCAAGGTCTTCTCCTTCCATTGTCTCCTTCTTAACTTCGTCTGAGAGTTCATCCCAAGCATACTTTACTGATCCTTCTAGGCTCATAGTTAGGAATCTTATGAACCCTTCTTTATCTAACTCAAGTGCACCTCCTGCAATCTTCATTGCATTAGTCCACTCGTCGATCAAAGTTTCTATGTTCTTAAAGTCCAGAGTATCGAGGTTTAGGATCAACTCGTAAGGATTTATCGGTTCAAGGTAAGACCGACCATATGGGGTGTTGTGTAGACTGGATCATCGGACTCGACTCGCTCTTGTTGACAATCCCATCACTTTTATCTTTTAGTTTCCATGTCATTGGGATGTCTCTTCTTGTCTCCTTCATGGATTCCATGTGATCTAGAAGTTCCTTCATTTTGGCTCGGCTCACGCTGTGTCCAGGGAGCATGCGACTGGTGTTGGGAACTTTATGTTTCTCCAACATTTGTCTTTAGATCTACAATTGATAGTCCTTGGAAGGACTCATATAGATCTTGTAGATCTTTAAGATTCGCTCTTTCCATCCGGAGATGTGGATTCTCCTCAAAGGATAGCGATCATCTTCTCACCCTTGTCTTTGACCTTATGACCTTCATCGTCTTTCCCTTTTGATGTAAAAGGGGTTCTATTCCGAAGGTTGGTGGTAACTGATACGCGTTTTCTTTGCACGCAAAATTAATCCGCAAGTATTATGGATATTAGTTGCAGCTTAAGCAATCGACCAAGTGATTATCGAACCCAAAGGACGGCGTATTTGATGAGAGTGAAAATAAGCATGTTTTAGTGTCCAATTGAACACCTTTTTTATGGAAATTATTGTTATATATTAGCACAAGTATCTTATATTCAATATATATGAGAAAAATGTGCGTTTGAGGTGTTTTATTATTTTTTAGGTGGAAAAATGATCAAAAGTGCAAAGTTGGAGAAAATGTGCAATTTGTGCAAGAATGCAAAAAAATGCACGTCAAACTTGTGTAATTATTCGGTATTATTGTGGAGCTCTGAACTAGAAGTGTGATTCATGATTGGAAAGACACTGAAGAGAGGGTCGTTTTGATATAAATAACACCTCAATTGGATTCCAAACGAGAAAGTTATGATCGAAATGGTGACGTCGTTCAAGCTATTTTTACTCAGCACGACTGTTCCACTTTACATGACTTGTTACAACTTCATATATTAGATTTTTGGTGATTTCTTTATATTCAGAGAAAGCCAAAAAGAAGAGAATCACGTGAGTGCAAGAATTAATCAAATCGGAGGTCGGACGAGGAAGTTATGCTCAGAATCGTGAAGTCGCGCAGCTGTGAGCGAGAATTTCCGAGAATTTTTTTGAAAATTACCTTATTTATCTCTTTATCACATAATCCTCTATGATTCACCCATATCTTTTATTTCCTTATTCCATTCCCACACCTATTTATAAGAAGAGCCTACAAGTATAAAAAGGGGTGTAGATCACATTATTAGAGATCATAAATCATAGAGAGATTAGGGAGGGATACAACACAGCACATCCATCCTACACCCCACTAGGGGGGATCATCCCCAAACCATCATCCACGTCCTTGATGAGCGTTTTCTCAACACACAATTAATCCCCAAGTATGAAGGATATCAATTGTAGTTTCGAAAGGTGACCAAGTGAATATCGAACCCAAGGGACGGCGTATTATCAATTAAATTATTATCTAAATTAATTAAGACAAAGCAATAAGAGTTTGATGTTTGATTATAACTAAAATACTGAATTAAATAACAAATTAAATAAACTATCACTCGAAGAATACGTAGGTGGATCAAGTAGGAGAATAGGTAGCTCTAGGATAATCCAGTTTTACTCATTAACTTCCCTTCCATGTGTCAATGTCCGACTCTGCCTTGTGGAATATGGACGCATCACTAAACCATGCAAATCTACTCTATAGACACAAGTAAATATGCGTGTAACACGTGTATATAATCTCGGAGCAAGAGATATAATTTCACCCCCCTTTCTAGGTACTATCAGTATCAATTATTTCCCCCTAGGATTGGTACTCTAACCTGATATGATCTCCCTTTATAGGTACTATGAAATTATCCTCTTTATCCTACTTATTAACCCGAATTCAATTCAATTAATAAGTATTCATATATGATAATTCTAATGAAGCTTCGGAGTCCCCTCACTTAGAATCATAACATGGAATCCTGTTCAGCGGTGAACGCACTCAATCTACAACCAAGATATATATTCAGACTCTATATACCAATTGAAGATGCACAAAACGACCGTGAATATGGATTAAGAAAGCACAATCATATATAAAATAAACCACGAGTAGTGTTGTACGGAGTGTATACATGGAAGTTCAATTAACTAGATAAAACCTTCAAACTCCTAAATCTACCAAAAAGGCTCTAGCCCATGATGTTTCGAAGAACAATCATGGGTGTTGGATTGATCTTACCCGGATGTCCGGAAAATACAAGATAAATTAGGAAACGAATAAACCCTTGATATGGAGTCTTCATGCCCTTCTCCATCTTGAATCCTCCTCTTGGTTCTCCTCTTGATTCCACAAACGAATCTTCAAAGTGATGGATGGATGGAGGAAAGGAAGTGGATGATGGATGGGGGGTGATCCCCCCTTGTGGGGTGTTGTATGGTTGTGGCCTCTCCTCGGTGATTGGTGACGTTTTCTTGACTGCATGAGCCTCCTTTTATACTTGTAATCACGTCTCTAGGGCTTGGAATGGGCTTTTCAAGTGATCCCACGCGTTTTGGCCTCGAAAATACGTAAGTTCCCGCACGTAGGTTCGACCTCGTCAAACAGGTCGAACCTCTCCCTCTTTGGTCGAACCACAGGTCGAACCCTGCTACTGGATTTGCGCAGTCTCTCCGTTTCGCGTATAACTTTCACTTCCGACCTCCGAATTGAGTGATTTTTGTGCTCACGCGATCCTCTCTTCCTTGGCTTTCTATCCATATAAAGAAATCACAAGAACTTCAAGATTTGAATATGTAACAGGCCATGGAAAGTAGCACTGTAATTCTGTTCGGCACAGCTCGCGCGGCGTCACCACTTTGCTCATAACTTCCTCGTTCGGACTCCGAATGGGATGTTCTTTACGCCAAAACGACCCTCTCTTCAGTGGCTTTCCAACCATATATCACAACAACAGTTTCGAGCTCCACATCAATACAGAATAATTACACAAGTTCGACGTGCGTTTATTAGCATTCTTGCACAAATTGCACCTTTTCTCAAACTTGGCTCTTTTCATCCTTTTTCCACCTAAAACACAACAAAACACCTCAAGTGCACCTTTTTCTCACATATAATGAATATAAGACATTTGTGCTCATATAAGACTACAATATCAATCAAAAAGGTGTTAAATTGGACACTAAAATACGCTTATTTTCACTCTCATCAAACCCCCAAACTTACCCGTTGCTCGTCCCGAGGCAACAAAATAAAGATAAAGAGAAAGAGTAAGAAAATTAGAGGGGAAACAAGGACTATGACCAATACCCCATTCAAAATACAATTGTCATCAACTTAGGTCATGCAACTCTTATCACGTGTAATAATCAATTCAAAGCATACAAGTTAAGACAATCACCACCAATTCAAATGCTCCATTGACATGTTCTCACGGAAAGTATATATCACTCACACTCAAGTGTAAAAGATGTACACTTATGGGCTAAGGTGTTTACGCTCAGATTCAATTCAAGTGCATGCGTAACCATAAGCTTGCCAAAAGTCTCAAACTCTCCACTACTAAAAGTATGATTCGACAATGGGATCAAAAAGGACTTTTCTTTTGGATGTAATGTTGGCTCTTTGGTTAAGGTAGGAAATATATGGACAATGTGACTCAAATAGTGGAGAACTAAAGCTGATTGATCACTTCAACTTTCATCCTCTCTTCCTTTTCAATGCAGACGATTTTCATTCCTTCTTCACCTTCAAGCACAATTATTTTTCTTTTCTCAAGCTCATCCGTTTTTTCCTTCTCTTTTTTTGCTTTTTCTCTTGAGGTACCAGTTTTGGGCACTACCTCACGCATCCTCCATAGGGTACTAGATTTAAGCACTACCCTAGGGTATTTGATTCAATGGAGTACTAGATTTAAGCACTACTTCATGCTTCTCCTTAAATGCATTATCAAAATCCATCACTAATTCAATACCAATTTCATTCCTTCCCAAGCTGTTCGTTATCAAGCTCTATCAACACACTTTGAAAAGCCATTAATTCTCCACTAATAAGACAATCAAGGCTCAAAAAATTCAGATGCTCAAAGTGGTTATCTTCGTAGGCTGCCAAAGAATGAGGTTTTTAGGCTCAACGGGGCTAACTACGGATAAACAATCATATGGTATAGGGAATTATTTGGCTAAGTGACTTATAAATTCAAAGATGGCCTAAAATCATCTCCCATTATCTATCACACATGTAGTTTCAAGTAAGACAAGAGGCAAGTTCTAGAATACACACACAAGAACGATACTCACCAGAAAGAAATATCATGTGATTATGTAACATGATCAACAAGGCTCAAAATCTCACATGAGTTTTAACAAGTAACAGAGCACTTTTCATGGTAAGCAATATCCCACAAGTACACATAGAACTTCATATCACAATATAACTCAAGTACACTTCCTTCATCAATTTCAAGAGCATATGAATTTCAGCACAATTTAAACAATTTAAGCTCACATGGATCACCAAAAATATAAACTCAATCCTTTCACTCCTATGAATTAAAAGCACATATAAAAATTAGAAAAAGAAACGAGGGCACCTGATTTTTCTTCAACGTCTGCACGAGCTCCTCGAGTCAAAGCCTCAATGTAGAACTCGTCTTGCCACCTAGTTACCCTTTTCTATCATCAAAGCTCAAGCATACTCATCATCACAGGATTCATCAATAATAAAATAGGAGAACTATACGAAAGAATTAATTGACTATGTAATCGACTCCACACACTAGAAACACCACTGAACACTAGGCAAATTGCAAAAAATCGACACATCAAAACCGATTAAAGTTTCAACATACCGCAAAAAAATCAACTCCCCTAGCAAACATTACAAAGAAAAGATTATACTCTTGGTGCTTTAATGAGGTAATAACATCACACCCCCCCCAAACTTAGTAAAAACGTAAGTCGAAACTAAGTTTGAAAAGAGATGTAATTGCCGAATAGGAAGCACCTCAAATATAAAAATTTCTTAATCACACGAAAGAAATAAAGCAATAAAACGGAAGGGCAAGCCCCCAACAGGCGCTCATGTTTAACGTCGAAGAGTCACGACGGATTACCACTTTGAAGACTACTTGATTAGAGGACGGTCTCCTCGCATCCTCACCTTCAAATACTTTCTTTCCCTCTTCTTGTCTACACTCAACACCTCACCTTTCTTGGTCACAAGTATATGATCATTGAAATTTCCTTTCTCCCATAGCTGTCTAGACACCCCCTTGTCAATCTTCCACTTAAATTCAGAATCACCTGTCTTAGAAAAATCAAGATTAAACAAGTTAGAAACCATATCAATGCTCTTGCACGATTGAGTCTCCATGGGCATCTTCATTGCATGATCAAGAGAGAAAACCACATCTTCATTATCCATTCGCAGTCTAAGCTTTCCTTCCTTAACATCGATCATAGCTCCAGCTGTGGCAAGGAACGGTCGTCCCAAAATAAGGGGAATGTCACCCTTATCATCTTCCATCTCAAGTACAAGAAAATCCACGGGAAAAACTAACTTATCCACTCTCACTAAAACATCTTCAATTAAACCCTTCGGACAAGTCATGGATCTATCCGCCAATTGAAGAGTAATATTCGTGGGTTTAAGATCCCCCAAACCAAGCCTTTTAAATATGGACAAAGGCATCAAGTTAACGCTTGCCCCCAAATCACACAAGGCTTTATGTGCCGACCCTTTTCCAATGTCACAAAGAATGGTGAAGCTTCCCGGATCCTTTAACTTTGCAGGCAGCTTCCTTTGAAGGATCAAGCTGCAATTCTCTGATAGGTTCACCGTCTCCACTCCGTTCAAGCTTCTCTTCTTTGATATAATATTCTTGAGGAATCGGGCATAGTATGGCATCTCCATGATTGCTTCAGAGAAAGGAATGTTCAAGCTTACTTTGCTCATGACATCGTGAAACCTCTTGAACTTTTCTTCCAATCCCTTCTCGGCCAATCTCGAAGGAAACGGAGGAGGTATCTTGGTCTTTGGTCTTCCCCATTCATCACGTTCAACCTCCTTCGCTTTATCCTTCTTGTCTCTCAATCTCTTTGCTTCTTCCCACTTCTTCTCCATTGTAAGCTCAGTATTCTGCTCATGTAATGGTACTGGAGTAGCATCAACATCATGCGGAGCATTCGGCATAGAAACGGGCAACTTCTGGATGGGTTCGACCAGGGTTCGACCTGTGGAACAGGTCGAACCAGGCACGTACTGGTCGAACCTACCTTCTGGACAACGGCTCTTTTTTTGAATTTGAGGTTCGACCTGGGTTCGACCAGTGTTAGAGGTCGAACCAGGTACGTAATGGTCGAACCTATCTCCTGGAAGACTGCTCTCTTTCTGCTCTTGAGGTTCGACTAGGGTTCGACCAGTGTTAGAGGTCGAACCACTGCCACCTAGGTCGAACCAGCCTACTGTATAGTTTATATCCTCCGGTTCGACCTGGGTTCGACCTGCTGGGTTGGTCGAACCATTACGGTCGTGGTCGAACTGTTGCTGCGACAAAACAGAGCACTTCGGATGAAGAGGTTCGACCATGGTTCTACCTGCAGAACAGGTCGAACCCTCTGGGTTTTGGTCGAACCGGTGTTCTGGAAAAACAGAGTGCTCCGCATGGTATGGTTCGACCATGGTTCGACCTGAATGCCAGGTCGAACCTTCTGGGTGTTGGTCGAACCGAGGATTAGCTATGTCCAAATTTGATCTTGGCCTCATCATTCCCTCGTACTGCGTTCCAGACCTTAACGTGATGGCTTTATCTTCCAATTTTTGTGCCAATTGATTCACGTTCGTGGTCATCTGCCCCATCATCAAGGTAAGCTCCTTCAACTGCTTAGATAAATCTGCATGATCAACATTCATGGTATCCTCAAGATGATCAATCCTTGCATCATTCTTAGCTATATATCGATGGAAGGTATCTTCAACACTCTTCACTTCTTGCTGCTTCATACTAGGCCCCCTTTGTGTCAACTCTGTGATTTGCCTCTGCTGGGACTCTAGTAGCTTGTTGATGTTAGCTAGACTAGAGACGATCTCATCATCCCTATTCGGCCTCACCACTTGATGTTCAACTTGCGCCACCTTACCAAGTACATATGATCCTCTATCTCTCTCCGTAGGGCAGTCACGTGAATTCATAGAGATGTCTTCAAATAACTTTTCAGCTTCAAGTGCTGTCTTTGATAACAGTGCTCCTCCTGATGATGCATCAATAAAAATACGCGATTCACAATCCAATCCATAGTAGAAGATGCTTATGTATTCAGCTTTCGACATTGCATGCTGTGGACACCTCCTGAGCATGTCTTTAAACCTGTCCCACGTCTCATCAAATTTTTCACCCTTATTCATAACAAATCGAGTGATCTCTTGCTTCATCCTTAAGATCCTTGAGGGTGGCATGTATCTCTCCAAGAACTTCTGCTGCAGTTGGTCCCATGTAGTGCATTCTGTGGCATCAAGAGTCTCATACCAAGCTTCCGCCTTATCAATCAATGAGAACTTGAATAGGGCGATCCGTCTAGCATGATCATTAGCTCCAGCTCCTTTTTGAGTGTTTGCATAACCAAGAAATCTTCGGAGATGTTGATATGGATCTTCAAAATAACCTCCAGAAAAGGGATTCTTCTCTACCATGTTAATAAGAGCGGGATTTATCTCAAAATCATCATCTTCCCCCCTTGCTCCTATTAACCCCATGTTACCAATTCCATAGTTCGTGAAAATTTCACGTATGGAAACATTATTCGGATTCTGCCTTGCTCCGGCCATGTTTAGATCAATGTGTTATTTGCTCCTTTCCTTCCTCTCCTTTTTTCAAGCGCACAAGTAACTCGGAAAAATTCAAGGTTAGATAGAAATAAATAATCACAAATAAAAAAAAAATATCTTAATTAACTAGAAATAATAAAATCAATAATAACAGCCGTCCCCGGCAGCGGCGCCAAGAACTTGATGAGCGTTTTCTCAACACACAATTAATCCCCAAGTATGAAGGATATCAATTGTAGTTTCGAAAGGTGACCAAGTGAATATCGAACCCAAGGGACGGCGTATTATCAATTAAATTATTATCTAAATTAATTAAGACAAAGCAATAAGAGTTTGATGTTTGATTATAACTAAAATACTGAATTAAATAACAAATTAAATAAACTATCACTCGAAGAATACGTAGGTGGATCAAGTAGGAGAATAGGTAGCTCTAGGATAATCCAGTTTTACTCATTAACTTCCCTTCCATGTGTCAATGTCCGACTCTGCTTTGTGGAATATGGACGCATCACTAAACCATGCAAATCTACTCTATAGACACAAGTAAATATGCGTGTAACACGTGTATATAATCTCGGAGCAAGAGATATAATTTCACCCCCCTTTCTAGGTACTATCAGTATCAATTATTTCCCCCTAGGATTGGTACTCTAACCCGATATGATCTCCCTTTATAGGTACTATGAAATTATCCTCTTTATCCTACTTATTAACCCGAATTCAATTCAATTAATAAGTATTCATATATGATAGTTCTAATGAAGCTTCGGAGTCCCCTCACTTAGAATCATAACATGGAATCCTGTTCAGCGGTGAACGCACTCAATCTACAACCAAGATATATATTCAGACTCTATATACCAATTGAAGATGTACAAAACGACCGTGAATATGGATTAAGAAAGCACAATCATATATAAAATAAACCACGAGTAGTGTTGTACGGAGTGTATACATGGAAGTTCAATTAACTAGATAAAACCTTCAAACTCCTAAATCTACCAAAAAGGCTCTAGCCCATGATGTTTCGAAGAACAATCATGGGTGTTGGATAGATCTTACCCGGATGTCCGGAAAATACAAGATAAATTAGAAAACGAATAAACCCTTGATATGGAGTCTTCATGCCCTTCTCCATCTTGAATCCTCCTCTTGGTTCTCCTCTTGATTCCACAAACGAATCTTCAAAGTGATGGATGGATGGAGGAAAGGAAGTGGATGATGGATGGGGGGTGATCCCCCCTTGTGGGGTGTTGTATGGTTGTGGCCTCTCCTCGGTGATTGGTGACGTTTTCTTGACTGCATGAGCCTCCTTTTATACTTGTAATCACGTCTCTAGGGCTTGGAATGGGCTTTTCAAGTGATCCCACGCGTTTTGGCCTCGAAAATACGTAAGTTCCCGCACGTAGGTTCGACCTCGTCAAACAGGTCGAACCTCTCCCTCTTTGGTCGAACCACAGGTCGAACCCTGCTACTGGATTTGCGCAGTCTCTCCGTTTCGCGTATAACTTTCACTTCCGACCTCCGAATTGAGTGATTTTTGCGCTCACGCGATCCTCTCTTCCTTGGCTTTCTATAAATATAAAGAAATCATAAGAACTCCAAGAGTTGAATATGTAACAGGCCATGGAAAGTAGCACTATAATTCTGTTCGGCACAGCTCGCGCGGCGTCACCACTTTGCTCATAACTTCGTCGTTCGGACTCCGAATGGGATGTTCTTTACGCCAAAACGACCCTCTCTTCAGTGGCTTTCCAACCATATATCACACCAACAGTTTCGAGCTCCACATCAATACAGAATAATTACACAAGTTCGACGTGCGTTTATTAGAATTCTTGCACAAATTGCACCTTTTCTCAAACTTGGCTCTTTTCATCCTTTTTCCACCTAAAACACAACAAAACACCTCAAGTGCACCTTTTTCTCACATATAATGAATATAAGACATTTGTGCTCATATAAGACTACAATATCAATCAAAAAGGTGTTAAATTGGACACTAAAATACGCTTATTTTCACTCTCATCAGTCCTTTCCTCCATCCATCCATCACTTTGAAGATTCGTTTGTGGAATCAAGAGGAGAACCAAGAGAAATATTCAAGATGGAGAAGGACGCGACGACTCCCATATCTAGGGTTTTATTCGTTTCCTAATTTATCTTGTAATTTTCCAGATATCTGGGTAAGATCTATCCAACACCCATGATTGTTCTTCAAAACATCATGGGCTAGAGCCTTTTTGGTAGAATTAGGGTTGTGAAGGTTTTACGAATTAATTTAACATTCGTGTGTAAACTCCGTACAACACTACTTGTTGTTTATTTTATATAAGATTGTACGTTTTTAATCCATACTCACGGTTGTTTTGTGCATCATTTGTATGTAGAGTTTGAATACATATCTTGGTTATTGATTGAGTGCGTTCACTACTGAGCAGGATTCCATGTTATGATTCTAAGTGAGGGGACTCCGAAGCTTCATTAGAACTATCATATATGAATACTTATTAATTGAATTGGATTCGGGTTATTAAGTAGGATAAAGAGGATAATTTCATAGTACCTATAAAGGGAGATCATATCGGGTTAGGTTCCAGACGTGGAAAATAATTGATACTGATAGTACCTAGAAAGAGGGGTGAAATTATATCTCTTGCTCCGAGGTTATTCACACGTGTTACACACATGTTTACTTGTGTCTATAGAGTTGATTTGCATGGCTTAGTGATACGTCCATATTCCACAAGGCAGAGTCGGACATCAACACACGAAAGGGAGATTAATGAGTGAAACTAGATTATCCTAGAGCTACCTATTCTCCTACTTGATCCACCTTCGTACTCTTCGAGTGATATTTTATTTTATTTGTTATTTTAATTATTTTGTTAGTGGTTTAAATAATTCAAACCCTCAAAATCCATTTGTCTTGTCTTATCTAATTTAGTATATAATTAAATTGATAATACGTCATCCTTTAGGTTCGATATTCACTTGGTCGCTCGCTTAAACTGCAACTGATATTCTTAATACTTAGGGATTAATTTTGCATGTAAAGAAAACACGCATCAAGTTCTTGGCACTGTTGCTGGGGACTGCTGTTATTATTGATTTTATTATTTCTACTTGATTAAAAAAAATTTTCTTTTCTCTTTTATTTGTGATTATTTATTTCTATCTAACCTTAAATTTTTCTGAGGTACTTGTGCACTAGGAAAAGGAAAAGAAGGAAGGAAGAAATATCACATTGAGCTAAACATGGCCGGAG